>JAXCHB010000117.1:6055000-6655000 GCA_036926305.1 Uropetala carovei | reverse complement strand
AACTAAAGGGTTTAGTCGTGAATCATTATTACCTGGTTTGTTTTAAATGCACGATTGACACTACGAATCATTTTGTTTCATTATTACTCTTGAGAATATCCTGAAATAGATTTGAGTCCTAAAAAGTCAACCGAATATGAGCATTGTGTTATTCGATCACTAAATAAATTTTACTTCGCCGGGCTATATCTTTTTTAAACGAACGTTATATTTAAATGGCTATACCGATGTGTGAATATTGATGCATGTAAATAAGTATGAATAGTCCATATGATATATTTACATGCAACACAAGTTTCATCCATCGCTCTTTATAGGGAAATAGTTAGGGTGAGAGAGCTATCCCTCCTACCGTAACTAGGCATTTATTACTGAATTATTATCGCTGAAATTTGATAAACCAGCATACGGTGTTAAATAAGCCAATTAAATTTCTATTCATAATAATGATATCTCTTGATATCAGAGAAAACGTTACGGTTATTCCCTTCTGGCGCCCTTGAAGGATTTTTAAGAATGGCAATATCGATTGACTAGGAGCTAAGTTTTCTCCAAGTTCGATATATCCAAGTTCGATGTATCGCCATGTAAGTCTGTATCTCGTTATGGGTCAACACATTTTCGCAGTAGATGGCGATAAATCACGTGAATTGCGTTATAACATAGCAAAAGGTTATTTTCGTGAAATTACGGCGAGAAATGATTATAAATGAAGTAGGTGGGAAAGGATTTACGTTGTGATTAATTGTAGGATGTCGGTAAATTGGGAAAAACTCATTCTTACAAGTGCAAAATGTAAACGTTATGCGGCCTTCTTTTTTTTTTACAGCTACTGATCAAAAGATATCAGAGCAATGAAAATGACATAAAAATAGAACCGTGGCGGAACGATCTTTATCCTTCATATCCGAAGTTATGTATTCGTGCTACTGGTTCCATATGCTGTTATACTTGACCTAGGCTTTCAGGTGCGAGATCGCTCGAGCGTTCCATATGGCTGACTCATAACAAACATAGCACATATAGCTACTACGGCGCAAGGTCGTAAATAAAAAAAATCGGAAGCCATCATGGAATTTTAGGGGTTAGGCAAGTAAGCCGGCATTTTCTCTCTTAAATTTTTATCGTTATGGCATATTTGTGTGTGCACATACATACATACATACATACATACACACATACATACATACATACATACATATATATATATATATACACATATAAACACACACGAGGACGAATCAATAAATAAGGTGAATTTAAGTATAGCATCAACACAGTATGTATAATAATGTAAATTCACCTTATTTATTGGCTCAGCCTCGTATATACCGAGGGTATCTAGGTGTTAAAGGAAACCCAGGAGGGTCGGAGAGAGTTGTCTCTCATGTGCTAACTAGGGGAGTAGTTTGTAAATTGCTAATTGACGTTAGAAAGGTATAAATTTTATTTTAAGACAATATTGAGCATTAAATTTCAAATTAAGTTTCATTAATTAAACTAACTAATCCAAACTGATGCACTACAGAAGGAGTCGAAACAAACAGTTGCACATGTTAAATTTTGAATTATATTGATAATTAAATGATAGTAATACGTTTTGCGAGTAGTTTGAGTACTTTTGAATTTAGTTCCATCTGGATATAACTGAGAAGTTTCTTTAAATTTTTTGATAGTTAAATAATTTGATTAATATGTATTAACAAGTTATTTTATGAAATGTTTTGTTTTTCACTTATACGTTTCTACATTATATTATGTTTTGTAACTTATATAGGTAAATAAACCAAGAAAGCTAGTCCACAGGATTGGGTCGCCCTTAGCGGCCCAGGGGCGGAGGCCATAGTGTTTGATATATATATATATATATATATATATATACATGGCCGTGCTCAGACATTTTGCCGCCTGAGGCGAGATATAACATGGCGCCCCATGGCTTCGCTGGCCTTATGAATTTATATTGATAGGTTTTCATTTTTGGCGCTCCCCTTCGAGAGGCGCCTGAAACGGTTGCCTCGCTGCCCTGTGTGTGTGTATATATATATATACACACACACATATACATAGGGCAACTAGGTGTTGAAGGAAACCCAGTGAGCACTTACCGGAAGGAGAGCCTCTGGGGGTGTTGGAGAGACACATTTGTAGAAGTTATTGGAGCTTTCGGGATGATCCTTTCGTCAGCACAAGAGAGCCAATCTCCGTTAATATTTCCTTCTTTCCACCCTCTCTTCCCCCCCCCCCCCTTCCCCCCTCTGCAGCCTCCAATCCCCGATCTTTCCAGTCTCCCGTCCCTTCCACCCCCACAACTTCATCCCCAGTGTCACTGCCAAATCAGTTGTGTCTCTCTCTTGTTCTTTTTTATGTTTATTGTCATTTCACGGACCCTCGACGGTTCCCGTTACTTCTCTCTCTCTCTCTCTATTTCCCATTCACAGCGACTCGCGGAAAACTGGGACACCCACGTCGTCCTTTTATATATATTTGGCGTAGTAGCTCTCCCGCAAGTCATTTCCAGCGAAATCCTGTCACATCCCTTTCGCGAAAGAACAATCGGGTCTATTTTTCCCTCCTATATTCATACACACACACACACACATACTGGGCGCATGATGATAAGTGCTCGCTTGGGAACGGTGCGCGTGAGGCGGGGCTGCATCGGAGCGATATACTGCGCGGCGCATATCGGGAAATCGCAGTAAAAAATAAAAAAGTACAAAAGTGCCTGTGAAGGACGGGAAATGGCGTTATATTCTTCTGGCTGTGAGTGTACGATGTTCGTGCGAAGGGAATTTTAGGTGATTCTCGCCGCGGAGGAAGAGGTTCGGTTTCTTGCAGCTGTGGATCTGATAAGTGGCTAAAATTTTTGTAGTAGTATGCTACATGTCACTATTTGTGATCACCTAATATTTATTTTGAAAGTATGTTACACCCAGATAGATAAAATAAGTCACATATTCCAACCCCCCTCCATTAAAATGTATATCCTCTTCCTGGGAATTTGTCATTATTTTTGCCTTTGATGTATGTATTTATTTTGAGTCCTCTTTTCTTTCCTGCTTCAACTAGCTCGTGAGTCAGAAACAAATCTAAGAATAAAGAATGTCTGGAAAGGATATTGGTTCCTGGGTCAATTCATGAAGGAAAATATCCCGATTTGCATTAAAAGGAAGCTAATGGATATGTGTGTACTGCCCATATTAACATACGATTACCAAGTATGGTCACTTGCCCAAAAAGAAGAAAATAAACTTAGAATATGTCAAAGATCAAAGGAGAGAAGTTTTTCGGGTTTGACCAGAAAAGACCGTGTGAAAAATGACATCATTAGAGAAAGAACTAAAATCAAAGACGTAGTTCAGGAGGTAAAAAAGTTGAAATGGTCTTGGGATATACACGTGTATCGATCTGATATTAGATGGACCAGGCTTAGTATAAGTTGCTCTATCCCATACGAAAATGTGAGAAGTAGAGGACGCCAAAGAAGAAGATGGAAGGATGAATTCAAAGCATATGCGGGAAGATCATGGACAGAAAGAATTACAAACAGGAAAAGATCGAAGGAATTAGGAGAGGCCTTTGCCCAGCAGTGGGACATAACAGGTTCATTATATATATATATATATATATATATATATATATATATATATATATATATATATATATTTAGGGCAACTAGGTGTTGAAGGAAACCCAGTGAACACTTACCGGAAGTAGAGCCGCTGGGGTGTTGGAGAGACACATTTGTAGAGGTTAGAGCTTTCGGGATGTTCCCTTCGTCAGCACAAGAGAGAGAGAGAGTTGTGTCTCTCTTGTGCTGACGAAGGGATCATCCCGAAAGCTCTAACCTCTACAAATGTGTCTCTCCAACACCCCAGCGGCTCTACTTCCGGTAAGTGTTCACTGGGTTTCCTTCAACACCTAGTTGCACTAAATATCCTTACTTAGCTTTCCTCTTCCGTAGTATTTATATATATATATACATCCATCCATCCATAGTTTTCAACACTAAGGTTGGTTTGAAATGACTAGGGAATAAACACACATGATTTGGTGGTTTCCCGTTGCCTTCCACATCAGACACACACAAATGAGTGATGAAATATGAATTATGAATACGAACACAAACACAAACATCCATGCCCTTGGCGGAATTCGAACCCGCGACCTTAGTGATGGTAGGCCAGCGTCTATATATATATACTATATATATATAAATACTTAAGGAAAAGGAAAGGTAATAATAAGGGTAGCAACAAGGTGTTGGAGGAAGCCCAGTGGACACTTACCTAGAATGAAGAGCCGCTGGGGGTGCTGAGGACACACGAAAAACACAAAAGAACAAAAACTACACAAAAATGGAGCTTTCGGGCTGATGCCCTTCTTCAGCGACGGAGAAACATATACTATATATATATATATATATATATATATATATATATATATATATATATATTAGATACACACGGCTTAATTATGAATGAAAACTTAGATTAAAGTAATTGATAACATTATCATGTATTCCTAATGGTTATTAAATAGTTTTTGTGTTATGTTACGTATCGCCAAATTCATAGTCATTCTATCTTTCAATAGGTTTCTGGCTCCTCCAGCCCAATCTGCCTTTCTCTTCATCTTCCACTTATTTTTAATTCATCTAATAAACCTTTCCTCTTTTCTAGAATCCTTCTTTCTATGACTCCTTTCGTTAGACCTTCGCGCTTCAAAATTTGACCCACCCATTTTTTCTGATTTTTCCTTGTTACCCTGATTAAGCTTTGCTCTACTTAAACTGTATTTTAAACTTCACCATTTATTTTCTTCTCACCCCATCTAATTTTCTCCAGTATAGTGTTATATTATATTATACGCACATGCCTATCTACGGATGACATTTTATTTTCGATTGGATGAAAATGTGCTGAATTATATTTGTATGAATTAAACAGTGGCATTTGATGCATTCGTTCCAAAGTGCGTGGAATTTATTTCAGTGGTATAGGTTCATTCTTCACATCGATATCCAGAATTTAAAATTTTAGAACCAATTGAGCATGTATACCGATGTGATAACGATAGAAACAAAACTCAATTCGTACGATAACCTTTTGGCATCTCCTATTGATGTTTGTCCTAATCTAAAATTTGAGGATTTTAATTAAACTAGTCGGAGATTCTATTAGTATGAAGTATCAAATGATGATTCTGTTATGTAGACAATTTTTCAGTACGTATTTAAATGTATTATATGATGAGTATGGATTTCTTTGCCTTTCGCTTTAGTAACGTAAGACCTTGGCATTTAATGAAGATCGAGGAGTATTCTTCCATATAGCAGGAGTTAAATTTTAAAAGAGAGAAATAAAATTTAAAAAATGCAATTAATTGTATTTATTAAAGACACAAGTTTAAAAAAATATATATCAAGCCTTTCAATTCACTCCAAACGATTTTTTTCATTTTACCTTTACCTGGTGAAATATTTTTAGCAAATTTAAAGAAAGTAACGTTGGCCATTTAAAAAAATAAAATAAAAGAGCATGGAAAACTTATTTCGTTCATGACGACACACTCCGTCGTTTCCTTAGTTACCAAACTCGAAGCTTTACGAGGGAAAATGATGAGAACAAAAAAAAATACAGAAAATATAGATATATTTGCTGAAAATTATTTTATTTTATCCGGTTGCATTTGCATTTGTACATATCTCATAAGGCGGTATAAGAAGTTTGAAAAAATTCATACTTCCTAACCGATCGGGTCATAGAGATGCCCTGGCATATCGGAAAATATCTCTTCTCTAAGCTCGGCAAAACTCGATCTGTGCCAAAGTAGGTCAATGCTGTTTTTCTTTTAATACTTGTTATGGGACCCATTTCTCTGCCGCTTCACCTATTAGAGATAAAATATTTAAGAGAATTATTTTTTTTAGAAATTTGTAAAATTTTATAGACGCATGCGCACTTACACAAAAAGAATAGGATATGAAATTTTGGAACAGCTCCCTTGTGTAGTGCGTAAAATGGACCAAAAGTTTCCTAGAATTTTGCTGTCCGAGGTTTTACTGTGTCCTTGTAGTTATTACTGCCAAACAAAATCAAAACGAGTTGTACGAAGTGACTGGAAATTGCCCCGAAAAAATATTTGGCCGCTTATGGTCTTACTTATTTAATCTAACGATGTCTATTTTATAGCAGGAGCGCTGTTGCTTGTATTAAATTGACGTGCAATGCAGTAAAGTGCGGTGTAGTTCAGTATAGTCTCGTAAAGTAATTTGCAATAAAATACTTTGATATACGGTTCAACACAATATATACATGCAAGCTGCGTCGTTACGTAGTACGTTGCATTGTTACATGGTATAAGGCTGGCCATAATATAGTCCAGTGTCTTATATAATTGAAAACCACAGAGATATTGAATTCGAGAAAATTTAGCGAGCTCACCCATTTGCTGAAATTAAATAGAAAAATTATTTTCCCAGTGATCTTAAAAATGTTAGGAAAACAAATGCAAATTTTTGAAAAGCATACTTCATCAATAGCTATTCACCAATATTTAATAGAATCAGGAAACTAGAATCGACATTGGTGGCGGCTGTTTTTTTAGTCTTAAATGTGTATTTAGTTTCCCTAACTTTACATGGCTATTGGAGAAACATTTTTGCCATGGTACAATTTTTATAATTTAGCAGCAGGCGACTTATTTTTTTTAAGAATCTTCCCTAACTGTATTCCCGGGACACAAAACTTGCTTTTTTTATTGCTTACAAACGCGTATATATGCAGATACTTGCAAACAACCTTTTTCTTTTCAACTTTGTTTTTAGATGGACGGTGCTCCTCGATTATAACGACGTCACTTAAACTTCGGTTTTTTTTAGATATAACCCCGTAAAATATAAACTGAAATTGAAAACATTAAGGAATATTGTCCGCACTTTTTCTATCCTGATTTTTGATGCGATCATAATAATAGATGAAAGTTGCAAAAATACTAAACGTTTGTACGTACAAACCATATTACGTTATACAGGATTAGGTCTTATACCCGGAAATCCACGGTATAACCATGGAGCACTCTATCCATGAGACTAGTTTGAAGGAAAACGCAAAATTACAGCCCTTCTTCCCCTCCACCTCTCTCTTTTGTTTTCATTAGCCGCTGTGAATGTTGATTTTTCATTTGTTTATTGTGCTATGCGTAAAAAGGAAGTCAAATCTGTGCAGGATGGCTACTTAATTTGTAGACTGTTCATTTGCATGTGGATATGTTTTGACACGGTTCCTAGCCAGTGGCAGATTTAAGGGAGTCGAACTTGAAGCGTGCCAGGGACCCCGAAAATATGTTTTCCTGTGCAATATCAGAAATATTAAATATCCCATTTTAAGAACAACGAAGGAAAATTCATTTTTTTCTATGTGATACTTTATTAATCCGATCGATAAGAGGGGTCAAATAAAGAGGTAGCCATTAGACGAGGTTTTACCATATATTTATATTGCAGGGCCCCCCAAATGTTTAGCGCCAGGAACCCCAATTGTTTTCCGCCAAGGGCCCCAGTATGCATAAATCCACCACTTTTCGCACGGTTTTATTCTAGTCTCCAGGAATTATAGTATTAATTTGTTCTGTCTCACTTTCAAAAAAATCCAAAGAGCATTTATGTTTCGCTGAGTGCTTGGCTCGGTGCAGCGAATCTCGCCTTAACAATCATTTCTCCTCGCGAGTTTTCTAGTTTCCTAGTTTCCTGCGACGCTGCCACCTGCTCTCCCTTCGCGAGGCAAAACAAATAATACTCTCTGCTTAGTGTTTCACAGAGTTACGGTAGAGGCTTGTAGAGGTTTATGGGGGAGAATAGTTGCTTCTGGTTTCCGCAAAGTAGAAGGGGGAAGCACAGGAGGTGTTTAATTACCATTTGGAGTTTCTGATGACGATTCCCCCATTTTTCGGCTGGAATTTTTTCGTTTTCATTTAGAGCGAGAGATGGCATCTTCATCTCCTAATAATTTTAAAGGATAGTTTTCCCCGAGAGGTGAAACCCTTGGAGCATCCGATAAAAGTTTCGGATCTCTCTAAACTTTTTGCTCGGCTGGAGTGAATGTTACGGGGTTAAAAGGTTGGTTTCCGTGGTGCCTGAGAATTTTGTTGAGTGAGTTGGAATATTTCCATAGCAAAGTCGATGGAAATGTACGTATGTATATTTATAATAGACAGATGCTTCTGACATAGGATATAGGAGGATACAAAATTATGAGACACTTCCAGATGAGCGAAAAACTTGAAATTTGGCAGGATTATAGGTTTTTGGTCACAACCGAAGGAAAAAATCCAAAATTGTTGAAATTTTAACTTTGAGAGGCTACTTTGGCCCCTTTTTGCTCCTTTTTTTTTGCCCCATAAGAAAACACGTAAATCGGTGTAGAGGTGTTTATATTAGCATTTTAAAATTATTTCCCTTTAAGATTCGAACTCAGAACTGGAACTATCGTAAAGCTTAATAATTCAACTTCTTATTTTTGAAGACTGAATTCAAATCCAAGTAGAATAAGCGTAAATATTTACCTTTTATCGGAATGAAATGGGAATTTAATGCATAAAAACTAACGAATGCATTGTTTGATGCAAAAAATTATAATAACACATATTATTTTTCTAATTACTGATTGTGTATTCGATTGTTCATGCTGATAATTCTCCGATAATTAATAAAATACGTTCTTCTACGTTCCGCGTTGGGTGGAAATAAATATTGCAAAATCGTATGTTTTCTCTTATCGCCACTGGGTCTTCTATGCCCATGAATTGAGCATAAGAGAAAATATTGCGGGGGCTAGTCTTCCTACACACTTTCTGTTATCATAGCTGTACTATTTTTTTCCCGAGAGTCTGAGCGATAAGGTATCATAAAGCTAGAGCTGGTACTATTTGTTAAAGGTAAACATTGCCTAACAACGTAATCTGGAATTAACCGCGACGGAAAAGTGTGCCCACGTGAAAGAGGATTCCTCCTAAATTAGTTTTTGATTAGCTTTTCCGAGGGTGCTTATTTATAATTGCGTTCTGTTAAAAAATTAAGCGGAGTTTTTTTTTACGGAAATTACCTCATCCTGAATCCAAGGGACTTTTGAGCTCCTCGGTGAGGCTGGGAGTGAAATTTATGATGCGTGCGTGACGTATATTTGACGCAACAAACGGCGTAACAACGTGCATTAGAGGGAATTTCGATTTACTTCGGTGGCTCCGTAAGTAATGTCCCGTCTCTACATTCCGGTTTCAACTGCCACACGGAAGAGGGGGTTTGCTGAGTGAAGAGCTGTAAAGGGGGATAGGATAGAGAAGAGAGGAAGAGATAGAAGTGGGGGAGGGAGTGAGGGCAGGAAGCAGGAAAAGGAAGGAGGAAGGGGAGGGGGGGAGGAGGAGGAAGACTACAGGGAAGGGAATGAGGCTGGAATGGCATAGATGTATGGCGGAGAGATGGAGGAGAGATTGGCGTAGGGGAGGTGGAGGAGGGAGAGAAAGAGAAAGGGGAGATGGAGGAAGGAGAGATGGAGGAGTGGGGGGGGGGGAGAAAGAGGGAGGGAGTATCAGGGTGTAGAGACAGGGAAGGAGAGACGGAGGACAGAGGAAGAGGGAGAGTGGAGAGAGAGAGGGGGAGAGAGAGGGGGGAGAGGGAGGGGGAGGGGAGGAGGGAGAGGGGGAGAGCGGAGGGGGGAGGGAGATAGGGTGGAAGAGAGAGGGTGGATGAAGAGAGGAAATTTTGAAGGGAGAGATGGATGAAGGAGAGATGTAGGAAGGAGAGATGTAGGAAGGAGAGATGTAGGAAGGAGAGATGTAGGAAGGAGAGATATAGGAAGGAGAGATGTAGGAAGGACAGATGGAGGGAAGAGAGGGAGAGAGGAGGAAGATCTGGAGATAGGAAGGATCAGGGAGTTATTGCAAGGAAGGAGATTAAAGGAAGGAGACATATTTAGGAAAAGTGGGAGAGGGGACTCACGAAAGAACGAAAAGAAAGTTTGAACGGGGAAGGGGAGAGATATAGAGGATAGAGGATGTAGAATCTTTGACCATCCACTCCCCATCTTTGGCTCTCTAACAATACGAGCTTTGTCGGGACAAAGAAAATGGGCGTGAGATTTGTCACAGCTTCCAGAAATTCCTCCGCGCATCGAATTTTTTCGGCCGCACTGTTTTTTTAAGAAGGCGACTCCCCACTCCCCCTCATTTCCTGTTCTCTCGCTCCGAGGGATGCGTGGATATATATATATACTGGGAGGGGGGGGGGGGGAAGATAATAGAAGCGCCAGTCCCCTAGGAATTGCATCGCGGCGGCGGCACAATGGACTTAGGAAAAGACGTATGGACTTGACTCCTCATTCGCGACCCAGTACGAAGATAGGAGGTCAAGAGGTCGAGGTGATGGATCGCCGCCGGAGCTGTGGTGTTAGCGTTCTTGCGTCTCTATATCACGGTGCCCATAGGGAAGGAATTTTTGTAGGGCTCCGTTTTTGTGAAAGAGGAGAATGAGTAAAAAAAACGGAATAATTACTTGGTCCAGAAGGCCAAGACCCGCTACCATTAAATCGTGTGATCCCGGTTTTTTCAAGAATTACTCGAGGAAATTTATGAGAGAAAACTTTGTATTGTTCTGCGGGCAAGAAATTTTTACTCCTTTCATTTAGCTGTTATTATGCATTAAAAAAATACAAACTTTAGTTTGTCGTGCGATTTTGTTTATTTTCCTGACTGGCTAATAAACTTAGTTACGCATTTTTTATTATTCTTAAATAAAAAGTGTTAAGTATCTCTTCTTGCTTTGTTGCTGGGATTATGAAAAATTTTATAACTGCATTGAAATGCTTTTCAAACGTTTATCACCGAATTGTCTCAAGATAAAGAATTTTATCAAAATTTTCGTGGAAGTGAACATGAAGAAGTACATTCCTTAAATGAGATAGTTCTTTTCGAATTGGCTTTGAGATTGTTGTGCTAAATTGTGAAATAATTCATTCTTTGCTTTGAGGCTGTTCAAAATATAGCTACTAAATTTTGGGAGGATGAACATACGTCTTTAATTCTGATATTTGCCTAAGAAAATCGTTCCAATTTGATCACAGGCTACCTTTGATAGGAAGAAGATTGAGAACATTTTGGCTAAAATATTTATGCCAGAACTTAAAATTTGCTTATTCAAAGAATCTAAATATTTCCTTAATCCGCGCAATAATTTGTATTTATTTTCAGACTTAAATAACTTATACGCTTTATTTACCTTTTTCCAGAACAGGGGTCTCAAACTAAAATCGTACGCGGGCCAAACGGATAACTTTGAAATTTTAGGCGGGCCGCATATGTAGGGAAAATCGCATCTTGTAAATTCGCGCTATGTGAGGTATTAATGTATTTAAAATTCACAGTAGTAGAAATAAACTTAACGAGCCTTTACTGAATGAACGAAAAAGCGAACAAGGATATCGCGGAAGGAGAAACTGATCGCATATAGGAAACACGAAAAAGCGAAACCTCCGTAACACAAGGTCCCTATATGCACAAAGATAAGACCTTTTGCCATTAAATTATCTACAACCAGCTCTCACCCCTCCTTTTCGCGTAGGGAATAGGAAAATATATAGTATAGAGATTATTAATAATTAACCGCTTCTTCATCTTCCTGCCACCGCCTTCACTCACAGTTGTCAACTGAATCGGTAGCCAGGCGATTCTGATTAGTTCGGCAGTCATGGGGATTTTCCCATTAAATCCCGAAGCGTAAGGACAGCCAACCTACTCTTTTGGACTAATCTTACCGATGACTGAGCCCATCATATATACGGAGATGCGCAAAGGTTGGCCAAACCTTTCTTAAATGGGTATCCCCTGCTTCCTGCATAAGGTCATCTCCACTTAACAAATATTTTTGAGTAAGAATTTACATAGGTTGTTTCTTTCAAGAATATGCTTACATAAACTCAAGAGTATCTTTGTCACATAGGGAATCCAGAAACTTCTCAAGTGAGAGAGAGGTGGTATTCAATGGGAGTCCCTAAAGCAGGGATGGAAAACATTTCAAGCTTACTTTTTTGAGTTTCTTGGGAGTGGAGATAAACACAAACATTTGAAAAATCATCCCTAAACTGTAATACACTAACCTAGCCAAAAACGAAAAAAATGCACTTCAATGGGACTAAAAACATTTTTAAATCTTTAAAATAAAACATTCTTCGACACCGAATTATATAATTAGAATAAGATCAGTGGGAGGGCCGCATAAAAGTAACTAGCGTGTTCGAGACCCCTTATCCAGAATGAATTCTCTTCTTTAATTAGAAACGTACTACTACCATTTTATTACGAGGTTTTGAATTCTTATTTACGGAGAAATTTTCAATGAAAATTATACATTTTTGAATTCTAGTAATTAAATTTTCTGTAAGTTACTAAATAAAATAATTTTTTCGAGTTTTTATTTAGGGACAAGACGTTAGACTTGCATTAATAAAATGAAAGTTAAGCCTGCTATCCGAGGAAAACCTATGCCACTTTCGGAATATTTATTTACTGCGCGAATATTTTAGGCTACTCTCAAATACATTCATATGAATAGGTATTGAATTTTTGAGGTGCCCGCGCGGACGGAAATATTCCAAGGCCTCCGCTATGCTGTTATTTCGCGTTGATATTGATGTCCCTACATTGTTAAAAGGCTTTAAACTTCCGTTTAGACGTCAAATTTACCATTAAGGAAACAATTTATCGCATATGAGGGACAGACACGAAAATCGCTTCGGCATTTTTAAAACCGCTTGCCTGGGAAACAGGTTTCCTTGGCCCGATAAAAAAAAAATATACCAGCAAACGCCATGTCTCCAGTAAATCACGGTAATCACGTCGGAGCATTTGCTGGGACAGTATCCTTCCCACGATTCATTTAACTATTGCGACGCGGTCCAGCGCTGATCCAAAGAGGATAAAAAATGGCGCCATATTCTGTAGGGGGACAAAAATGTTATTTCGCATGGAACGAGAGTGTTTTCAAGCATGATAATGACACGGAAAATCGTCTGGCCTGCAGTGAGTTTGTTGGGTGACACAATAATACAAAAATGCATTGCGTCTAAGCAAAGAAGGTAATGCTAATTGGGTTGCATAAGGTTTAGGATACGCCATTCGCTTTTGTTGCAACATATGATTTGCAACGTCACTGGTCACTGGCTCCATTGTTATATTCAAATGTTAAGGTCTGGTTGTGATGGTTGAGAGGGGTATTTCAAGTAAGTGAAGGTGATTGATAGATGCGAAGTAAAGGACTTTGCTCTAACCTTCACTCTCTGACGGGTGCCACTTATGTCAGTAATAAATGGGGCCAATTGTGTGAGGCGTTTGTATTCATGCGCTCGGTCACGCCTGAGTGTTGCTAGGGAAGATTAGGTTCAAGGGTGCTGAAATAAGTGGCAGGAGAGAATATACGACACAAAACTATGTATACTGTACATATATGGTATTAATATAGTATTGCATACAATAGAAAAGGCTTTCTGCAACCGTGAACCACAAATTTTTTTAAATCGTTTTATAAACCAAATAAATTGTCATTTTCACGTGTTGAATATAGTGTAGTATATTGGTAAACTGTTTCTCGTAAAGATGGCAGCGAAATGGCTTTCTTAAATGACGAAATAATTCTCAGCGTAACAGTATCACATGCAAAGGTTTATTATATTCCCTACATTCCCAGTATCTGCTTCATATTGTGTTTAAAATTACCTATACTTATTTAGTAATTAGTAAGAAACTTTGATAAAATATAGCGTGGATTCAATACCGTGTTATTTTCGTGATATTTCTTACAAATTATGCATTTACGAAACATTTTTGAAATGAAAATGTAAAGAATTTATTCCATGCACTAAACACATTATTTTCCATCTTTTACAGGCCTAGCTGGAGAGTGCTCCTTTTAAAATTCATCTTGCCTGGAACGCAATTTAACTGGAACGCAATTTAACTGGTCACTGTAAGTGAATTATTCTTTTTTGCTCTGATTAACGGGGAGGAGTGATGCATCGACTTTCGGTCCAACACGTCGATTTTATTCCATTTTTTTCTGGTCGTAAATTGCGTGGGCGTCACGATCGGTGAAAGTGATTAACGGCCATTTTCAAAGAGGCAGTTTAATGAAACAAGATAATGTCGCATTGCGGAGCCAAGATGCGAGTCCTTTTTGGCAAACATCGCGCGCTATGGCTGAATGAATCCCTTTCGTTTTTGTTTTATTTTTTTGGTTTAATTTAACATCATGAAGCATGTGCGTCTAGTTTTTCATAAACTTGTTATGACTACCGGGTATATTAAAGTTAACTATTTTTTTAATTAACTACTGATTCCTGAAATAAATGTATCAGAAATGGAGGCTGAAACTTTAATTCCTATTGTATGATAGATCGGTGCAATTCTTTTTTAAACTCCTAAAAAAGGAAGAAATAGTATATTACCTTTGAATTTCTTAAGAGATTACTAAAATTACTTGTGCAGTAATTATTCGTATTGTCAATACGCAAAAATTTCAATTGAAAATAGTAAATAATATATTTTTAATGAATGGGATTCCCAGTTGCTTTGAACATTAGATTTTATTACAAAGTATAGTCAGTTTGCTAGTAAATATTGTGTTCGAGCCCTGCTTTGGACATGGTTCTATATTTATGTATTTGTTTGCGATGATGCGCTTGTTGTGAAAGGCCTCGAAATAATTATAACCGCTCTCTTTAAAAATCATTTATCGTCAAAATTCAAGATATAGTTACCTAATTCATGTGAAAATGTACATGTTTAACGTGAATTTGACGTCATATCGCGAAGGAATTTGTTTAAATTATTCCTAAATTGTCAATATCAGGCTAAAATATCCATGGTGGTAAGAGTTTAAATAATTGAAAAAATGTTGTACATGTATTAATTGCGTCATTATTATACTTTACATAACGTACTGAGTTTGATTTTTCTTTGTTCAAGTTGGGCCTCCACGGCTACCGCTAACAGTTATTGAGCTCCTGAAGTCCCTGTAATTCATTCCTCTACTTCCTCCAACTACGTCTTCACTTTTTATTATCTAATACTCTCTAACTAATTATAAACATCTTAACTTCTTTCTTAAAACATTTGACGTTTTTAGGTTAGGGCTTTAAGAGCGCCTCAAGTGAAAATTTTTAATTAACTTAATTTGTGATACCTCTAGCAGCTACCAAAATTTATGTTTTCCTGTTTCTCATATCAAATTATAGTGGATACCGTTTCGATCTTCTAATAAATATATATTCTAGAATCTATGGATTCTTTCATGTTTTCGTTTTGAACGCCCACGAACGGCTTTTATTTTTGTAAACAGAATTTTTTATGCGATCTCTCCGTGTCGCTTTATCGAAAACCAATCAAAGCCGTAAAAAAAGGAGGGCGAGGAGGCCGTTCGGTTTTTCACCTGGGCCATCAAAATTCTCGCAGGTGCGTCGATCCGCTCCTTTTACCCGTAGTTCTTTCAATGTTTTTGGCACGTGCTGCTCCAAACTTTGCAGCTGTACCGCAATAATTGATCCGCTAAATGGAGAGGATATTTGCCCCATTCCCGCGCAATCCTCTTCTCCTAGATCAAGAGGTTCCCAAACTTTTTGAAGCCACGGAACCCTTATTACTTTCTCCATACGTAGTAATGGGAAAGTATTGTGATCACGAAAAAAATCGACTTCGAGATTTCAACGGAAGTACACGTTTTGAGGTCCCTAGAACACGTTTAGACTCTTTTCAGAATGATGTGTGTGGATGTATGCGATTGTGGGCGCTCTAACTCAAAAAGAACTTGTCATATTAATACCAAAATTCATATATATTCATAATAATTTAAATATTTATACCCTAAATATGGAGAAAGTCGTGTGTTGGCCACATCATATTTTATTCAAATATTTTTTTCTCGCGAAATCCTAAGAGGTGGTAAGCCAAAACGAGATAAGATTAATTTTCAAAATCACTGTAATGTTTATTTGCGTAGCTTATGTATCTCATAGCACAAAGTTTACTAGTGAGGATCACATTTTCTGCTTCAAATAAGAGAAGGAAGAGCATGTCGGTTCCCCTCCTCTGTCAATCACGGAACGTCTGCGGAACCCTTTTGGTTCCACGGAACACAGCTCGAGATTCCCCGTCCTAGATCATTCGTTTATTCAGGTACACCTTTAAAAAATCTAGGGGCTACATTTTTCTTCGTGGAATTGAGTTTTTTACGTAGGAAAACATCTATTACATACTTAAGCCATATTGTAAGATTTACTTAAGCTCTATTTCTGAAAAGTCGTCGGGTGAATGATGTTCATCTTTCTCGGATTAACTCGATCTTTTCTTTATGTTATTTGTAGAAATACTTGTTTATAAAAGAACAATGCCAATATTGCTGTGGAATCTCCTAAATAGATTGCTTGAATGTATAGATGAACGAAATTGTCGATACATTCTTGAGCTCACTATGAGCAATCATTTTTCGCTAAAACGAAAATATGCCAGGCTGTACGTATGTTGCAAGCCCTGCCAATTGCCAATATCCTAAATCCTTTTCCATGCGGTAGATTGTATAAGAATAAAATTAATACATAATTTTTAACGCAAGAATAGACAAATATGAAATATTAATTTTTCAGAATTTATATTATAAAAATGACTAGGGGAATTGTTTCATTCCCTTGTAGTTTAAAATATGTGTTTTATAAAATATTTCACTCATTACCATTAAAATTTACTAACAATACGAACACTTTTGCAATTTAAATTCGTTAGAGTTTATCATTTCAAACTTGGGCTCCCATAGTCAACATGCACGCGTTTCGTTTTTTTTTCGTAAAATAAGCATTAGGGAATCCGCTCTTTGAAAACTGACGCTATTCTGCCTGGCGGCGCTGCCGTCGCGAAATTTGATAATGGTGGAGCTCTCTGAGGGTTTCCATTTTGAGATTTCAGTCTCCCCTTACTTAAGGATTCGCTCAGCGAAAATACCTCAATGGCTGGTTTCTGGAAACTTAGCAGATGGCTTTCATGGTGTCTTGTCAGGAGGGGAAAGAAAAAACAGATTTTAAGCAGCGAATTCGTGTCTTCTTCTCAAGACCGTAAGAAATTTTAGGAATACATTTTTTTTAGACGTCTCGGATCCATTTCGAAACGTAATGGAGTTTTAAGCTGTAAGCTTCTTTCCGCGTTTCCATGTTTTTGTTTCCTAGTAATTCGGTTAAGAGCGAACGGCAGCGCACTTTCCATTTTTCGGGGCTATATATTAACATTTTTTCAGAAGAAATGTTTACGGCTTTAGAAATAGAAGGATTTTTTCTTTCCAATGTTTTTCCGGCGTCGGAAAGAGATTCGTCTTGGTGGGAATTGCGTCGCTTAATGTTTTTTTTATGGAATTAATTATGACGTCTCTGAGAAATTATAGCAAAGTGTAAAGCTAATAAAGAGTTTTTAGGGTAGCCTGACCAATTTTTGAAGTAATTGCTATTTAATCTAATTCTATATCTCCGATGGCATGTGTTTTATTAATAATAATATACACCAGGGAGTTGTAAAAAACTTTTAAAATAATACAATGTAATAGAGTAGAATATACCACTGTTCAGTTATAGATCATGCAGTGAAAAAGATACAATCTCTACTAATTTAAATCTCTATTCGAATTAAAAAAATTACAATGACAATTCTTTAAAAATCTGATGTGGCCAACACATGACTTTCCCATATTTGGGGTATAGATATTTAAATTATTATGAATAGCATTATAAGGAAAATTATTATTTCGTATCGTAAAAGAATACAGTCGTCCTTATTGCCGTAAATTAGGTATATTTTGAATATGTTTACAGAATTCACCGATACATTGTGGTGGCGCTGTATACTGAAAATTAAGAAAAATCAAAATATCTACGAAATGGATGGTTCTACGAAAATTTGCTTCAAACAAAACTTGGAAGAAATATTATTCTCTACTCTACAACTTTGGTCCTCATGAAGATTACCAATTACGACGTTTTTAAGGAGATATTTGACGGAAACCGAAAAAACCGATTATTTATAAATAATTCCTAAACAATAACTGCTATGGAAAATTGTTTCAAATGAAAGCTGTAGGAAATTACATTCTCGATAACCTTGTATAGTACTGTATATACAATAATGATGTTTTAACAGAGAAATATCGCAAAAACCGAATCGGGTTTCGGATAAACCTCCACTTCCGGTTAACCGGTATTGTCCAAAAACGAATCTGTTCTTTGTGCTCGTGCTAAAGTGTTATATATGAATTTTGGTATTAATATGACAAGTACTTTTTGAGTTAGAGCGCCCAAAATCACATACATCCATCCATCATCCACACACACACACACACACACAAACACACATGCACACGCACGCACGCACGCAAATACATCATTCCGAAAATAGTCTAAACATGTTCTAGAGACCTCAAAACTTGTATTTCCGTTGAAATCTCGAAGTCGAATTTTTTTCGTGAACCCAATACTACCCCTATACTACGTATGGAGAAAATAAAAATTCACGTTATTCCATTTAACCTGTCGTCGACGAAATTTTTAAAAAATCACAAAAAATGTAATGTTGCAGAATTATTTAAAAACAACTATTATTTCTGGGATGACACAAATCTATATCCTCGCTTAAAAACACGTAAAAAACACCAACGAATTCAAAAAGTCATAATTTGAGAAAATATACCCGCTATAACTTTTAAAATAACAGAACTTCTGAAAACGTTTTCTTTGCGAAGCGAACGGCGCGCAAAACATTTATCTTTCCGCCCGAATCGCCAGCTGAAGATAATACCCGTTATCATAGCCGCGATGTTATAGAGTAAGCGATACAATGTAATCGCATTTAGCCCTTTTACCTGCCCGTATCATTCCGTTCCTTGATCCCTTTTGCCCCCTCATCCTCTCGACTCAGTTTCTCATCTCCAGTCATATCTTCTCTCGCTCCCTCGAGTGCCTGACGTCAAACAAAGAAGTCTCTTTAATTTAATTCCATCTCGCCATGATTGGCACGTCAATGGAAATTGCTTCCGGGCCCCAAGGAGAGTAAGAGCTTGGGAGAGGGAGAAGTCCCGAGTACGCCGACTTGTATCGGCGGAAAAAGGGTGAAGGAGGTCGAGAGAGGGGGAGGGAGGATGACAAAAGACTGTAGGGAGAGAGGGGGGGAGATGACGCGAGTAGTTGGCAGATGGTAGGAGAAAGAGGGTAGTAGAGGGGGGAGAGTGTGGGCGATGCGTGTGAATAGGGAGGTTGAAGAGGGTTCATGAGAGGCGAAGGTGACAGGGATTAAAGGAGGCGGAGGGAGGAGGATGGGAGAGATGGGTTTTTGAGTAAGGTTAAGAAAGAGAGTGGATATGTAAAATAGGAACAGTTTAAGTTTTTTTTTTAAAATGTGTACATTGAAGTCTTGTGTGTTAGTAGAACAAAGTAAAGAGGCGTTGAAGATTAAAGAGCGGAAGATTAGGGGATGGATAAGGAACAGAAGAAGGGGTGTAAGTTTTATGGGTGAGAAGCAGTCCAATTATTTGGAAAACTGGAGTGTCTAAAACACAGGGCCCCTTTCAGCCTTTGTTTTCCGACGCGCTATTTTGTGCATTTTTACTTTCTCATACGAAGTATCGAGAAAGTATTGTTTTCGCGAAAAATTTCGACGTCGAGATTTTTACGGAAATACACGTTTTAGGTGTCGCTGAATCCGAAAAAGTGGTTTTCTCAATGCCGTCTGTCTGTCTGTCTGTTACTGGCTCTGGAGCCTAGACAGAAGAACGAAAATGAATGAAATCTCGTACTTAGGCATTTTATCATACTGAGCAAAGTATACTTAGAAATGGTTGACATTGATCAATAATTAAGAGTAGTTTATTCTACGCATTTTTAACAACAATCCGATTTTCTCGAAAACGGCTCTAACGATTTTGATCAAATTTCGTAAAGTTACTTGAGTTTATTCTTGGGCAACTTGAACAAAAATTGGATTTCCTAAAAACAGGCTCATACGATTTTCATTTTCTAAAGATGACTAAACGACGCATTAGTACCCATATATGAGAAAGTTTGTACTATGTATGTTGTACCGATTTTTTTAATGGTCGTCTACCCCCTAGTACATTTTAAATTTACTGTGGAATTAATAATACATGCGTTAAAATGAAATTAAATAAATAGATAATGTTTATGATTCGCAATTGTTGGTGTTTTGTTGTTCCTGTATAACGTTATCCTTGGTCGTGACATCACACATATTGATTCCGCAAGTATGCATGAAAAATTGAGTATGAGAAAAATAATAATCTTTTAGGCTTTTGCGTACCCCTTTAAAACTTTGGACGTGCCTCCAAAGGTACGCGTAACCACGGTTGAAAGCCCATGATCTAAATCAGCTAATATAAGGTGCATTATGGTTGTTCCTCGTGTAAATATGTTTTAAATATTTGGATTTAGGTCGGTAAAATGTTTTTTGTCGTGCATTTCATTGTGCTAGTAAAATACGTTACGTTTTCTGAATGTAAAGCAGAAAACAAATGGAAATGCATTTTCGTCACTTTTCAGAATAAAAATGTTAATTGCAAGTGTTTCATATTGTTTTTTTTCTATTTTGATTTGATGAGGTCAATTTGATATGCATCCAGGTTTGTTTCTGATCAAAGGATGGGAATGTAGTTTAAAATATAGCTGTTACTTTTAGAGCGAAATTAATTCCTACGGTAATATTTCCATGAAATAGCATTTCATTAAATTGAGGGTTAAAGATAATTAAATTGCTCCTATCTCGTAAAAGAGAAACAGTTGTTGAATGAAATAATTATATTTCCAGAATTTTATTATGTGAATTAATAGGTGGTGTCTATGATGAATCCTTTCAGCTCAAACTAATAAATGTAACACATTAAATACACTTATAAATCGAGAAAAGTATTAAGGTTATTGCACGTGAAACTCAAACTTGGTAGATAACAAGTAATGCGCACCATAGTCGCGACAACAGCTAGCTGATGCAACTTTGTTGACTTTAGCTTCAAGTGAGCTTTCGGTCTTTAGGCGATAAGAATTTCATTCAGTTTAATGGTTAGTGTGACTTGTTTGCGTGTTTTGACCTTCCTATGCGACGGAGGCAAGTACGTCACACCGGGCGATGATTGACGACCAGTTGTCGTGAATTGAAAGTTAATGCGATCGCACAGTTCCTCGGAAAGACATCAAACCCTTTGCTTTCGTTTAGCGAATTTAACGCGACGTTGTTTTGTTTGATTTGAGGCTCCTCTCTGTTACTCTTAGTGCGTGTAATTTTGAACGTAGTGAATTACTTATGTTCGCTTTCTACCAAAATCAATCGGTTTCTCCGAGATTCAAATGGGTTATCTTATTATTTGGAGTTTTAAGAGTCGCGTGACTTAACGGTAGATGTAATATAAAATGCAATGAATGGCATTCATCAATTTACACACATATGTGCGCACACACCCAAGTTTCCGAGACTGCTGGTTCAGTGTGGAAACATTGAGTTTCATGTTGGTGTTTTAATATGCTTAATATACTATATGCAATTTGTTACTAATGACATTATAATGATGAAGCATTTAATTGTACCAATTATGTAGTTCGCTAGTGATGTCATTGGATAGCAATCTGAAGCAATTAGTATTCGTAATGTTAGGAATCATATTTTGATTAACATTTGTCGATTATTCCAAATATCAAAGGGTTTTGTTTCGTCGTTTATCTTCATAGTCAAGATATTAAAGCATCATAAAGTAATTGAATTAAAACGCAGCTACATCGATGCTTTGCAACACAGGACTGCGATAAGTCAGTTGTCGGGTTACTTTTTGGAGTTTCCTTAAATTAACTTTATGGCTTATTTATTCCATGCTATCGTCTGTGGCGGAAGTTATTCCGTCCCATCCATCTCTCGCATGGCAGGGATACCTTATAAAATCGAAAAGGATTACTACTGGGGATTTGACCAACCTCCGCTTCCGCCTTCTCTGTTTTAAAGACAAAAGGAGGGAGGAGAGGGGGAGATGTGGATTGTTGTCTGACAAAAAAAAATACGTCTTCCTTTAATTAAGTTAAGGTCGTCTGCCTGAGGTTAAGCTTCTCGGTTTTATTATTTTTTAAAAACTCGTTTATCGATGGAAAGGAGAATAGAGGGGTGTGTTGTAAAGGGAAGTTAGAGAGAGAAAGAGAGAGTGGAGAGAGGAAGGAGGAAAGGGAAAGATGATGTCGCACAACGTGATGCCGTCGTAAATTGAGCCAGAGATTGGAGTTAATAGTTATTATCGATTAAGAAGAAGCAATTCTTTGTGTTTTTGTAATAAGATGTATCTTTTTACTTTCTCCATACGTAGTAATGGGAAAGTATTGTGATCACGAAAAAAATCGACTTCGAGATTTCAACGGAAATACACGTTTTGAGGTCCCTAGAACACGTTTAGACTATTTTCGGAATGTGTGTGTGTGGATGGATGTGATTGTGGGCGCTCTAACTCAAAAAGTACTTGCCATATCGTTACGAAATTTAATATATAACACTTTAGCATGAGCACAAAGAACTGATTAGTTTTTGGACAATACCGGTTAACCGAAAGTCGAGGTTTATTCGAAACCCGATTCGGTTTTTGCGATGTTACTCCGTTAAAACATCATTGTAGTATACACAATTCTATACAAAGGTTATAGAGAATGTAATTTCCTACAGCTTTCATTTGAAACAATTTTCCATAGCAGTTATTGTTTCGGAATTAATTATAAATAATCGGTTTTTTCGGTTTCCGTCAAATATCTTAAAAACGTGGTAATTGGTAATCTTCGTGAGGACCAAAGTTGTAGAGAATAATATTTCTTCCAAGTTTTGTTTGAAACAAATTTTTGTAGGACCATCCATTTCGGAGATATTTTTCTTATTCGTAAATTTCCAATATACAGCGCCACCACCATGTAGCGATGAATTCTGTAAACATATTCAAAATATACCTACCGTATATTCCGGTGTATAATCGACCCGGCGTATAAGTTGACCCCTGCTTTTTTGGATGAAAATACATGATTAAGCAGATGTTCGCCCTATAATCGACCCCCACTTTTTCACTTAAAAATACTTCTCATGAAACCGTTTTCAGACAAAATCAAAGTCATGTACAATCCAAGTTTTACCAAATCAGAAATAAACAATAATAAAAATATATATATAAATATTGTTTAGAGTCCGTGCTATTCTTCTTGAGCATTCCATGTGACATGTTTTAATTAGAACCATTAAGAAACTTATTTTTGGAGAGCTTGATCCACTAAATTAAGTTTCCTATAAATCTACTGATTTCAGCTGCTAATGATACTATACTAGTGATCGCGATCGATCTCTACGGTGGCGAAATTCAATAAAATATCGCAAATGTGTAACCCGCGCACCTTTTTCCCCAAAATGTTGGTCATAGATGAAGATTTCTGACCAAGTTTTAAAAATTACGAGGTACTTATTATAGACAGGACCCTTCGCAGGTTCGATAGCAAATTTACTGCAACACGCTTGCGTCTACGTTTATACTCGCAAAAGACGAAGAATTCTACGAAGTTTACGCGTATATACACGGCCAAGAAACGTTCAGGGTTTAAATGCTGTTTATACTGCCGTTTGTGCATCTTCAACATTGAGATGATGTAATATTTTTATAATATTAAAGCTGTACCCTTTAATTGAGTTTTAAGTTTATTATTGTTACTCAAGAAAAGCAGTTCTGTCATTAAAAATTTACTATCAGTTTCTACCTACACTTTTTGCCGGAATAAGTTGGCATCTGGTATCTCTATTCTCCATATTCATCGTGAGCCGCTGATGCTCCTTTAACCCGGGAGAGACTTGAGAACACGCCTACGGGGAATCCCCATATTTTTTTGATTTTTTTTCCTAATTTTCCGCTGTCGTAGACATCAACTTATTAAAGTACGAATTTATTTCTTCCTCCTCGAACTGGTCCAAAAATAGGGGTGCGCGTGGTACACGAGGACGCGGATTACGTGAGTAAATACAGTATTAAAATTAATTATTATAAATATTCTAAAATACCATATTTACTCATATAACCCACGCACTCCTATTTTTGGACCTGTTCGGAGGGAAAAAATTAATTTGAGTCAGAATAAGTTTTTTTTAAATCACCGATTCCCACTCCCTGAAACAAGTTCCGCTCAAGTTAAGCATTTTCTCCCTTCTACGTGACGCAATTTATTGGATGATCTCTTTATGACGATACTAGCAGGAATCTCCTCACCGATAGTCCTCTTTTGTTAACCCCGAAACTGTTTTTGTTGTAATATTACGCAACTTCGCCCCCACTTCAGCTTTCGTCGTAATACTATGCGGAGATTCACGAAATATTTGTTCATCTATGAACGGGAACTTCCCTACGCGGATGGGGTGTTTTTTTCGCTTATCTTCTCGTGAGTAAATATTGGAAGGTTAGGTTGGAAGTTTAGGAACAAACGAGTCCAAACACTTGAGATGCGGATTTCCGTCTTCCTTTCGAACGATGAAATCTTTCATTCGAAACAAAACTTCACCACTCCGAATTCCTTGAAGAGGATGAGGGAAAAGGACCAAAATTGAACCCACCTATTCTCAAGCCGGCAAACCCTCAGTAGTCATTGAACTATAGTTATCAGTTAGTCGGCGTATTCTTTCTGCCTACTTTTGCGAGTTTTTGCCTGCAGCGCGGGCGTAACTTACACGTCGCATAAATACGCGTATACTTCGTAGAATTCGACGTCTTTTACGAATATAAACGTAGACGCAAGCATATTGCAGAGAATTTACAATCGGTACAATTTATATAACCTGTTCGGAAATCCTCGTGTAAGACGCGCACCCCCTTTTTCTCCGACGTTTCGAGATAAAATGTGCGCGGGGTACACGAGTAAATACGGTAAAAGCCATAAAACGTAAATACTGGAACAGCTGATTCAAAATAGCGATTACTTCCACCGAAAGATCAACGGTCTTAAATATCGATGTTATTCATTTTTAGTTTAAGGTTCACATTTTTATGTTCGGCGTATAAGTCGACCCTAAGTTTTAGGAAATTTTTTTCCGACTTCAAAGGTCGACTTATACGCCGGAATATACGGTAATTTACGGCAATAAGGACGACTGTATTCTTTTCCGATAGGAAATAATAATTTTGCCTTATAATGCTATTCGTAATAATTTAAATATCTATACCCCAAATATGGAGAAAGTCATGTTTTGGCCACATCAGAATTTTATCTCATGGGGTGCTCTTGGTTATCTTCTTGTTAATATCTTAGTTAGTTAATATGTATACATAAATACATACCTACATGCATATACATAGAGAAGTACCTCGCCAACTGCAGTTGAAAAATTGCACTTTGCTTTGCTTTGGGTGTGCGCGACTGTGTCTAGTTGGACAAATATAATAAAAACTAATATAATATAAAATTTATGTTATTTAAGAAGTAACATACTATGTGCCGATTGAGCGCGCAGTTAACATTAACCTCCGGTTCCTCTTTTTCGCCGGGAGAATGGGAGTCCTGACTTCTTCAATCCTCTCCCCTAAAATCTCTCATCTGGTTCCGATACATCGACCACATATTTTTATTACAAGGCCATGCGGTGCAGTTATACTCTGTTCACTATCTAAAGTCTCTTGACCTTGAATACGCCACTTAGCAGCAGCCAATAGGAGACAGTTCGTTTGGGAAGGTAGTGGGGAGGAACTCAGTCTTACTCTTGCTCTCAAAGGGTTTACATCGGTCTGCGTTGCCGTTTCTACCGCCGTTTCCTTGCTGTTGTTGTGGAGTTCTAAGTTATTGTTACTCTTATTTTTTGTTATTATTTTTGTTATTAGTTTTGTTTTTGTTACCCTGCTGAGTTCGTGATCTGCAATGGCTAACAGGGGGGAAGTTATGTTATTTAGAAATTGTGTAGTATATCAGCTGAATGCGAAAATACGCAAGAGCTGGCAACGCGCACCGGTATCTGTCCTTCCGCGCGAAAGTTGTGAGGAACGATGGAAGGGGAAACGTTCGTGATTGACTACTTGCTCTATGAAGGTCAAGAGACTTAAGAAAGTGAACAGGCTATAAGCGATTCTCTTATAAAAAGAAGCTCTCCACTCATCCCGCTAACTCCTTCACATAACACTCCTCTTCCTTTCAATCCGCGCTCGTCATGGTGAACCTACGTCTTCAGCATCACCTTCATTACTAAAGCTGTCTTCCACCGCCATATCAAAACATTCTCTATCGGGCTCTTGAGGACGCAGAATTCGCTCGGATAGCATGTAGCTATTCCTAGAACTGCACTCAATTACAAGATGCGTTCCTCAGCCTAGCCTATCTTGCTGACTTAGTTCGGGAAGAAATGCTTTTTCTCCTTCCCAATGTATAGCACATACTCAAGTATGGTACTCGAGCGATTCACTCGCTCTTACCCTGGCTAGCATGGCTAGCATCGGTGTGTGGCCCTGTTAAAAAAGCTTAGCACGCCTTGATGTGTGATAGGCCTCGATCTCTACCGAAGGCATCCCATGGTATGCCTCCGCTGACCAAATACCTTACCGTGCTATCCGACACATGTTGCTGTCGACTTTCTCGATACTCACATCCTGGGCAATTTCTGCGACGTCAAATATGTTAAAATTGTACTCTTTTTAATCGCTTTGGGCGAGGTTTCTGAAGTTTTATTTAAATTTTCGATATTTTTTGTAAAAATATTGCCGATTTCATTATTAAGGAGTTTAGTTCCCAGAGGATTCGTCAATTACTGCGTACAAACACATCTATACCCGTAGGCCACGCGATTAAAACGGTGGAATTTCGAAAAAAAATCCGGTTAGTTAACTTTGATTGGATGCTTATATCCCTCGTAATTGAGACCGATAAACGAACGCTGCTGCGATTTTAACGAAGACGATGTTTTGGTGTTTATTGGAGAGTATACTAGTTTGCCCGCGCAAAGGTGGAGTTGTTTACGAGCGCGTTGAGGAGGAAACCCAAAGTCCGATAGAGTTAAATGAAACAATCATATATCTTTAGAGGCCCGTCGCTTGAATTACGTACGACTAGCGTAGTGCTGGTGAATTGCTAGCCTAGCGAATCCCCGATAAATGGACAAGCGGTTTCGTGACTTTTACTTGTAAATTGACCTCGCAAATGACGAGGGGAGGTCGGAAGGAAATGTCACTGGTGAAACGAAATTATGTCCATGATTTTACGATAAAAAAACGATTCGAGACGGAATATCTTAAATTCGTAACTTTTCTCGCATGCAATAGTCTTTTTAATGAAAGTTTCGCTGGGGCATTGCATATTACGGCACTCCAAAACAGCAGTAGCTGCGTGTGGTTGCGATTACTTCATGATAACCAGTTGTTTTCAACTATAATAAATCTAGAAATGTTAACGGTTATGACTGTTAAGGGTAACGAAACGTTTAGGAAGGATTGATCGATCTTTAAGCGCTCGAATGTACCTATATGCAAATTGACGCGTTTTCATATTTTTGTAAAAGAGTATCTTGTCAAAATGTACGAAAGAAAATAACTGAGGATGTTTGAAAAACTTGTAGCACTGCAATTAAATCTCCGTTTTCCGGTTTTATCGCTCCGTTGAAATGTCGGTAATTTTCCCGAACAATTGGGAAGCATTTTTTTTTAATTTCTGTCCAAACGGCCGGAGCATGAACCAATCAAATCAGTTGAGGAACACGGCCATCTTTTACGATTCAATCACGCGAGACAAAAAAATTAGTGTTATTTTTTTTGAAAAACACGCTACCCTTAATGAAAACTTCCAATCATTGAATTGAGGCAGGAAACAGTCACGCTTATGTTGGCTGACTTGACCGTGAAATTTGTTCAAGTTCTATGGATACCGCAACAGAAATAAAGAAATTCGCAGGGACCGTTTCAAAAGAGCCTTGCCGTAAAGGTTTATGTGTCTGACAGCCTTCGAATCGTCGACGTCAATGACGAGGTTCCATAGAAATCGAATTCGCGGTTGTTAAAACGTGGGCTAATCGAATGTAACCGCCGTATGGCGATTTCCATTTCATTTGCGGGCGCATTGGCCCCGGATCGATCGCATGCACCTGAATCTTCGCCCCGAAATGGGAACATTTACCCTAACGCCGATTAAATGTTTCAAAGGCGGTTTTCATGGGTTGGCAAGACTGCTACGGTGGGATCATTTTCAGATTTAATTGGGAAGTTTTCAGGATGGGATTTTTATTAAGAAATATTCCAATAGAGGGAAAAATATTTTCCTTGTTTAATTTCACTAACTGATATTTGAGAAAACCATAAATATGTCGAGGCGCGTTATTTTCATATATTGTTTTATCCTCCCAAGTACATGCTAGCTTAACAGAGGTTGTCAGTACACGTGTACGGACCCTAACTCAAAATTAATATCTGAGCTGTATCTATTTACAGAAAATAAACATAAAGACGGTGATATACCTACCTCAAAATAGCAGCTTTGAGGATAAAAAGAGATAAAAATAATCGGTATGAGGCGTTAGAAGTGTGCCAAGTTGCGCGATTTCTTAGATTACCTCTTCCATTTTTGAGGTGGAGGGGGGTTAAAGATCGGAATACTTAATGCGCTTCTTTTTAAATGCACGCAAATCCGTTTTACGTATTCGATGATCGCCTCCACACGGAGGATCGCGGCATCATTCGCGTTCGTATTTTATTCTTCTTATTAAAAATAAAAAGAAAAACGAACCGCGGGGAATTCCGATGCCTACAAAAATCTCTCTTTTGTTTAGGGTTGAATGAACTCGGGCACGGATCGTATCTCAGACGAAGCATGTTTCGCCAAAATTACACGTTTTGAAGAGGGAGAGAGAGAGATCCGTTTCTATGGATATCATTATCTGCAACCAAAGTGCTATTCGAACTTTTCATGTCGCATTTATTTTTTATAAAAAAACTTCGATGTTCAAAAAAAAACATCTGGAGGGAGTAGAACGTTGGCCTTTTTTTAAATTTCGAACTCCTTCGACCCGTTTTTTTACGCTTTCAATATTTTCAGATTAAAACATTCGTTTTATAATATCCGGCGCGCATTACAGGATTACTGAAGCCATAAAATTTAATCCGTATATTACCCTTCTTTTGACAGAGATGTATGGTTTTTCTTGTTTTTTTGATATTATTTAAGGTTATTTTTTGAAATCTTTTAATGCGGATTTTTAACGAAATTTATGACAATTAATCTCGGATAGGATGATGGGATTAGAACGATTTCCGTTAAGGATAGAATGTTTGAGCGTAATCCACCATAGGCTCGGTTTCGTTTTTTTTTGTTTTTTAGTTTCCGTCGGTAGGAGGCGAACGCGTAGACCGCGAGTGGCGTCGCGGAGAGGAAACTCTGTAGTTCAACATGGTTTTCGGATTTCGTTTTAATCTGCAGAGCATCATAAATCGCTCTGCCAGATCGCCCCTTCCGTTTTTCAATGGCAGCTTAAGCTTTTTTTTTGCGCTTTCGAAAAATGAAGCAGGGATATGTTAAACGGTTATTCCTCTGGGTTTACAAGGTTAATTTAATCGCGGCAAGGCGCGTTTGTTAATAATTTTGTTGGTGGCATTAAAGGTTATCTGTTCGATTCAGAGATCAAATGAATGGATAATTGTGGTTTCGAAATCAATTTATCAAATAATTTAGTTTGCCTTCCGTTGGGAAAGGACGTTAGCGATAATGGAGTTCATGGAAAAGTGTAGATTGTGGCGTTCTTATCATGTTAATAGCTATTTAATTAAAATACCTTTGTTAGGTGTTAAAATACGATAAATGATTGGCAAGCCTTTCGTTTGTCAATATCATATAAGGTACGAAAAAGAATAAAGCAATATTTCAGTTCCAGGAAATAACTCCCTGTAATTGCACTTTCTCCGATAGGCACAGACAATTTTAATATGCAATGCAGGCTCTCATACCTTGTTTAGATAATACGACCTATGGAAACATGGCACGGGATTGATTCCTTAATACGAGGTTGGCGCGGTTTGAATTTGTCTTCTGTTGATGACTCGAATTAACCTGTCTCTCAACACCATTACTCCTTCCGCCTACAGTATGAACGTCGCGGATACGTCAAGGACAGTTATTCATTTTCCATTTAAAATTATGTAATCATGGTCATTGGCCACGATATCATGATGGTCAATGACCATCTTGGTCATTGCGTCTTTTTATATCAGGTATCTGTTGTAAAAAAATAAATTTGGTATTTTTTTGAGAATACATCCCAATTTTCCCTGTTTAGTCTCGAGATTATGTAGCGTGGCTTCCTATTACGAGTCCTCCGCGTTGTATTAATGTCTACTGCAATTACAAGTATATGTTTTTGAACCATTTATTTATCAATTAACGTTGGGTTAATTTATGCTAACGGTTTGTTAAGATAAGCTTATACAGCTGTATTCCGCATTATAGTAAGGCCTGTTGCAATTATAAGTATATATTATTTATTTATTAATTAACGTTGGGTTAATTTAGGATAATGGTTTGTTAAGATAAGCATGCACAGCAGGGATTGCAAATGATTTTTGTGTTGCGTGCCAAGAAAGTAATGTGGACCATCAGAATTTTTATTCGAGTGCCACCAGTTCACTCCTTCTCTATAATAAACTTCATATTTTATACAGAAAATACAAGCTTACGCGTGCCGAGTAAAATCTCTTGCGTGCAATTTCTGGCACGCGTGCCACGTATTTGCCATCCCTGATCTACAGTCAATGTTATCCCGTTTTACAGTTATATATAAGTTTAAAATTTAAAATAGATATTCCTTCAAGTACAACTTCTGAATTAAATTTGACCATCTTAATGATTTTTCGCGGCCAAAGTTACTTATAGAATACAGGTCAAGAGAAGTACATTTTGATCCTGAAATAAGAAGTTTAAGGCATAAATTACTCTATGCATCAATTATTGAGTCTCCTTGTACGCTTTTGTTTTCTTTTCTGTGGGTTTCACTTGTGGAAATAACCATATAGTTGTGTTATGAGTTTGAAACGTGTTAAAATATGCAAATTTTAATATAGATTGATTGAATGTTTTTAATGGTATTTATTTGTCACCATTTCATCATGAATGATCATAAAACTATAGGTAAATATTTGGTAAAATATTAATTATAGTGTAATTTCAACATTTCAACCGTTAATGCCATATTTACCAATTGGTGATGAGTTAATGCACTTTCCATTATTTAAACTCAGAAAATTATCGATGATAAGTATAGGATTCGCTAAAATGCTCTATTGCCGCCCAAAATTACTAGTTTCTCGAAAAAATATATATTTCGCTAATATTGAAACAAAAGTATTTTATGCACGATTTTCTTCTTTCGTAATGCAATAATAATTATTCTATTATGTTAAGAGTCGGCTGCCATTGAGCACGTTGACTTTTGCACGGTATTATTAAAGATCGTTTATATAATTTTTTAATTTTTCAATATTTTTTTACCGGCCGTGATAGAGGAAGAGTGTCTGTCTCCCAGCACTACGAGTGGAGGTTCGAATCCTGCCGAGGGCATGACTGTGTGGGATAGTCTTCATTATAGCTATACTGCTCATTATTAAAGGCTGATCTATTTAAAATAAACAAATAAATAATAATAGTTCTTTAACTTGGGTTGGTAATTACGTTCCGTTCAAACTGGTTGGTCACCTCAAATCGGTTTTTTTTTCGGAAAGAGTGAAATATTGGTTCTGAAATAAGTTACGACGTATTGAGCCAAAACGTCAAGTAAAGCCTCGCGCGAAGTTCTTAAACTACTCTTTGTGTTAATGTAGCATTTTTAACCAAGCGAGTCCAAGCGTGGTAATCATCGAGAAAGATCTCACAGGAATACAGATGGGACAGAATCGAGGTTTTTTTAAAGTCCGTATTTATAGATAACGAGAAATAGTTTAGGAGAAAGAAAGAAAATAACAGGTTTGCTTATCTCTCACCATTTCCGTTTTTTTAAAATCATCTAGCGATAAACCGATTATTTTTCGCAAGGACCGAAAGTCCGCCGGAGGCTCATTTTCCATTCCGCATGCCCAAGTGAGAACAAAAGTCCTATATCTCCCCCGCGTTTTGCGAGGCACGGGAAAATCCGCTAACACTATTCGAGCCGAGGCGTAAGAACCGAAAAAGGTGTTCTCGCCCTTAATAAACGCGGGAAGATACCAGCTCTGCTCAAAAGGGCAAACGCTTTCGCTTTAATTGTTGGGCCAGAAGCGCGCCATGAGGGGGGGGGGTTAAGTCATAAGTAAGAGGTTTTTACGCGCGAACGAGCGGACCGTAATCTAAGGGGTTAGCCTGGGAGAGATTCGTGCAGAACGGGATTAAGGGTTTTCGAGAAAGGGGGAGCGCTTTTAGAATCGTGGTGGTTGTGGACGGAGGGGGAGAGAGAGAGAGGGAAGAGGTAGGGTGGGGGAAGGGGGCGTTACCCTAGGAAACCAAGTTTTGACATTAACGGAGAAGGATGGGTGTGGGAAAAGATGAAGTTGTTTATTTTCGGAATAGAACGAGTGTTTTGATAGGTGAAATATAGGAAAGTAATAGTTAGAAAATTTTTAAAGTGGAGTCAATTGAGAATAAGTTTACGGAGATTTATACACACATCTAGTCGTACGTTAATTCAATAGAGAATGATCGAGTTCGTCTTACGGTTGAAAAAAAAACAAGAACGAAATTTGTAATGTACTCGTACTTATCTCAGGTTTATCCAATAGCCAAAGCTAGGTTATGATTCATTACGTTGCAATGCATTGTTGTGACCGTTGGAAATACATGAGATAAGTACATTTTTAAGGGCATGTTCTTGAATTAACAGGGTATCCCCGCTTAATGTCGTTCCACTTAACGTCGTTTCGCTTGTACGTCCAAAATTTATTCGGGAATGTTTTTGCTTAACGTTTAACTTCATATGAGAAGGACGTAAATTCTGACTTGCCCTTCTCCCATTTATCCTTATGGGAGAAAATTCTTCGCTTAACCTCCAACTTTTATGGCATGTAACTAATACTAGCAGAGACCCCCTGTATTCATACATTGACAAACTATCCAAAAGATATGGAATTATTTGCATGCATAGTTAATTTAAAAAAAATGTAATAATGCTAAGAAAATTAAGTGTTTCACTCCGCTTGTTCTTCTGGGCGTATGTTTTCTAGATCGATGTTTTACACATTTCACAATGAAAACGTCAGTTATGCATCTTAAAAGTCGATTCAAATTGTTACGTACATGCGAAGTGGTCTCAACTGTTTTTTTCTCGCAGATTTGACAACAGGTCTGAAACAAATGAAAGCTCGATAGCTGAAAATTATATAATTGTTTTGAATGCAAATGTGCAATCATAATCCATTTTTTTCTAAAAATGGTTTTGAAGTGAATCCTATCATTTCATGCGTGAAGTTTATCTAATTACAGATATATATATATATATATATACACTAGCAGAATTTCCCGTTGAATTTCAACGGATTTAGTAAAGCTACTACAGCACAACATACAAACTCTTTAAAATATATAGTAGATACTTTTAAAATTACAATTAGCTTTTCTTAGCAATTAATCATATTTGCTTGTTACAATCCGATTCCGAACGTATTGCATTCAAATATAACGATAATTTTATTTCCTATCATATTACTTTCGCCAAATCCAGCTTCATTTCTTGTGGATTATGCCTCGCTGAAATATTCACTTTCATGTCTTGTAAGCAAGAAACCCGTGAACCCATGATTGAACAGTGACTCCGGTAAATGTACACCAGACACGTGAGCTTATTTACGTTAATAAACATTATAAAGTAGAATATAATGATTTTACTTACAAAAAATGTAAGATTTCAGTATTCATTAGACGAAAAAAGTTCAATTATTTTCATCAATAAACGCTTCTTGAATAATAAACAGTATCTTTTTACGTTGCTATCCATTAACATCGGTCGTTTCGTTGCTTAAACGAAAGTGCGAATCGAATAACGCTAAACATTCGTCTATTTGTAAGCTTCATTGGAGTTCGTCGAATATAAAAATGAAATTTTGAAAAAATACTCCTCCTTTAATAAAAGATACAAAGATAATTTTTCTGGAAAACATTTATCAAATTCGTCAAATGGATACAACGTTATCATATCTAGTACCAAAAATCGCCTTGGTAATGATTTAACTGATGCATCTGTAGGATTAAAAGCCACAAAGTATACACTACACGAATTGATGCTTTAGCATCGACCAGACAACAATGTGTCACATTGACAAAAATATTCATTTACATAGCAAAAATAATCCATTTTGTCAAGTTATATTCTTGAATAAATTTCATTTGTATTACTCCAACTTCTGGTGTGTCCACTGGGCTCCCTCCATCACCTTGTTTTATACACACACACACACACGTGGCAAACCCTCCTCCAACGCGTGTTCTTCCAGCCCGGATTCGCTTATGCGCTCAAAATCAAATGCGACCAATTATCTGCCGAACGCGGAAAATTCGAAGATCCGCGGTTCGCCAAACATGAAAAGTATGGGCCCTCTAGATCTTTATAAATGGTACCCAAGTAAACATTAAATTACCGATTAGTAAACTTTAAATATATATATATATATATATAAATACTTAAGGAAAAGGAAAGGTAATAATAAGGGTAGCAACAAGGTGTTGGAGGAAGCCCAGTGGACACTTACCTAGAATGAAGAGCCGCTGGGGGTGCTGAGGACACACGAAAAACACAAAAGAACAAAAACTACACAAAAATGGAGCTTTCGGGCTGATGCCCTTCTTCAGCGACGGAGAAACATATACATTAGCATTCACGCTAATTTCTTCTTCCCGCCGGAGTAGATGATTTCAAAAATGACCCGAGCTGGGTTCCCCCGGAGTTACACGGTGAATGTTCCCGTTTTAGATTAAAGTAACCGGATAAGGAATTTGAATGAAAGCACTCAAACAAAAGAAATTACATTTTTAGAAAAAGTTCCACATTAGGTACCCCATTAAATTAAATTTGTGTAATTTTTATATAAACGTTTTTGGCGAAATCGGACTAGTGTAAATTTTATTTTTCTTCGAGTTGTTATTTCATACGTGATTATGCGAGTTGCGAAGCCGTATCCTACACGGCATGAAAACATTTATATTTACAAGTATTTTTATGAAAACAAAACGACCCAATTTATTTCGTTAATTGTTTAAGAGGGCGCGAAATGCACCTGAAAAGTTAGGAAACCATTGATCTGAGATATTCGCACGAGTCATTAAATGAAAACGATGAAAAATTTAACATGTAACTTTTTCGAATTTTAATAGGAAGATTAATTTCGTTAGTTTCATTATCATTATTTTTTCATCCGACCTTGAAATAATCCTTAACAATATCTCAAGTGGCACAGGCATATAAAATTCCCAATCAAGGAACATCGCATCGGCATGCTCATCCACGAGATTTAATTCTGTTTGCGGCTATTAAACAGGCACGAACAGACGCCATCCAGTAATTCGGATTTAAAAAAAAATATCCCTTCCGTTGATGTTTTTACCTAAATTTGTCTTTTATTTGTGTTTTATTTTCCAGAACACGTTCGGTGATTGCAGTCGTGAATAGCGTTTCCAGAATAACAGGAGAACGATTGGGGAAAAAATTATTCTCGGGTTATTTTGGTGTGATCTCCCTGCCATTCAACCATCAAATTTCAAAACAGAGACTCGTTTCCATGTCCGTTGTCATTTGTCCGTGGGAAAAAATAACGGTTTTTTTTCCTTTTATTACTGTGAAATTTAGATCCCTCCCGTCTGACGACTTGCACGAATTATGAAAACGTCTCTCGGAAAATTTCCCCGGTAATGCGCGAGCCGGCTGCTCCACGCTCGTAAATACTAGACTCTTCTTAAAAAGTGAAAATAGCAAAGAAAAAAATGCTTTTTGTTTTTATGTTTCAAACGCTTTTGTTTGTGGAATATATTAAGTATGCCACCCTCGTATGGGTATATAACTGGATTTTTTTTTATTTACAACGTGCAATTATGCCGAGTGGATCGTGCAAGTAGCGTCACTCGTGGTTATGTTTTGAAATTATATCATTGATATAATGGCTTTCTTATGACCAAGCAATTATTGCATTTGTTTTAGAAGTTTTTTATGGCGAAGAATAATGTTTTCCAATTCGTTTACTTATTTATTAATTCGATTATATATATATATATATATATATATATATATATATATATATATATATATATATATATATATATATATATATATGTATAAATGTCACATTGAATATAGGAGATAAAAATCGATAAATAACATGAGAACGGTTCCTACGTGACGATTATTTTATCGCGTCGTAAAAAAATAAGGATACGTTTTCGACCATCACCGTTACATGCGAAATCATTTTGCGGGATCTAAAAAAAAAAACCTTATGGGGCACTTAAATTCGTCACCACCGGGTGGGCGACGGGGTTTCGAAAAAAAAAGAACATTTCCCCCGAAACGTTGAGAGAATAAGCGCTCCACCGTTTAGGTGGAACTTTGGTCTTTTAGCGATGACATTCGTTTTTTCGACGAAGATAAACTTCAATCCCCCGACCTCTCTCTCTCTCTCTCTCTCCATTTCCCCTCTCACCCTATATTTCGTGTGACGACGGCGGTCAAATTTGTCCCGAGCTCGTGAAAACAGTTTGCTCGATCGTGAAAAAATCTTCTTCCGCCAACCCAGCTCGCTCGCTCGCGATATTTTTTCCCCCTCGTTCCCCATTTTCCTCTCTCTTTTCGCTACAGTTTATTTTTCTACCTTTTCCTTCCTCCCTTTCTCTCTCTCTATAACCGTCTGTTTTTATTCCCTCTTTACCTTTTATTTTTGGTCTTTTTCCTTTCTTCCTTATATGATTTTTTAATCGGATAAGTTCAATATTCTTTTGTTTGTTCTTCGCTGATTTGCTTTCAGACATTGTTTTACTTTTTTTTATGACCGGCGGCAAAGGCTTTTTACTCAAATTTGATATTTTTTCCCCCCCCACACTGAGATGACGGAAAATTATTTTTTGGTTGGGCAAAAAAGTTTGTGAGTTTAATGCTTTATACAGACAATATACAGGTCACTAATAATTTATTTTAACTATATATTTAGTTTTAAATTCAAATTAATAATTATTTTGAGCTTAAATTATTTTTGGATGCGTTAGAATAGGCGTTATGAGCGTAAAGTAATGGAGTTTATCGGTTGATTGGTTCAAAAGAGCTTTCTATCATATGTAATATTCTAGGCATTTAACATAGAGAGCTCTCTGCCATATTTAGCATTCCGTGCACTTAATGGGCGAAAATGAAGGTAATTATATTTGTCATTAATTTTACAAATGAATGTCATAAAAATCTATCGGTATTATCAGATAACTAATCCACTACAACTGAGACGCCGGACGCAACACGTACTCCCGTTAGGTATGTGCTAGTCGTTGTGCTACTATTTGCCAATAGAGTGAACTGTTTTTGCTAATGAAGTAGAATGAAGATACCAGAAATATCCAATTGAGTGAGGATTCTTATAAATGGAATTTCATCTCTGTTTATAGGAATATGCGGAACATATCAAATGCGATATGTTAAAAGTTTTGATTAAAATTTTATTTTAATATTAATTAATTTTTCTCGTTTTGTATGCTTTTCTCTCGAGTTTTTTTAGGCGCGTTTTGCTTCCGGCATGAGCGCTTATTATCGTAGGTCTGTCCATCTGTCCGTCCGTCCGCATGTTCGTTCTCGACTTCTACGGAACGGATTTTCATGAAGTTTTATATTAAGGACTTACAATAAAATATAATGAGAAAATCGCAAAAATGAATCACGTACGCCAATCAGGGGTGCCACTTTACTGGTGACAAATTAAATTTTCGTCGTCTCGTAAAGTATTGCTCATATCAAAATATTTAAAAAATAAAAGTTGGAGAACTAGTAAAGAAGAGTATTTCGGTTCCTATACATTTTTATCGTAGGAGTAGCCGTTATCGAGAAAATCAAACAAACATGTTTTAATTCGAGTTGAACTTGGAAATTTTCTTGCATGGTTACTTCTTCATTGTTGCTAACATAAACAACCTCACAAACAAACGTTTAATTTCCTAGCGTGTGCATGCAGTATTTTAAAATAGGAAGAAAATGGATTATTTATGATGAAGAAAAGAACTTTAAAACGCAATTTCCCTTACGTATAAGTATATAATTTCTTTCTAATACTCCATTGCACGAAACGCGCCCATTTGTGATACGTTGTACACTTACCTAACTTGTTTTAAATCTTCACCATCTTCTTCCTCTCTTTCCATTTATCTGACTTTCAATCCCTCTCTTTCATACTTATACTCCTACCTCCCTCTCTCTCTGTTTGCGTACCTGCCTCCCTCCCCTATATCTCTCTCTCATCCCCTTAAAACGCTCACCTCGAAGATTGATGGACAAACTGATCCGAATCTTGTACCAGCCCTTCACCCCATCTGCCTACCACTCTCTCTCTCTCTCCCTTATTCCCATCCGAGCGTGATTTACATTTGGTACAGGATGAAACAAGCCTCGCGCACCATCCTGGGCAAATGAGACCGTTAAGGGGAGGAATGGGAGGGTGGAGGAGGGGTCTAATGGGAGAGATGTTCGACCGTTTCCACCACAAGCAAACACACGCACGCGTCGCATGTTGCTCTCTCTCTCTCTCTTTTCCGAACATCCCCCGTATCCGCCCACGCACTTTGCTTCCTTCCCGTCACTTTTCCCTCTCTCGCATCGGTTCCGCCCTCCCGACCTCCTATTTAACCTCTGCCTCCGTTCACCCCTCCCGTCACTCTTGACTTTTCTCTATCTCTCTCTCTCTCTCTTTTCGGACTAGCAATCAGCCTGGAATAATTGAACGTTCCGATGTATGCCGTATTTCTGAGCTTGTAAGCGTGGAACATGTTCACTCTCTTTCTATTAGAATCCTTCAACCCTTTTGGTTTGTTTTTTTTCCGGCGTTTCTCCCTCTCTCTCTCTATCTCTCTCTCGTCCCTGCCATTTCTCTTTCTCCGATCAATCCTCTAATTTAAGCCAATTTACAGTTCAAGTCTTTCCACCCTCCCCCCGTCCTCCTTTCAGCTCGTTTTGTTCGGTGGTGATCGGGAATGGGCGACCCTTTATATAGCTTAATCAAATTCAAATCCAGAAGCGTTTATTGACCTTATTTTGCATACATATCAGTTGTACAATTCATGTTTTGACAGTTGTTTGTTACCAAGTGGTATTAATACAATTCATCCATCCTGTTATTTTACATATTATGTATTTTCTGTGTTCATATTTGCTGCTTGGGAAAAAATGTGAAAAAACCCTCGCGTGTATTTATAGCTTAATAATTACTCTGAAGTTTTATATTTAGTTCATTGAAATGTTGCACGAAATCGCAAAAAAAACATTAGGCCATTTAACCAAATCGTATCTGTAAGCTCCGGATAATTCTGCTCTCATTCCTTTAAAAATATTCTTATTTCGTCTAAGACAGCGGTTCTGTCAACCTTTTGCATCTTACGTCCAACCGACCACATTTTCAAAAATACCCGGGGCCCACCATGATAAAAACTAAACCCCACATTTTCCAAGAGACGGATTTTTTGCATTTTAGAATTATGTTAGTCATTGATGGGAATTTTAAGGGCCTTGCATATTGCGTTAATTTTCTTGAGAAAAACTTTCGTAAAAGTTAATTTCGAAACTTCGTGTCTCACCTGGATGACCTTTTGCGTCCCACCAGTGGAACACATCCAACGGGTTGGGAAACACTGCTCTAAAATACTATCAAACGTTTCGAAAGTTGACCGCGACTCAATCATCTGGAGCTGTTGTACATAATTAAATCTGAACCACATCTAGAAAATTTGCAAAGTCTCGTTTATAAGGAGCGCGAGCAGTTATAAAACTGATAATTTTTGTAACAACATTTTCAAGTGTATTTAAACTTTACTTCCCACAAAATGCTTCCTGGCGTATTATGTAATGAAATTGAAGCAAAGGACCTTGAATTTCTTTTGAAAGAAATCGGACAAATCCAACATGTTATCCAATCATACCTGGGGCTCAATAGGTTGTTACCGATAATATATTATTTAAGTTGATGCCCATTTGTGTCTTTTTTCAAAATTCTTTCATAATATCGCGCCCTGTTATTTTTCCTGGAAAATCATCAATTTAACTAATCCCTCCCGCAGAGTATTCTTAGAAAATAATCTGACAATAACTGCAAGTCGTACATATGCTGTTACATCCGTACTTTTTTTCCAAAGTGAAAACATTTCTGCAGGGTTTAAATGAATTAGTAGTTGATTTGAAACATCGTTGTTTAAAGATAAAATTCGGTATTGCAATTATTTAGTACGATTCGTGATCAACTCTTTATTGCGAAAATCCTCAAATAGCGAATCTGAACAGTCTAAGAAAGCTTCTTTCAAGAAATCTCCGTCAGAAAGTGGTTTCGCATGTTGTGCAATACAATATGATAAACGAAAACTAGCAGCTATTGTATTATTTTTTGGGCTTCAAAACCCACAGATTTTTCCTGATATTGCTTCAATAGCAGCATGCAATATACACTTTGCCGGCCGGGTTAGACTGGTAGGCAGTGCGCCTGCCTTCTAACCCAAAGGTCGCGGGTTCGAATCCCGCTTCGGGCCTGGATGTTGTGACATATGTTGATTTTCTCTAAGAGGATTTGACGGTGCAAAATAACCTTAGCTCTTGACGCACCTAAAAGTCTAATTACTACTACAATATACACTTTTTTCTTCACTCGACGATGGCAAAAGATTTTTGTGTTTAGTTTCAAAATGACGTTTGACGCGACGCGAAACATCTGAAACGCTTTATTAGGTCGTTCAATAAGACAAATTTTACCAGTCCGTCCTTTGCGAAACAACCTTCCACTTCCTCTAGGCACGTTGCTAAATTTCTGTTTTTTCTCTGACCTCTCAATATGGGCACTTTTCACAAAAATATTTAAAAATATTATTTGTGATTTGTGGGACCTCGGTGACTCCAGCGCTAGTGGGCTTTTCAGTATAAATCACAAAACAAGGGATGAGAGAAACCTGGTGCCGGAATTGCCTACTCTTATCGAGAAGCACCAAGGGGGGGCCAATGGCTTTACGTGCCTTACGAAGGATTTGCGTGTCCTCCTCTAAACACGCAAAATAGGGGAGTGCTAAAACCTCTGAAAAAATCCTACTTTCGCAGGATTCGTACCCGGTTCGGTTATGCTCAGCGATACTACGCCACGGCACCCCCTTAATATTATTTATTTTAAATTCGATGCTGAACTGCGCATTGCACGGCCACATTGGAACCATTTTCGGGACGAGAGTGGAACACTCGGGAGAAACTAAGAAACCCATTCCAGCGGGTGAGCGGGGGTAAATTTTTGGGTTTCCCTGGTTTCTCCGCTCTCCTCCATTCATTTCCGTACACGGGATAAATTTTAGAGCTTCTAACTTCAATTTATCTACCGTGTCAGGCTAAAGTCCTTGGCGTGTCACAAAGTGACACACGTGTCAAGTAGTTCGCCATCCCTGTACTATATAAATACATAGGGATATTTATGTATCTTTATCTATCTCGCATTATTAAATTTTTTCTGTCGATGTAATATAGTCTGATCGACTTTACGTACCTTCCTTTATTTTTTTAAATCCCTTTGTTATAGTTGGGATTAAGGCATCACAGGAACGTGTTCCCCTAACGAGATTTTTGGTTTTAATATTTGACGCAAACTTCAAACCTTTTATCCGGATCTCAAATGGAATGCTTCACTAGTGAAATTCATTGAAACCCTGCTTTTAAGCTTTCAGGTTTGCCCTTTTAATTTCTCCGGAGAGAGAAGGTAATTCTAAAAATTCAGGAGCGGAACTGAGTCTTTGTCGTTAAACTTAAAAAACAAAAAAAAAGAAACTTATTCTTTAGCACCATGTCAAAGTCATTCATTATTGCTCATTCTGCGCTGAAATTTGAGGGAATGGAAAATGTCTAATAAATAACTATACAGTAGTCCCTCTTTTTATGCGGGGGACGCGAATTAGGCAAAAAGAACCGTTATTTACATAGAAAAGATAGGGATACGTTCCACAAACACTCCTATTCCCTCCTCCGAGAGGCACTTCTTTCATTTCATATCGGCATTTTATGCGTTAGACACAAAATCGCTTCAACTATATTTACCTTCGTTAATTTTTCGCAGGCTAAGTAAATGATACTTCATGCATTTTTGCTTGTATAAATTGAGAAATTACCAAGGGTTTATTTTGCAGGTATGAGCTTTTTAGGAAAGCATTTTGAACTCATGGATTGGCATGAGATGTGACATTTACCAAATAAGGACAAATTAATAAATCAGAACTTAGGCCTAATCATTGCTCAAAGTATATGGTTGCAGTAAGGATATTATGCCATACAAAGATAAAGGAAAAGGAGAAAAATGGGCACGAAATAATGTATTGATGCTTTTTCAGCATAAATTTTAGTCTCACACAAAATCGTCCTTGGTTTGTGGTTGGTACTCGTTTTAAATGTAATTTTAAAACACAAAGCTTTACTCCAAGTTGTACGGAATTTTTACTGCATTCCCTCGTATAAAACGTTCCTCGTATTTTCGTATTGAATTGAGAGCGAATTTTTATGCCTCGCATGGTGGTAATTCTGAGATATGACGTTTAAGTTTAAAATATATTGCCTAAAAGCGAGGGTTTGTTTTGAATGAACTTTATGGCCCTTGCATTTCGCCGGCTTGTCGAGTGTAGCCGTGAGCTGTCGTTATAGTAAGGTGCGAAAATGAAGAGGATTACAAAAAAAAAGGTTTCGTGGCAAAACGCCTTTCCTGACACGTGACAGATTTCAATTTCGACGCATGACAACAGATTTTCCGAGGGTTTTCTCCGTCATTGACTGTATGCCGGAGATTTGTATGGCTCGAACGACGGAGAAGGAAGAGACTCAAATATGAAGCAACGAATAATGACAGTTCACGTTAAAATAATTTCGCTATATTGGGCGGATTTAAATTCATTTTTGGACAGTTTGGAGAAGTTATAAAAATGTTCAAACACCATTCAGTAATACATTAGTTATTCTTTTTTCTTAATAAAATCGTCATTAATTTTTTTAAAATGAAAATCCATTCATTGCGAATTAAAATTGGTCTCCACAAGAAGTTAACAGCGCTTTTTATTCTCGTTGCAATTAGGAAACAACGATATTTATGCGCCATGATGCATCGCCTTTCCCGTGGAAGGTACGCCGTTGTAATTATTTCACGTCGGGATAAGAAGTATTACGAAAATAATGACTTCGTGCATCAAGATCTGTGCCCCAGATTACTTGGAAGTCGTACTAGGAAGACGTGGCCATATCATTACTACCTAGCGTTCCAAAAGAGCGGTGGATGGATATACGTATTACTTTTATTTGTATCTCATTATGGCCGCGTTGTTGGCCTTATCATTTAATGGGTGGTAAAAAGAGTGAGTGCCACGAGGCATGCGAAAAAGGAGAATAAACAAGTTGGAGGCTCGCTATACATTTCTCACTTGATCATTAACGAACGCAATTTTGACGTCATTGAAACTGCAAAAGTTTTCTGAATAACTCTTTGGAGTGCTAGATGCGATGCATAATTTAGATGTGGTATAAAAAATGATTAATTTAGGTCAAAATGTTTATGGGAGGTAGGACGTTAATCTATAAAAAGAACGGCTGAAAAACTTGGGTTCATTAAATTGATTGTATGGTTAAAGAGGCGAGCGTGTTTTTAAAACATTAATAATCCATGATGCCTCCGAATGTAGAGATACTGACATTTAAAAGTTTATTCTTCCGTTTCTTTTGCCCCTTGTCTAATGAACCCGCATAAAATTGAAGTAAATCAGGTACAGTGGCTGCATTTTTATTTTTTGTATAGAGCTAAAATTTGTGTGATATAAAATAGCAATGGTAAGACTACACAGCATGCCGCACTAAAAAAATTAATCACTCTTAAATAACTTTACGATTGATTTAATCGAATGTGACTGGATTATAACGTCATTAAAAAGTTTCTAGTTCTACGAATCGACATTTTTGAAATTTCTTACATTTGAATGCTAGATTTTCTCTCTCATTTTTCCATCAGACATATCAATGAAACCAGTAATATTCAAGGATTTAAATTTCGACGATGCTGTAGTTTGCTCAAATAAAATAAATTTTCTTGAAGATTTTTATTATTTTGTGCACTCTCCCAGTTTTCAAAATGTTGTCGTATTGATTTTAATAACGTTTCCACTCGTATTGTTTACTAGTTGTAACTTAGGTGATAACATTCCTCAATATGCCGAGTATAAGAAAAGGTATTGGTGGAAAATGAAATTGGATTACATATAGGTTGAGTTGTCGAGGTTTATTTTAGGAGATGTGGGGTATTTCGAAACTAAAATGCGAGCTAGATAAGTAGTTTCTTAACTTTTTACCTATTGCCTTTTTAATTTGAAATTTTACGCAGTGTAGTTTCATAAGAGTAAATATGGATGTGGAATTCTTGTATTTGGAACTTGAAATTATCCTATTTTTTAAACGCGAAGATTGGCTATAACTGCTTTATAATATGGTATAGAATAGAATTAAAGACATTATCTTAAATGTTCTACTCACCATTTTTTGTTTTTCAAACACCAATTTTGTGCGCGCGAACCTGCTCGTAGTTTGAAAACCGCTGTATTAGAGGAGAATATTAAATCAGTAAACTATATATTATGGCAAAATAATTGGATAATAATTCGTGACAGTATTTCGTAATTTATTTAAGCTTCATTTCTTTAAAAATTTTAGTTTATTTACGAATTCCAAAGTGTATTTTTAGTAGAAATGTTCTTTATTAGTTTTTTTTATCTTCCTCGCAGACTCGCTTCAGAGTTCAGATTTTGCGCGAAAGATCAAAGTGGGCTTAAAACAGATTTTATCGAACTTTAGCAGGTTGAAGCAGAACGTCAACTGTTTTTCCTATTTTCTCTGAAGTTTGCGATTTTGGCGTAGGTGTATGTACGTACCTACGTGGCGGGTAAGCGTTGTTTTATAAGCCTCTACACGTCACGTTTATCGTTTTTCTCAATCCTCTTTCCTTGCGTTAGCCGACAGGCAATTGTTTATCGGCGAGACAGGAGAGAAAATGAGATAAAAGGCGGATGGATTTTAAGGAGTAGAGGGTAAAGGGATTACCGCGAGCGGATTATCAAGGAGATAAGAGATTATCCCATTTTCCGGTTTCGATTCCCTTGCAACTTGGCGCTCAACTCTTGTTAGCACTTGTTGTGTAGTTGCCGCCGCCATGGGAACCGTTCTTCCTTTCGCGATTTCAATTAACCCACGGCTCTTGATTTCGATTCGCTTTCGTTGAGGGGGTGGAGGGAGGAGGACTTTCCACGCTTTCTCCCCAAGTTCCACAAAGCCACGCAAATGCCTGGATTACTCGGAAGCGCTGAGGATTCCTTAATTGTTTTGTTTTAGGAGGTTTTCATGATGCGGAACGATCCGGTTTTGAGAATGTTCGCATGTGCTGGCATTTTCTTTCTTACCAGAACGTAATGAATATGGGGGAACTGGGATATATATATATTTTACTTCCTTTCAAATATTATATTAAAACAAAAGAAGATTTATGGCGCAATTATGGGATAAGTTAAATTTCGTTTCGAAATATTTTGTATGTTACTCCACAAAGTCGATTTGGTCACAATAAATTATTATTATTTAAATTTAAATATAATTAAGTATCTCAATTTAATAATGGAGAATCAGACTGACTTGATAGCTTAGTCGGTTAAAGCACTGGTTCTCAGGCAGATACGCCATGCGACCCCCTCCGTGCGGATGTTCGGTCGCCGCGACCGCAGTGATTTTTTGAGACGTAATAAAAATATATAAAAATCTTTTTACATTTACCTATATTTTTTTTATAAAACGCACTGAAAAGTATAAAATAAATTTTGGCTTCAAGAAAATATCTGTATCTTAAGGAACTTTTGGGTAGCACTTCGTGTATGATCATTTTTTTAATGATGCATTCCCCGCAAAGCCAATTTTAGGCTTGTCTGCAGGTAGGGGAAAAACCCCAAGACGAATCACAACATCCATGCCCGAAGCGGGATTCGAACCCGCGACCTTTGAGATTAGAAGGCAGGCGCACTACCTACCAGTCTAATCATGAATCTCTTTTTTAACAACACGTATGGTTTATGTCGATTAAATTATTCGCTACATTATAAATAGTCTGGATTATTCTTATTGTTGCACACAGATGACTACAGGAGAATTAGTCTGCTACGGTAGTTAGGTGGTAGAATATCTTCCCGGCAAGTGGAAGACCCTGGTTCGATTCCCGTTCATAGCAGATTTTTTTACTTGTTTCCACATTTCCCAAAAGGAAATTAGTTCATCAAAAATTCAGATATCGCCATGAATTACAATAAAGACGTGAATTGTGAGGACTAACATAAGAAAATGAGCGAAGCTATAAGTCGCCGTATTAATTAAAGTTTTATTATTAAATTATATTTCTTATAGTAAATATATAGAATTAGAAGAATTAGAATTAGAATTTTTTATTGATACAATCAAAAATTTACATAACAACAGAATATAAAGTTCGTTTGTAAACTGGTATCTCTTCAAATTATAACAAAAACTAAAAAATACAAAAACACACCCAATATTAATTATATACGTATTCATACATACATTTACATTTCATATACATTACATTAGATATATGCACATTTAATCACTTATATATTAAGATTTTCATCCTCTATGAACTCATTTACAGAATAGTAACATTTATTTACCAGAAAAGTTGTAAAGATTTTCATGAAAATATTACTGTTGTGAGAAAAAATTTCTCTCATTTCCATGGACAATTTATTATATAATTTTATCCCCATATATCTTGGACAATTTTCAAATAACTTTAACTTGTGCTTTGGATATTTAAACATATTTTTGCCTCTTGTTTCATATTGGTGATCTGGTTGTGAATTTTTGAAAATTTCCAAATTTGCATTAACATACGATAGCAGTTCATATACGTAAATGGAAGGAAAAGTCAGTATGCCATTTTTTACTTTCTCCATACGTAGTATAGGGAAAATATTGCATTCATGAAAAAAATCGACTTCGAGATTTCAACGGAAATACACGTTTTGAGGTCCCTAGAACACGTTTAGACTATTTTCGGAATTATGTATGTGTGTGTGTGGATGGATGTATATATGTGATTGTGGGCGCTCTACCTGAAAAAGTACTTGTGATATTAATACCAAATTTCATGTATAACACTTTAGCATGAGCACAAAGAACTGATTAGTTTTTGGACCATAGGTACCGGTTAACCGGAAGTCGAGGATTATTGGAAACCCGATTCGGTTTTTGCGGTATTTCCCCGATAATACTTCATTATTGTATACATTGACCATTAAAAAATGTAGAAAATATAATTTCCTACATCTTTTATTTCAAACAATTTTCCATAGCAGTTATTGTTTAGGAATTATTTATAAATAATCGGTTTTTTCGGTTTCCGTCAAATATCTCCTTAAAAACGACGTAATTGGTAATCTTCGTGAGGACCAAAGTTGTAGAGAATAATATTTCTTCCAAGTTTTGTTTGAAACAAATTTTCGTAGAACCATCCATTTCGGAGATATTTATTCGTAATATTCAGTATACAGCGCCACCACCATGTAGCGGTGAATTCTGTAAACATATTCAAAATATAATTTACGGCAATAAGGACGGCTGTATTCTTTTACGATACGAAATAATAATTTTGCCTGATAATGCTATTCATAATAATTTAAATATCTATACCCCAAATATGGAGAAAGTCATGTGTTGGCCACATCAGATATTTTCCTCATTCTATCAATCCTTCAATTTTAATTTATAGGTTATGAGTCTAATTTTTGATTGATTGAGAATTCGAATATTTTCGTGAGTTTTTCGTGATCACAATACTATCCCTATACTACGTATGGAGTATACTACGTATGGAGAAAGTAGAAATCAGTTGGAATAGCGAAGACTGCTCGCTACCCTACGTTTGAGAACCACTGGGTTAAAGCATCTACTCGGAAAGTGGGAGATCCGAGTTCGATTACCCGGTCAAGTTCAGAATTTTTCTTCTTCTCTAACTTCACGTGTTCAGTTATATGCACTCACTCATAAAAGTTACATTTCCATCCATACACTATTGTTATTTAACAGCTATCTCACTTTCTGAGATAAAGTAGAGGTGTTTTCCGCTGTGCCTCAGCGAGGACATCTGGTGTAGTGAGGTTTACTACTGAGGTAGTAGCCTTTTCTTCACCGTAAATACCCTAATTCGAGAACGGAGAACTAGACTGGCTTAATAGCTTATTCGGTTAAAACACCTACCCGTCAAGTGGGGGATCTGGGTTCGATTCCAAATCAAGTACAGAATTTTTCTCCCGCTTAAGTTCATCTTCAAAATAAATTTATTATGCAGGTTTATCACTTTAATTGAGAATACTTAATTTTAATAATGATTTCGTGTAGAGAAGAACCGGAAGCGTGAAATTTGGTGAATATGTCGTCTTTGGATTTCTTCTTATGTGGCTGTAGCAATCATCCACGTGCTTTGGATGAAAAACATCTCGTAGCTCATCGCCAATATTTTACCCTCGCATGCTTTACAGGCAATTTTCCCAACATGCTCGAAGGTGAATAAATCCATCTTTGCTTTTCATAATTTACACGAGAGAAATGCAAATGATTTTATAACACGTTTTTTTCGATATACGTTTTGCTATCTCCCGTTTTAAACATTTTGTAATTTATTAACAACACTCACATAGCCCGTTTGAGATATGTTTTGCTGATAACGGTCTTTCTTTCAAAGAAAAAGTAATATTATGGCGTAAAAGTTATTATTCCCTACTGACATCATCGGCCGGGATTTTTCATATTATAACTCGATAAATCGTTCTCATCCGGCGATTTATAAAGCTATACGTCCTTATCAGTTAGTTATAAGGCCCCGCTTTAAGCCCAGTTCCCATGTTGTTATGGGTCTGGGGAAAAAATGAAGGCCGTTCAGGAACGCCTCCATTTTATCAAATGGTCCATTTCAACTCTTCCGATCCGAAAACTCGTAACGTAAAGCCATCTCCGTTCGAATTTTCCTTTCCCCGTCTAATTGAGCGGGCGTTAAACGGCGTCTTCCATTAAAACTCGCCCCCGAAAATTCTTCTCGTCGTCCGAATTAATGGGATCGCCGAGGGGGGGGGGGGGGGGGGGCGGTTTATGTCGTCATCCTTGGAAACAGAAGTTGGCTAAAAAGAACTTTCTCCGTTTAGTAAAAACTTCGGAATATAGCTCTTCCTCACCTCTCATTTTCGTCCACCTTTTTCTCCCTCACTCGTCTTTTGAGCCCTACCTCTCGGATAGTCAAGTCTCCGCACCTCCCTGCCTCTCCCTCTTCCTATCCCGACCTCCCTACTTAACCCAAATTTTCGCGACGTGTCGTTACCTGAATCACAATCATTGAATCCGATTTGAAATTCCGTCCCACGGTCGTAAGACGTCCTTTGGGTCGGTGAAGAGATTTTGAGAAGGGAGGGAGGGAGGGAGAAGGTGAAAGGGTGAGAGAGAGAGAGAGAGAGCGCGGAGAAGGCACGGAGGGGAATTAGGTGGAGAGAGAGAGAGAGAGAGAGAGAGAGAGAGAGAGAGAGAGAGAGAGAGGAGGGAGTTGGAGACAGAGAGGGAGAAGGCGAAAAGCGGAGGTGAAACGATAAGGGGAAACGTGTGAGGGTTGGATGGATACATGTACTTACATAACCAGGTGGGATCGGTGTTATAAATTCCCTTCCCGTATGCAAACCATTGGTATGTGTTGCGAGTTGAATTTCAACATTTGAATATTTACGTCGTGTCGATAATAATACCTACGGATTAAGAACTGAAATTTAATATTTTAGGTGAGAAGCGCAAAGGTTCGACAATTTCAAATTTTGTGGGGGATACATTTCAGTAACCAGACATGGCAATTTTGTGTTGAATCCGTGCAGTAAGGTAATTACTGCGAAGAGAAGGGCAGGGTTTTGATGCCAGCGGGGAATCCCAGCACAGATTGAAAAATAATGCAAAAGTTCAAGGCGAGTGTATCATTGATGTAGTTAATAATCTGCCCGCAGACGGGTTCGTGATTCAATTCTTTCTCTTTCAAGTCGAGTATTGGTTGTAACCTTTTTCTTCGTCTTACTATCTTTCCTTCAGGTTTTTCTTTTCATCCTTAATCATGGAGTCACTCCTTAAAAACTGTCCGTTTCAGTTTGCTTTTTCTAATAATTTATGCCATCAATCTTTTCTCTTCAAATTTTCTTCGTAATGCTGTAATATTTTCTACTACTCGATCCATCCGTTTTATTTTCAGCGATCTCCTCCAGGTTCACGTTTAGCTAACGTATCTAATATATAAAACTGACTTCGTCGTCGTCGGTGGGAAACTCTGTAATGCTATTTTTAACAAACTTTCCTATTAGCTAGAAGATTGACACTTGGTAGGAATGTTCGGTTCTTAGAGTAGAAGCCATTTACAAAAAAAACTATCCAAAATCAACCCGGGTTCGATTCCCGAGAATGATTTCCATTCCTCATAAGATAACATGGAAAACTCGATATTTCGACCAGCAACCTTATTTTATTTTGCTTATTAAAATTCGCATAATTGACCTACGATTTTTGGACTTGGACTGTATTAACGAAAAATAAATGTAGTTTCTTATTATTATCTTATTTTATCGCTTTCAATTCTAAATCTTTCGAATTTAACTTTTTAATATCAAATTTTGACAAAATTTAGCGTTTTTAACGCGAAGTTGCCTTGCCAACCGATTACATTGTTAAACTCCAAATCCTATTACTCTAACGTATGCTCACGTTCTCTCCGGACCTCCATGAACCCTCCCGGCCCAATTCAATAGGTATCAGGGACATCTCAGAATTAGTTTTTACCTTTTCCAATATACCTACGTAGTATAGAGAAAGTATTGTTTTCATTAAAAAAATTCTAAATCGAGATTTCAACGGAAATACACGTTTTGAGGTGCGCAAATGGAGAAATGATTGTATTACCATATAATGCATAATTTTTTTCGCCAAAGACGTCTGGCACAACCCGGGCATCGCCGGGTACTTTAAGCTAGTATATATATATACATATATATATATATATATATATATATATATATATATATATATATATATATATATATATATATATATGTGTGTGTGTGTGTGTGTGTGTGTGTTTTTAAATTTTAAATTAACACAAGATACTTTGCCGCATTACTTAAGTAATATAATAATGAGAGGTGGATGGGGAGAAAGTGAGAGGGCAGCATTAAAGGAATGAGTGAGAGAGAGATAGAGGGGGTGAAGGAGGAATAGGGTGGGTAGTGGTGTGGGAGAAATGGGAGAATGGAAAAGAGGGAGAGCTCGATAAAGAGAGAGAGAGAGGAAGGAGAACCGTAGTGGATGGAAAGAGAGGAAGAGAGAGAGAGAAAGAGAGAAAGAGAGAGGAAGGAAATAGAAAGGTTTGCCCCGCCGTGGAATAAGGAGGATAGCTGGTAATTGGAATTCACATCGTGCTTTCCCGCCTTTACTCCATCCCTTTTCCATTCTAGGGTAGGTACCGCAGCGACCGATGGACATTTTTTTTTATTCTCCTGGTTCGCCACGGTGATAGTAGCAGGGTTTCAACTGTTTTGCGGGACAGTTCCCCCCCCCCCCCCCCACTCTTGTTTCGTCATAGTAATGACGTTTCTATAGAGACAGAGAGAGAGAGAGATTTTGTAGCATGTGTTGAGTTGGTGTGTAGGCGGGGGCGGTCCCTGGGACCCCCCCTAAGGCCTTGCTGAGCAAGCTCTGGCGATGTTCTAGAAGTTTCTCCTCCGGTCCTTCCCCCTTTTGCAAGCGGCACCCTTTTGTATATCGCAGATGGATCTGTAGCGTTTCAGGTTGACGAAGATTTACGGTGCTCCTTTTATAATGCAGTTGTCGCTTTCAAACGGGAGATTGAGGGAAAGGGCGTTTAGGAAAGTGGAGATGAAAGCGTGAAGGATCACCCGGCGAAAGAAGGGCGCGGTGACGTTTTTGGAGTGGATTATTTAAAAAAATATATATTTCGTATGGCGCGAGGGTAGAAGAGAGCGAGAGAGAGAGGGGTGTCGTTCCCCCCCCCCCCCTCTACGCTGATGTTACTTGAAAACAAAAATACGAACGAAAAAAATGTATCGTTCTTTTTGTCTGGTATTTACCTTCAGTCGTTAAGGTATATAGGATCTAGGTTCTAGTTAAAAAAAATGGTAAAAATTAAACAAGTCCTAACGATGCGCGATATTAAAATGAGGTATTGTACATCCCACCGGCTTCGTGATCCTTTTTCAGGTTTTTTATCGATTTTTTCCCCCTTGCGGAATGTTTTGGTCTCCCGGGATATTATTGTGTCGCGAGATTTGTTCGACTTCTTATGGGCTTCCGATAGGCGGAGCTTCCCTTACGGGAGAATGTTACAGTAAATCGATATTTTTGACTTTTTTGGAAATTTAAACGTGCGTTTCGTCAGCTTATTCAAAAATGGGAATGTGATTTTTTAAATTTTACCTCACGCACGTTTGTCGCCATTTTTCCGTTATTGAGAATTCATGTGAAACGTTATAAATTAAGAAACTTAAAAGATTACGTCACCTTTTACTTTTTAGTCGCCAAATACGCCATATATATATATATATATATAAGGGTAGCAACAAGGTGTTGGAGGAAGCCCAGTGGACACTTACCTAGAATGAAGAGCCGCTGGGGGTGCTGAGGACACACGAAAAACACAAAAGAACAAAAACTATTCAAAAATGGAGCTTTCGGGCTGATGGGCTTTTTAGTAAATACCTGTTTCTACCGCTGCACCAGACTTGTATGGGAAAATAAAGGGGAATTAAAAATAAGGTCTTCGCTTCCCAGATATTCGACGAGTATTCTACCTCCTCCAGATAAAACGGAACGGTAGCTTGTCAGTGTTGTCTCCGTAAATATCGCTATTTTTGGAACAGAAAATCGTACTTTTGCATTTATAATTTATGACGTCTCAGATGTATCCACTATACTAGAATTTCGGTTCATACAATTTTACGAATCTCGATTTCTGCCTCATATTCGTAATTTTCGCTTTTACCCGCAGAATGACGATATTTTTTTTACCGCCTTAATGCCTGTAAAAATATCACGTGACTATCGATAAGGTTTCAATAAATAATCTTCGGTGTGTATGTGTTTGTATGTATGTATATATATATATATATGTATGTATATATGTATGTATGTATGTATGTATGTATGTATGTATGTATGTATGTATGTATGTATGTATGTATGTATGTATGTATGTATGTATGTATGTATGTATGTATGTATGTATGTATGTATGTATGTATGTATGTATGTATGTATGTATGTATGTATGTATGTATGTATGTATGTATGTATGTATGTATGTATGTATGTATGTATGTATGTATGTATGTATGTATGTATGTATGTATGTATGTATGTATGTATGTATGTATGTATGTATGTATGTATGTATGTATGTATGTATGTATGTATGTATGTATGTATGTATGTATGTATGTATGTATGTATGTATGTATGTATGTATGTATGTATGTATGTATGTATGTATGTATGTATGTATGTATGTATGTATGTATGTATGTATGTATGTATGTATGTATGTATGTATGTATGTATGTATGTATGTATGTATGTATGTATGTATGTATGTATGTATGTATGTATGTATGTATGTATGTATGTATGTATGTATGTATGTATGTATGTATGTATGTATGTATGTATGTATGTATGTATGTATGTATGTATGTATGTATGTATGTATGTATGTATGTATGTATGTATGTATGTATGTATGTATGTATGTATGTATGTATGTATGTATGTATGTATGTATGTATGTATGTATGTATGTATGTATGTATGTATGTATGTATGTATGTATGTATGTATGTATGTATGTATGTATGTATGTATGTATGTATGTATGTATGTATGTATGTATGTATGTATGTATGTATGTATGTATGTATGCATGCATGCATGCATGCATGCATGCATGCATGCATGCATGTATGTATGTATGTATGTATGTATGTATATATGTATATGTATGTATGTATATATAAGTATGTACGTATGTATATGTATATGTATATGTGTACACACACACACACACACACACACACACACACACACACACACACACACACACACACACACACACACACACCAACATTTAAAACATTTCGTTTCGTTTTTTTATCCTAATATTTTACTCTGCTCCAGTAATTTTTAATTTCCCCGGGTTTCCAAACTGAATCCTTTTCTGAACAACTCCGTCACCATTCTATTTTATCTTTGAGAGAAATGATCCCATATTCTTGCGGCTTCCTCTGCGTTTCCCCGTCGCTTCCCCCCCTTTCTGCCCACCTCTATTTCGCTATCACATTCAAACCCGCACACCTAAAAGGTCGCCGAAAATGCCGACAAGGTGAAAATGAAACGTAGTATCTATTCAAACGGGTTCTGCCCTTTTTTGGAGTGCTGCGAGGGTTTTGTTCGTCGGAATCCACTGTTGAATCAACGCGTATGGATCATAGTAATCTATTCTTTCGGAAGCCGTTATCTCCGCGTTTATTAACCTTTTCCATTATACGACTCACGCACTCAAATAAATTAAATATTGGCCTCATACCACCGCCTCCTCCTATCCCTTCTTTTAAATATATGCATTGTATATGTACGTTTTAATGTGTACTTGTGTGTTTTTCTAAGTGTTTATATATAACTGCATATATGTGTAATTCGTTTTGTGTGCTTAACTTTTGAGATCCTCTCAATCTTTTAATATTGCTATCAATAGGCTTCGCATTTTTTTCACACCCCCTTCTCCTGCGGCTGTTTCTCCATCTCTTTTGGGTTGCAAAAATGCTGAATTGGCATTGTATTTATGTAGTATTTTATGCAATTTTTTATTGATATTATTAATTGCTTTCTTCTTTCTATGTGATTGACAATGGCTTAGACGAAAAAAGAGACTATCTAGTCTCAATCTCACCCAAATAAAGACGAATGTAGAATAGACTACAAATCTATCCTTCTATCGCCCTCTCTACACTCACTTTCAATAGGTTATATGAGTTTTCTAGAAGTACGTTAACAAAAGAATTATCTAGCTCGTCTTTAGCCTGAAAGAAAATTCAAGCAGTTTAAAAAAATGGGTACATATCGTAGGCATTTGTTTGTCCATAATCTTTTTATGATAGGTACTTATATTTCGAAGTGATTATTCTTTAGTTAGAATTGCGGGTTCTCTTTCGAGAAAATTCGACGGAATTTTCTAGGAATGACATCTGAGCGAGGACGAACAAAAAAAGAGCGGATTACTGTTTCAATGTAATAATACCGAATTCCTTTTGAAAGGCGTCGTATTTTTATTGCCATTTTCTTTGTGAGTCGTCCTTCCTTTTCGCGTTCACTCGAAGGGATCTTTGTCCTCAGAATTCAGATCATTCCGCTCTGGAGTTCTGAACAAAAAGCGATAGTAGAAATTACTTTCTTCCTGCTAGTATTATTTCCTTTTCATCTACTCCAGGGTAACGATTGCTGTTGGGTCATCACTTCATTAAAAGCTTCCTATTGTCCGGGAGGAAGAAAATCCTCTTCCCTATACCCTCGCCGTCTTTTTTTTCTCTCTTCCAACTTGTCTCCTCCTTCCTCGCTTTCTTTTCTTCCCTCTCGTCTAACTTAAAGGCCATCATCCTCTCTCTCTCCTTCTCTCTCTCTCAACCTTCCCTTTCATTTTCTTTTCCTGAGAAGCCTCTCCAGTTTTTTTTAATTTTATTATTCGTCCTGACCCAATCTTCGGACGGAATTGGCTTAGACGACGCGGAAATTAGTGTAATTGCACCCGCAGGATAAGGCGTAGCGAGGAAAAGATGTCGGAAGCACGTCGAAAACAGAGTTTATTTTTCCTTTTATTTAAGTATGCATTCCATAAGGCAATCTTCTTTCGCCTACTATACGTGTGCTTAGGTATCTGTGTTAACTTCGTTTAGGCTCGTATGTATGTGTTTGTGCATATATCGTATTTACCCGACTATAAGATGACCTAGAATTCAAGATACTCCTCTTTACAGAAAGTATGTAATCTTGAGGAAAAAAATGTTTTATAAGGTATTCTGAAGAATGTAAAAAAGACGTTTTTTATTTAAATATTTAAATTTTTCTTAAAAAATTTGCCGCGCAGAAATAAATGTGATATGCTAGGCTAGTGATAATCACTTTAATTATTGTTTATTTTTTAAATTTATTTGCTCGCGAAAACAAGGCGACACCTAACCTTTGGTTAATAGAACCTTCCTACAGTCGGATAAATATGCTATATTTCTATATGTTAAATAAATAAATATATATATATATATGTGTGTGTGTGTGTGTTTGTGTGTGTGAATACATGCGTGCATATAAAATTTCGAAAAAGAGTTTCAAGAAACGGCGCCGTCATCATGTGTGTTAAGCTGAGATAGAGTATCTCATTATGGCCCCATTCATCGCGTTTAGCAGGAAAAGGACCCTTTCATTGGTTTCCTTTTTTTGGAGGTATTTTCATATCTCGAGGTATTTTTCGTTCGCTTTATTCACCCGCTTGTAAATTTTATCTCCCCCTTAATAAAAAGAAAAACGCGTTCAATTGTCTGGGTTGTCTTCAGCTTCCTCTAGCGGAAGAACTCAAAAAATGAAAAGACAGATCCGTTGATAACAACTTCAAAGGAATTCTCTTTTAGGAAGAGATACAGGTGGAGGAAGACGAACACGAAGTCGTTGGGATGTTGGAGGAGAGTTTCGATTCTTTTTATATCACCAGCATTTTGTCACCTTTTTCTTTAAACCAGAAATATTATAATACATATAGTATAGTACAGAGCTGCAAACCGAACCGAACCGCTGAACCGAACCGCAACCATTTTGCTGACTCGCGAACCGAACCGATACTATTGTTATACACAAAAAATCATGTTAGGATAAAAAATAACATTTTTAAATATAAATAAATGAAGATGATGATGGGATTGTAATATATTTAAAATATAAATTTTTCTTTTCTTTAAATAAATTCTTCTTGCATTTAAAATAATAATGACTGCTGATTGATTTACTTAAAGATTGATACTGAATGTGTAATGTTTTTATTGGATAAATTATTTCTGCATAGTATTTCAAAGGATTAATTTAGTTGAACCGAACCGAACCACTTGTCAAAATATCCCGTCTGAACCGAACCACTTCCAAAAATTTAGAACCGAACCGCGAACCGAAACACTTCCAAAATTTGAAGTGGTTTGCAGCTCTGGTATAGTATAACATCAGTACGTTTAGGTTCATCTTCGTGGGATTTCGAAAGGGCAGAAAAATTAACTTTGTCATCTTTTTCTTTTTTTAAAACCATTTTCGCTTTGAAGTTCTTATTAACATTTTCTTTTCTTTTCGTGATGACGAATATTGCTATAAGCAGTTCTTTTAATTTATACAGCTATTAATGTATGGGCAAAAATGTCAATTTTACATAAATTATTATCATATACAATTTAATGATTAAATCGAAGAAGAAAACGTATTTTCGTTGCCATATAATTGCTTAAAATAGCCTTCAATGTAATGTAAAATATACGCACGCAATATAGTGCAATGTTTGCATCCTAAATAATAACAACGCATTATTCATCCCAGATATTAATATTTGTTATACAGAGGTGTTGATGATCGACGTTGAACGTTTTGGAATTTAGTTGTCACCCGAACCACGAGAGAGGTAAAACTTTCGGAGTAAATTTGCGAATTGTGACCTTCGGAGGATTTTCTTCCCCTTACCTTTCCACTCCGAGCCTGGGTAAATGCCAGGTAATTGGCATGCCCAGTGTAAGAATAAACCATTCTTGGCATTTCGACTTTTTTTTTCCGATCTCGTTTTAAAGAGGCCTTCAGCCGAAACTGAGTTATTTCCAGAACCTGGAAAATGCCCAGGAAATTTGCTGCGAGTCTGCTCAACAGGAAATGAGAGTAGGATGTGATTGGTTTCAGAAAAGCGATTTAGACGAACGTGAAGAGAAGTTAATGCTGTAATTTTTTTCCTAAAAAAAGCGATAGATTGTGTACCCGTGGCTATCAATACTTTTGATTCTGGAAAAGGGATCGCGGCGCCATCCATGTGAGTTAATTATTGCGAAACTACATGGTAAGCCCTCTAGTAATTTAGTAGTGTTGATTTAGTGGGACATATGACTTCGAATCTAGTTTACGCCTTTCGAATATCGGGTGACCATCCTAGAAATCGAGGTAATTTTTAAATTTTCATTGATTTAACGAACGAAAGAACGGAGGGGGGAAGTAAACCATAATGCCGCGAAAGCGATATGAACGTCGTTTCATTCATTCGGCGTGAGCGATAAAGGCATTATATCGTAGTGTTTACTTTCGATCAGCTGTCGTAACACGTTTCAATGTTTACACAATTAGAGCGTCATTTTCCTATTTATTTTGGATGATTTAATCGATTGTTAATGATGCAATCAATTGGCAACCGTGCATTACATGTATCTTGTTTTGAAACTTATGATGATACGGCTTCGTTCTCTTGGAATTTGTAGAGAAGAATGTGCGAAGTTGCTAATTATGGAACGTTTTAGCATCAAACCGTGCTGGTTAAAATAAATGAATAAATAAACAAGTGAGGAAAGTATTGCGGAGCAAATTATACAGGGAGCTTTTTCTTCTTGTTTTAGGATTCATCATGAGATTACATTTTTTGTTGATAACGACGGCCTAATAGTCTATAGATACCTTACAAAAGAATTATATCAGTGAAACAATGCAATAACATGTTTCCCATTTAAAAGCGGTGGACTAGTTGATGTTGAAGTTGATATTTTCCATTGTGAAAAACTGCAAAATATTCTCTTTTCTTTGGGTTTAAATTCAATTGTTTACTCCCATTCGACGCAGATTTGAATTCTGTTTTTACGATATATGAACCTCTTTCAACTACAGAACTTTTGACTTCCCGAGATATCATCTTAATTTTAGCTACTTTAATAACGGAAATTTATGACTACCTGCACCGATATCATGCATTTTTATGGGGTCGAAATAAAGGTAAAAAAGACACCGATTACTCTTGGCCAGCTGATTTTAGGCCCACCAAATTTTAACCAGGTCTATCCCTCATAATAAGTATATAAATTCATCTCGAAAATGTCTACTGCCGAAGGCTCGTCAATATATCCTTTCAATGTTATATCCTCTCAATTAGCGGCGCAACAGTCAAACGAGATGTAATTCCTCTGTCGCAAATGGAGAGGATATAACTAGTTATTCTATGCATTAACTGAATTATATACTTTAACGGTGACGTATATACATGTAATAATTTCTCACCGGCCTACGTCTCTTGTAATGTTTTCAATGATTTCAACCCGAGCGCGTCGAGATTTCGGCAAGCTTATTCATGAGGGGATATTGTTCTTCTCCAAGAGTCTCGGGAGATTCGTCTCTCAAAACGTCAAGTTCAAACACGAGAAATTCCTTCCAAAGCAAACATACTAAAACGAGTCGTCCAATTTCTTGCGCCAGAGTTGAGCGCTGTGGGAAGGGAAGGAGGGGGTTTTGTGGAGAGAGCAGCATCCACATGACGTGTTACAAGAAGCGTCCCACACGTCCCCTTCAAGGCGGAAAGAGAAAGCGCCCCCTTTCTATCTAGAGAGAGAGAGAGGAGATGCAGGTAAATCATTCTTAGGAGTTAATTGCCTTCCACTTTGTCAGCGGTGAGTATGAGAGGTTCAAGGAAAATGGGGAAGGAAGGATACGTTCTTAAGACTCTGTGCCACTCCCGGCCGCAATAGGGAAACAGGGGATCGGAGACGTTTTGGACGAAATTATCCTTGAAATTGAACAGGCGCGGCCAATTATCCACCCCACCCCCCTCTCCCCTACACCACCGCCACACCCCTCGCCCTCATCCACTCTCTCAAGAAACGAATTGTTTAGTCTCTCCAAACGTGGCTTATTACGGCCGTTTCTGTGGATACGGGTACTGTTTTATCTCGTTATCTCTCTTTCTCTTACTCCACCGAAAACAAAGTCGTTTTAAGGATTCGTTCTCGAATTCTGCCGACAGACAGACGAGTTTTCCGTCGAGTTTTGATTAGGTTTTGATGTAAAGCTGCTTAATATCGTTCGCTAATTACTTTCCTACATTCAGACTCGGGGGTTAGACGACGTCCTCGTTGTAACGTTATTTTCTCCCGGGACGAGTTTGGCACGTGACGTCGCCGGGTTAATTTAATTCCGGAGGAGAGAAAAACTCGTTCGACCAATCGTTTCTCTGTCTCTTTTTTTTTTAAAAAGAGGGATGAAAAAAACAAGAGAGAGTAAAGGAGCGCTTATTTGCCGGATTCATTTACTTGTCGGAATTGCTTCGGAGGAAGGAAAACGCTATTCCGCGCGGGTCTGTCTGTCGCTTTAGTTTGCGGTTAAGTGTGTTCCACGATGTGTCGCCATTTATCCAATCGAGCCATCTTCAGAGCTGAAGCAATTTAAGTACCATTGGTTTATCATTTTGATATGTGTAATTTTTGTCTCTACGAGGTGAGAAATGGTATAGTAATTGCGAAAAAATCGATTTCGAGTTTTTGACGGAAATGCACGTTTTAGATAGAGCATATCGATTTGTGCGCTCAGCTAGCACCCAACTCTCCCCAGTTCTCTCAACTGTCTTCGTGCAGTAATAGTGCTTCAGTGCCTGTGTGACTTCGCCAATTTGCATAATACTTTATATTTATGCACGGTATAACTATTTATCAAGTTCACGTATACGAGATAATAAACATATTAATACCATTTACGTGCAGAAGACATTTCCCGAAGTTTTGTTGTTTTTCTAACAGTTGGAGTTCCCTCCAGTCAGGAAAAGAGTGCAGGGAGACCGGATGCATGCGTAGTATATGAGAAGGTTTGTGCTATGTGTATTGCATCGGTTCTCTTTCAAAGGCGCCTTCGATCCGCGCTACTAAGTAAATTTAGCGGAATGGTATGATCGAGCGGATTCCTTACGTCTCAGGATGTGTGCTTCCACTCGGAATTCGGCAGGATACGCAGTTGCTCATCCTTTCCGTGGACGTTTTCAAGAATATATCCGTGTACGTGGTATTTTTGCATTTATCTCGGATTCCGGACCGTCGATTTCGATTTTTCTTGGATCATGGTAGATCTGAACTGGTTCTTCGAGCTCAAGATTCTGTCAGATAGTGGAATTCAATTTATTGTGCGTTCTCAAGGGCGGTTCTAGAGCGGCGCTATAAACCCTTTCTCCTCTAACACTGTCACGTTCTTAGATATATTATGCGCGACGAAACTGAAACGTAGTATATGTGGCACGTCACTACAGCTGTCTATAAATAATAAAGGTTATAAAAGAATTCGATCATTGTTGAAATTTTTTTGCAGATTCTCTTACCTTTAAATATTAAACACGTACAAATTCCTTTTTAAATCACGCTGTAATGGGAATGCTGGCTGGAAAAATTGAGCGTCTCTTCTCTATCTCTATAGAAACAATGTGCTATGTTTGTAATTCCGTCACGCTGAGAGAGAGAGAGGGGAAGGAGAGGGTGAGCAGGAGAGAGGGAGGGAGAATGGGGTTTGGTATAATCCTAATTTAATCCTTTATTGATGTATACCCGTCATGTCTGACGGGAAATTACACGAGTATTTTAATAATATGTGAAGCACTAAAAAAATAATGTCGATGAGAGAACTAGACTAAGTTTTCAGACAATTCTTTCACTATTTACAGAATATATCAAGTCAAGCTCTTGGACAATTGTTTATGGAATTAACAAATTGACTCTATTTACGTCAACGTCCGCGCATTACGGGATGGCTCATCGCTTTGTATTAGTGGAAACAAACGTTCAAGAGTTCTTGAAAATAATATCACAGGATCAAATAAGCGAAAATGGTATTTTTATTTTCCTCCTCCATGCTGGAGGCCAGTTTTCCCTCTTCGTAATAGTACGTTCGTAAATTACGTATTACTGTTTCTGTCCTACGAATCCCTTTATTAGTATGACCACATTCAATCGTTTAAATTGGTAAGAATAATTTTTGCCTGAAGACATATTCAGCCGATCTTAGAATAGTTGAACACAGCTATAAGTATTGATCATTCTCTAAAACGTAATGTCAACAATACAAGGTTGTGCCGATGTAAGAATTCACATTGATATCTTCGGATTGATGTTGGTTAATTTTAGATTTATTTATTTTTACGGATTTGGTTTCGTCATTTCCCTCGGTGATTTATGTCGCAGATGAAAAATTAATTTGTTTCCGGAATTAAATTATTAGAAGGGAATTTATTGGCAATAAATTATTTTGAGCGAAGTATTAACTCCGACAATTTGGAAACGACTTAAATCGATGTAAATGGAAACAATAGCGATCAAAATTCGTTCTGTAATCTACGAAACGTATTGAAATCGGGACGAGCGTATATGGAATCGCTATCAGAATTAATCTCGTTCGACATCTCTAAAAATAAAAAAGAACTCGGAACATTCGCGTCGCATAAAAGTGAATAAATACGCTTTGATGACGGTATAAATTTCCTCATACGTGTTTTCTGATTTAACTTAATTGTGATTGTTGAAGTGTATACAGTGAGCTTTTGATTTTCTGGATGCGTAAAGTCCGAGTTTATTTCCGTTGGTCGATTTGCCTGTTTAAAAGTCCCATAGTGCACGCAGACGAAAAAAAATATTACTTAATCATCAAAGGCAAAAGTAAAGAAAATCATGATAACCTTTAAGTAACTCTTGTGACATTATCCTACATTCTAAACACTTTTATTAGGCGAAGGACAAGTAATACCGTACAATGTATGTAGTGTACGCGTTATAAAAATAACTTTTAAGTTATCAGTTTAATAGGCAGCGGAGTGGCTGGAGCGTTGGCCTTCGACGCAGCAGTCCCTGGTTCAAATATGGGCAGAGGTCGGATTTTGACTTTCTCCATATACGTAGTATAGAGAAAGTATCGTTTTCATGAAAAAATTCGAATTGAAGATTTCAAGGGAAATACTACACGTTTTAAGGTCCCCTGAACACGTTTTGACCGTTTTATCGATGATGTCTGTGTGTCCGTATGTGTGTGACAAATTTTGCGAGGGCTCTAACTCAAAAACTATTCATCAGATCATCGTGAAATTCTATATTTGTGATTTTATATATATTCTTAAGATTTGAAAGGATTTTTATAAAAATCGGTCAACCGGAAGTAGCGGTTTACTGTCGTAAAATTTTAGTTTTTATTATTTTGCTTAAAACTGTATTTTTGTTAGCACACACACACACACACACACACACATATATATATATATATATATATATATATATATATATAAGTTGTAGATATTATTTTTTTCTACTACTTTTGTTTGAATTAAACATTCACATGAGGAATATTTCAAGAGATATTCAATTTTCTTCGAAATTGACGGTTAGTGGGCAGCTCGCGCGCGTGTTAGTGACAATTGAATCACTATCGCTGAAGAATGTAAGTTGAACTGTTCCTATCGCCGTACTTATTTGATTGTAGTTGAAATTCACGTATGGATAAAGTCAATTTAATCAACTTGGGATCGCCTCGTGCCCTACTTGTGCGGTTTTAAGAGAACGCGCGCCCATCTTTTGGTGCTGTACGATATAGAATATGCTAGTGAGGGCGCCGGGTTTCCCCGTTCACTTATGTGTAGAGTCGTGTAAGTAAAGTTACGTCGATAATAACCCAATATGCCGAGTTATTAGTTTTAAGAAAACCCGGAGAAATGAAATTTCAATTTTTTTCTATATCCGATTAATCGGAAGTTTGCGGTAAACGAATTTCATTCTGGATGGAGTATTTTATTGGTCATTTTTTCATAAGCATAAGCAGATTATTTCTTTGTAAAATGTAGTTTATACCAATTTAGTTCCGAAGAGTTGTAATTATTTTATATAGCTATCTAGTTTAAAAGTGCTTGTAATAAAATAGAGTTATAAGCAAAGATAAAACTTCTATCATTCTCTAAAGGACGGTCTTTTCTAATAAAATACAACATTTTTAGGAGTCGTATTCGTAATCAGTTGACGACAAAATAATACTCCATTACGTATATATATATATATATGAAGTTGTTGGAGGAAGCCTAGTGGACAGCCTGAAAGCTCCATATTTGTGTTGTTTTTGTGTTTTTCGTGTGTACTCAGCACCCCCAGCGGCTCTCCAATCTAAGTAAGTGTCCACTGGACTTCCTCCAACACCTTGTTGCCACCTTTATTATTACCTTTCCTTTTCTTTAAGCGTGTGTGTATATATATATATATATATATATATATATATATATATATATATATATATATATATATATATATATATATATATAATCAACTACTAGTTGAGAAGGATAGGAGGGAGCCAGTACACACTTGATGTTGTGCACGTCCATGGTGATAGAGGAAGGCATTTGCTTGGAGCTTTCGGGCATCCGCCCTTCTTCGGCACAAGAGTATATATATATATATATATATATATATATATATATATACTATATATATATACTATATATATATATATATGGGATACACATTTTTTATTTTCAGAATTATGCCCAGATAGTTAATCAGAGAGAGAATATATTCTCTTTTTATGACGCCGTCCTTATTATCTGGCTTTTATCACAAGAACTTCCCTCCATTTCCCGAGCTGCCTTTTTCATGCTACTCCCTCGCCGGATCTCCGTCATTAAGGAAGGAGAGGTCTTAATTCGTTAGTCTTCGTTATATTTTCTAATCCTTTGCTTCCCATCCTCGTTCGCACTTTTTTTTCAGCGTCTGTTCCTGCGCACCCCTTCCCTTCCCTCCTCTCTGTCTCTTCATTTGTTTTTTTAAAGGGGATGGGTCTAAGGTGGTGTTGGTACCGCGCGCTGACGCATTTTTTCGCTTTGCGCCCTTCTTATCGATGGCAACCGGGTGTTGAACTGGAGGGGTCGCAGAAGGAAACAATGGGTTATACGATAAACTAGTGTAATGCCCGTTGAAATATTAACGGAAGAATTATAGATAGATAGATAGATTATTATTTTCATTTAAAATAGTTATTATCACACTTATACATTTGAAATATTTTGTCATATACAACATTTATAGTGAATATTATGTTGTTGACGGGCTATCTTTAGTTAAACTTAAAATAGTTGCCTCTCTTTCCCTCCCTCTCAAACGCCCTCTCTCTCTCTCTCCCCTCCCCCTCTTTCCCCCTCTACTTCCCTCTCTCCCCCCTCTCCCCCTCTCCCCCCTCCTCTCTCGTATTAAAAGCATTCAAAGCACGTTTATACCCATAAGGATTGAATTAACAATATGATATACAGGTCTAACAATGGCATTGGTAGGCAAGGCAACATCCTCTTAAAATTGCAAGATTTCCTCAAACTGTGTGAATTAAACGTTTAGATTGAGAAATTTCGAACCGTAGGCGGAAAACAATGAAAAGAATAAGAACTTTATAATGTTTTCTTCAAAATGATTTATATCCGAAGATTGTAGGTCAATTTTTTCTAATTTTAATCTAAAAAAGAATGAAAGCCTGCACGTCGAAATGTCGCTTTTTACGTGTTACCTTATGGGAAATGAAAATTATCTTCTGGAGTCGAACCTGGATCTTTGATCTCGAGTTCTATACATTAAAACTTTTTGTTGTTATATCACAATGCTATTATGAAAATTTCATCAAATTCGGTTACGTCGTTTACGAGATATTAAGCTTCAAAAAGCATTACATGACATAGTGACATTGTGACACTGTCTTTTATTATTGGAGATCATGGTTTCTCAGCGAGTGGTACGTGAAATGCGCTCGAGGGTATTGCGCATTTGAAAATAATGTTATGTTTCATAATGTCATACTTACTTGAGAAACATAAAATTCTGTAAAAAAAAGAGCAGGTCAGCAATTCTGGATCATAGCGTACGGTTCTTTAATGTAGTCTAGCAAAAACCTGTTTTCTGTATCTATAAATATACGATTTAAATGTTTGTGTACATTGGGTTTTGGGTTACTTGGCCAAAATTAAGGGGAACATGTTAGAATTAGTTGGGGGAACTCTTTTCTAAATTCAAGAAAAAGCACTTTAAAAATGTCTCACGTATCTCCAATAGCTACAGCAATGTTATTAAAAAAACCAGATGCGCATTACGACTACAGAACTTCAGGGGTAATTCACCGAAAATGGATTCTAAAGACTGTCAGAGAAGGTGACGTTATTTAAGATGTATTTGTCACTAGGGATTTATATGAAATGAAAGAAAAATGGTTTATTTGAGTCGTTTTTCTGAAAATGAAATTATAATCATTATAGATTCTTAATTTGTGTATCTGTGGCGGACAATATCGTGAGCGCAAAATGCATAGTAAATTAAACTGAATCAACCGGATATGTAAATTGGATAGTCCAGGTCATTCTTACGGTCGATTGTGTGGTAGACATGGATAGCAGCGTATGTGTATCAATTCCAACTGCATAGAGACATAGTGAATTGTTTTACATTTATAGCCTCGTGAATTAAAATTGGAGGATGCTCGTCGTGCGGTTGGCAAACTACGCAAAATTAGCTAATACGTGTGTACCAAGTTTAATCGGATATAGTTTAACGCTCGATTTATTCTTATGGTAATTGTAGCTTTCGAAATATGCATTGGTTTCATGTTCTCACTCATTGATCCGAAACAAAGTTATAATTTTCACCGTCCATTGCAGAAGTTGACTTTTGTCCTTGTAAAATGTCAAAGATATTTAAATCCTTGGTAGAATATATGGAGATGATAAGGGGGGCAATCATCTCCCATCTCAAGATTTCTCAACACCGAAAAAATGAATTAAATAATAATAAAAAGCATTTTCAAGAAATGATATTTTTATTGTATTTATTCAGTTGCACAATATGTAATCTAATTCCTTTTAGATATTAAAGTCTGTAATCTTTTGGAGATATGTTCAAATAGTTTATTTTTTAATGTTTCATAACTCCTTTCCCCCAAGGATGAAGCCTGGGTCACCCACAATTGGTCCAGCTTTATCAAATGGAGGAACACGATTTTTGGTATCAATAGAAATCCTGGAAAGATGCTGACGTATATAATAGAACAATTTTAGTATCGTTATTACTCTGAATATAAAACATCTATTAAAATTTAGTGCTAAAAATGGAGAGCGTTTATAACAACCTAAATGACATACATATTTGGACTATTATTAAAAGCGATCCAACGCCGACGGCACTCATTTCATCGGATATATGATTCGTGATTATAAAAGAGGCCAAATAATTTCGGGATATGGAACAAGTCAATCCAGTAGGAAGCGCAACACAAAAAAATATCACATTCAACTTCCGTTTATCTTTTGATTCCTCGTCCTTTGAAGGAGCTTTGTGTTCTAATGAAGCACTAGCATTTTAGACTTAAAACATATACCTCCAATCTTGCAGGATATTTCCAAGCGGTATACCGTTGTGAAAGCTTTTAGCTGATGAAATGGAAAATGTTCCGTTTTCCGGGTATGAGGTCGGATATCCTCTCGCATAAATAGTGAATCGGTCGGAGTTTAAAAGCCTTCTACGAGCTTAATTGGGCTCTTTATGGCGTGGGAGCAAGGTGGATTAGCATATTGTACGTACAGGTGATAGAAACGAATAGGAAGTTGACGCGCAATCGAGAGGAAAAGAAAAGGGATATCGATGTTAACATATTTCATCCATTGTCTCTCACAGCCATTGCTGTTACCGCGAGTCCTTCATTCATGAAGAGTGACGCTGGTGACTTTGTATTCTTTGAAACTTTTCCAAAAAAATAGTTGATTTAACTCGCTACAAGAACGGAAAAAATATTATTATATTGGAAAATACAGCATATGTTCAAAAACAATCACTTTGAAAAATTATTGTCTCGGCATCTCCCAAAGCCACCACAAGGCTATAAAAAACCAGATGCGCGTTTCGGCTATAAAGCAAGGAGTCTTCTGTGTTAATACACTGAAAGTAGATTTTAAAAGATTGTTATAAATACTGATAATGATGGATAAAACGCAAAAAATATTTAGTTGTTGATGAAGAAATAAAAGCAGGCTGTTTTATCTGTATCGTGATAGGAAGGGGGAAGAAGTGGAAAGAAGAAATTTATGAGTGGATCTATAGAGGTGTTTTTAGGTTGATTTAAAAAATTAAGGCCTGTCGGCGGAATTGTAGAGCGACGGGGATGAGACATGATTTGGGGGCTATTGGGATACAAATGTTAATATATAACCTCTCATATTTCTTTGAATGATAATATGTAGTAACTTTTGTTTATTATGTAAATATATTTTTAAATTGTTTAATTAAACTTTGATTTTATAAATATTTTGATACTTCGTATTGGATCATTGTTTCGTATTTTTCTTTTTCACACACGTTATCTATATTCAAAATACTTTAAATGTAACCTCTTTATGTGATGCTATTTTTTTATATGGGGTGCTATTTTGTGTTAGTATTATTTTTTAATTTTGTATTTGTGTTTTTTTTGTTTTCATAATCTTTAAATTTAAAAATAGAATAGTATTATTTTTCTTAATGTTGCGTAAATTGTTTGTGGGCGCCTAATAATAAGTCATCTATGTATTTGTAAATGTAGATGTTTATTTTTGATGACTGTTTTTATGAGTTTATATATCTATCTTCACTAAGACTGGTTGTAAGATCCTTCTCTTGGTAAAACCTTTTATTTGAGTATATGTTTTCTTGTTGTGCTTGATATAATTACTATTAAAAATAATTTTATATATTTAAGAAAATCATTATTTTAAAAAAATTTCTATATTGTTTAATTAAATGTCAAATTTTAGTTATTATATTTATTATCAATTTCGTGGGCTTCGAGGGGTAGGTACATTGATATTACATCATACCTCTACGAAACATTAATAATTTTCTTTTTAAGGGGACGGGAAAATTATGACATTGAAGAAAGGGTGACGCGAACACTAAAAGGTTGAGAACCACTACTGCCTTAGAGAAACTAAACGTGGCTATATTTCCACGTCGTCCTTTAAAGCACCTTTCGCGGCTTCGTTTATCAACGAACGAGGAGGTGAATTATGGGAAAGCGCTTCTAGTGGAGAGGGAGAAGAACTATAACGGGCATCCTGCCTTTCCCCGAAGCACACACACACCCCTTTCCATTTTTGGTCGTAGAGGAAGTCTCTCAAACAACAATTCTCGCGTCTCTCACAACTTCCTCGCCCATTCATCTCGCCATCCTTCCTGCGATAAATTCAAAACGCCGCGCTCTAGAAAGAGAGAGAGGAGGAAGAGATCGATTTTTGCCTCGCCTCTTTAGTTTTAGTTTTGCTCGGCGTCCCTCAAAAGTTCTTAAATGTACTCGGGGAAGGGAAAAGTTGGCGCTTAGGTAGGTAACGAGTTTAATGCCGGACGAGAATATCACCGATATCTTGCGGGATAAAAGGGGTTTCAGAACTCGCGGAGATGTTGCATCCCCAGTAATCTGTCACGTTTATATGATTTTATGTGCACGTCCGGTCCTCTTATTACGCTGGTGGCGGTGGGGAGCCTTGGGAGCCTTGGATTTACGTAGTTAACATACCCTTTTCGGCGCCCTCTTCCATTCTCAAAATTCCTAAACCTCTCTTTGATGCAAATATATATATCTATGGATAGAGTGAGTGTTGCTGTCGATTATCTATGGTTATGAAGGAAGCACTCTGGCCCCGACACGCCCCATCTACGCTCGGAAATCTCGCATTCCAAATCCGATCGAACCGAGTTAATGCGAACCGCAATCCTCGTTTTATGGGTTTTTGATATTAAAAAAACAATTTCTTGTAGCAAATCTTTGTTATGAGAACTCGTGTAATAGGAGGGCTAGATGCACATGTTAAATACGTACGTACGTTGCTTTAATATGCCATAGAATCTTTTTTTAAATTATGTCGATAGGTTTCGTGGATTTTTATATCCCCACCTATTATATATCTAGTATCAATAAAGGATAATCACGCGTATTAATTAAAATACAAATCAGCATTAACTTTTTACCGATTTCCATTGGAATGTATTAAGCGATTGGTTTCATCAGTCGAAGCTGGTCTAATAACGATTTTTTTTGGAAATAACTACTCGGTTGAACTAATTCTTGTGTGTATTGTTTACTACACTATGCGTATTAATTTCTGTCACGGAGGTCCAAAAATATATCGGCCTCATTAGTGTACAACGCATTTATTTATAAAGAGAGCAAAACATCCTCATTTTTTAATAACCAAAACCGTTCTTTTTAAACTTCCAACTGTATAATGATGCGCGTTTGTTTGATTTTTTTTCTTCTCTTCCTTCGTTATTTTACTGCGGATGTCAGGGAGATAGATGATGAAAAAGAAATTTCAATCTCGGTCCAACAAAGAGGATTATCCATCGTTCATAGTCGTCCGTGCGACGTTTACTCTCGATCAATCGCGCGTGTATCGTCCATATAATGTCTCTGTGAAATGATGCGTATATTTCCACGCTCCATCGCTGACTAGGAAGTAATAAGGAAGAGAAGGGACACATTTAATTCCGGAAGTAGACGAAATGTCCATTAATCGGGGATGAATTATCCCGCACTAAATTCATGCTTGCCAAAGTTTCGCTAGTGGTTAAAGTAGTAAATTCGCTCGCCTTAGGGTGAGGAAACGCATTTTGCTTTAGCGTACAATATGAACTCGACATGAGCGGTGATGCAAAACGCGGGTTTGCTTGGGAGAGGTAAACATTTTGCTTGAAATATGAACAGGTCGATGGACGCTTATGAACGGATCTTCAGTACGCTTACGGAGGTTTAATACAATGAGAATGATGAAGAAGACGGCGTATCTCCCAAGCATAAATTCACCATGCATTCTTTAAACAAATGGCATGAGGAAATTTAGAAGGCAGAGTCAAGACCACATAACGTATAGGCACGTCAAAATACAGAAGACGTTAATGAACCCTTAGTCCTCTTAAAAGAAATGCTGGGACGTATAAGTATACCAAGCAATTACTGCCATTAAATAACTGGAATAATTCCATCTCAATTTGAGTGTGAGACAAGTGCGTATTTCAGCTGTGAAGGAAGCGCCTTCAGTCGTAATTCGCGGTACTAAAAAGGTCAAGCGTCTGTGGGAGCTAACAAACTGGCCAGCAACAACCTGCATACACTTGCATTTTTTGGTCAGCTTCCTTGTCTAGAATCGCTGATATATAATTTGAAAAACAGGTTAGTGTAGGACAGGGGTGCCCATTACGTCGCCCTTTAGAAAGATTGGAGTCGCTCGCGGAAGCAGCGAGGTGCTAGGAAAATTTAAACAAGTTAGGAAAGTGTACAACGTATCACAAATGGGCGCGTTTCGTGCAATGGAGTGTTAGAAAGAAATTATATACCTGTACGTAAGGGAAATAGCGTTTTAAAGTTCTTTTCTTCATCATAAATAACACAGGTCTGCGAAAATGAATTTTTTTCTGCTGTTTCAAGTTGAATATGTGATCGTTATTAATTTGAGCATGCTGAATTCAAATCAAATGCCCATTTTTCCGTATCACGTTAGGATTTTTCAGAAATTACAAAAGAAATTTACACTAAAATCATGTGTTTATGAATGTATATGTACAGAGACATGGAGAAGTCATACGATACATAGTCTGACAGCCCCATATAAGCATCATCTAAGGTAAGAAGTTATTTAAATACCTTTAAATAGGATGATTAGGGTCAGGATGTTTCCGTTTTCGCTTTATTCCAAATGAGATTTCCGGTTATGTTCTTGACGAGTAACTTCTCTTTTTAAGGTCCAACAGTAGTCGGCCATCATGGACACATCCCACCGTCCCTGGTATCTTCTTTCCATCTCTTTGATGTCCTGATGAAATCTCTCACCCTGTTCTTCACTTAGAGCTCCTAAATTTTCGGGAAAATAATCGAGATGAGTGTGTAAAAAATGTAATTTTAAACTCATGTTACATCCCAGTTTCTGCAGCTTGTCTAACACATTTCCCACGATTTTTTCGTACTGGGGATCTTTAACATTTCCTAGGAACTTCTTAACGACGTTCTTGAATGCATCCCATGCCTGAAGTTCTATTTCACTCAGGGTATCAGTAAATTCGGTATCCTTCATGAATTGTCGAATTTGTGGTCCATCAAATATGCCTTCTTTCACTTTAGCTTCGGATACAGATGGAAACTTACGGTAGAGATATCGGAAGGACGAGCCACTCTTCTCCAGCGCTTTTACGAATTGCTTCATGATACCAAGTTTTATATGCAAAGGTGGCAATAAAACTTTCTGTGGGTCAACTAAACTGGCATGTTTCACATTTTTCGTTCCTGGTATGAATCTTTCCCTTTAAGGTCAATTTTTATTTGTCCAATTTTTGTCCCTCGCTCTACTATCCCATTCACATAAGAAACAAGGGAATTTAGTATAACCTCCTTGTTGACCCAATAAAATCCCGGAAACCTTTAGATCACCGCACAAAGACCACTCATGTTCGTTATATTTAATTTTTTGTAAATTTTCATAAGACTCTTTTAGGTATATTGAATGTGCGACTGGTATGGAAGCAAATTTGTTTCCATTATGCAATAACACAGCCTTTGAGCTCCTTTTTGAAGAGTGAATAAACAAACGCCAGTCCTTCGGGTCGTAGGTTTCTTCTCCCAACTGCTGAATCAAAGCAGGAATATCACAGCAGAAAACCAGTTCACCTTCCATTCTAAAATAATTCCGAAACTCGTTTTCGCGATTGCTAAACCAGTAAAGGGTTGTTCCTGGAGCTAATAGATTCTTTTCTTTTAATCTTGATCCCAATAATTCACTCTTTTCCTAGTAAGACCTAGGTCCCGGACTAAATCGTTCAACTCACTTTGAGTAAATAGCTGCGGAGTTATGTCTTCGTTGTCAGATGAGAAATACACATACATATTCCACTGCTGTAAACTCCGAGCTGGATGAGGATTCGACATCCTCCAACTCAGCCGGCGGTGTAGGAATCGGGACGTCTGGTCCATGCGGCATAGGTCTTATAGCCGATGACAGGTTGGGATATTTAATTCCCGCCTTATTGTTCACGTGCTTATGCCATTGTTGCCACTTCTATAGAAGACATTGTATTCTATTTCATATTGTCGCTCGCGCGATCGCTATACGACCGCGCCAAGAGTACTTTGTGCCAGGGTGCGAGATATCTTCGTGGCGCGCCCCTGGCTCACTTGCTCGCTTACCATAAATTGTTGCAACCTACTTCGTAGGCAGCAGAAGCATTAAGTCTATCCCACTTTAGGATGACAGTAGTGTTGAATTTTTTATCACATTCTATTCTGTGTTCAATGCATTAACGAAATTGTGTAACACTGTACATATATAGGATTGGATAATAACCATATAATATCGAATTGTGTAAAATCTGTACGTGATAAGCCAAAACGCATGCAATTTTCTAATTCAGCGCATCAATATTTATATAAATCACATATGTTTACCAAAACAGCAAAATCTTCGCAGGCCTGTGTAATCCATTTTCTTACTATTTAAAAATATTGCATGCACACGTAAGGAAATTAAACATTTGTTTGTGAGATTGTTTATGTTAGCAACACTGAAGAAGTAACCATGCAAGAAATTTTCTAAGTTCAACTCGATTTAAGACGTTTTTCTTTGATTTTCTGGATAACGGCTACTTCTAAGATAAAAATGTATAGGAAAGGAAATACTCTTCTTTCCCAGTTCTACAACTTTTATTTGAAAAATATTTTGATATAAGCAATAAAGATATGCATTGTAAATCGTTTAAATGAAGAATACACTTAAATAAATTTAGCAATTATTTATTTTGTCGATTTTCATATATGGTGTATAATAAATTCTTTGTTTACGGTTACTTTTTGAGTTTAACATAAAGTTACAATACCATGAAGTATATGGTAAAAAACTTACTAGGCCGCAATACAATTTACAGAATGAAAGTAGCCCTTGGCATAAAAAAGTTTTGGCCCCAATGGTGTATGGAATAATACAAAAGTGTTGACGTTATCATTGTCTACTTTAAAAAATTGACGGAAATCATTGATCAGAGGACCGCTATGCCGTTAGACATGAGCTGAAAGGTTGGGAATAAATTTGAAACAGGAGAAAAACTCTGCCATTACCGGCAATCGTACCCGAATCTTCCAATTTCCGGGCGTGTATTCTTCCACTTAACTGTCGTAGCAGACTCTCTCCAATAGACACATCGAAGAAATACCTCTCTCCCTCTTAAATGGGGATATTGCCGTAATTATGAACCGATTGAAAGAATTTGTCGGAACATCGCTATGCAGATAGTCATAAGCTGTAAGATTGGAAATAATTTGTAAACGGGAGAAGAATTCTGCAATGGAATCCGTTGGAGCTGATTGATGTTAACTTGACTAGCCCGTGGCCAACTGAGAAAATTCCCTTTCTGAAAATGGAGAATTAGTCTGGTACGATAGTTCAGTGGTAGAATCTCCGTCCTACAAGTGGAAGACCCGAGTTCGATTCACTGCCATGGAAGAATTTTTCTCCCGCTTCCAAATTATTCCCAATATCGCCTATTTTATTAAAATATTCACGACGTGAGTTCTCCTTCTTCATAGCATCTTCATGTTAAGAGCAAATTGATGCGTCATTGTCCTTATATATATATATATATAAGTATTTTTTATAAATAAGGAGAATATTTTTATTTTAAGTAAATTCTAGACTCGCAAAATTCTTCATTCTGCCGTGATTAATTTCTTCGGAGATCATCAAAGCAATTCTTCTGGCTCTGATATAATTTCCATGTGACATGATTACTTTCATTATAATGTATTTGGAAACAATAGTTCAAGAACGTGGGTACAGTAATAGGAGTTCGCGAACGTTCGGCCCGAAATCCTTTAGTCTGTAAAACTGTGGCGGGGAAAATCTACTGAGTTAATGAATGGAATTATGATGGCGCTCCTCTTTGTGGAATCACTCGCGCCCGTTACGTGCATTAAATTACTCTGGCAGATGTGAGTTCTCTTTGATCGGTGGGCGGATAAGTTCAGGCTGCACGTGCACGCACATAATTGCGTAGTAATAATTAGCTTGTCACGGCATTGGATTTAGTTTACCTGTGGTGTTTGACGGGTTATGAAATAATTTTTTTCATGTACATGAAATTTCAGATTTAACATACAAAAAATCGAAATAAAAATATTCCTTAATGCAGTGGGGTGCTATGAACGGATTTGTATTTTGCATTTAGGAGAATTCACTGTGGCTTAAAGTCTAATGATGTTACGAGGCAAAATTCAGAGAATTGTTAACGAAGATAATGGATCAGTTCCGTTCGTTTGTCTGGGAGTCTCGACTGTTGCGCCATGTCTAGGTTGCGGGTGGAATGTGAACCTTCCCATTAAAAAAATCATCTGAAACTTTTAAAGGGCTTTAAAGATAATTTTCGGAAAATATTGAAAGGTTGCTAAATCTGAAAATATTTGGAACAAAAACTCACGCCATCGTTAATGCATTATTGTGTTATCAACGCTTACAGTGCACTATGTTTATTCATAAGTCATTCTCGCTTCATGTAAATCAATGCATGAAAATTGAACATTATTTATTTTTAAAAACCTCCGAATTTGAACTTATACGCGAAGTAAGACAAATAATGCATTATTTTAGATCAGCGCGTTTAAATCTCTTTCGAAAAAGCCTTTCCGGTTTAGAAAGAAAAAAATAGTGCCAAATTTCTAATCTAGATTTTCATAAAGATAACAAAAAATGCGTAAACTAATTATACTTAATTATTTAATAGTTATTTGCTTAATTTCAGCCTCCCATTGTGATATCATATAATAGTTAAGCCTTTCTCTGGTGTCTCTCGAGTCGATTAACGAATTTACGTCTGCTTATGACGTGTCGCAGGTCATAAATCGAAGCTTTAAGTGCTGCTGAGAATCCCTGGGAAACTAATACGCGCTTTTAGATTCGAACACAATCGCGTCATTAGGCTAATCTGAAACCTCACAAACACAAAAAAAAAAACTTATGACTGACAATACGGCTTACCAAAGTCGGGGGAAGTTTCATAGCGACAGGGGCGGCTAATGTGCGTTTCCACTCCCCTTAAATATGCCCGCTTAACCTCCTATGGCAAGAGGGTGAAGGGGGGAGGGGAAAGGGGGTTGGACGGCATTATAATAATTTATAGCGACGTCTCCGCCTGATCACCTCGATTTCGGAGGATGTAGGTTAACCAGAAACCTCGCCATTTATCCGTTTTAGGCGTTAATAAAACCGCCCCATTGTTGCGGCGGTCAGCCCCATCGGTCGAGAGAGAGAGGGTGCTAAAACCTGCTTGTTTGGCACCCTCCCACTTTTATCCTCCCTCCCTTTCCCTATTTTGTGAACCCTCCGCTCGCTATCACTCGGAGGCAGTCATCGGGTTTCCGGGGAAACCTAAAAACACCCCGTATCAATATCCTTTTAATCCCGAACGGACGAAAATCCTCTCTCTCTGTCCTTTTCGGTCAAGCCTTGCGGAGAGCACTGACCTTAGCCATAAAAAATCCGACCTCACTCTACGCGACATCCATGCTCGCTTTATCTGACCCATTCCGCCAAATTCTGACCTCAAACTCGATGGTCCGTCCGCTAACTTTTTTTCTTCCTCTCTCTCTCTCTTTCTCTATGTCCCTCTTCGATCCTTTTTTCTTCTTCTCCTATCCCGAAATTTTCCTCCTCTCACACACGAGAAATTACGATCCTATTTCGACCCGACCCTCTTGACCTCCAAACATTTTTTCCTCATTGTTTACGACCTATTCGCCGAAAAAAAAAACGAGATTTCGCCGGCCACTATTACTACTAGGTACTATCTACTACTCCTTCGTGCGGGTACTGCAAATCTTGGTTCGATATCTACCGATGAGCGTGCCTTAGGAGTTCTCTCTATGTGGGAAGGTTGGAGGACGGATCACGGAGATTTACGTGCTTTATGTCCGGGTCGGTTTTTTTTTTGGGGGGATGTAGATTGCGGTATTCTACGTTTCGCACGCGCCTCTCCTTTTCGCCGTCGTTTGTTTCGTGTTTTAGTGGGTGTTTTTTTAATAACTTTTACATTAATCTCACTCGATATATGTGTGTATACCTATATATGTATGTGTGCGTCTGTGCGTGTATGTATGTGGTTATATATATGTGTGTATGTATGTGTGTACATGTATGTATGTGTGTATATATGTGTATGTATGTGTATGTTTATGTGTATGTATATGTATGTGTGGGGAGGGGAGGAGGGTGTGTATCACCTTCATGGAGGCTTTTATCACCTTAGCAAGGTTGGTAACAGCCCACGGGAACGGTGCAAATACATCCGGTGACGCCACCGACGCAACTAATGAGATAGGGATTAATATGGTTTTGGTTTTAATAACTCAAAATCACTAATATATCCCATTAAAATGCCCGTTATATGCAAATTTAAGCGTTTCCTCTTTGCCTGACATCTAGCGGATAATCGAAAATGTTTCATTTGTTTCGGTGTGTTGTTATTTCCGTTGTGTTGTTATCAATAACTTTAGAAACCATGGAAGAATGTGAAATTTCATTGCTTGAGACTAAAAAGAAAAAATGAATAAATTACTTAAAAAATGTTTTTTAAAAAATAACTTTTATATTATGCACTAAAAAGGAAAAAAATAAATTTTTATTTATTTACTGATCGTGAGTACTTTTATATTATGCACTAAAAAGGAAAAAAATAAATTTTTATTTATTTACTGATCGTGAGTTCGGCCGGTAAGGAGGAACAAAATTTACAACAATTTCAGTGGAATAAATTCCTTCTTGCTCAGCAAAGTTGGTTTACTAAATCTGATTTAGAGCTTTCGTAAAAGTTATATGGCGCAAGATAATAAAACCTGGAAGGCGCCATATAACTTTTAGAAAAGTTCTTAATAAAGTTTAGTAAATCAACATTGTTCAGCAAGAAAGAATTTATTCTACTGAAATTGTTGTAAATTTTGTTCCTCCTTATCAGCCGAACTCACGATCAATAAATAAATAAAAATTTATTTTTTCCGTTTTAGTGCATAATATGTTATTTTTTAAAAAAACCTTTTTACTTTCTCTATATACGTAGTATAGAGAAAAACCGAATTCGAGATTTCAACGGAAATACACGTTTTGAGGTCCCCTGAACACGTTTTGACCGTTTTCTCGATTATGTCTGTGTGTGTGTGTCCGTACCTGTGTGTGACAAGTTTTGCATGCGCTCTAACTCAAAAACTATTCATTAGATCAGCATGAAATTCTATATTTATGATTTTATATATATTCCTAAGATTTGATAAGATTCTGATAATAATCACTGAACCAGAAGTAGCGGTTTACTCTTGTAAAATTTTTGTTTTTCTTAAATATTTCGCCTAAAACTGAATTTTTGTTAACATATATATGCATAAAAGTTGTAGATATTGTATTTTTATACAACTTTTGTTTGAACTACATTTTCATATGAGGAATATTGCAAGAGATATTCAATTTTCTTCGAAATTGACGGTTAGTGGGCAGCTCGCGCCAGGTAGTGACAATTGAATCGCTAGCGCTGAAGCGTGTAAGTTGAACTGTTCAGATCGCCATATTTATTTTTTTTAGTTGACAATTTAAGTATGGAGAAAGTCATGTGGTGGACACCAATTTATTTTAAGTACCTACTTTATTTACTGCTTATTTTCGTTGGAAGGTTTGCAGCACTTGTTTTATAGAGCAGGGATGTGGGTAGCGTTTTCTACGTGGTGGCCCGTGTTGTTGGTCGCCAATGCTGAAGGGGGGCACACTGGGAAACGCCAATGCTATGGCGGGCTGGATATGAGTTTAAATAGGAGGTTATCTAGAGTTCTAATTGTCGTATGAGTGAAAATCAAGCCTGAAATAGGTATTTATTGTTAACATTTCTGTATTAAATGTTCTATTTTCATAATTCGAATTAAATGTGAATTTGTGTGTTAAATTTTAAGGATCTCATTATCATCATATCTTAGAGAGCCGCACGAAATGCTCTCGAGGGCCGCATCTGGTTTAAAGAATGGAAATTGCCTATGCCTATTATGGACTATTTTTGTTTGAATATTGTAGATATCAATTACCATCAATTTGACTTCAAGTTCTGACAGAAAAACTTTTGAGTTCGTTTCACTTTTAGAATTGTATTCTCTATGCCCCACATGCCTTTGTCATCCAGAGGGTCTTAATTACAATTCGTGGAAACATGCCACCTCATGCAAAGGGTGGATTTGAATGTATCACAGAGTTAGTTTTACTTTACTCGTATGGTGTCGTGGCCTTAACCTACATTAAGTAATGCTTTTTTCATTTAAGAGAACATCTGTAGTGCTGAGGGATACAGCGGAGGATGAGAATTTTATTAATTATGAGCGTTAAGAAGGGTTAATTAAGATTAAAAATTAAAAGATTTTTACTCCTTTTCGAAAGTTTTCTTTCCTGTAGTTATTCCGACGAGTCCACATTATATCACTGTAACCTTGAGGATATAATACATATTACCTTTATATAAAATTTACAAATCGAAACATGCATTATGTTGTCTGAACAGGCAGTTTTGGTCTGCGTGTTTTTTGTCTGAATAGGAAGTTTTTGTTAGGCATGCTGGATGAATTAAAAGAAATAATTTAAAAAACATTACCACGACAGAGCACTAACGCATTAGGCGAGTTTTAATTACGGTTTTCGTTCGAAAGAACTACGCTAAAAAATTCGCCTCACTTTAATATGTTCTCGTAATGTGTGCTTGCTGTATGTTTTTGATAAAAAAGTTCTAGGTAAGAAGCGTGCCTTTAAAAATTTGTTGTTCATTTTTTGTTGTCCGGACTTATAAGAAAATATAAAATCATCCGTCACATTAAAATTGCATCCTTAATTTTCCGAGTTATTTATTTATACATTGCCGAAATTTGATGCATTCGTTTATATTATTCAGGAGACCGAAGACATTTTTGGAACAAATCCTTGATCTACGACCTCATTCTGTGTTAACTCTACCTATCCTCGAGTGAATGTTTTTTTTCCTTCCTTTCCTTTTCAGTTTTCTCCTTTGATGTGTTAATCCCGATCTCAGTTCGTGCCTTTTCACGCCCGATTTTCTCGTCCTACTTTGCCTTTCGCAAATTATCCCTATCTTTTATTTCTCTTTTTTTTCCTCCCAGACCGCTTCCCCGTAATTTTATTTCGAGAGATAGTTTTTTTCCCACGCTCCTTATTTTCGATTCCTGCTTACGCTTTCCTAAGGTCGCGGGTTCGAATCCCGCCAAAGGGCATGGATGTTGTGTCGTTTTCATAATTTTATATTTCATCAATCATGTGTGTGTGGGGGTGTCTGAAGGCAACGGGAAACCACCACATCATATGTGTTTATTCCCTAGTCATTTCTAACCAACCTTAGGGTTGAAAAATATGAATGAACTGAATATATATATATATATATATATATATATATATATATATATATATATACATACATACGTATGTATATATAGACTTACGGAAGAGGAAAGGTAAATGAGGATATTTACGGCAACTAGGTGTTGAAGGAAACCCAGTGAGCACTTACCGGAGGGAGAGCCGCTGGGGTGTTGGAGAGACACATTTGTAGAAGTTATCGGAGCTTTCGGGATGATCCCTTCGTCAGCACAAGAGAGACACAACAAATGTGTCTCTCCAACACCCCAGTGGCTCTCCTTACGGTAAGTGCTCACTGGGTTTCCTTCAACACCTAGTTCCCCTATATATATATATATATATAGGGTTGCAACTAGTAGTTGAGAGGGATAGGAGGGAGCCAGTGGACACTTACTTGGTGTTGTGGACGTCAATGGCGATAGAGGAAGGCTTTTTCTAGGAGCTTTCGGGCATCCGCCCTTCTTCGGTACAAGAGTATGACTGATATATATATATATATATATATATATATATATATATTCAGCGCGTGCTTCTTCATCCCTTCTGATTTTCGCTTTCACACTCTCTTTATCTCTTTCCCTCATGTTCTCTCTTTTTTTGTCCCGTCTCTTTCATCGCCGCGCATTCCGGCCACCTTAGGCCTAAAAACCGTTTCTATATCTCTTCTCCATCTCTCTCTCTCTCCACATCTCTCTCTCTCCACATCTCTCTCTCTCCACGTCTCTCACTAGTTCTCCACTTTACTTCCCTCCCCGCTCCCCACCCTCCCTCCCCAATCCCCAACAAAAACCTTTCTCTCCTCTTGATTTCGGACCCTTTGGACCCCAAGCTACTACCCCTTTAACTGCTTTTCGCTCTTTCCGTTAACTCTCTCTTTCTCTTCACCCTATTTCACGAGAGGAGGAGGAGGAGGAGGTGGTGGAGAATTGTTCTCCCCTTAAAGGGAGATGTACTTGGATATTGGCCCTTTCCAGCGGTCCATTCTAAAATATTTTCTCCCTTCTCTCGTTCTCCCTGTCTGATTCTCTCTCTTCCTCTCACGCTACACGCTGCCTTTTGTCGTGGTTATGCCTTGCCCCCTCAGCCCACCTCTTTCATTTCCTGACTGTGTAGGGTCGACTTCCATACTACTTCACTCGAAATTCCCTCGAAAAACGTCCCTTCCTCTCTCTCTCTTTCTTTCTTCCTCTCTCATCCACCTCTCTCTCTCTCCATCTCTCTCTCTCCCTCTCCCCCCCCTCTCTCTCCCTTCTCTCTCTCCCTCTCTCTCTCAATACAGTGTGCCCGCTTGCTCTCTTATACGGCTATGCTGTTATTATTATTATTTTTTATGAGATAAATTGTGACGGAAGAGGGTGTGACCGCGAGGGATGGATTTTTATTTGTTTTTTTGCTATTTTTCTCTCTCCCCCCCAGTCAAGGACGAATTTATTTCTTTACGCGTTCGGATTTCTCGAAAAAAAATGTTTTTTTTGTTCTTTTTTTTCCACTCCTCATTTCTCTCATTCTTACGTTTAATTGGGGCTTTTGTGAGAGTTTGGAGGAGGGTGGGAGGAGGGAGGGAAATGGAAGAGGGGAAAAGTTACGTCCTTGCACGGGTTCTTTTCTTTTTCTCCTTTGTTTTCCTTTGGGTCGTTTATGGGAAATTTGTAAGTGGTTGTAGAAAATTCGTGTTTGGGAAGGATCTTTTATGCTTTTCGTTTGATGGAAGTTTAATTTTCTTCGGAATATCCGAGTGTGTGTTGTTTCGGAGCTTTTTTTTAAAAAAAAAAAAGAGTACCGTCCAATTCAATGAATGAAATATATTGTATGCGTTCATTAAAAAAAAATTTGGGAATTTCATGGTAACTTATTAATTTACGGTTTTTGTGAATTAATTAGTCTATTTCCAAGAATGTAGTAATTTTTTCTCCATAAATTTTGTTGTTTCATACTTTTGTTTAATCTAAGCAAACGTGACTTTTTAAAAAATTCCCTAACAACCTATAACAAATTATTATTCTGTTCGCGTTTTATAGAACTTGCAATTTTCTAGTCGCAAAACATGAAATAATTTAATTTACTGCTATTCAGTAATTTATCTTTCGATAAACGTGACGCAACTGTTTAAGTTATCTGCACGTATTGAATAATTCTGGCCGTTTATTTTACTCGTTAATTATTGGAAATTTGGTCAAGCTTTGCTTTTGTACGTTTGAACGATTTAAGTGGGTTCAGATTGGATTAAGATATTTCATTTATCCCAAAAGCGTTTTGATATTAGTCCAGCTTACTGCTAATAGGATGATAGACCAAATGATATTATTGCAGATGCAGTTATATCAGTTTCAACTTGTGTGAATTACATTAATTCAAGAAAATGTGGCTGAAATGAAATTGTAAAATAAGTTTCCCAAGTATCCATAAAAAGTTTGTGAAAACTAGATGCGAATGTTGGCTAAAAAATCGTTCTTCGTCAGAGGTTATTCAACGATCGTAGATTATAAAACATTTTAAATCTACTAGCGGTGATGACGGCTACGTCTGATTTTCCCAACCTTTGGAGTGACATAGCTTTTCAATTAGAGATCAGATTCGGAGCAAGGGTTTTGCGAGCGAGGCACCCACCTAGGGAGCAGGACACTTGTTAGTTGAACTTATAAGTGGGACTTTTTATATGATTATATATTATTATTTTATCTCTACATTGTAAATAAACTACAGTTTTCAAAGCTAAAAAATGCATTACCATGGAAACAAAAACACGTAATTCTCAACTTAACACAAGTATTCCGTTTTATGTGGTATCTCTTCTTTAAGCTCGCCTCGAAATATCCTTCGGAAGTCCGAAAAACGAAATCTTCTTGTCTACCCTGCAACCGTTAAAATTGTTGCACCAGTATGCTGCACAATAAGCATTCCGTGCCATTTCAACAATTAGAAAAACACGACGCTGAAAAACCGCACCACTTTCCCGCGCGATTTCCAACGAACTGGTTTGAACAGTTTGAGTCATGGAAGAATAATTAATTATTATTAGTAATTATTATTATTAATAATTAATTATTTCTTCCATGGTTTGAATAATGAGTGTGAAATGGGCATTTTTAGACTCATATTGACCGATAGGATCGCTGCAGGCGCAACCATCAGAGACATCTATAGGTATTCGGGAAAAGATCGAAGCTGCACTTCGTATTATTTCTTCCATGGCATTACTGTATACTTTCATTAGAAAGTCATTTTCAAACGTTGCTTAGGGCGAGAAATTGTTTAGTAGTCTTTGGCTTTATTAGAAGTATTCAAACGTTACGTTGAGAACGTAGTATATTAATAAATCATTCTTTTATACTTTGTGTGAAGTATTCCAATTCTACGTTATGTGGAGAACGTAATACGTTAATATCAATCATTCTTTTATAACGTCCATCCTTTATCTATTATATCAGGCAATATTTTTTATCCTCATTTGTTCCTATCCTGAAAACCTCATATTTCTTCCATCTGGACATTACTTCAATTATCGCCGCGTTTTTTTCTATCCTTCCGTCCCAAAATCAGCACCTCAATTTTTGGCGATGCCGTCCTGCATCAATATTACGCCGCTAGAAACATTTCCGCTCGCAGAACGCCCTCTTTCTTCCGTTCGAAAAAATAATAAATCTTTTTCTTCTTTCTCTTTCTCTCTCTCTTTCTCTCTCTATCTATCTCTTTCTCTCTCTCCTCTCTATCTCTCCCACCCCCTCTATTTCTCCAATCTCGAAATAACACGATCTTTTAATTCCCTCGAGCACTCACTCCAGTTCCTCTCCCTGTTGATCTTTTTCCTCCTCCTTTTTTTTATTATCGTTTCCCTTTTCCATCTCTCCTTCCCTCCGTATCGACGTCATGCCCTTGTATTCTCCTACATCCTGTCCGGTAGGGGTATGCGGCGTGCGTCAAGCTTTCTGTTTTTATCCGACGGAATTGCCCGGAACCTCTTCTTCCCCCTTCCCTAAACCCTCCTTGACGCCCTTACGGGGATCCCCTTTTCTCCTCTCTCTCTTATTTTCAACAATCCCTCCTTCCTCCCCCCACCCCCCTCCCTCTCTCTCTCTAACGCTGTCCTTTTTTCTACCCTTCCCTTTTTTCTACATTTTTTCATCCTTTCTTATCTAGTACCACTCTCCGATTTGGCAACTTTCTCTTCATTTGTTGTCTCCCTTCTGCGTCTATTCACTCGCGCCCGTATGTGCCCTTTACTAGTACACTCATTACGCGATTTTTCTTCCTCATTCTCATAAGAAGTTCAGTTTCTGGCATTTTGTCTGTGTCTTTGCAAATAAGACTGATTGTTGCTGCCACCTTGCGGCAGTTATTATAACTGCTAGGAGCTTTCAGAAGACGGTCAGGCTATTTATTTGGTTGATATCGGTTAAATGGTTCTCGAAATAACTCTATGTAATATTACACGATACCGCATCTCAGTTTCGATTATCACTGCACTTCACACATTAAATTTATTTTATAGTAATGTAATTTCACTTACCTTTCTTTCGGCGAAAACGACGGGAATCATTATATAATAAAAACTTATGTATGTTTATGTAACGGTTTCTACGATAAACAATTAGTTTATTCTTTTTTCAATAAGGATCTCCGATACAACAATCCATTCAATCGTCAAGAGAACAGTTTACAATGTTGAAATAAATTGATTTGTTTTTGTTCAGATAGTATTCAAAGAAAATTTTCCGCTGATTGATTAATTAGTTGGTTTTTAATTTAAATCTTTAAAAGTTTTATTTACATAACGACGGAGAACATTATTGAGGATTCGAGTAAGCTTTCTTTCTTCGTAAGTACATAGTACAATTTTAAAACAATCATAACGTTAAGTGCACGAAATTTAATTATTTTTTCTACGTTATATATGTATACATATAATTATTTCCCTGTCTTTGCGCACCGACAATTATATGTAGCATTGACGAGAACAAGGTGGGGGAAGAATATCAGAATTTTATAGCCGAAAATAAAAACCAAAGGCATTTACTAAACGACAACAGAATATTCACTAGAAATGTAATATATGACGAAATATTTCATACGTAATAGTGTGCTAATAATTATTTTAAATGCAAATATTAATAATCAGTCTATCTATAATTCTTCCGTTGATATTTCAACGGGCATTACACTAGTCTCTATATTTCCACTCTTTTCTCACACCTTAATATTTTCTTTCTTTCTCTCTTTTGCGCTACTTTCGTCTTGTCTCTTTCTTGAACGCTAGGCTGGACTAGACGGCCTAAAACTCGCCCTTACATAAAATCGGATTATTGTTATTTATTTTTATTGGAGCGCTTTTTTTGTGATATCCCTCCCTATCTCTCTCTCTATCCAATTTATTATTCCAATTCTTCTGCCTCTTTTCAATTCCTACCTTCTCTTATTCATTCCCTTCCTCTCACTATCTTCCGCTCTTGTCATTTTCAGATCCTCACCCAACCCTCCTTTCCTCGTCTCCCTCTTTCTCCCTCCGTCTCCTTTCCTCCTTTTCTCAGCTTCCCTTTCCTTCTCTCTCTGTTCCTCAATTTATCACCCTTTATTCCTCCCCACGCCTTCCTCCGAATTCTTCCGTCCCTTCCATTTTCTCCCACCCCTCTTTCCTCGCCCTTCAGATTTACCTACCCTCTTCTCAATTCCCCCTCTTCCCTCCCCAGTCCCCTCCCTCTCTTTCCACCTCCCCTTTCCATCTCTCTCCCCCCACCTCCCCTCTCTCTCTCTCTCCGATCCCCATCCTTCGCAAGGCTGCTACGAAATCGTTTTGTCTTCTGATTGGAAATGGTCCGAAAAAGTTTGATGGCTGCAAGGGATATCCTTTTCCATTATACCGCTGCCTAGTTTTTTTCCTTCTTCTGTTTGGAGGGAGGTCTGAGTGAATTGGCGAAGAGGGGAGGGAGGGGGAGGTTGGGTTGGGGGAAAAAGCGGTCGGGAGTGGGGAAAAAATATGGTCGAGCTCGAAATATCGGACGTCTTTCAGTGTCAGGATGAAAAGTGTAACACATAAACGGAATGTGGGCGTGTGTGTATATATAAAAAAAAACTTCCGCGAAGAGGAAAAGGTATTCGCTATACGTGGGAAGAAGGGAAAGTTGAGGTCACCATGGCAGCGAGTTTAAAACGACGGAGAAACATTTGATGCTATAATCCCATGTTTAAGCCAACGAAGGCTAATTTCTTTTCAGTTTTTTAAGTGCGACTGTGACTTTGTGCTCACGTAATGCTTGTCGGTTTTTTAAAGCGTGTTTTTTACTGTTCCTCTCTCGTGGACTATTTATATTATTTTCTTTTTTTCGCCGCATTAACCTTAAACATTTATTATGGATGCACGTGAAATGTTCAATAACCCTAGAAAGACCAACATAATCTAATACGCGCGGGTCCAAGGGGAGGGGGTCCAAAAGTGCCCGCGGTATTTTTTATTCCTACAAATTTTTACAAGCAGCTGTCTTTTATTAAATAATTTTATTTTAATTAAAAAGGGCATTAATGCACAAAAAAGTATTTATTTACTAAGTTTACATTATAAATGGTGTTAAATATTTCTTCTTTCCACGTACTAATCATCACTAATGAACCTTCGCATACAATCGCTTTTTTGAACTAATTATTACTGTTACATTAATTTAACAATACGCCTGGCGAAATATTTTTTGAGTACCCATGATCTAGGGCAGTGTTTCCGAAACTTTTGAGCTCCGCGGACCACTACAGCAACCGTCCAGGCCACATTAATGAAAAGGGGCTAATTTGACTGCAAAGAGGTGAAATCTGGAAATATGAAAGAGTAGAAAAATGTATAAGCTAACTAGGTACATTACTAAAGTATTGTATACCTGTGGTAGTGTAAGAATTGATTAACTTTTCCCAAAAAAATCAACCAAATATACGGTTCATTCTAAAAAATTACATGTTGGAAACCTTTGCGGACCACCAACGAAACCTCCGCGGACCACAAATGCTTCTCATTAGCAATTTTTTGCTTGCGACGATCCACTTCTAAGAATCACACCCAAGTCAAAGTATTCAAGTATGTAAAAATTTCAGCCTGGTATCGAACCGTCCAGATGTATAGCTTTCCGTGAATCTCCTTCTAAGTAACTGCTAAATGGCGTTTGCATCATTCCTCTACGACAAAGGGTTCATGAGATACGGAGTCATGATGAAACGAAAATTATATCCTTGTCTCGAACCTGGAACGCTAACGGAAAATATGTTTTACTGGAATCTCCTAATAATTTGTAATAAAGTGGCATAGGGTATTACAAAGTTGAAGTTACCTGAGGTATTGTTGGGAACCGGCTAACCTGAAAAATTCTTCCTAAGAGAAATGTGAAATCATTTCTCCGAAAGTTTACGTTAAAATGAAATACAAATATGATGAATTGCAGGTCTAAATCGAGAACATTAATTATATACATCGATTTATTTTGCGAAAACTCGGGAATTTATTTGGAAAATTCTTTCAAATACAAGCCTAAGGGGGGTTTAAGAGTGGTTGCCTCATTTCATCATTTTTTGCCAAAATACGTTTTGTGATATTTTCTTGATATTCTATAAAACATAGGTAAACATAATAATTTACAATTAGAAAAACTTGAGCCGGATTTTAATCACTCACTTTCACACAATCAAAGAAAGTATGTAGCGCGGGCACTTTTGGACCTCCCTTGGCCTTTCTAGGGTTAATGTATGCACGTGAAATGTTCATTAATGTATGCAATAAGATGGAATTTGTTCCTAGAAATGATTTTAGACTATGTAAAACATTCACAGACCTTTTATCTGAGCGATCCGTACGAACCAAAATTAAAATTCTGTAACATTCAAAATGTTTCCCTATTTAGGAAGCATAAAATTACTTTCCAAAACGGTGAAAATTATCAATTTTCGCCTTGCAATTCGCATTACGGAAATAACTTTGTCAAATTTATGCTAAATATGATAACAATAGGTCACTCCATTCCCTTTTCTCGCACACTGTATTGGAATCGTTTTCAATTACGGTTCGTAAAAAAAGGTTAACACTTTTTTTGATCCACCTGCCTTTATGTCAGGACCAATAGAGTTTTGAACCCTTTTCACAGATTTTTATCAAAGTTGGCATGTAAGAGAGGATAAAGAGGGTTAAAAACAGGAGAATGGAGATGAATGAAAGGGCGTCCGAGTTTCTCTCACGAACAGATTGGTAGGCCGCTTGGGATTGCAAAAGAGCAAGCTCTGGCCTTTTATCAAAGGATTGCCGACGAGAGGGATTTTATGGTGGAGAGATTGTCGGTTTTCTGCACAATACCAGCTTCAGAATGGCCAACGCCGGTACGGAAGAGATATAAAAAAATCGAGTTTATTCCGCTTCCGCGTTCGTATTTAATTTTTTAATACATGGATGCTTTTTTATGTGTTCATTAATGGTAGCTGATGACGATTCTTAGCATTTACACTCTTACGCGGACTTCGCTATCTGTTTTATTTTGCGTAATCCTTTTCCAAATTTTCCATGTCACATTTTGCACGTTGAATTATGCGAAAAACTAACTACGAAAGAGTGAGATTTATGTTTTTCATTGAAAAATTTCATCTGCATGTGGTGCCAAAATGCGGCCATTATTGTTATTGAAATTAGACTTTGGCTTCTCGTTAAAAGCGGCAGAAATTAAAATGGACGTATTTCAGTCAAAATTACACGCTGTTTATTAATGCGACGGAAGCCACTCCTTCCATTTTCGTTTTTACTTCGCTTGATTGATTCTCTCGCTAAAGGAGAAAGGACGAATTAATTTGAATGTTTTTTTTTAATTCGGTAGTACTATGGTAACTGATTTAAAATAAAAAATAGAATTTGCAAGCTCGACTGCATCCAGTCTTCGTTTTTTTGTTTCTCCGTTCTATTTATCGTCGGAAAATAACAGGGCTGCGTTACATTGCTCCAGTTAGCGAATGAAATATTTATGCCAAATTACTAAAATGCGAAATCGGATATTAATTTAAATTCGGGTACTCTAGTATGTTCTTCAATAGTTTTACGATATTCCTCCCGATTAGGAAAAATAATTAAAGCCATCGGTGGTTATTGAAAGGGAAAAAACGCAACATGAAGATTTATCTTATTTTAGAAAAGATTAAATTGATAAATCCACTCCGCGAATTCGCTGACGCTTTGAAGAATATTTATCAAAGGATTTAATTGAAGTTGATATGGTTGTTTATTTACTCATTTTATTGTTTCTGCCACTCAAATTTTAGTATTATAGAAAAAGCAGTTTGTTCCTGAACCAGTTTTGGCTCGCCGAATTTCGATTTAAAAAAATAATATTTTTAAATACCATATTTAATTTAGGTGTCCATACTGCTGTAGTAGTACGTAATCGTCATAAGGAAATAGATTAAAATTTTGAATAAACGATGGTACCGTAAATTTAGCCTTACCAAATATATTGATTTTTTTGGATTATTTGATTTTGTAAAGTAATTTTAAGGCGCTGGGTTGGTATTTGACTATCCTCAGATTTACTTTAATAGCAAAGTAAATAATCGTACTTAAATCCATTGCATTCAATTTTTTTGAGATCCGTTAAAATACGAATCAATACGAAACTCGCATATCGCTGAACGGAAACTGTTAATCTGCTTGATCGTCGCTTTTTCGAGCGCTTAGTTTTCGCATTCAAAATTTTCGAGAGAATAATATGAACAGTTTATTTTAAAAAGAAGTCTCTAAGCGAAGGATTTTTATCCCTAAATGTTGTTCTATTTTTTTCTAAATGATCAAAATCCTCGTTTTATATTCATGCCCATTGTTTTTAACCGTCTAAACTGGTGTTTAATTTCCGTTGTTAATAGAGTTAACATCGTATACGCAACAAATTTTTTAGGTTAAAAAAAAGAACGAGTGTTGTGAATAATTTTACGTGCTCTTACACTCTCAAACAACATGTGGAATAGTTAAAATATCATGGCAGTAAAACAGAAAAACTGCTTGGATAAAATAATATAAAGCCTCCGTAGTAGTAATGGTTACGAACTTGTATTTAGTTAACACATTCGTATCACCAAATCACGAACATTTGTATCGCTTTCGTCAAGTTACTCAAAAATATTCGTCAAAGTCTCAACGATTCATTAAGAGAATTGTTGAGCTCGTCTTATTGATGAAATTAAATTATAGCGTAAACGCTGAAGCATAAAATTTAAAGTAATAATTACTTAAGCGTCATCGTGGACAGGTCCGCGATTATTCATGGTTAAACCTATTTATCCTCATACTCCTATTTTCCGCAGTCTTCTTCATGTCTTGGTAGCTCTCTTTCCCTTTCAAATCGTCTATCAGCTGAAATATTTTCCTACCTCTTTCTCCTTTTCCATCCCGCATTCCTTCTAGCGCGTCTCTCTTCAGGCAATGTCCAAACCAGTTCGCCTTCCTGTTTCTGATAATCTGTGTAATCATTCGCTTCTCTCCTAATCTTCGTAGTGCTTCCTCGTTTTTCATCCTTTATGTCCATTTTATCTTCAGCGTTCTTCTCCGTGTTCATATTTTGAAGCTTTCCAAGTATTTTGTATAATTTTTCTTTAGCGTCCATATTTCTGCCCCGTACAAAGCTATACTCCATACATAGCATTTCATCAACTTCTTGCGGATATCCTCCTTTATATTCCCCGTTAGTAGGAGTTTCTTTCTTCTGAAAGTGGCTTTTGCTTTCGCTTTTGTAGTCTTGATTTCGTTATTTTAAATAAACCCAGAAATTCTCCATTGCTCTTCTAATTTTCAACAACAGCTTTTAATGAGTTCTTGGGAGTAACTAAAATTTTAAGTATGATGGGTTTTATGCGTGTTAATCAAAAGGAAAGCACTCAAAGAAATATAGTACATTATAATATAATTTATAGTAACCGCTAATAATGGACGCTAAAACATGAAAAATAGACATATCTAACCAAGCTCTAACAAACACAACCCTGAATATCCTTTGATATAAAAAAAAAGGTAGAATACTTTCATCTAAAGCTGGATTAATATTGTATCTCCGCAAAGTTTGTTCATTTAAATCTTTTTACATTTCCCATATTTGGAGATTTAAAAAATACGCATTTTTAAAGATAGTTAATGTAGAAAATCAGTCTTAATATATCATAATATTTATTTTTCTTAGATAGGAGTGATCTAGGTTGAGGTTGCACAGACTATTCTTCCGTCTACCCGTAGTAAAAGAGTCCAAGCATAATGACTAATTATGAAAGAAAACATAAAATCTGATACAGTATAGATATAAACTGTCCCTTGAGGAAAATACAAGGATTATATGCTGGAATATGTAATTAGGGAAGTATGCTTAAATTTTCATCATGGATTATGAATATCCGTAATTAAACGTAGAAGTAATACTGCTTGGAAAAATTATCTGGCAAAAATTACTCCTTTTAACGGAACATCTCCTAATTATTTTTAATAAATAAAGAATTTTTGACGGCTTTTATAAGAAGTAAACGAAAAAAAGAACATCCAGTGATGCGTAATGTTGCATCATTCTAACAATTACCATACCAACGCGGCATAAAAATAACCAACAAGTAACCTGTCTTTCGTTATGCGGGGAGAGGTGTTTATTTTAGAGGTGGGAAGTTTTTTTATTTAATTTTCGAGAAGGGACGATTCACAAACATTGATACAAGTCCATCCCTTGCAATGCTCCTTCGCTTTTCGAGGAAACCATAGACACAGCTTTAAGACCAAGTCGCCTCTTTCCCACGGAGAACTATGAAGTTTTTGGTTTGCGAATGCGCAAGATCAACCCAGGTTTGCTCCGGGATAGGTCAACCAGCACGTATTTCCACTCTAAAACTTCGGTTAAAATTATGCCGCATTGGAAAGAGATTATAAGGGGCAGGAATATTTCCCCCGCTGTTTATGTTGAGATACTATATATATATATATATCTACTATAATATATTTGAAGTGTGTGTTTGTTGGTTTGTTCATGGAACTCCTCCTAAACGATAAAAGCTAGAAAAACCAAATTTGGTACTATTCTTCCTTACATCCTAACTTAGTGAACTGTCAAGCTTTGATCAACCGGGATTAATCAGTGCTGCCAATATAGGGGGTTAACCTTTTTTCCATAAGATAACACGTATGAATCCATTTCTTGACTTGGAAGGTATTCTTCCTTCAAGCATTAAAATACGTAAATATGGACCGATTTTTTTCGTTTTCGCTTTATTCGACGAATAAAACTCTATACTATCTTATTTCTCCGAAGTTTACATGTTACGCGGTCGAGGTTTTCAAAAATACGCTATTGGTTTCGAAATTTTGTGGATTTTTTGTACCCCTCCCGGGCGTTGCCATTGTTACCTCCGATTCAGTTTCCTTCAATGAAGCTTACAAATAGACGAATGTTTAGCGTTATTCGATTCGCACTTTTGTTTAAGCAACGAAACGATCGATGTTAATGGATAGCAACGTAAAAAGATACTGTTTATTATTCAGGAAGCGTTTATTGATGAAAGTAATTGAATGTTCTTTCGTCTAATGAATAGTGGAATCTTACATTTTTTGTAAGTAAAATCATTATAGTCTACATTATAATGTTTATTAACGTAAATAAGCTCACGTGTCTGGTGTACATTTATCGGAGTCAGTGCTCAATCATGGACAACTGTACGTTGCTTTTTCATGGGTTTCTTGCTTACAAGACATAAAAGTAAATATTTCAGCGAGGCATAATTACACAAGAAATGAAGCTGGATTTGGCGAGAGTTATATATATGTTAGGAAATACAATTATCGTTATATTTGAATGCAATACGTTCGGAAACGGATTGTTGCAAGCAAATGTGTTTAATTGTTAAGGAAAGCTAACTGTAATTTAAAAAGTATCTACTATACATTTTAAAGGGTTTGTATGTTGTGCTGTAGTAGCTTCACTAAATCCGTTGAAAGTCAACGGGAAATTCTGTTAGTGTGTGTGTGTGTGTGTGTGTATATATATATATATATATATATATATATATATATATATATATATATATATATATGTGTGTAGGTATGTATGTGTGTGTGTACGTGCGTGCGTCGTAACGCAAGCGAAAAAGCATGAGCTTTGTCGTGTGATAAAGGCTTATTCAGAAGATTGCATTTATCACCCTCGTTCTCGTATAGATAATGAAGGAGCTCATGTATCTATAAATATAGATAAGTATAAACACCCGCGAGATATTCATCCCGCCCACCCGCGAAATTCTCCCTCTCCACCTACGCAAAAACACATTCCGAACTTTGTTTCTCTACTTCCACGCCATCCACCCTTTCTCCCTCCCTCCCTCCATTTATCCTCCCACTCCTCTTTCCTCCTCCTCTCATTCGTCCTCTGCTAGATGGCGCTCTTTTTCCTCCATCCCCCTTCCTTCCTTCTATACTAACCCCTCCTCCCCCCCCTCCCCCCATCCTCCTCTACAATGCGGTATATCCCGGGACCAGGCGTCTCTCTACTGCTGTGAGTCCTCCTCTTCCCCTTTTCCTTTGAAACCCTTTTGCGACCCTCTTCACTCATTCCTCCCTCCTTCCCTCCCACTCTCTTCCGCCCCTCCTCCCTTCCCTCCCGCCCATATCGCTTCATCGTTCCGTCCCCTGGCGTTGCATTACCTTCTCTTATAATCCAATATTATTCTCTCCTCTCTCTCTTTGCCTCTCTTTCTCTCTCTGAATTGGTGCTAACCTCTCTTTTTTCCCCGCCCTTTCTTTCTTGCGTAGTTAACGTTTTACTTTAATGTCCTGAATTAATATATATTTCTGTTTTTTTGTTTGATCAGTTAGTATACTCAGAAACAAGTTAGGAAAGTGTACAACGTATCACAAACGGGCGCGTTTCGTGCAGTGGAGTATTAGAAAGCAATTATATACCTGTACGTAAGAGAAATAAAGTTTAAAGTTCTGTTCTTCATCATAAATAATCCATTTTCTTCCTATTTAATAATATTACACGCACACGTAAGGAAATTAAACGTTTGTTTGTGAGATTGTTTATGTTAGCAACAACGAAGTAACCATGCAAGAAATTTTCTAATTTTAATTTCAACTAGATATAAGACATTCTTGTTTGATTTTCTCGATAACGGCTACTCCTACGTTAATAATGTATAGGAAAGAAAATACTCTACCAGTTCTACAACTTTTATTTGAAAAATATTTTGATATGAGCAATACTTTACGAGATATGACGAAAATTTAATTTTTTGTCTCCAGTAAAGTGGTACCCCTGATTGGCGTACGTGATTCCTTTTTGCGAGTTTCTTACTATATTTGATTGAAAGTCCTTAATATCAAATTTCATGAAAATCCGTTCGGTAGAAGCCTAGAACGAGCATGCGGACGGACGGACAGACGGACCGACCGACGATAATAGGTGCTCACGCTGTAAGCGAAACGCGCCTAAAAAGGTTGATTTCGTTGAAAAATTGTTTCTTTTTTGATTGGTCAATGCGAGGGAGTTCCGGAACCTTTCTATTTTACGGGAACCGAGGGTTATTTTCTGGGATGTCGAGCGAGCGCTGTATGTTGTAAATAAAATGGACGATCATGAATAAAAACTAACCAAAGTTATTGTTTTAAGCACATTTAGAAAGAAAGCGAATTACTGATGTTGGCGAGCGGTATTGTGGGCATCGGAGATCACAGTGCCGTTCGCGAGCAGAAGTTTGGGAACTCCTCTTTTCAATTTAAACCGATACGAGGGCATACAATTCCCTTCTGTTCCTTACCATTCGATAAAAAAGTTTGTTTATTTGGAAATGTAGAGATTTTGAGGTCCATTCAGCCCATAAAGGTTAAAATTCTTTGTTGACCCCTGCTACTTCGCTGGAATGGTGTTCCTTTTCGGAAAATCGTCCTTTTATACGAGTTTTTCTGTATTCTACTCACCTACGTTCATTATTAATTTATGTTCTGTGAGTGTGGTCTAATATTCATTGTCTGGGGTCTAACCCTAATAATAATGACTTTCAATGCATTTAAACTTTTACCTAACATATTTTTCTCCCCGTTGATATGCTGTCACAAGGTATACCGTCAACTCGTCGCAGTCAGTTCGTCGCTGTCAGTTCGTCGCACGTCAATTCGTCGCATGACAAACTCGTCGCACGTCAATTCGTCGCAGGACAAACTCTTCGGGTGCCAATTGCGACGAGTTGTCGAAGAACTCTGTCGCAATGCATTGAAATAACGTTGATAAGGGACTATTAATGCCCATTACCTCAAATATTCAAGGATGGTAAGGTGTTTCAGGCTTTTATAATTTGATGATTGTTTGGATTTGTTTTCTCCGGGAAGACTGGGGAGAAAAATATTTTTTTAAAATAGGTATTTCTTTAAAATTCGTGTTTCTGGTAGGTACTCTAGGGAGCTCACTATCTCTGTTTTGCGCGAGTCTTCGGTGATTTTGCTCGTTTCAGTGTATTTTTTTCCTCCAACCTTTTACTTAAGAAGTGTCTTTATCTTTAAAGTCAAACACTCCTTTCCCTACCTTCTTATTTCCCTTTGTTTTTCTTATTCATTTGTCCCATTTCAACCCTATGGGTACTCTTATCATTGGAGCAAATCTATTCCTCTCAATTTCTTTCTTTCTCTCTCTCTCTCGCGTCCTTTACCTCTTCCTCTTCCAGCGACCATTTTCTTACGTTTTTATTTAACATTTTCAGCTCTTCATCACTTCTCGATATCGATGTCTCCTTTCTCCATTTTTTCCTTATTAACATCACTATGGTTTTTCTCTCCAACTTAGATTTTTCCCACTCATTTATTTTAATTGGTTTTTGAAAGCACATCTCATCACTAAAAAAATTCACTTTTTCTAAACATTATATGCAATGTTGAAAAAGTGTAATTTGCGTGCGATGCCTTGAGGCAGTGGCATTCAAAGTGTGTTACCAATACCCAAGGTGGTACTATTAAGGTCATGAAAGTGGTACCAGAAAAGTCTTGGTATTATCGCAGTTGCTTCATTTTTTCACAATCATCCGTCACCTTTTAATTTCATTAAATTGCTTAACTAAACTATTTGGTAAATGTACAGAGTAAGTGTACATTTTCCCACTTGAGTGCGATGATTTTGATGTTATTTTTCAAGGGATTGTGTCCTATCTGACCTTTCGTCTGTATATCAGGTTCGATAAACCACTTGATTTGTTTTTTTAAAAATCTATCTACGCTGAAACTCTTTGTGGAAATTTTCATTTCGGTTCACCTCGCACGACTAGAATTTTTCATTTGTTTTAAGGTTCTCCGCGAACTTTTACGTATAAATCTCGAATGTTATTCCTGCATCTTATATTTGGTTGCTAGGGAGATGTTTCAAAATGCCGGTCTTGTTTAAAAATAAAGAATTTTAGGGTCCTTGACCGTTGTCAGTTTTTAGGTGCGAAGCGAAGCGATGATACCTGAGAATTTTATGGGTATATCTAAAATGTCTGTTTCTCGCGTCTCTCCTCTCTTTGAGCCATTCGACGGGTTTTTATTGAACTTAGCATATGGTTTTGTTCCTATGAGTCAATTGGAATTTCCAGTTCGCGTAGGGGATTAAATAAATTTTACTCGTGTCTCGTTAAATGTCATCCAAGTCTGTGGGTCGTTGGCATATTCAGATGAAGCCTTGACATATAATAATGTACCTCTATAATACAGTGAAGAAAGCCATTGCATTCTCGGATGATGCATTCAAAAGCAGTGTGCCCCGACTCATACTTAACAAGCTCTCTGTCCCACCTGTCTTTCGGTCTTCTTTTCGGTCTCTTGATGTTTCTTGGGATCCATTCGATGACACTGGACGTCCAACGCTGGTCATTTCTTCTAGCAATGTGGCCCGCCCACTGCCATTTTAGCACCTTCGCTCTTTTAATCACGTCACAGACTCCCGTCTTCTTTCTTACCCAGTCGTTCCTCCTGCGGTCTCTTCGGGTGATCCCTAACATGCATCTCTCCATGCTCCTCTGTGTTGTTTGCAGGCGTTGTATCATTCTGGCATTCATGGTCCATGTTTCACAACCATATGTCAGAACAGGCAGAACACATTGGTCATACAGTCTCCTTTTTAGGAAGACTGGAATATTTGATTTAAAGATGTTCGCATTCTTGCCAAAAGCACTCCATGCCATCTTCACTCTCCGGTTGATTTCTTCAAGAAGCGAACCATCAGTAGTGATGAGTTGACCTAAGTAAACATAGCTGGTTACTTCTCCAAGTTCTGCTCCGTTGATATGTATCTTCTCAGAATTTGTGAAGGAGTTGTACATAACCTTTGTTTTATTAAGATTCATCTTAAGTCCAGCTTCTCGGCTTGCTTGCTCAAGCTCTTCAGTTCTTCTATGGAGCTCTTCTGGGCTTCCTGCGAACAGTATGATATCATCTGCAAAGCGCAGGTGACTCAGATATTCTCCATTTACCTTTATGTCTTTTTCCTCCCAGTCTAGCCTTTTGAATACTTCCTCTAGAGCTGCTGTAAATAACATAGGGGACATAGTATCTCCTTGTCTCACTCCCTTTTCGGCCTTAAAGGTACTCGTCTCTTCTTGCAGCTGGACAGATGTTGTCGCATTTTCGTAGATATTCTTGATCAAGGTTATGTACGTTTCTTCTACTCCTTGTTTCTTTAGTGCACGTAACACCGACGAAGTTCGGACAGAGTCGAATGCTTTCTCGTAGTCGATAAAGCACATACATAAAGGTAATTCATACTCGTTGGTCCGACTGATTACCTCTCTCACGACTTGGATGTGGTCCATCGTGCTATACCCACTGCGAAATCCAGCTTGCTCTCTGGGTTGGGCAGAATCAATCGTCACCTTTTAATTTCATTAAATTGCTTAAATAAACTATTTGGTAAATGTACAGAGTAAGTGTACATTTTCCCACTTGAGTGCGATGATTTTGATGTTATTTTTCAAGGGAAATTTCTTGTTTACGAAAAAATGGTAGTATTAAGCATTTGATGGTATTTTCCAAAGTGTAAATGCAAAAGAAAGTTTGAAGAATATACTGCCTTAAGATGATAGGTGAGATGTTAGTTTTTCGGGGAAATTTAATATTTTTTTAAAAAAAACATGGTGGTTGATGATATTTTCCAAAGTGTAAATGCAAAAAAAGTTTGAAAAGCACCACTTCTTTAAGATGATATATGAGAGATAATTTAGCGTCTTTTATCAATCTAAAATTATACTATTTGCGCATTTGTGGTGGCAGATGTTATGTTTTATTTATATTTTTAAGAGATAGATGGCGTAATTTTGATGCGCATTATTGTCGTACGGTGCAGGTTCTTTTTCGCTCCTTTAAGCAAATGCCTCGGTACTCTTAAGAAGTTTTTCTTTTCAAAAAATACGAAGTGTCGTCGGAGGCGCGAACTTCTATATATAAGGATGCAAAACAATCGCATCGGGTGTCTTCCTTTTTTTTTCATTTTCCTCCTTATCTCTCTCTCTTTAAAGGTTAGTTTCTTTTGTCTTTCGTTTCGAATTCATTAGCTCCTATCTCTCCGACCGTATTTTTTTCACTCCTTTCTCCGTCGTTCCATTGCTTTTGCTTATCTAAATCTCTTTTTGTTTATCAGTTTTTCTCTCTTTTTCTCCTCACGTTCCGCTCACGTTCTCAAGGAATCTCGCTCCCTCTATAATCCTTTAATCTAATTTTCCGTTCGTTTCTTTGAGCATCTTTTTCGCCTGCTACCTAATGAATTCTCTCGTTTTCCGCGAAAACCTCTCATCTCTCTTCAACGTCTTTCACTTCCGTCATTTTAAAATGCCTTTTCGCCGTCCTTTGGATAGCATACTTAATCCATCCTGTGCGTATATCTTTTCCTTTGTGTTTTCTTCCTGTTTCTCTCTCTTCCCATTTCGATTGTTATTCTCCTCCCATCGTTTTACTTAAGCAAATTAAATTTTTATCTCTTTCTGCCATTGTGTCTCTCTCTGTGTGTGTGTGTGTGTGCGCGCGTGCGTGTGGCGTGAAGATGTTTTCGAAATTCGATGACATTTTCTGAATGAGTTGCATAAGAATACTTCTCCCTCTTTCGAGAAAATGTCCCTTCGCTACATAAAAAATCCAATATAAATACGCAAAGGAAGGTGGTACGCAAGCATGGTAGTGTTAATTTTTATTAACATTGGGAGATGGACTATTTAATGTCAACAGTATAGGTCAAATAATAATGAAGCGCATGCCATTCATAATAAATATTTTAGTGTATGTGTGTGTGTATGTGCTTTATACGTTTTTTCACCGTTGAAGCTATCGAACTCAAAAGTTTCATGGGCTATCCTATGGACCAAAGGAAGAACTTGGTCTAGGTTTGCAGACCGTGGGGTCTGTTATACCCCATGGGGTCAACAAAATACTATTTCCATAAGAATGCTTGAGAAATTGTGTAGAGGAGCCCCAAAATGCCATGCAGCCCTTCACTGATGTGGGTATAAATATACCTAAATATTAACTTACGATCACGGGAAATGGATTATTTTACGCACGAAAGACTGAATATTTTAATTCTGTTCATGTTTCATGGTATTACATGCTAAATCGCTCGAAATTTTCCTTTAAGCGAAAATTTATCGGTTTAGATTACCATTTTTAAGGCGGCAACAAAGCTAAATTTCTTAATTGTCCACTGCAAAGGGAGATATATACACGTAAAGATTAATGCAAGGAAAATCCCCGCCGTGGCGCGCCGTAGAGGAAGAATAGCTAACGCCATGATAAAGGGTGCATATGGATTCATGCCTAAATATAGTCTATGAATACTTTTAAATTCAGTCAAATCATTTTTAAGGAATATTAGAACATTGTCATCTTTTACCATTAACATTGAAAGATTTATCGCAACATAAATCGATACATCTACTTACATTTGTTTGGTAAACAAAATGTTGTTTATTGCTTACGTTTTGGCTAATAGTATTGACATAATCTACATAATTTTATTACTGCTTTAAAGGCTTCGGTGCATAAATCCATGTGATTATAAAGTAACACGTTAATGCGTAATTATATTAATGGTAAAACTTTGCAGTACAATACATAAAATAGTAAATGTTCATGTAAGCATCGCTTGCGTAATTAAGGAATGGGGAACGTTTGCCCCGAGCAATAAAAATGGTTTGCTACTTTAAAGAAAACTTTCCCGAGCGAAGCCGGGCGTTTCAGCTAGTAATAAATATTTTGAATACTATTTTAAATTGCATATAATTTTTATGTTGATAACGTACAATTGTTAAGCATATACATTCGTTCCTAAGTAACGTTTTAATACAAATTCCTAAATTTAATTTTTTCATATTTTCTATCGAAGATATATATATATATATATATATATATATATATATATATATATATATCATGGGTGATTTCAATGCCAAGGTAGGAGAACAAAAGGAAGACGACAGCGCAGTTGGAAAATGGGGCTATGGAGACAGAAATGAACGAGGGGACCGCCTTGTAGACTTTGCTGAATGTACTAGTCTATATATAATGAACACTTTCTTCAAAAAGAATCCCAATAGAAAATGGACCTGGAAAGGACCTAATGGTACCAAAAACGAAATTGACTACATACTAGTCAATAAGAAGCAATTGGCTGAAGACTGTTCCGTCCTCAACCAGTTTAAAACTGGAAGCGACCATCGCTTGGTAAGATGCAGAATAAAATTCAACTCAAAGTTAGAAAGACAGAAGCTTATAAAGAAGAAGCCTAAGTCTATTATCAACACGCAGGTGCTAAAAGAACGAAAAGAAGAATTTCAGCTCCAACTGAAAAATCGATTCAGTGCACTGGAAGACCAAGAAGTTGAATCCCAATTTATAGAGATACTCAAGGAAACTGCTGAAGAAATAGGCGGAACAGTTAAAACAAAGCCAGAGAAAAAGTTGACTGAAAATACAAGACTGCTGATGGAAAAAAGAAGGAAAATGTTAATTACTAATGATCCTAAAGAAATGATCCATTTTGCAGAACTAAACAAAACTATAAGGAAGTGCATCAAGGAAGATGTGAAAAAATATAATTATGAACTAATCGAGAAAGCCATAGAAAACAACAGAAGTTACAAGAAAATGAAGCAACATCTCTCGATCGGAAAGAGACAGCTGGTGGCCTTGATGCTAGAAGACGGCTCCATAACCCATAGTAGGAAACTCATCCTGAAACGGGTACAAGAATTTTACACCAAGCTGTATGAGGATCCTCTAGGAAATGATGAAGTAAATGATGATGCAAACATGCCCACCGAAGAGGTCCCAGGTATCCTTCCGGAAGAGGTGAGACACGCAATCAGAAGTATGAAGAATGGAAAAGCATCTGGAATGGATGGTATCACAGCGGAAGTATTCAAAGCAATGGGGAATCATACGGAAACAATTCTCGCTAAGATTTTTAATTCCTGTCTGAGGAAGAAAAAGATACCACAAACATGGAACCACGCATGTATTATCCTTCTGCACAAGAAAGGTTCCAAAGAAGACTTGAATAACTACAGACCGATCAGCCTACTCCCAACAGTCTACAAAATATTCACCAAAATACTCACTATGCGCCTTCATAACCATCTTGATGCTGCCCAACCCAGAGAGCAAGCTGGATTTCGCAGTGGGTATAGCACGATGGACCACATCCAAGTCGTGAGAGAGGTAATCAGTCGGACCAACGAGTATGAATTACCTCTATGTATGTGCTTTATCGACTACGAGAAAGCATTCGACTCTGTCCGAACTTCGTCGGTGTTACGTGCACTAAAGAAACAAGGAGTAGAAGAAACGTACATAACCTTGATCAAGAATATCTACGAAAATGCGACAACATCTGTTCAGCTGCATGAAGAGACGAGTGCCTTTAAGGCCGAAAAGGGAGTGAGACAAGGAGATACTATGTCCCCTAAGTTATTTACAGCAGCTCTAGAGGAAGTATTCAAAAGGCTAGACTGGGAGGAAAAAGGCATAAAGGTAAATGGAGAATATCTGAGTCACCTGCGCTTTGCAGATGATATCATACTGTTCGCAGGAAGCCCAGAGGAGCTCCTTAGAAGAACTGAAGAGCTTGAGCAAGCAAGCCGAGAAGCTGGACTTAAGATGAATCTTAATAAAACAAAGGTTATGTACAACTCCTTCACAAATTCTGAGAAGATACATATCAACGGAGCAGAACTTGGAGAAGTAACCAGCTATGTTTACTTAGGTCAACTCATCACTACTGATGGTTCGCTTCTTGGAGAAATCAACCGGAGAGTGAAGATGGCATGGAGTGCTTTTGGCAAGAATGCGAACATCTTTAAATCAAATATTCCAGTCTTCCTAAAAAGGAGACTGTATGACCAATGTGTTCTGCCTGTTCTGACATATGGTTGTGAAACATGGACCATGAATGCCAGAATGATACAGCGCCTGCAAACAACACAGAGGGGCATGGAGAGATGCATGTTAGGGATCACCCGAAGAGACCGCAAGAGGAACGACTGGGTAAGAAAGAAGACGGGAGTCTGTGACGTGATTAGAAGAGTGAAGGTGTTAAAATGGCAGTGGGCGGGCCACATTGCTAGAAGAAATGACCAGCGTTGGACGTCCAGTGTCATCGAATGGATCCCAAGAAACATCAAGAGACCAAAAAGAAGACCGAAAGACAGGTGGGACAGAGAGCTTGTTAAGTTCTTGGGGCAAACTTGGAGGAGGGAGGCAGTTGACAGGGAAAACTGGAAGAGTCTGGGGGAGGCCTTCGTCCGTCAGTGAACTGAAAAAGGCTGATGATGATGATGATGATATATATATATATATATATATATAGTGTTGCAATGATTGGGCTTAATTTGGCCTTTAAATGCAGATTGCCGTTAAAAGGAAGTTGTATGTCACTAAATGACGTTATGCTTTGGAGACAGTTCGAATTTTTCATGCGGTTCATGTGAACTCGAACCTAGATAACCAGATTTTATCGATCAATCGAATCCAAAGACGCTATGTCGATAGTATAGATAAATATCTGTAGCTATCTTTTTCCGTTTTTCATCGAGATTGGATTTATAGGAGCTTTTGGCGTGCCCCCTAATAATTCACATATCAGGCCATAATTCGGTATTCCCATATAAATATAAAATTTTGACTCAAATGACTTTTCATGTTATATATATATCTCCTACCTATATATTTATGAAAGTTTGTTTGTTTGTTTATTTGTGCATCTATACGTTTGCCCACCGTTGAAGCTAGAGTAATCAAACTTTCAACAGTTACTTACTTCACAAATAGGAAGGCCGTAAGCTACTTTTTAATCCCAAATGTTTTGTATTAATTGTACAAAAAGCAAAATAACTTTGTATGCTAATGCTAAATAGAGATGGGTCAGAAATAACGGAACAATTTTTTTGATCTGTTCTGATGCCTAAACTGTTCAATAAAATAACTGTTCTCATAAACTTCCTGTTCTCAAAGAACAGGTAACCCTACATCTTATACACAGTGAGAAAGGTGGTAAACGACTACTTCCTTATCCGTAATTGGACGGCGAGGACTGATTAAACTACACGTTTTTTCCCAAGTCTTACTATTGATTTGAATCAAATTTGGTACGATTGTGGAGGGCTCCCAGAAATAATTCACACGTGGTTTGTCTTTCTCTCTGCCCGTTTTATTCAAAACGGCGGCCGAGTGAATTCTTAAATACCAAGTATCATCTAGAATTCCGATCGGATTAGAACCAAATTTCCCCGGGCAACGCCGGGAATTTCTGCTAGTGTCTCTCTTGTGCTGACGAAGCGATCATCCCGAAAGCTCCAATAACCTCTACAAATGTATCTCTCCAACACCCCAGCAGCTCTCCTTCCGGTAAGTGCTCACTGGGTTTCCTTCAGCAACTAGTTGTCCTAAATATCCTCATTTACCTTTCCTCTTCCGTAATATTTATATATACATACACACACACATACACGCACGCACACACATACACGCACACACACACATACACACACATACATACACGCACATATACACAAAAGTATATATATATATATGTATGTATGTACGCACTCTAGGATTTTCACGTCAACACTTTTGCACTAGATAAGCAGCTTATTTATATATATATATATACAAATACATACATATATGTATATATATATATATTTTTTTTTTCCTCCGGCTCCTTCGTCTTTATGGCTTCCCTTTTCATTTCTTATCCAGTTCTGTTCACTGCTCTATTTGTCCTCCGCTTTGCGTCCCCCTCGCTGCCTTTTTTCTTCCTAAAATTGCCCTTATCTCTTTTCCCTCCAATTTCTATCCCCACGTTGCTTTTTTCCCTCTCTCCTTCTTTCCAATGACTCTCTCTCGCTGGTTGGTTTTTATTTTTCGGGAATTTTATATCTTTCTTTTTCTTTCTCCTCGATACACATGCTCATTTCTCTCCTTTCCATTTCCTCCATCTCTTTTCACTCTGTTTAAAGCTTCCTTTTGTTACTATTTTACTTTCTCTCTTGCGCCTCTCTCCATTTCTCCGTCTAAGCGCCGCTATCACGTTCGACGAAGAATACGCACTGGATTTATTTCTGATTGAGTGAAATCTTTTGTTCTAGGGTGGTTTTTTTTATATCCGTCCCAGATGTCGTGTGGCTTTAACGATAACTATGCGTTCTTTTTGCTCGCATGCACGGGACGAATTCGATGTAATGAGAAGTCCTATCTGACCTTTCGTCTGTATATAAGGTTCGATAAGCCACTTGATTTGTTTTTTTTTTTAAATCTATCTACGTTGAAACTTTTTGGGGAAATTTTCATTTCGGTTCACCTCGCACGACTAGAATCTTTCATTTGCATTGAGGTTCTTCGCGAACTTTTACGTATACATCTCGAATGGCATTCCTCCATCTTATATTTGGTTGCTAGGGAGATGTTTCAAAATGCCGGTCTTGTTTAAAAAGAAAGAATTTTAGAGTTCTTGACCGTTGTCAGTTTTTAGGTGCGGAGCGGAGCGATGATACCTGAGTATTTTATGGGTATATCTAAAATGTCTGTCTGTCTGTCGCGTCTTTCGTCTCTTTGAGCCATTCGACGGATTTTTATTGAACTTAGCATGTGGTTTTGGTCCTATGAGTCAATTGGAATTTCCAGTTCGCGTAGGGGATTAAATAAATTTTACTCGTGTCTCGTTAAATGTCTGTGGATCGTTGGCATATTCAGATGAAGCCTTGACATATAATAATGTACCTCTATAATACAGTGAAGAAATCCTTTGAATTCTCGGATGATGCATTAAAAAACAGTGTGCTCCGACTCCTGGTGTTCACCTTTTTACTTTCTCCATACGTAGTATGGGGAAAGTATTGTGATCACGAAAAAATAGATTTCGGGATTTCAACAGAAATACACGTTTCGAAGTCCCCAGAACACGTTTAGACTATTTTTGGAATGATGTGTGTGTGTGTGGATGGATGTATGTATGTATGTATGTATGTATGTATGTATGTGATTGTGGGCGCTCTAACTCAAAAAGTACTTCTCATATTAATAACACTTGTATTTGTCCTATTAATAACACTTTAGCATGAGCACAAAGAACTGATTAGTTTCTGGACAATACCGGTTAACCGGAAGTCGACGTTTATTCGAAACCCGATTTGGTTTTTGCGATATTTCTCCGTTAAAACATCATTATTGTATATATAATTCTATACAAACGATATAGAGAATGTAATTTCCTACAAATTTAATTTGAAACAATTTTCCGTAGCAGTTATTATTTAGGAATTATTTATAAATAATCGGTTTTTTCGGTTTCCGTAAAACGTCGTAATTGGTCATCTTCGTAAGGACCAAAGTTGTAGAGAATAATATTTCTTCCTTATTACGTTTGAAACAAATTTTCGTAGAACCATCCGTTTCGGAGGTATTTAACTTTTTCTTAATTTACAGTATACAGCGCCAGCACCATGTAGCGGTGAATTCTGTAAACATATTAAAAATATACCTAATTTACGGCAATAAGGAAGACTGTATTCTTTTATATTCAAAATATACCTCATTTACGGCAATAAGGACGACTGCATTCTTTTACGATACGAAATAATAGTTTTGCCTTATAATGCTATTCATAATAATTTAAATATCTATACCGCAAATATGGAGAATGTCATGTGTTGGCCACATCAGATTTTTTTCGCTTTATTTAATTTGGAAATGTAGAAAAGTAAAGTAAAGTAAAGAAAGGTATACTCGATGTAGCGGTGAACATTTTTATGATGATCGAGTTTCTTAAGTCGCAGTTTTTTTTACTCTATGAACTTCCGAATGTTTCCATTTTCGTGCTTCTTTTTAGAATAGGAATATTTAAAAGTCAAAACTAAAGTTTGTAATATATGTATATATATATATATATATATATATATATATATATATATATATATATATATATATATATATAAAGGTGGCTTATTCCAAATTTTTCTTCGCCATTTCTCTTTCCCTTGACCACTTCCGCTTCTTTCTCCCTTTATTTTCCCTACTTAATTCCCTGCTTCCATTATCTTCTCCTGCCACTTTTTCATTCTCATCCATACTTTAATTCTGGGTTAAATATACCATTTTCACATCCCTTGGTCTCCTCTCTTTCTTGTCCTCTTCTAATGGGCGTACATCATCAAAATGGTTTTAATTTCTTTTTTCCCCCCAACCAAAACCTTAATAAAATCGAATTAACCCAGTTTATGACCTAATAACTTCTTTCAAAACGTCATGCTCTTATTAGATTTCGGGAATACCCTCTTAGATATTCCATGCTTTTGATCCAAGTTTAAAGAAAAAAAATGGACTCGTCAGTCTCAATCTCGAGCTAAATGAAGGCGTTTTGTTTTATTTTTTTAAAAATTTTCATCTCTCGTTCCATTTTCCCATTTTCTCTCTTCTCTGTGTGTATTCTCTTCCTTCTCCCTCCCTATTTTTCCTCCCTCTGCTATTACGTTTCATCCATCATCATCATTCCATTCTATAGCCTCGAAATTCCTTTTCAGCACGTTTTCCTGAAAGCAAAAACGTGCTAATGTGTTCACTATGTCCGTCTGTTTCGCCTCGGGCATTCAACTTTTTAGGAGAGATATTTGGAAAGTTATTTTTGAAATAGATTGCTCTTATCAATATATACGAATTTTCCACCGTTTGAAGTTTCCATGTGGTTCACAGTTTTTTTTCCCCCGCTAGGAGGCTTCGAAGTCGGAAAATTCAAAATTTTGAAATGGCATCGTAGCCAAGCTAGTGAAGCTGGAGGAGTTGACAATTTCAGTGGTGGGAAGTTCTAGTGAGGATTAACTTTCCAACGGTGCAGGTTTTCCTCTCCCGAAAGAGAGTGCAAACCAGGACCATGTAAAAAATTTAGTATGGGAAAGTATTGTGATCACGAAAAAAATCGACTTCGAGATTTCAACGGAAATACACGTTTTGAGGTCCCTAGAACACGTTTAGACTATTTTCGGAATGATGTCTGTGTGTGTGATTGTGGGCGCTCTAACTCAAAAAGTACTTGGAATATCGTTACCAAACTTCATATATAACACTTTAGCATGAGCACAAAGAACTAATTAGTTTTTGGACAATAAGGGTTAACCGAAAGTCGAGGTTTATTCGAAACCCGATTCGGTTTTTGCGATATTTCTCCGCTAAAACATCATTATTGTATATACAATTCTATACAAAGATGATAATGTAATTTATTACAACTTTCATTTGAAACAATTTTCGAAAGCAGTTATTGTTTAGGAATTATTTATACATCATTGGTTTTTTCGGTTTCCGTCAAATATCTCCTTAAAAACGTCGTTATTGGTCATTTTCGTGAGGATCAAAGTTGTAAAGAATAATATTTCTTCCTTGTTACGTTTGAAACAAATTTTCGTAGAACCATCCATTTCGGAGATATTTTGCTTATTCGTAAATTTCCAGTGTACAGCGCCACCACCATGTAGTGGTGAATTCTGTAAACATATTCAAAATAAAATTTACGGCAATAAGGACGACTGTATTCTTTTACGATAAGAAATGATAATTTTGCCTTATAACGCTATTCATAATAATTTAAACATCTATACCCCAAATATGGAGAAAGTGATGTGTTGGCCACGTCAGATTTTTTTTCTTTAGCGAGGGTTTTCTTTTGCTTGCTGCATCCTCTCCTTACTCCTTATTCATCTCCTCGTAAACTTCTCTTTAAAATTGTCTTTATCTCTCTCTCTCATTCTACTCCCTATACCCATCCTCTTCTTCTGTTTCTCTCCCTCGCTGTACCCGCCATTATTTCACTCCTCCCTCTTAAACCTGCTCATTTTCCCTCTCTCTCTCTCTCCGAAACCCACTCGGAGCTTTCATCGCCGTCGCATATCTTATCTTTACGATTCTCCGTCCTCTTTACTTTCCATTTTCCCCCTCTCTCTCGATTCCTCTCTCTCTCTCAGTCACGAGTCTTTTTCCTATCCCTTTTTGCCTTTCGGAAAAGCCGAGTCTCTTTCTCTCTCTCTTTTTTATCATTTTTTGTTGTCTCCGCAAGAGCGTCGTCTGGGTTTATGTTTAAACGTAACTAGTAGAGGACACACAGTGACGCTGCGGGAAAATTCTAGAAACGTGTGGTCTTTTGCGTGTGTTGACATGAGTGGACGTTATCCGAGACCTTTGCTTTGTGTGCCGTGAGTTTAAAGGGTAAAAAAAAGAAAGAGTAAAAACGAATGACAGCCTGAGTAAACGTCATTTATTTTAAAAAATACAGTTGAATTAATTAATTTTATGAGTTCATTTGGTTTAAGGTTATTCAACCGAAGCAATATGTAATCTCTTTATTTAAATTTAATTATTAATCAAATTGAAATTCCGTCAATAAAAATGGAAGATATTTATTACGCTCGAGTGAAAACATTAACGATTGCTTTTTTAAACAATACATTTGGGGGATTAATGGAGCGGCAATTCAGTTTGTCATTCAACCTGTATTTATCATTATTTAATCCTTCCAGGTACTAAACGTATTTTTTTGCAAAAATTTCACACGAATCAAGTGTTATCTTTCATTCAAACGATTGTTTGATTCCGAAAATAGTAGTTTAATTCAAACCTATTTTAAAGTTAAACTGAGCATGTATGTACTACACACAGGAACAATCGGAAAGAGTACACATGGGTATTTATTCTAATTACCGTACGATTCGATTGGATATCAAACATCTTTACGTGATGTGTTGATATTGATACCTCTTTTTAACCCGGTGTAAAATTTCTGTAGTGGAAATTGTAATAATATTAATTTTTACTATAAACTCATTGCAACGCGATCTTAAAGAGGTAATACACCGGGAAGGATTCATTTTTAAACGGAATAAAAACATTTAAACTCAAAATCCGACGAATTTGGAGAGATGCATAATGTAGTCTTCTGAGGATCTAGGGATGGAATGTCTGTACCAGCCGTAATAGTTTGAAAAAGACGAGTCAAACACAAGGCTCAGTTAAAAAAAGAGGAAAATATCGTCTATTAATGCGCATATATTCAAAAAATATTTTTTTTAAAAACGACAAATATTTAATAAGTGTAATTACATCTTCCGAAAAATGCCAACAGTTAAAAGTCCAATCAACTTACCACAATCAAAATAATTGTTAACCGCGAAAACTAACCCTTAGGAGAATCGCGAATCATCGTCTTTTTTTTCTGTCCTATTCTACCCACAGTTACGACAGACATGAAAGTTATATAATTGTCCAGTTTTCACGCCGTTTTTACCCCCATTTTCGACGAGTTTTTTATCAGCTGGATTTCCGACGAGAAATTACGATAGCGTATATCACACAAGTAAGAGAGATAACGTGCGCTCGTGGAAGTTAGGAGGAGAAAAACGGGACAAAGAAGACGCTGAGGGAAGGAAAAAAGCGCGAAAGAGATTTACAAATACGGTCGTGGTGAAATAAATAATGACGAAAAAGGGAAGTGGGTGGGAATAGGGGTGGAGGGGGGGAAGGGAATTCGAGCTTCGGAGAATAAAAAAAAGTGAGTGAGATATGTAAGAGAGGAAAGAGTAGATAACTTCAAGAGACTCGCTGTGAAAAAAAGGGAGGAGGGAATAAGGTTTTAGATGGGAAGGAGGGGGGAAAAAAAAGCGCGGGATGAAAATTATATCCATAAATTTATTCCAAAACAACTCGATAATCTGCTTTATCTCTTAGTGTGTGCGAATGGAGAGAGAGAGAGAGAGGGAAGGGGAGAGGAAAAAAACCCTGAAAATCGTCGATCTGGATTTTTATGATAATTAATCCGAAGGAGAGACGCTTTCATATTGTACCGCTGACGCAGTGCTGAAGAGCGACTGAGTTGAGCTGAACGTTTCTCTTTTTAATAACTTTTATATTAACCTCACTCGATATATATAGTGTATATAGGTATATATAGCGGTTTGTAACCACTTTGGCAAGATACAAAGTTGAGGCACTTCCAGATGTGCTAGAAACTTGAAATTTGGTAGGATTATAGGTTTTTGGTCACAGCCGAAGGAAAAAATCCGAAACTTTCGGAATTCCCATTTTGAGGGGCTATTTTGGCCCCTTTTTGCCCCATTTTTGGCCCATAAGAAAACATGTAAATTGGTGTAGAGGTTTTTATATTTGCATTTTAAAATTATTTACACTCAGTATACGAACTCTAGACTTAAACTATCGGATAGGATATAAATTGTAGTTTCTTATTTTTGAAGACAGAATTTCAGTCCGAGTAGAATTAGCGTAAATTTATATTTTTTATCGGAAAAAAGTGGTAATTTTTCTGGGTCCAACAATCAGCTACCTAGGCAACAGGCTTAATGCTTTCATATGGTTAAGCTTTTAATGGGAATCAGAGTCTTATATTTCTCCTTTAAAACCTTACTAGCTTAATGCCCATTGAAATATCAACGGGAGTAAAGATTCGATCGTTCAAGCTATTTATGGATATCAAATTGGCATCAGAAACATTAATTGTATTGAAAGTCATTTTCCTCTCTCTCCCTCCCTCCCTTTGTCCCCTCCCTCCCTCTCATATTAAAAGCAATCAAAGCACGTTTACACCCATAATGATTGTGTAATAGTACCGATTATTTACCGCTGATATTACTCGTGTTGCGCTTCGTTGATTTGTATACGACAAGAAATGTCTTCAGCCTTGATATCCAGATTAATTGAATATAACACCGCCTCCACCAGTAAAAGGTAACTTATGCAGGTGATTTCACCAGATTTGAAGTAACGAGTATAATAAATGTTAAAATATAAAAGTTATTTATAAAAAATTATTTTTATACCCATAACCTTTTAAAGATCTGCCTATTTCCTCACCCCCCACACCCTCTCACTCTCTATGCTCCATCTCTCCCTCTCTTCCTCGTTTATACGTTCTTTTTCTCTTTCTGTTAACCACAGATCTCTTTCATTTTTTAGCAAATTTTATATTAAATTATCGCGATATATACCTACGTATAGGTATGTAGGTAAGTTTAAAGGCATCAAAAATTATGTCTTTATAACTCGAGAACGGCTGCATGTATCTTATCCATTTTATCAATTTTCAAGAGTGCCACATATATAGACTCTTATATATAATCGTCATGCAAAATAACGAGCCGAGTTCGATTCCAGGAACGTTTAATTCCCCCAATTGGATAACATGGGTGGGAACCTTCTTGAATTTTTATCTCCTAAACTATAAGTCGTAATTACATGCTCTTGCGGGATTTTTGTTGCAAATGTTGTCTTCTATCCGATTAAATTTATTAAGCGATACCTTACAGACCATATAAGGGAAAGGGAGAGTAAAACATGGATTTCTCATTGTTGGCTTGACGGAAATGGCGTCTCTTGACTGTGGCGCCGCAAATGACAATGGCCACATTCCGAACGACGTCCTAATATCAACCCTTAAAAGTAATTCCGAATCTTTAAGAATTTATGCGAATGCTTCAAGAAGAAGAAAAGACCGTAAAATTTTTAATTGACAGTAAAATCATTGAGTCAAACCGTTGTGTTGGGTTGGTATTTCATCTTTACTGTATTCCTAAAGGTTGTTAATTGATAAAGTAGGTTTTTATATATACAGTGTGGGACCCTGTATCCGGCTACCCAGTATCCGGAACGTTCCGAAAACTGGAAACAGACAAAGTGTAATATTTAAAATGCGCACCAAGTAATTTGTGTTTGTTGGTGGCGCTACTGATGTGCGACTGTTTTCTAACCAGTCCATGGTGAAGGATTGTATTCTCGTGATTTTTGCTCACATTTTTACTGCAGAGCAGGTGTATAATGCTGACGAGACTTCTTTGTATTGGAGGTACATTCCTAGAAAAACTGTTGTTGCATCAGAGGAATCAGCACACAGTGGGTTTAAAGACTTAAAAGAAAGGATAACAGTGCTAGGTTGGGCATTTGTTTGTACATTTTCGGCCTGGCTACCAGAATTCCGGAAAAAAACCCCTATCCGCCAACCCTCAGGTCCCAAGCAAGCAGGATACAGGCTCCAACACTGTACTTGTTCTATTTTAATTTCTTTTCTTCTGCCTATTTATTTACTCTTCCGCTTTCTCCCAGTTTCTATTTCTTAAGCTGTGTCAGTCTCCCTATATACAGGTACAGCACGCTTTCAGAGTTAAACAGGATTTCGCGTTTCGTCATCCTCAAAATAAGGTGTTTCCATGTTTTTACATACGGGCGTTGCGACCTTTTGGACGCATGCATTTGTTGGTAGGACACATGATCAGTTTATTAGGAGAAAATTGTTTTGGCCCAATTGCCTATCAACAGGTCCAGTCGGTGAGTACCTAATTTACCAAGCAAAATTTTATCGCGGCATCCCTAAAAATCAGCTGCGGGACCCAGTTCCCGAACCACCGCTCTAATCTATCCTGCCTTCACGCCTTGCTATACTGCGTTTCCAGAGATCGTACGGGTGAGGCGTGGCTACGGTTAGACTTGTAGGGTGAGGGAGAGAAAGTGTCAGCCAATAAGAGGTCTTAAATTTCCCACGCCTTTCAAAAATTCTTGACGAGCACTGTTGACACGATTGCTCTCAGAACTTCACTCGTCCACAGCTGCTGTTGAAATGGGCGAAATTCGAAATGTGGCAACATTGGGTCGTAGCCTAAGCGAAATAACCCGAATGCGGACGGAATACTGCGAATCTGACCCGTACGGGAAACGCACTATAGCGAGATCTCACTTGCTATATTCAGTTAAATTTCACATTTTTCTCATATACGAAGTATATCGAGAAAGTATTGTTATCGCGAAAAAATTCGACCTCGAGATTTTTAAGGAAATATACGTTATAGGTGTCGCTGAATCCAAAAAAGTGGTTTTCGCAATGCCGTCTGTCTGTCTGTCTGTTACTGGCTCTGGAGCCTAAACGGTAAAGCGAAAATGAATGAAATCTCGTACTTAGGCATTTTACATACAAAATAGAAGCTATGAGGAAATGGTTGACATTGCTCAATAATTAAGGGAAGTTTATTCTGCGCATTTTTAACAATAATGTAATTTTCTCAAAAACTGTTCTAACGATTTCGGTCAAATTTTGTACAATTACTTCAATAATACTACATAGTTACATTTCGTACAGTTACTTGAGTATACGTCTGCAATAATCTATAATATATTTTGAAGCGTGTGTTTGTTCATGGAACTCTTCCTAAACGATAAAAGCTAGAATAACCAAGTTTGGTACTATTCTTCCTTACATCCTAACTTAGTGAATTGTCAGGGTTTGGTCAACCGGGATTAATCAGTGCTGCCAATATAGGGGTTAACATTTTTTCCATAAGATAACACGTATGAATCCATTTCTTGACTTGCAAGGTATTCGTCCTTCAAGCATTAAAATACGTAAATATGGACCGATTTTTTTTCGTTTTTGCTTTATTCGACGAATAAAACTCTATACTATCTTATTTCTCCGAAGTTTACATGTTACGCGGTCGAAGTTTTCAAAAATACGCTATTGGTTTCGAAATTTTGTGGATTTTTTGTACCCCTCCCGGGCGTTGCCAAGGCGGCCGTCATTGTTACCTCCGATTCAGTTAGCTTCAACGAAGCTTAAAAATAGACGAAAGTTTAGCGTTATTCGATTCGAACTTTTGTTTAAGCAACGAAACGATCGATGTTTATGGATAGCAACGTAAATAGATACTGATTATTATTCAGGAAGCGTTTATTGATGAAAGTAATTGAACCTTCTTTCGTCTATTGAATACTGGATTCTTACATTTTTTGTAAGTAAAATAATTATATTCTACATTATAATGTTTATTAACGTAAATAAGCTCACGTATCTGGAGTCAATGTTCAATCATGAACAACTGTACGTTGCTTTTTCACGGGTTTCTTGCTTACAAGACATAAAAGTAAATATTTCAGCGAGGCATAATTGCACAAGAAATGAAGCTGGATTTGGCGAAAGTGATACATATGTTAGGAAATAAAATTATCGTTATATTTGAATGCAATACATCGGAAACGGATTGTTACAAGCAAATGTGATTAATTGTTAAGAAAAGCTATTTGTAATTTATAAAGTATGTACTATACATTTTAAAGGGTTTGTATCTTGTGCTGTAGTAGCTTCACTAAACCCCCAGAAATTCAACGGGAAATTCTGCTAGTACTACATATTTCATTTTCATTAATTCTAGTTTATTCTTGGACAGCTTTAACAAAAAATGGATTTTCTAAAAACCGGCTGATGCGATTTTTATTTTCTAAAGATAACTAAACGACTCATTATAATATATTAGAATGTTTTTGTACAGTGTATGTTGTACCGATTTTTTTATTCCCTCTCACGTGATCTCTTCCACATCTTCACTTTTTTCTTCCGCCATTCTTCTCAAATCCTCTCCCTCTCTCTTTCTTACACTCGTTGTTCCCTTGTCTCCGTCCCTTTTACCTTTCACTCACGTCTCTTGCCTCTTATCCTCGACCATCTGCGACGTTTCGCACTTTTCACTCCATTTCCCTGTACTACATATTTATTTTCCTCGTCTCCTACCAGGTTTCGCTCTCCTCCCCTATCCTACTCGCTCAGTCGTCTTCTCTATCGCCTGCTCTTTCTTCTCTCCATCTCTCCGACCTTAATGTTGTTTCCCTTTGATTTGATTCTAAGGTTTCTCATATGATTCAGTTGACGCTAAATAAAACAAGTTAGGAAAGTGTGCAGCGTAACACAAATGGGCGCGTTTCTTGCAATGGGGTATGTATTAGAAAGAAATGATATAACTCTACGTAATTGTAATAGCGTTTTAAAGTTCTTTTCTTCATCATAAATAATCCATTTTCTTCCTATTTAATAATACTGCATGCACGCGGAAGTAAATTAAATGTTTGTTTGCCAGATTGTTCATGTTAGGAACAATAAAGAATTAACCATGCAAGCAAATTTCTAAGTTCAACTGGAATTATTAAGACATTCTGGTTTGATTTTATCGATAATGGATACTCCTATTATACAAAAATGTATAGGAAAAGAAATAGGTACTCTTACTTACTAGTTCTACACGTTTTATTTGAAAAATATTTTGATATGAGCAATAGGTACTTTACGAGATATGACGAAAATTTAATTTTTTGTCACCAGTGAAGTGGTACCCCGTGATTGGCTTACTTGATTCATTTTTTCGATTTTCTTGTTGTCTTTGATAGTAAGTCCTTAATATCAAATTTCATGAAAATCCGTATAAGCCGAGAACGAACATGCGGACGGACGGACAGACCGACAGACCGACCGACAGGCGCTCACGCTGGAAGCGAAACGCGCCTAAAAAAAAGGCCATTCCTTTTCCTTCATCCTCTCCCTATGTCACTGCTTCACTCATTTCCCTCCTCCTCCTTTTCCCTCCTCTCCTTCCTCTGTTCATTCCCTCCATTTTTTCTTCCGTTCTTTTCCTCTGAGAGCTATTTTTTTTCGGTACAGATGTCTCATTCTGTCTCTCCCATTTGAATATCTGGCGTGCTGAGTTCTTTCCAGTGTCGCGAATGCTCTCGCCATTATTTGTTTAGGATTTTAATTCGGTCGATTTAATTCCTCTACTTTATAGTCAATCTGTTTTTCTTCCTTTTTGCTATCTTTTCGTCGAGTCAAGATCGTTTATATAGTATTTTAAATGGCATCGCGAGAAAATGGTTTATGTGTTTAAGCTCAGTCCAAATTGTTTTTTTTTCCTAGTTTCATATCTCAAAATTCGCTCTGTTTTTTTTGGGGTTGCTTCGGAAGTTCTGCGCTTTAGTCACTCCGTTGCGTTTCGTCGATTATCTATATTTTTGCATTAACTTCTTATTAACTAGACTAGCGTAATACCCGTCAATAATATTGGTGATGAAAATTTCTACAAAAAAAGTTTCTAACATCTAGCATTTTTTTATTTTTATCACACAAAAATAATATCACAGAAATGGCTTTATCCCTGTAATAATTCTCTCAGCACGACATTTCTGGTAAAGGTTCTTTCATCATTGAATAATACCAAATTTGAGCTTGATCCATTCTCTTTTCATCGAGTTATTGGGAAAATGCTTCAAAAATCACTGTTCAGAACGAACTCTTTGTATGGCAGCTACCTGATCCTCTTCACCGATCAAGCGCAAATTTGCAGGTACAGCTATATCTTGCGAGAAAAGCTTATGTTGAAAATTTCAGTTCAATCGGTACAAACCTCTGCCCAGGAGACATAAATTTCCATACAATACATGTCCCCCCTTCAGCTCTTGTAGCAGCTCGAAATGGACCTATTGACCAAGATTTCCTTTCGGTCTAAATTTTGAAGTTTGACGAATCCAAAATGGTATAGAACGTGAAAATCCATAAAGTAGTTCCAGAGATATAAGCGCGTCAAAAGCGTTACGTACAGAGACACAGAGTGACAAACCTAGCTTTTTATATTAAGAGATTAACAGATGGGTCTATTGACTCAATTTTATAATAAAACCACTCTTAACCCAGTCTTTTCCGTACTGTTTTTTCGTCTTAATTCTTAATTAACTAATAATTTTCTATTTAAAGTACGGCATTGGGGTTTATTCTCTTTGGTGGATTATTTCCTCCTTAGTTAGTCTCTACTAATTTTCATTATTTTTGTCAACTAGTATAAAAATTTGTCGGTATGACGGGCTATCTTTAATTAATCTTCCTCCCTCTCACTCCCTAACCTTCCCTCCCTCCCTTTCCTTAGGTTAGGTGGAAGAGGGGACTATAAAGTCTCAATCTCGCCCCAATAAAGATATAAATCTATCAGAATTTAAGAAGGGACTATACAGTCTCAATTTCATCCTCAATAAAACCGTTTGTCCGTCTGCCTGTCCCTCCCTCCCTTCATCTCTACCCCTCCCCTCCTCTCTCGAATCTTATTAAAAGCATTCAAAGAACGCTTGCATCCATAAGGTTTGAAATAGCAATAGGATATCGAAGTCTAACAATGTAATTCGTAGGCAAGACAGCATCCCGTCGAAATGGCATGATTTTCCCAAAATATGTGAATTTTACACGTTTAACATGAGCGATTTCGAGCTGTAGGAGGAAAAAATTGAACAGAATAAGAAACTTTATAATTTTTATCTTCAAAGTGGTTCGTGTCCGAATTTTAATCTAAAAAAGAACGAAAGTTTGCTCGTATAGAAAGTAGATTTTATTACATGTTGTTTTAATGAGAAATGTCTTCCATTCGAGTAGAGCCCAGGCCTTTTTTGAAGATTTTTTTCGTCTTAAATATGCGAATCGAGCATTCCTGCAAAATTAAGAGTTTTTATCGCGATTATTTCTAGAGTTATATGCGTTAAACCATAATTATCCCCCAGATACACGTCCTATGCAATAGCGTTACCAACCAACGGACGGACAGACGTGGGCTATTATTAGTATAATTAGCTGGAGAACTTGGCGTTGCCCTGGACCAAATGGAAAACAGAATTTATTGAATTAAGCACCTCAAATTTTTTATCACCGTGTAACTTGTGTTATTCGTAGGGTAAAATTATATATTTATGCTAAGGTTCGTGACGATATTTTCAAAGGTGTGTGGATATGTAAAGCAGACAAACAAAAACTGATTTTCAAATTTTTATAAATTTTCATCTTTTGTTACCGAGAATGAATTTTTAAATTACCAATATGTCATCTTCACATTTTTTAAATATACACAAGCAGCTTTCATAGTTACAGAGTTACCGTATTAATAGTACTTTTTGAAAAGGATTATATATTTAGCATTTATGTACATGTTTTTGACAGCAAATAGATCCGTCGTATTGCTCGCAGTACCTTCTCTTCGAAATGGAATTGAATCATTGTGGCTCTCGAATCGATTTCATCCAAAACGTAGCTTATGCGGAGCTGCTCGATAGTGTTTCCCTCTATGGAGGAATGTTAAGGTCACGCAGGAATAGCATCCTGTCGCACCGCTAATTACGCATTTAGTCCTCCGATACTCAAAATTTTATACGCCTGATGCCTTTCACCGATATACCCTGCGACCTACAGCTCTACCCGAAACGTGGCGCACATTTTCCTGTTAAAAAGTAGAGTAGCATCTGTGTATCAGCGTAAAATCTTAGGTTCCATCAAAATGTTTAAGGGACAGATAGCACGCAGCTCAAAAAAGACGATAAGGTCTGTCTTTCCCATGAGATTTGGAGGGTCGTTTACTATTTTTACTCACTTAAAATGGCGTAAATCTCAACATTGGATTTTAAACTATGATCTTATGATTCCACCTAGTTTTAATGACTCGATGTTGGCATGACAGATTTCTTCTCACCATGGCAGTATCTGACAGTGGTTTCTACTTTGCGCTTTTTACTTTCTTCATACGTAGTAATGGGAAAGTATTGTGTTCACGAAAAAAATCGACTTCGAGATTTCAACGGAAATGCACGTTTTGAGTTCCCTAGAACAACACGTTTAGACTATTTTCGGAATGATGTCTGTGTGTGTGTGCGTGTATGTGATTGTGGGCGCTCTAACTCAAAAAGTACTTACCATATCGTTACCAAACTTCATATATAACACTTTAACATGAGCACAAAGAATTGATTGGTTTTAGGACAATAACGGTTAACCGGAAGTCGAGGTTTATTCGAAACCCGATTCGGTTTTTGTGATATTCCTTCGTTAAAACATCATTATTTTATATACAAATCTATACAAAAGTTATAGAGAATGTAATTTCCTACAACTTTCATTTGAAACAATTTTCCATAGCAGTTATTGTTTAGGATTTATTTATAAATAACCGGTTTTTCAGTTTTCTCCTTAAAAACATCGTTATTGCTAATCTTCGTGAGGACCAAAGTTGTAGAGAATAATATTTCTTCCAAGTTTTGTTTGAAACAAATTTTCGTAGAACCATCCATTTCGGAGGTAATTTCCAGTATACAATGCCACCACCATGTAGCGGTAAATTCTGTAAACATATTCGAAGTATACCTAATTTACGCCAATAAGGCGACTGTATTCTTTTACGATACGAAATAATAATTTTGCCGCATAATGCTATTCATGATAATTTAAATAACTATACCCCAAATATGGAGAATGTCATGTGTTGGCCACATCAGATTTTTTCAAATACAGTTGGACGCCAATCGCGCTTCTCATGTTTTATATATTGACCGACGCCTATCCAAGGTGTCGCCCTCTCTCTCTCTTTCTCTCTCTTGTCGGTTCGAGGGGGAATCCGCGTCGCCGAAGCGCTTTATTGTCCCCGTCGCCTCTTTTTCTCCCGTCATTCTTTTCCATCTTATCTACTCTCACGCCTTTTTGCCCCTCGCCCTTTCTTTTTGTATCTTTCAAGTCGCTCATTCTTCTCCCCGCGCACAGAGAAGCATCCCCACTAGCTCTTCTTATCACTGCTTCTTTCTTCTCCCGTGGATATCGACCTCAGTATCGCTCGTCAATTTTTTTTTCGTCTTACCGTTCCTCTCTTTTATTTTTCAGGTAGCTATTTTTTCCCCTCGCTTCACACTCCGCTGCATTTATTTTCTTCTATACTTTCATTGGCTTTCTTCTTTTGTTTTTTATTCGAGAGCCGTTTTTATCACCTTTCGTCTCGCTATCCTTGTCTCTTTCATCTTGGGTGTCCTCTTCTACGGGAGGCTTTAGTCCTTTGTTTTCCCCCTTCTCGCTTCAACGGAGGTATTATCGATACCATCTTTGATGTAGGTTAAAAAAAGAAAAATAATTCCGAAGTGACAGCGCCCGTGTTGTGATGTTGTTATTATTATTATTTTTTTTCCTTGGCGTCGCGTTTGCTTGTCTTGGACGTTATTAAAATTTGCTCATTTCTTTCGTTCTCCCGACAGCCGAAACCTTGCGCGTCATCCGAGCGTCGCGCCTCACTTTTTTCATTAAAAATTTTCAGTCGCAAAAGCTTTTTGATTCGGCTAAATCTACGCCGTCGTTTTATTTCAGCGGCTGCTTGATGTTTTTCAAGGAATGGGATTTTTTCCGGTATTTTCTCGACGCGAAACTTTTTACGCGCTCGTCGGTTTCTTGTTTCATTTTCTGTAACCGCCCATTCGGTTCGTTTTTAGGCGCGTTTCGTTTACAGCGTGAGCGCCTATTATCGTCGGTCTGTCCGTCTGTCTGTCCGTCTGTCTGTCCGTATGTCTGTCCGTCTGTCTGTCCGTATGTCTGTCCGTATGTCTGTCCGTATGTCTGTCCGTCTGTCTGTCCGTCTGTCTGTCCGTATGTCTGTCCGTCTGTCTGTCCGTCTGTCTGTCTGTCCGTCCGCATGTTCGTTCTCGGTTTCTACCGAACAGATTTTTATGAAATTTGATATAAAGGACTTACTATCAAAGATAATAAGAAAATCGCACAAATTAATCAAGTAAGCCAATCGGAGGCACCACTTGACTGGTGACAAAAAATGAACTTTCCGTCATATCATAATATTTTTCAAATAAAAGTTGTATAACTAGTAAAGAAGGGTATTTCTTTTCCTATACATTTTTATCGTAGAAGTAGCCGTTATCGAGAAAGTCAAACAAGAATCTAATTCGAGTTGAACAGAAGTTTTCTTGCATGGTTACTTCTTCATTGTTTTTAACATAAACAATCTCACAGACAAACATTTAATTTACTTACGTGTGCATGCAGTATTATTAAATAGGAAGAAAATGGATTATTTATTATGAAGAAAAGAACTTTAAATCGCTATTTCCATTACGTACAGGTATATAATTTCTTTCTAATACTCCATTGCACGAAACGCGCGCAAATGTGATACGTTGTACACTTTCCTAACTTGTTTAAAGTTAAAACGAGAAGTCGTACGGGTATTTCTGATTTTTCTCGTATTTATTCTGTGAGATTTTTAACGCCGAGTGTACGAAACCTCGTGCTTTTGGAAGTGGTCTAATTTTACTTTTCTTTCATTTTATAGAGGGGGCAACGGTAACTGGAACCGAACTCCGTTTCTTCGCGTGCCGGTGACCTCGGTGCCTGATATCAAGCCATCCAGGAATTTGCGGTTCACTTCAAACTTTCGAAGGTAAGGTAAAAATGTATTTTCTTGTCGTTATAGCGACACATTTCTTTGTTTGGATTTCCAGTTAATGCACAAAACGTTTGAAATTTTAGGAAGGAAATTTAAGGTATTATATATTTTTTCAGTTCAAAGTAACTCAATTTAATCAGTATTTTGTTTTCCGGAATTTAAGTAATTTCAAATTGAGAACTTTTTGTATGTTTTCTTTTTAAAACGATGATAGCGCATATACAGTTTTTTTGCGCAAACAGTTTTCGGCAAGAATATAGCATTACCTTTTGTTTGTTAAATTACACATCTTATTATATAATTATTCATCACTTCGTGCGCGATCATCGTTATTTAAAAGTATCACGTATTGGATGGACTCCATAACTTCTTATGCAATTCGAAATTTTTTTCGTGCCAGTATCGCTGTCGATTAAAATAAAATATCACTCTATCTTCATTCACCTTCAGACTTGCACTTCTGTCTTTCAATCTTTAGCGTCATTTTTAATAGTTACAAATTCATAAAATAAACATTTTTCAGTCGCTCGGTACGTACTGCGTAACTTGAAAAGTATGACAGTATTTTTACGACGACCATTTCTACATCAAAATCTGATGTGGCCAACACATGACTTTCTCCATATTTGGGATATAGATATTTAAATTATTATGAATAGCATTATGAGGCAAAATTATTATTTCGTATCGTAAAAGAATACAGTCGTCCTTATTGCCATAAATTACGTATATTTTGAATATGTTCACAGAATTCATGGTGCTGGCGCTGTATACCGGTATTAAGAAAAAAGCAAAATATCTCCGAAATAGATTGTTCTACGAAAATTTGTTTCAAACAAAAGTTGGAAGAAATATTATTCTCTACAACTTTGATCCTGACGAAGATTACCAATACGACGTTTTTCGGGAGATATTTGACGGAAACAGAAAGAAACCGATTATTTATAAATAATTCCTAAACAATAACTGTTATGGAAAATTGTTTCAAATGAAAGTTGTAGAAAATTACATTATCTATAACATTTGTATAGAATTGTATATAAAATAATGACGTTTTAACGGAGAAATATCGCAAAAACCGAATCGGATTTCGAATAAACCTCGACTTCCGGTTAACCGTTATTGTCCAAAAACTAATCAGTTCTTTATGCTCATGCTAAAGTGTTATATATGAAATTTGGTAACGATATGGATAGTACTTCTTGAGTTAGAGCGCTCACAATCACACACACACAGACATCATTCCAAAAATAGTCTAAACGTGTTCTATGGATCTCAAAACGTGTATTTCCGTTGAAATCTCGAAGTCGATTTTTTTCATGATCACAATACTTTCCCATTACTACGTATGGAGAAAGTAAAAATGTAATGGCTTGTGTCGACTATCTGGGACCACCTTAAATACTGACGGCGACGCAGATCCCCCGACCCTCATTAACTCAGGTTCGGAGCCCGTACCTCGAGGCCCATCCCCAAACTGGAGCTCAGGTACCTCTGCCCTTAAAGAAAGTGGCGAAACATTTTAAAGAGGTGAGAGCTCCTCCAGAAAAACATTTGCGGTTCCTTCACCTTGTTCGAGAGACTGAAATATTCAGGTTTAATGAATGTTTAGTTAGGTACAGTTTCATAAATGTTCCAATATTTCTTCTAGCCCATACATAAGCAGATCATGTCATGGAGATTTTATTGAAAAGATTGATTTGTCTAACTTTAAAAACTGTTTTAAAATAGTACAAATTCGAATCGACGTAACGACATGTGATGAATGTTATAATATAAAAACGTTGTTCTGTAAGGAACGCAAGATGGCCGACAGCGAAATTTAATTAGACCTCTTGAAAATAAATTTTGTCAGTTAGCTAATACTGAACGCATTCTTTCACAATATATTCTTGGTAGTTGTTAATATACGAGTGGCACATTTACTTGTTAATGTAAATGTCATACCTACCTGTGAAGAAAATAACGAATATTAAAAAAAATAATCATGCTATCAGAAATATGTGACGATAAACGACAAGTTGTCATTATAATTATTAGATTGGAAACAAAATTGCAAATGACGTACAGATCATATTTATACTTCTTAATATTAAATTTTGTTTGATATCGGTTAAATGGTCTCGAAATAACTCTATGTAGTTTTATAAGATTCATGTCGCTCTTCATGTAAAGTGGTTAATTTATCTGATTACACGATACCACATTTCAGTTTCGATGATCACTGCACTTCACACATAAACTAATTGTTTATCATAGAAACCATTACATAAACAAACGTGTTTATTATACAATTCCCGTCGTTTTCGCCGAAAGAGAAATAAGTGAAATTACGTTACTATAAAATTAATTTAGTTTATTTTTTTTGACAATAAGGATCTCCAATAGTATTGTTCATTGAACTACAGCAAATTAACTTATTAATAAAGTATATATTCGGATTAAAAGGATCAAAGTGTACAGAAAAAGTAAGTATCTACTCTATTTCATTAATGCATACTGTAGAAAGTACATGTATACAATGTATAATAATGTGAAATTTATTATATTGAAACATTTGAAAATAGTTCCTTAGGAATAATTTAGGAATATTGATGTTGACCCACAACAGTTCTAAGGCTTATTACTTTCTGGAGCATTCGGGTATGTTGAATTTATATTAATTTTTGGGACCAGTTCCGTATTGACCCCCAATGCTATGGGGCCACTTCCATATTGCCCCCCACCCTATACTGAAACAATAATATGAAGATTAAGAAAATTTATGTAAAGAATCATTATTTTATTCAGTACTTTAGTCAAGAGGATATAGCATTGAAAGTATATATTGGCGAGCCTTCGGCTCGCTTTGTTTTAATGGGTAGTCGTCTCCGGGCGCTACCGCGCCCTTCGCCTCGCCCGAAACCAAAGTATCCCTCCCCGTTGTCCGGTGGTTGGGTTTGTAAATGTCGAGACCGGCCAATCAGGTCTGATATTAACTCGATCTACAAATTAAACGTAGTTCCAAGTATGGCCGATATTATTAATTTATTTATATCAATAAGTCCATAGAAACCGAGTGGGGGGCAATACGGAACTGTAGCCTAATTTTTTACGTTTTAGTGCACATAAAAGTTGGTGTAATTAATTTTTATTTTATTTTAACCTAATACTTAATTCACGAATACCCATCATATTTGACGGGCGATTACGCTAGTAATTTAATATTGTTTGAAAATCTAACTCAGGCAACGAATTCGATTAGATAAAAAATATCTGAATGATACAAAAGCGCAGTTTTATCTTATAATCAGGTGCGGATGCTTTGAAATTTATTTAGATTTTTGAAACGTGGATGTCATGAAATTCGTCAGCGTATTTGGAACCGCGTTAAGAATTACTTTAAGATAATTTGAGAGATCTATGGGGGCTTCATCAAACAACAGGGCGACGATAGCATTAGACTGATTAATTTCGGTGGAGATGCGATTTGAGCGCTTTTGACGGTATATATCTTGCGAAGTCTCCTTACCGTCAGAACTCGCCATAATTTTAGCACTAAATGTCTCTTCTTCGCGTTTATAAGGCAAGGGAGTATATACGTGACGGAGAGACATTTATCTCCATCTTGATCCTGTCGGATGGCGTTCGAACTAATTCTCGTAAAAAAATAAACGTCATTAAAAAACGGTTTACTTATTCTCCCAGCGCCATCGTGACTCTAGGTTGTAATTACACCACATATTTGTATTGCTCTGTGCTAGCAACGCGGTCTGAGTTCCCACTTTCGTAATTGAATTGACCTAGCAATGCGACTTAAATATCTTCCGCGGTTACTCTTGAAGAATTTCGAGATAAAAGGATTTTTTTTTAAATCACGACCCTACTGATATCGAAATTCGTGAGGTATGCGCTCCGTGAAAGGTGTCAGAAACAGTAGCATTTTAATTCCCGCAGTATTTTGTACGGAAATGTTTTTGACACAATATGCAGCTTGAGAAGGGAGATTAATAGCATTTATAGAATCCGTAAATTCTGAAGTTTAAAAATTCGATCACATGCGTTGGCGGAGTTAAATATTCAAACCTGTAAGGCTTATAGAATAAGTGAAATTTTGGAGAAAGGCCAGAATTCTTTTCGTGATTTTGAAACCTAGTCCATTTATAGTTTCAATATATGCTAAATGAATTCAATGAATGAACTCAATTCAAGAATCCAAATTATAGCCGTGATTAATTTTAAAAATTACCGTAAAATATTTCTACTTTAAAAAATCTTTTAAATGGAAAAAATGGGTACGTTATTTGATTGGCCACTATCGATCTTCTATCTTTTCCGATAAAATTTGGTCATTACTAAATCTAGATTAAGCTTTCCGTGCGTTTCTTTTTGCCCGATAATCTGACCACGACGCCATATTTTTGTCGGACCACCTGTCCGCAGGCTTAATCAAGAAAGAATTTTTTTTCAAAGTCCATAAATCTAGCAGAATATACGTACCTACTAGGCGAGTCAATAAATATCAGCAAAGTGCTCATTTTTTTGTTGAGATTGGCGCCGCTGCTGAATGCGTGCGCAATATTAAGCACGAAGCCTGTCCGTCGTTATAAGGCATATTTGATCTTGGCCATGCAGTTGACTTTCAACAATAGCAGTGTCAACATGTCCGTTGTCCGTCCCCATAATGCTGTCCACAAAGTTGAAACACTGCAGCAGTTATGCTTTGAGGTCGTAGAACATCCACCATACAGCCCTGACCCTGCCCCGTCAGACTATCATCTGTTTGGACTCCTCAAAGTTGTTTTAAGAGGCCGTCGTTTTGCCATCGACAATGAGCTGAAGGAGGCGGTGCATAGGTGGTTTGCCGCTCGGCCGAAAACATTTTTTTCTGAAGGCATACAAAACCTTATGCAACGCTGAACCAAGTTTGTTGAAAAGCGGGGTGACTATGTTGAAAAATGACGCACTTGTGAATTCTGTATTGTTGTTTTGTGAATTTAAATAAATGCATTGCGGATACTTTTTCACTCGCCCTCGTAGAATGCATCTCCGTCCATCTCCATATCTCTGAACGACGTAGAAATTTCCCTCCGATCGTTAGAGAAAACATGCTAGGAAAAGAAGCGTGCTCGGGTCTCAATTTTTAGCGTTGCACGCAGTATCTTTCGGGGATGATATCGCAGCGACATTTTCTCCATTGTCCTACGCCAACAATGAAAAACAAAGGCCTCTAAAAATAACATCCTGCGAAGAGAATGGAAAGACGTAGGTATTATACATTTTTTAAATTCGGAGAAAATTATTTCGGACGCCATCCGAAAATTTTCTCTTCGTTCTTGAGTTTGAAGGGTCCTTGTCGCGTTATGTAAAACAAGATGGTTTTGGACGAACGCATCGGACCTTTAATGCGGTTCGAGCGTCCATAATGCATGCCCTATTGCGAAGTGGAAGTGTGTACTGGAAAGCTCGAAGATTTTCAGCAAATATGAGCATGTTCTCGAGAGGAAATTGTTCGTGCTGTTTCCATCGTGTCCGCTGATTCGAAAATTTCGTCTGCTATGACGAAAGCGATGAAATGTGTTCGAAACGGAAAGAAAACAGGCTTTCCGTCCAACATGGAAAAGTTTACAAAATGCACGTGTGGACTTCTTTTATTTTATGTGACCCTGGATGTTTTTATTGTTACATTTGTAGGCGGATTCGAGGACGTGTGCATTCCGACGAAGATGTGGAATTTGTCCGTCGGGGCTGAGATCACAGCGTGGGAATAAACGGATGTTGTATACGCGTGGCGAGATAGTTGATGCATGGAGATGAATAAAATTAGCGGTATATAGGTGTGAGATGGAAAATTTTAATGCTAAACAGCATATTTAATTAGGTTGAACGTTTACAAGAGAGAGGGCCATTCATCCAAAAGTGAATTGAGGGAATACGACGCGAAAAATAATTAATTATCACAAGTTAACAATCAATTGGAATAGGATATTTCTGAGTACTATATATGGTAACTATGAAGTTTTATATGTCATCGCTGATGACATATAAAACCAAGGAATTCAAACCAACAAGTCAAAATTTAAACTAACTAATAGGAAATGCGATAGGTACCTTGCAGGTGTAATTGAGTTTTAACATTTCATAAATACCGTATTCCACCGATATGTGATCTATTATTCGCTTAACGTAGAAAAGATATATTATTTAATGGTGTAATTTTTCGTGCCAGACAAGTATAATGGTTCTATGTAATCTCGCTCCAAGTAATTTCACTCCCGCTCAGTTTCGTTCCCAGTAAATTCACTCCCACTGACTTCATTCTTTTTGTAAATAAGCGCTAAATGTAACATTTATTTAAAAAGAGTTTATGATGGGCGTAAATAGTAATCGACGCCTTTAATCTGAATTTGTTGAAGGCAATTATTATTGATGCTTTGAACATTAAAAATCCGATTTTTCGAATAGACATTTTGTTAAACGTTTAGAACAATTAACGACTGAAGACATGCGTTTATTTAAGGATGTTGCAATCACTGAGTAATAAATACACTAGTACAAAATTATTATTGTTTTTGGATAAACTTATAATTTTAAGAACCCGATTTTTCGAATGGAAATTTAGTTGAATGTTGAAAGCACATAACAACTGAAAAAATAAATGTCCTATAATCAGAATATGCAGCAAAAAATGAGGGAGGGGGAGGGAAGGGGGGGGGGGGAGGCGTAAAAAATACTGAGGAAACACAGTCGACATTGGTATCGATCAACTAAGAAATTTATAACAATTAATAATATGCAGCAAAAGAATGAAAATGGATTGAGGTAGAAGGAGGGGGAGGGAAAAGGAGGGGGGTAGTAAGAAATCCTAAGGAAACACAGTCGAGATTGGTATCGATCAACTAAGAATTTTATAACAATTAAGATTATGCTACAAAAGAATAAAAATGGAGGGAGAGGGAAAAGGGGGTGGAGGAAGAACTCGTAAGGAAACACAGTCGACATTGGTATAATAAACTATGAATTTTATGACAATTACAAATATGCAGCAAAAAATGAATGCCGGATAACTGACCTTCTACTGTAATTGCTATAAAATTCTTAGTTGATCGATACCAATGCCGACTATTTTCTTACGATTTCTTCCCCTCCCCCACCCCATTTTATCTCCACCTCCTTCTACCCCCTCCAATCTGGGACATTTAAAAGACATTAAAAAGCCATCTTATTAAAATATAAAAAATAAGAAAATAGTGAAGAATTTTTTAAATAAGCATAATATGTTGATCCATCAAGACTTTTATTTTTATATACGTTACAGTGAAAATATTTATAAAACTCTCGGTATAATAAAATTATTATATCGTGAGTTGGGTAAATACTTTCATTACAACGTACTTTTGGTAAAAAATACATAATTCGAGCTCCGTGGTTATAACACCATAGCGAATTTCGCCGTGCAAGAAATGAACGAAGTGTAACCCTTTCGTCGGAATACGGGTTTGCAAACTCTTCTATTATCTGCTCGTAAATCACGCCATAAACAGTGTTTTAATTCTCTAAAATGAGCTTTTTCGCCAACGATCACGTATTTATTCTTTGATTCGATTCTTTTTATCCCGAAACCATTACATTAGAAAAACTTGCGAGTCAAAAAAAAAAAGAAACAAAATATCTGAAGCGTGCTTTTGATCTTCATAAAATTGGAAATTTGTGTGCGTTGCATCCTTTCGCTGGAGGATAATGTTTTCGCCAGAAAAACCATCCTCCGCCTTTTTTCTCGCCCTTTCATAAAAAAAGAAGCTTCCTAAGAACTCCCACGTCTCGATAATTTTTCTCTTTCTGCTTCATGCCCCAGCTTTTTTTTTTTTTCATATTTTTTGCCGCAAGAAACTTCGCTCATTCCGCATTAGCGCCTTATTCTTCTGTTCTTCCGGTTCCATCTCTGGAAATAAAAAAAAATGAAAGATTAAAATAAGAAAGACGCAATTCTAATCCGAGATGTTTCGCGGAGCCTTGTTATACGGGGCTGTTATTTTTTCTCCTTCTTTTAACGAGTTAACGTGTGTGCGGTATAAAAAAAAAAAAACGACCGAAATTTCGTCGGAATACTTTTGCGCGTCGTAAAAATGTTTTTCTTTGCCGGATTTCGGAGCGATTCAATTTGTTACGACTTGGTGGTCCTATTTTTTCGCCTTTAAGAGGAACCTCGTTCGCGTTTCCTCGCTTGATAATTGTTGATATTTTTTTTCCCCTTAGGTTGCAACTCTTGAGTTTATCGCTCTCGGAGGATCATCCGTGAGTTTTCCGTCGCGCCTTTGAAAATAATACACTTCGGGAGTGGGTTTTTACTTTTACGATCTTCGGATCAGAAAAGTTTTTCTCTCGGGAACGAAATATAATTCTCTTTTTCGGGTGAAGATTTTGTTTATTTTTAGTTTTTGCAAAGAAAAATAAATAGGTTGCCTTTTCCTATTGAAAGGATTAAGCCGCGTGATCTCCCGTCGATAACGTTAATTTTTTTCTCTTTTATTCTTAAAAAAAAAAAAAAAATATATATATATGTATGTATGTATGTATGTGTATATATATATATATATATATGCGTTTAATTGCGGTGTTTTTATCCTTGGTTTTCTACGTCGATCCAACTGCTGCTTCGAGGAGTCGTTGTAAATTAAGTAAACTCTTAATTAATCGCGCGAGCTCTCGAGTTCCCCCCGTAATAAGTGAGAACTGGGCGGGAAAATGTTTCGGTTCCACCGTAATGAGATTGTGCATTAAAGGATTTTTTTACTCTGTATTTTTGATTACTTTTGCGTCATTCTCTCATAAACGAGCAAGCTCTTTATCAATCGTTTGATTACAGCTTTCGAGGATAACTTGGGTGTATTTCATCTCCGCGCTCTTTCTTGATATTTCAGTTTCTCACGTTTGGGAATTGTACGCGGAAAACTATTCGTTTTTAATTGCAGTTTTCCTGATGCTTTTGTTTGTTCCGGCAACATTTTTTTGTGTTTTTTAATTTTGTCGGAATGTGATGTACTCAACTGGATATTATACTCTTGAATTTACGTCTGTTTTTATCTCGTGTCGACCAGTTCCGTCACGTGCTGACACATTTCCTTGTCTTTTGAGCATTAGCAGGATTTCCTTATTAACATCTTAAGACGTAGTTTCGCGTCTTTATGCATCTTAATTTATAACAGTATATATCAACTGGATTAGCTTAATTAAAGCCAGTTGAAATAGAAGGTATTTGAAAAACCGTGCAGTTGTCGTCGACGAATTTTTGTTTATTATTCCGGAATATATAAAAATATGATAACATTTACATATTAAATATTTCGGAATCGTTTCGTTGAAAGTTAACACTATCGATTTTGTTTGCTACCATATTGCAAATCAGTTTTTAAAAGGTAGTTAAGTTTTTTTATTTTTGATTTATCCTATGGAAATAAATTTATATTCGATATATAGAACTTATTTAGTGGAATAGCATCGCCGAATTAAAAAAAAAAAGAATTTTTTAAAGTGCTAAATGTCAGTAGGACTAAGTTCAAGTCAGAGAGGAATTATTACAGTTCGTTTAAAGTTAACTTTTTTTTAAGTGTATAATAAACTGACACACGTTCCGAATTTATTCCTACGTTCAGATGTTGCGGAATTTGGAGAGGCATTAATAATATCGGAAACCTTTTCGCCCAAAGGTTTTCGAAAGAAAAAATAAATCTCTTAGTACGAACGACAAATAAACTTATTGGATTGTTGCGACCGCTCCGTGTCGCCGGAAGCGTTGATCCGCTCCGTAAATCGGATGCAGCAATTAATCGCCTCTGCTCCGAACGAAATGTTACGGGATTATTGGCGCGTAAAACATACTTGCACCCCTTATGGCCGTTTTTCTTCGAAAAAAATTGTTAAAAAACGTAATTAACCTCTAAGAAGACCTTTTTGTGAAAGGTTTTCTCCGCCACGTTTTTTATTAAAGCACAGAAATTTATCGCTTTAATATTGACGGGAAACATTTTTCTGCGAAGTAATGAAGTCACAAATCAAGGGCGCGAATGATTATTCAAAGGCAAAACATATTTAGCATTGTTGAGAATGTTTGTATTCTATGAAATCGTGTTGGAAACACTTGAATGTTGTTTATCTGAACGATTTGGAGAAGCCTTTTCTTGGTATTTAGTCGACGAATGGGTTTAGTTCAAGCGGCAAATGGCGTTCCGCGTTTGTTTTTCCCACCCAAGTTGAGTTAACGGTAGTTAACCTTGTACTAAAATAACTGCATATTAGTTCTTAAAGTTAAGAGTAATAACTCTAGAAAATAAATAATAATTATATTCCTGTGTTTATGGCATAAAAATTATCGTAAAAATCGGCTGACAAAGTAATGCGACATATTCTAACATTAAAAAAACTGACGTTTGTTTAAGAAATCAAATTTTCATTAACAAGCTCTGTATGGATATTGGAGTAGCATAATTTGCGTTCCAGTGCTACCTGTTTTAATATTGGTTTTTTGTCGACAGTGAATCTTCAACATTTGTTATAAAACAACAAGTATTAATCATTATATTAATTTCTCTGCATACGTTGTGACACTGTTTAGGTTCTCTTTGCTTAATTGATATTTTTGTGAACGGGTCCTGCATTGAGTTTTTCTAGTATAAAAGTTTTTAATGATAATGATAAAAAATCTACACAAAAAATAATTGTATATTGTCCGTTCGAAATATAATTTTGCATAGGACGACGTGGTTATTTTCCTTCAATTCCTCTTATTCTAACTAATGCCTAGTGTATTTTATGCACTACCGCATCGTATTTAAAACATTAACTGAAATATATACCGCCGGACGGGTTAGCCTGGTAGGCAGTGCGCCTGCCTTGTAACCCTAAAGGTCGCCGGCTCGAATCCCGCTTCGGGCATGGATGTTGTGATGTATGTTGATTTTCTCTAACAGAATTTGACGGTGCAAAATAACCTTAGCTGCTGACGTACCTAAAAACCTAATTACCACTACTGAAATATGTATCGTTCTACCCCATATTTTTCATTATCAACCTGATTCGATACTCGTTCATTACCGTCGTTTTTCTATATTTTTTGCGACCTTAGACTCAAGATGGACCCACCCGAAATCTCGATATTATTTTATTTCTCATTATCAGCCGTTATTGACACGTTATCCTTCGTGTAGTTTTTTTGTTCCTTTCGCTAAATTCTTTAAGTTTTCTAGGTATGCTTTTTAAAAACATTTTCATTTATACTTGTATGCTATATTTATTTACGACTTGACGCACCCATATCTCATAGACAGAGAGAAAGAAAAAGAATAATTGTGATGATTTGTAAAAGTCTGTTATTTTGACGTGCGGGAATGAATATATATATATATGTGCTTTTGCGTGTTACATTTGACGGTCACCCGTCCGTATTCATTTCTTTCTTTATACGTCAGATTATCTTATGTCTTTTACTTTCTTGTTCTGCGGATATAAATCACGGGTGGAATGGTCTGAGAGAGAGAGTGGTAGACAGATAAATGATTCGTCCTGCTGCGCGCGGAATCCATTTAAAAAGAACAGGTTTTTATTTCGGTGATCGTTTTCGAAAAAGTGTCTGTTTTCATTTGAGGATGTATTTTCGTTGGTATTGTATAGAAATACTTGAAAGTGCTAAACGAAAGAGTGCGTCTTGGTCCATAGGCGGGACTGGATATTTTCGCGCCCTAGGCAAGGTTTGAGAATTACTCACCCCTCATAAACGAAGTAGCGCACAATTTTTTCCTCTCAAAACCGAAGTTTATTAACATTATCGAAGTAAAATAAAATGTATTTCATAATGTAAAACCTTACACTTAAAAGTCCAAAATTTCAATCGTTACATCAGTTTCTGTGTGTATCTAAATAATTTTATCGTCATCATTATTATTATTGCTTGTACATTACATATATAAAGTATTTAGTAGTTACTTAAAGTTTAACAGGGATTATAAGCAAATTAATATGGAGTTAGTCATATAAGATCTCCGGTTCCTAGAAAAGCATTTATCGCTCTTAATTGGATTCATCTTTATTGAGTGCACGATGCTTCATTTCTGTTAAGCCTTTTCGCATCCCCATGCCACTTTTCAGTAGCTACCAAATATATTTTAATAATTCTGCCGACATTTAAAGTACCACGTTCCTTCTGAAATTACATACTGTCATTGGAACCAGTTGCAAGTTTAACCTCTCCATTAGGCATTTTCCATTCTTGAGTAAACTACATGGGCGTTGTAGCTTCTGTGTAGTCTTTCTTAGAGATACAGTCGATAGCCTTCTTCGTCCATAAACTGATCCCATTGTGGTTGACCCACCTCAGGTTACGGCTACAGAATTCTCTCATGTCGGAGGTAGTCGTTGATGAGATATTGGTCTATTTCATGTTCGTAAGCACAGGAAACGGGCAGTTGTCATGGCATTTCCATATCTCGAGACTCGTTTTGAAATCTGGGATGTCATTTAGCATCTCAGGTCATTACTTCGCGGGTCCTGGATGTAAGCCGAAGAGATGCGTACGTTGGAGGAGACTCGTCCCCGGTGTTTAGTCCTGACCGCTAAGGGGGCAGTATTAGACTTTCTGCGAGTGAATTTGTCGACGACGCCGTAACGTCGCGCTGTTGCACCACGTCTTAAGTTGACTCTGTCGGTATCGTCGTTCGCGTTCGGTGGAAAAAATAACTACTTTATGCCGTCTTCGTCGCTATCTAATGACTTGTTTTAGAGTGGATACAACCGTATAAATTTTAATTTTATTGACGTTCGAAATTATAAATAAGTACATTTGAATTTTTAATAAAAGAAAAGGATCAATCAACCAGGTTAATTCGTTGTGTAATTCAGTTGCGGCGGTAATGATAATGTTCACCAAATATTCATGCAATGAACAGAAACTTATTATGCGAAAATGCTTTGAGAATAAAACAAGGGGTAATAATAACCATTTTTAACTTAAAACTCATATTTTGAGTCGTCATGTAGTCGTGGCGGTACAATTTCCAATTTCTCAAGTTGTCAAAAATGCTCGTTTTTTTTACACACAGCACGAATATGTGGAAATCTAAATGATTACGACGACATAAATGTAAATTTTAAGTGTTTCGCTTTTGCCATTTGTCGAATTAGTTTTTTAATTCTAACTCGTTAAGAAAATTGACTTGATAATAAGTAGCGTAGAAATTAAGTAGTAAACTCGTGCACATCATCACAAATTAATTCATACCGCTCCCGTTTAATCGTCAACCACGACCTGCCTGCGCGGGAGTTTCCCAGCAAAACGACACCTCACGACCCTATTTTCACTTTGAAAAGGCATATACAGTGTGAGTGAAAATTATGTATAAACCTTTTAAATAGTCATATTTTGTTGACATTATGACCAATTTTAATAAAATGTTGTACATTTTAAATATAAAATAAACAGTTTGCTTTTCAATTATAATTTATTTGTTTATTTTAATAAATTAACAAAATAACAATAGCTTAACAATATCTTGAAGATTAATTGGTGGCCCATTGATATGAAGTGTTTATACATAATTTTTACTAACCCTGTATATTGTCCGTTAATGAGGGCAACCGCAAAGACAAAGGGTAGGATAACTGCGAGGATGAATTTCCAGTTCATTGATTGGCCGGCACGAAATTTCATAATTGATACGAGGACAGCTTGTATTTTTTTTCATTTTCAGCTCTGGATTGTATTGAGAGGGATGGGGACATTTGAGTGGTTTGGAAGGGATATTTGGTTATGGATGGAGGGTGGTTCGTTTGACCCAAGCTAAATTGGCAGCGTCTTTTTTTTTTATAGTTAACCTTTATCTCTCTTGGAATTCGCCGGACGGAAACGTGGGAGTGTTTTTTCTGGTTGTTTTCGATGAGAACGAACGGGGACAGGGATGGTCGTGTTATTCGCGAGGATACAAGTGCGAGGGAGGCTACGTTGTCGGAAGGGGACGCAAAAAAGGGCAGCATGGGAAGGGGGAGACGGATAGCGTGATGGAAGAAGGGGGAGTTTTTAAGCGTGGGCGTCGGTCGCAGTTCCCTCCCACACGCCACAGAAACTAACTGTATCGTTCAGGACCCCACCGCGCTCTCCGCTCCCACCGCCTCTTAATAGCGCATCGCCTCCACCCTGTGTCGGGTCATTAAGTCAATAGCCGTGCGTAAGTGTTGTTTAAAAAAAAACAAATCCGGGGATTTCTGGAGGGAGAAGGGATTTATTTAAGTTTATAGTAGCTGCCGTAACGTTGGGGGTGGAAAGGGTTTCTGTTATTTTTATCTCTCGTTTGTTCGGCTGTTTCCGTAGGGATTAATGTTTACGGAGGATTTCTTGGGTACATTTTGTATATTTCTGGAATGTTTTAGTCTCGCGGAGACGTAGAATTCCGCTCAAATTTTAACATGATTTCCTAAGTTATTTTAGTGTCGCGGAATTGTTGGTATGCTTCGGAATAATGATCATTTTATTATTTGTACAGAATCTCAGCGAATAAATTATGTGAAATATGCTTCGTTTTTCAATGTACTCTGAGCTCTTGTCCAACTCGGATTTGAACGTGCACGGTTAAATAAATATGTCACTTATCCAATGGATATAAAACTTAAAAGTGGTTCTGAATTTGGGCGCTAACCGCAATTTACATGTGTATGTGACGCGAAAAAATTCTTTCCCAAATCTAACGGTATTTTTTGCGTAAGGTAGTAAATTTGTACAACATGGTTTTTCCCAGCTCGTCTTTCACCAAGAACGTAATCCCCTAGTTGTGCAACGTTGTTGTAATTTCATTTTATATTTTATAGATTTAAACGCGTGTTAAATCCAATCTGGTGTTTATTAAGACATTTTAACAGGCGTATCACAAAACTTAGAGATTAAATAAGGACGTTTTTCAAGTTATTACGACTAAAACAAAAAAAAATGAAAACTTCACGGTTCACCTATTCTGCATAACAGGTGCCTTCTATTGAGCCGCCTGCATTGTTAATTTCAGCTCCATTCTCCCGCTAGCTTTAGCAGCGATTCGAATTTCTATCCCGATATTTCGAATCAATTTATGACGCAATCAACTATCCAGCCCCACCGCGTAGTGGCATCTGCATTTAGCGGGTAAACAAAATCTTTCTCCCAGAAAGTCAATCGTGCGCGAAATGTATTCATTTGAGAATCGCGAATGTTTGTACGGTGCTAATAACGAAAGCAAAACACCGATTGTGCGGTTTTCCTAGTTGATAACGAATAGGCCAGATAGCGTTTGCGTCAAGTATTCATTACGTACATTAAAAAGGGAACATGGCACGGTTTTGTTTAAAGCCTAGGAGAAAATGCGGTTTGGCTGTTTAATTATGTTTATTAATCTGTGAGTGGAAGCATAATCTCGATGAGGGTTGTTTAATATATTTTTAATGGCGATCAGTGTACGAAGTAAAAAGTGAAGGAAATTCCTCAAAACTATGTGGACTAGGTTATTGAATGTGGATGTGAGAATAAGGAAATGCGAAATAAAAATACTGTATAATATAATTAATCAATATATGTAGAAATTATAACAATATCGATAATCGAAAGTTACCATTACAGTTAATTCATTCAGTGTGAAATTTAAAGGCGAAAATGGACGATAGAAAGTACAATTTATATTGGCCATATTTAACTCATAGGAATTAGTAGAAATCTATAACCGAGAGGGATATAAATAGCGGAATTTAAAGTTAAATAATGTAAAGACAGAAGTGTCAGGCAATAGGATGATGTATGTAAAATTTGGAATCATATTTTTAAAAAACATTTTGGTTGAACTTGAAATACAAACAGCGTAAAAAGCCCATTACGCTAGAGATATATCTATATGAAGAGAGCGAGCGAGCAATTAAAAAAAAATTATAAAGCAAATTCGCCTTTCATTACTGTCGCATAAGGGTTGGTTTTGGTAGCATTTGGCGCAAGCTGCGCCAAATAACTAGTGATTGCGTGACTTTCAGTAGGTCAGATCGCCATTAAAAAACATCCATCTGATATTACGACACCAATTTCGAGGAAGATCGTTCCACCGAAATGGAGGAAATAAAGTTTGGGATCTTAATTTGCGAAACTTGGGCAATATAAAGATATTAAACGTCTGGCCGCTTTCAGACGAGGCCGGATAAGATTCATCGCTTTAGAGGTTAATGGGATTATTACAGGGGACAATGAGATACGCGGGTGCTGTAAGGAGAATTAGCGGTATGAGCGATATGCCATTTTGGCGGAATTTGCAGAGGAGTAGATGGGCCGTTTGATCCAGTTAATTTTGTCGACCCTGTCGAAAGCTGACATCTTGCGAGTATAATTGAGATTATTAAGCGTCGAAACAATTCTTCCTTGATGTATCGCATAAGGCCCTCGGAAATAAAAAGGAAATCGATCCGTTATGCTTGCGGTCAACGACATTTGGGGTCTATATAAACGGTACATATTGGCTGCTCGCTTCTCATGGTTCAAATGTTTACGTTAACCTTCAATGCGGTAATTTTCTTCACTCCGTACGCCTCAAAAATCGGTCATTTTAATGAATTTAGCAATACTCGGCGTTTTGTTCATTTTAATGTTGAGTAAAAGGTAAATAAATGGATCATATGTTTATGTTTTAGTAAAGTCTTTACAGGTATACGGACAACCTCTGTTGATGCAGGATGGCAAGGTCCGTACACGTGTACGCCAAAACGGCTTAAGTGGTTGAGAAAGAGCTTGCAACTCAGGCATAATGTACGGTAAAAAAAGATAAATAAATAATTTTCAAGTTTATGTTAATAGCCTTATTCAACAAATTTTTTGTTACCATAATTATAAGTTGTGGACTGTTCGTGAACGATATCACTTTTTAAAGAGGTTTTAAACATCATCTACTAGGTGTTCCAAAGTATATAATATATTTCCAGGACCATTTCTAGACACGCGTCACGAATCATGCATCCTCCCTCTCTGAGACAAATAATTAATTAATTTTTACCTTTCTTAGAAATGTATGCGAAAAAGTGAGATGTTACGTAATTTACTAACAGTTTTTACTACGCTTTCTGTTAGTTTGTTGCGACGTAACATTTTAAAACTCTCCCAAATCTGCGTTACGTCACTTGAACTAACTTTCCATCCGCGTGATAACTTAGATAACGGATTTATCCGCGAAGATCCTCTTTTAAAAAGGCGGGGGTGCCCATATGCGTCAGCGTTCATCACGTCGTGTTTGCGAAATGCATAATCACGTCGGTAACATACAACCCGTGTTTTGACTAGGATTCTACGTTTTACGGCGATCGGTGATGGAAGACTCGCCCCCCCCTCCCCCTCCCCCCCCTCCCCCCCCACCCCCCAAGCTTGTTTTGCCAGGAGGATTTGGCAGGAATGGAGGCAGTACAGTCGAAAAGAAAAAGCAACGTGCAAAGACTCTTCGATGCATCCGACCGTGCCAAAATATTCACTTGGTAAAAAGCATACTGCGAAAGTGTTGTTCTTTTTTTTGCGCGCATCTGGTCGGTTAGTCCTTTCTCTCACGGAGGATTTGGTGCTTCTCTCGAACTGGCAAGATGCCGCTTCGGAATCACTTTTTCTTCAAACGATATTCGGATTTTTTTTTTCGTTCGGATTGCTTGATGGATGGAGCCATTACTTCCCTCATTTGTCGCTCCGTCGAAACAATTGAAACGTTGGATGCTCGGATAGTACTAAAAATATTACAGAGAAAAGAAGATGGACCGAAATCCCGATAAATAGAGAAGCGGCTACTATTCCGCCATGTCTGGCCTTCCAATTGTTATAAGAATGTAGATTTTTATGACATAGAATTATAGAGTAACGCGCGTAAATATCGAAAAAACATCGCGGAAAATTATTTGGATCAGTTCGATAAATTCGAATGAAATGAAACTGTAGCAAACGTTAAAGCCGCTTAAATCGTGATACCAGGACATGGTTCAAAAGTACGAGGAAAACTTCAAAATAAAAAATTATATTCATTCGGGCAATCTCCTCAAGGACTGCTGTTTTTGCAAGTGTTGTGATTCGATAAACGATCAGTAACTAAAGTTTTTGTACAGTGTCAGTTCCTGCAAGATTTTTTGCTGGATTATTATCCTTCCTCGGAAACAACGAGCTACAATTCTATTTTATTTATTTTTTTCACTATCGGTGTTTGGATTTTGGATGAAGAAACTTATTCCACGTCTCAGATAGCTAATGGGAAATTTCATTTATAAATATGATCGTCATTTACGAGATGCGTGCTATATTTGTTATTTTCCGCGAGATTTTTTGCTGGTTTTCAAAAAACATTAACTTTTTTAAAATAGGAAAGAGTCATTCACCAATTGCAACAAAAAACAAAGAAATCAATAACCAAAACGATCAATAAAGCAACGAAAACAACGTAAAACCATCCTCTACTTTTATTTTCGTCAAATTGACCATCGCCTTTTTTTTTTAAAATCGTTCATTTCGACCGGTCATACTTAAACGCTTTCGCACAACCTGACGCGTAACCCTATAGAAGAGGCGCAGTCAGGGGTTACGGATGCCGCGACTTCATACCAGCCCCGGCCAAAAGTCCAACGCGCCGTAATATTGATGGTCATATGGAATGGTTGGGATTGCGAAAGCCGTAACTGCGGCACTTCCGGCTAGATCCGAGTAACGACGCGATGGAGTCTTTTCGAAAAAAAAATATTTACGTAGGTTACAATGTCAAGACGATAAAGCGGCGGAACACGCTTTAAAAAAAGTTGGGAAGTTCGCGCGGTTTCCTAGGGAGACGCATTAAGATGTTGCGTGCTCTCTAGTGGGAACGAGGGCGTTGGAGTCAAATTTAACCCGCACGTGCTAAATGGTTGCGTGGGAGGATCGTTCGGAACTCTTGTTCTTTGTTTGTGCTTGAATTAGAAAGAGATTTCAGCGGTGTGTTAAAGGTTACCGTATGTCCATGGGCGTAAATCGTGGAATTTCCTTGTTTGAAAATTTGGTATCCAATGGATACGCACTTAAAAGGTGTTAGATGGTCGTATGTGGATGAACTGTTATTTTTATCTTTATAAATTGTGGAAGTAACGCGATTTGGAAGCATAACGTAATCGTAGGTTTCACGAACTGGCTTTTATGTTTCAAAATTCGTGGTTTTTCGTCACTGTGATATTTGTCCGATATGCTTTCGCTTTATATTAAACATTTAATTTAATTTTAATTTGATGTACTTATCGGTGACGCCTGAAAATTATCAGACATTGATTATTTTTAGTGAGCTATGCGACTGGAACTTTCGCGGTGTTCGTCCGGTAAGCGACACACGAAATTTTGGCGTAATTTTATATTTAGAAATATAAGTATCGAATTAACACCTACAGTGGCATATATAAATATACTGATTAATATGGTAGTAAAACCTTTGTAAACGCGAACGGATTGTTGTGTAAAGCGTGTAATGGAATAAGAGTTTTCTGAATAAATATTTGTTGGGACTTGGACTGCATAAACTTGAAAATCTCTGATATATGTATGCTTCAACATCTATACTAACAAACATTAATATGATTAACGTGCAGGTCTATGTATTCTGTCATTTATATTAAATGTCTAAAAATGATTCCTCACATTGATTAATGATTTTCATTTATTATAAATGTTTGTACGGTTGTATCGAAGTTTATTTACTCGATGTTGCACACATCTTTGTAATATTGAATATGTAAATGGTACTGATATACGCACAAGATCCTGATGTTAGCATTCTTTCACGAAAATATTTCATAATATCGCTTCAAAAACATTGCAACCCTTTCTTTTTATGCAACATCGCGCGATGAATTCCAGGGCGCGCTCGTGGCAGAACACCGCAATAAAACGCTTTTACATTCGTATTAATCGATTCAAAATCTAGGCATTCACTTGACATACGCGTCGTAGAAAAGTATAAATCCTTCTACACCGGTGTCGCCATGACACCGACGTTTACGACCTGTTTTCCCTAGCCGTAAAACTCTCACGCGAATTCCTTTCGAGAGGTGACAGGGACCTTAATTATTCTCTTCAACGCCATACACACACACATATATGTATACGCGCACCGATGTTAGACATGCGTGTTTTACTCGCCCGCCGCGCGCTATGCAGACCGCTTTATCGCCTATATTTTCCGCTCCGTTTGAGACGTCCGCCGCCGCCGCCTCTTCACCTGGGGCACCCATTCGCTTCCTCTAGCCACTCTCATCATCGTCCTCATCCGCTCATCGTAAACGCTTGCAACAAGTTCTCATCCCTCTCGCATCCTTTCCTCTCCCTATTCTTCCTCGACTCATTTATTTTATGCGCCGGCAGATGTCTTTCCCCCGTCGAATTCCTCTTCTTTTTAAAGGTAGTTTTTCTCTGCTCGAAGAATAATTGCGTCGCTTTCGTTTCGATTTTTATTATTCCTTCAAGCGGTCGGCGATTCGCGTTTGTCGTTCATGACGCAATTCATGTTCAGTCTACCTTTCGGTAGTTTTGTTTTGGTTCACCCAGTCCACTTTATATGCCTTTCTTTCCATCTTCTCATACCCATCCCCTAGAGCGGTGATGGCGAAACTATGGAACGCGAAATAAAGGCGAAAACCAATCATAACATTTATTGTACTGATTTATTTACACGAAAACGTTTCTGTTATTTAGTTAACTATTGCAAACATCAGTTTTATGGTGACAAATTTCAGTCCCTTATGTATTTATCACGATTTCAATTTAATTGGCACGGAAAAAAATCAACGACTTTTTGTGGAACGGGAGGCGGAGAAAATTCGACAATTTCAGTAATATCGGCACCCTGTCAATAGAAGGTTCACCGTCACTGCCCTAGGTTAAGAACAACTCAAGGGAATTAAGGATTTAGTCGTGTCGAAGTTATCTAAATTTATATAATATGGGATTAAAGAGGGAAACGCAAAATATATCGTTTTTTATTTTTATAGTTTCGTCTTATATGCTATATACACACACATGCATACACACACACACGTGTGTGTGCGCGTGCGTGTGTATGTATGTATATAATATTTCTATTCTCCTCCTAACGTTAGTCTACCTCTTTGCCTCTTTCCTAGTAACCTACCTTTTATAACTTCTTTCAGCAGACCGTTACCTTTCAAAATTCGACCCCTCTTGTTTTCCTGACTCTCCCTAACTGCTCTGTTTAATCTCGTTTCTTCTCCTACCTTGTGCTTCCTAATTTGTTTTTCTCTTTCGGTTCAATTTATTTTCTCCAGCCTGCGTTGTACCCGCATCTCAAGCGCTTCTAATCTGCTCACGTCTTTTTTGCACGGTCATTGTCTCGCCCACACATAATGTTATATTCCATATTAAATTTTTCGGTAACCTATTTTTTCGTGTCTCATATATGCCTTTACTTCTTTACTCTTGCTATTTTTTTCTCCGTGATATATAATGTAACAATATTCCTTCAACAGACTCGCTTCTCGAAAATTTCCCCTTTCCACCCCACCCTTAAACCTCCTTTCTCTGTAAAATTAACTAATCTCTGTTTATCTTATTGAAAAATATTTAAACGATTTTTTAATATAAAAAATACAGTTGTATACAAATCACATACAATATGGTACCTAATGGAAAGGCATGGACAGAAGTTGTGCATCACGTGGCAACGCTGCTGTTCAGTGATTGACTGGAGCCTTCGTTGAGAGATCTTCCATTTATCTTTATTTATTTATTTGGCTCTCAGAGATCAACTTAGACTGCGCCGACTATAGCTCAAACCTATTGTCTGTAAAGATATGTAAAATGAAAATGCCTCTTAAATTATTAGCACGAAATTGTGGATAAGGTCCTAACCTTTGGTAAAGATTTCTTTAGATTTATTTGTTTTTAACGTATTCATAATTTGAAGAAATCATATTTTTTATGAAAATTACCGTCGCTGTCCAGATTTGCTTCAGTTCGCCCTCCTTAATAAGTAAAATTCCGAGCGGTAATGGAGCGAATTACTCGGTAAACGTCGCGCAGCTATTTGTTCTCGTTACGCAGGATTTAATCGAAAATCGCCGTCCCCGCCTTTTACCCTTATTAAATGCGCCGAAGCGTAACGTAACCATCATTACTCTGCGCACTTCCCGGAGAGGGGAGAAAGGGCCATGTCTCGTTTTTTTCCCCCCCGCCCATTTTTTAAATTTCAGTTCCTGCCGGGGTTTCTCCTCCGGGGAGATGCATCTGGCTCGACCGCACCTTCTGCCTCCTTCTTCTTCTTCTTCTCTTTAAAAGTTTCTCAGCGGAAATATTCGCATGGCGGTCGGATAAGTTCTTCTTTATATGCGTTAACCACTCCTCTCTCGCGAGACCCTGGGAAAAGGTGGGTCTTTATGTCTGATTCTTCCTTGAGTCCCCTAAGCTATAAGGAAGGAAGGAAAAAAATCGGCAATGACTCCTCCCCTTTCCATCACCGGCATTTGCAAAGTTTTGGGCGTTCTAAATGCCTTTTCCTCCCCTTTACCCTTCCATTTCCCTCACCCCTATTATACCCTCCTACACTCCCGCGCATCCTTCGGAATACATTATCCTTGGGAGTCCACGCCAGGGATTCTCTTATCCACCTAGTCTGTGTTGGTGGAGTAAGTACTCTTGGACGTTTTTTTTTTTAAGGGAAGTCCTGGTTATCATAGAGTTAGTCAGAAAACTCGCGCAAAGTGTCGGCAGAGGCGAAAATTGCGCTGAGGTAAACGAGCGCAAAAATAAAAACTCCGTAACGTCGTAAATAAAAAAGTTTTGTTATTATATTTATGACTTTAATGTTTATGAAAGGATGGATAGGCGGTTGATATGTTTCGGTGGAGGTTGAGGTTTTAAAATTTTCTCTCGTAAATAATATGCTTGAACAGCATTGCAGGTCAAAACTAATATGAATGTTTTATGGTGATCAAAATTACATGTATTCACTAATGTGTGTGGTGAGATAAAGTGATATATAGTTGTAAAAAATAGGAAAAATTTGTTGGTGAGATTCAAGAATCGTTGATTGATGGTTTTGGCAAAATCTGAATACAGAGGGAAAAATGTTACAAAGATATGCAAAAGCATGCAGGAGGGTTAATGTCACCTAATTTTTAATTCGTAAAATTGAAATCTTGGTGATTTTCGAGAAAATTATTCTTTACGGGAATTCAGAGGAGCGGATTTAATGGGTGCGAGGCTCCAAGTGATAGTGGCTTGCGAGGTTCACAACTCGCGATTTCTGAATTCATGTTACAAAATATTTTGGAGGAAAACAGGCTATCATTTGCTTCATAATTTATTTATTCGTATTGAAATAGTGTGGGTGTTCTTCTGAGGTCGATGTCAATCGCAGCTGAAAGTCTTCGAATAAGAAATAATTGTTTTTTTCAATGATACCCGTCAGTTGTGACTTAATATCGCTTACGTTGATATTCATCATTTGTAAAATATATTACCGCTTCTCAGGTGCGGATCCAGAAACTTCTCCCCTGCCAACTGCCCTATATTTTGAAAATCCCTACTCGTATCAGAATCCTTCTTTCCCTTGCTATACAGACCTAATCTGCGGCGTATAATTGAGGATTTTTGCGCGGAATTAATTTAAGAAAGCGCCCAGTGGAGTTCAGTGGGGTTATCCAAGGAGGGGGCGGTCGCCCCCCCCCCCCCCCCCCCTGAATCCGCCACTGCCGCTTCTCTGTGTTGGGATTTTTCAGACTTAGTCATTAGATTACTTTCCTCTCTCGCACTAAGCTTCTGGCTCTGTGGACACTTACTCTTTAGCGCATGGAGCTCTAGACCTGGTGCTCGTGAGCACCGTTGTGCTCTTTGGAAGCCTGACTGTGCTCTTCTACGGTGCTTCATATCTCATTTCTTAGAACTAATAATTAATTTTCTCGACTGATTTCCATCTAAACGTATTCAGGATTATTTATTTCTGAAAGAAAACATGCAAACAGAGTAAAACCTGATGTGACTACCTCCTCTTATTTTCTCATACTCTCTCTTTCTCTCTGTCTCCCTCTCTCTCTCTCTCTCTCTCTCTCTTTCTCTCTGTCTCTCTCTCTCTCTTTCTCTCTGTCTCTCTCTCCCTCTCTCTCGAGTTTCGATGGGAAAAATTTTAAAGTTACAACTTTTCCCGACCCAGGATTTGATTGGCTGTTTGAATGCGATATAAAAGAAGCGAACGATTGAAAAAAAATAATATCGTTTGAATTGTTGGGTCCGAAATTATTTTCTTTCTCTTTCTATATCTCTCTATTCTCCCGACATAACGATAAATGAAACGGAAAAAATATATCTTTTTTCCTCTGTTTTCGTGTATCCGAGTTTCCCTTCGAATTGTCAGTGTTTGCAGTTCGGCGAAAGGAGTTTCGCGTATTTGTTTGCAATTCCGATTTTTGTTTTGGCTCTTGGATAAATTAAAAATATGATCCCAGTGGATTGAAAGGGATATCCGCGAGCACAGTGAGCGAGACAATGGAGGGATTCGATTCGGAAAACTCTCAGCAGATTTTCAATGCAATTACGTTAAGAGCGTGCCTTTTTTTTACTATTGACTGTCGAAGGCTTACAACCAAGATAAATGGTTAGGTCATAAATACCACCTCTATGATCCTCACCTTCACCCTTGATAAACTGCCGTAGAGGGTCATTGTTGGATATGAAGTATGCCCAGTTAGGCCTTACATATCCAATCCTCTACGCTGCTTTTAGAGCCATAAGTACGGGCACACTGTGCAAAGGTGCAATGGAAAACCTATTTGCCCACGATGTAATCGCGAAAAGCACGACGAGGTATGCACTGAAGCTGTGTATTGCGCAAACTGCGAAGGCCCACACCCAGCCTTCTCCCGAGACTGCCCGAAAATTAAGGAGGAGAAAAAAATAATGGGGATAATAACGATAGACATGCTATCGTATTTGGAGGCACAGAAAAAGTACAGGACACTCGTTGCTACAGTTTTCTCAAAATCCTTCGCGTCCTTGGCAACAACAGCGGTAAAGAAGAGTACCATGGCACCCAGACGGATCAACTGTCCATCCAAAAAATACAGAAAAAAAGAAAACGTGAAAGTAAAAATGAAAAGTGTCCTACAGAGGGCAACAGGACACCAAAGAAAGCATCAGATGCCCCAGTTTTGACCTCTAAAAAAACTGAGGTCACCAACCAAAAATGCTGAAGGGAGACCGGACAAGACTCCGTCACCTGTCCCCTCCCGCAAACCTCCTCCAGGAACTGAAGAGAGGATGGAGGAGGACACGCTTTCCGAGGGTGAGTGGGAGAACTCTCTCACAACTCGCCGGAAGAAAGGGGGGGAGAGAATAATAAAAAGATAAGCTTCCAGTGAGACGGACCCTTAAAAAAAAATTTTAAGCAAGGAGATTTTTAACTATAATTTATTTATTTATATATTTAATTTTTAAACATGTTTTTTTAGCTATACAGTGGAACTGCAATGGTTTTTATACACACAGGGAAGAGTTGGATATCCTAATATCTTATCTCAACCCTGCGTGCATATTTTTGCAAGAGACGCATTTTAAAAATAACAAGGTGAAAATAAAAGGATGTAATGTCTTCAGGAAGGATGACGTAAATGTGGCTGTTGCCATCAGGGAGGCCCTTAACACCTCCCAGGTGAACCTGCAGCCGTCTTCCAGGCAGTCGCCCTTACCGTAGTCACTCCGCAGGATATTACATTCTGTAATGTATACCTCCCAGGAGGGGCACATGTAAATCAGAGGAACCTGGAAGATCTAGTCAGGCAGCTACTCAGGCCATTCGTGTTAGGGAATTTTAATGCCTATAACACCATCTGGGGAGACACGATGGCCGAAAATAACGTCTCTTGCAAAAATTTTAACTTGATTTTATTAAATGACTGTGAAAAAAATACGTTTTAACTCTTTTGATGGAGAATATTCTTCAATTGATCTTTTTATCAGTACAAGTGTAATAGCTCCACTGTTCTCCATGTCCGTCCACCCAAATCTTTACGGGAGCGATCACTTCCCCATTTTAGTCACCAAGAGAGGTACAGTTAATAGCTTTCACTCTCCTAGCAAATGGATTTTAAGGAAAGCTAACTCGACAGATTTTTAAAATGAAATAAATTTTAATTTTTATGCCGGTCGCAGTTCTTTACACAGCACGAAAGGCTTTACTGACGCCGTTATAACTGCCGCAGAAAAGAGCATCCTGAAATCATAGGGAAAGCCGTATCGTTCACCAGTTGCGTGGTGAAACGATGAATGTGCAACGGCTATGAAAAACAGGAAGCGAGTACTGCGAATGTTTAACAAATATGGCGGCATTTCGTCGACTGAGGGCGGAATCTCGACAGTTGGTGAAGAATGCGAAGAAAGTGTCTTGGATGAACTACGTTTCATCCATAAATCACCGCACACCTTGCGCACGTGTCTGGAATAAAATTAGAAAAATCTCGGGCATCCATCGACCATCTCAATTAATGGAATAAATTCCGATGGGGGTGTTAATAAAATCCAGCGATAAAATTCCAGACATTATGAGAAAGTATTACGCTGAAACGAGTAGTACAAACAAATACCCAGGCTCGTTTCAGGTAATAAAAAAAGAAAAGAGGTTGATAGACTTTAGTTCAGGAAGTAAAAGTGATCCCTACAATGATCCTTTTTCCCTGGCGGAACTATAATTGTCAATAAGGGAGTCTAAAAATATCTCTCCGGGTGTTGATAACATCCACAACATGTTTTTAAAAAAACCTACCCGAAGGGGCAAAGGAGAAGCTTCTGAAGACCTTTCAACTGTGGGAGGAAAGGCGTTTCCCCGATGAGTGGCGGGAATCCTTTATCATACCCATCCAAAATCCGGGAAAGGTCAAGTCCTTACTGTCTGGTTACCGCCCCATCTCTCTGACGAGCTTCCTATTGCAATATCTTAGAGAGAATGGTCGACCGAAGGCTTTATTGGTGCCTTGAAAGACGTAACCTACCGTAACAGACCCACGATCGGCCACTTGGTAAGGACTAAAAACTTTATCCAGGAGGCTTTTCTTCTTCGCCAACACGTCGTGACAGTCTTTCGATTTGATAAAAGCATACGACACGACATGGCGATACAAAATTTTAAGTACACTGCACGACTGGGGATTCAGAGGAAATCTCCCACTTTTTATCAAATCGAACGGCTAGGGTACGGATAGGAACTGACCTATCAAGACCCTTTACCATAGAAATTCAAATAAAATAGGTAAAAAGTACTAGTGCTACAGTTATTTATTCTCCAAATATGGATACATTCCACAAAGTAACGCCTACAACAGCGGATTTAATAGAAAACGGAGTTCGGAATAGCCAGATGTGCGTTTAGGTTGTCAAGCAATCGTCATTATTGTTCACCGGTTCCAGGCTATAAAAATGTAAGTTATAATTTATTAAGTGAGGAATAAAAATTACCAATATATCATAGGCTCCTATGTGCGTATAGGTTTTAATGTACGGGTGGTGTGTGTATCCAGAAGTATCCACCAAGCAGTTCCTGTACGAAGGCATCCGCGTGGATCTAAATTTTACACGAAGTTCTTGCTCTGGGGTATTTTTTAATTTACATTTTGTTTGGTATTTCTGTTGATATGTCCTTACTAAGTATATCTATAGTTGTTTTAAAATCGTACTTCAAACATTCTGGTGTGTTGGAATTCACTCCTTCACATTAACTGCTCACCCTTGTTTGTATTTTACCTGATTTCCTGTAATTTACGTCTTATTTAGTGGTTCGTAATCATTCCATAAGGTTTCTCTTTTTTACGCTCGGACGAGTATTTTAAACTCACTAAAGTAATATTAACAATATATATAAGCGCTCGCGTTTTCATTTACTCTTGCAAATCTTTCAGTACACACACTCTCACTTTTGAATTTCCCCGCATAGATCTTCGAAAATGTGCAGATTCTCGCAATTCATAGGAGATCACGCAGCTGGAAAAAGGAGCGCTGTTGTAACGACAACGCCAAAGTACTCGCACTCCGATTCAGGCGAACAGGAATCACACTCTCCTTGCGCGCGGCATACCTCGTGATATCGAACGGACCGAATGTTAGACCTTTCTAGTCATCTCTTGCTCTCTGCAGCGGGCGTCGCAAGGGAGAGATGTGGAAATCAAGAGGTGGAGGAGGGAAAAAGGAAAGTAATGGATATAAAGGGAGGATGTGGCCGTTAAAAGGAGAAAGGGAAGGGAGGGGGGGGGGAGGAGGAGGAGAAACGTGTACGAGATGAGTGGGGATGCGTGTTTCCGCAAAAAAAAAACGAGCCGTGAGGGGGAGAGAAAATGAAAGAGGAAAAAAAAAACGAATCTTGGCGTACTTTGCGGGAGGTTGTAATTCCATGGCCTCCTTTAGTTACAAGGCTCACACTCGCGAGGCTTAGGCGAGGGGGCGCGTCGAGCGTCGCGTTAATTAATTTCTCTGCCGAGACGCGGTTCAAAGGCGCCACTGAATACCTCCGGAGTTTCGCTTGTTCTTCCCTCCTCCTTTTTTCCGTTTTTTTTTTTAAATTTAAGGCGCGGATTTGACTTCCTCTCCCTTTATTTAAAACCTGTATCTTTCCGTCCGTCTTGATGTGCACTTGTACCGTTCATTGATATTTCTCTTCTATCCCCCCGCCCCGTATCACTTATTTTCTCTTGATTTTAATTGTTTTCTTCATTTTTTTACGCCGTCATGGTTTCCCGAAATATTGCTGTTACTTTCCCATTGTCCATTTGTCTGTGTCAGTTAGAACTTTCGAAGAAATATCTTTCCGTGACGATACAACACGAAAAATTATGAGTTCGCGCGTCTGAACAATTTCCGCGAATTTATTTATTTTTGTCGAGCAGTCGTCTGTGAAGACGACATCAGTTGATTCAAGCTGAAGCTTATCCGAAAAGTTTTGTGCTTGTTATCGGTGTTATATGTATATAGTGATTACGAAACTAATTAACAAGATTTACGACTCGGGAGAGTGGCCTCAGAATTTCTTAGATGTAACAATGATCCCTCTCAAAAGAAGCCAAAGGCAATGCGGTGTAAGGACTACAGACGATAAGCCTACTGTCACACACTTCGAAGATCATCACGAGGATTCTTAATAAAAGACTAGAGAAGAAGGCCGAAGAAATGTTAGGGAAAGATCAATTCGGCTTCAGAAAAGGACGAGGAAACAGAGATGCTATCGGTGTAGTGAGAATCATATCAGAAAGGGCAATAGAGTACAGCCAAGATTGCTGAGTATGTTTCGTCGACTGGTAGGAGGCCTCTTATAGAGTAAATTGGGTACTGCTGATGAGGATATTAAAGGATATAGGTGTAAACTGAAAATACAGGAGACTGATCAGGAATATATACGTGAATCGAGTTGTAAAGGTCAGGTTGGAGAATGCGGACACCAGCGGAGTACATATCGGTGGAGGAGTAAGACAGGGCTGCTGTCTATCACCGATTCTATTCAATATATATGGAGAGAGACTAATGCAGGAAGCGTTAGAAGGCACGGGAGAATTCAAAATCGAAGGGTTATAAGAACACTGAAATATGCGGTTGATCAAGTATTCCTAGCAAGAAAGGAAAAGGAAATACAGAAAATGATAAATAGACTAGTGATAACAGGTAGAAAATACCGTATGGAAATTAATACAGAAAAATCCAAGGTCATGCGAATATAAAGTAAAGAAGAAGAAAATTTGAACCTAAGTATTGGAGTAAAGCCATTAGAGCAAGTTTCACACTATAAATACCTTGGAAGCGTCATAACGACAGAAGAAAAATGTACCGATAAAATCAGGACCAGAATAACGAAAGCAAAAGCCGCTTTCAGAAGAAAGAAACTACTACTAAGAGGGAATATAAAGGAGGATATCCGTAAGAAGTTGATAAAATGCTATGTATATGGGAGAGAAGCATGGACGCTAAGGAAAAATGATGTCATATACTTGGAAAGCTTCGAAATGTGGACATGGAGAAGAATACTGAAGAAAGAATGGACAGATAGGGTGAAAAACGAGGAAGAACTACGAAGAAAAGGAGAGAAGCGAACGATTATACAGACTATCAGAAAGAGGAAGGCGAACTGGATTGGGCATTACCTGAGGAGAGAGTGCATGAATAAAGAAGTGCTAGAAGAAAAACTGGATGGAAAATGAGAAAGAGGTAGGAAAAGGTTTCAGCTGATAGACGACTTGAAGGGGAAAGAGAGCTGTCAAGACATGAAGAAAACTGCGGAAAATAGGAGTACATGTATGGAGAACCAAGTTTAACCATGAATAATCACGGGCCTTGTTACGGACAGACTATGAAGATGATGAGGCAAAGGAATATATTTGTCACTTTCTGTCCGTGAATATTTTATGGGAAATTAACCACATGTATAACGCACCGAACTTCCAAAATGTATTCGCCTATTAATATACTTCCTTTTAATTCCTCGATTTTCGTTCTTCTATCGTTCTCATTCTATTCCTCTCATAACTATTTCTCTTCCGCTCTACGAGCCTCCTTTTAATTTCGTCTAGTAATCCCTTAGTCGCTTTAATTATAATATACTACACACCGTCCCCACCATGTCTTTGCACGTGTACACGCCTCTGAGATTTTTGATACGCCAGGAAAATAATTAAAACGAGGCGGTTACATGCACTCGAAAAGGCACGCAGTGACAGTTGATGTTTTTAATATAAAAAGTTCCTCGGACAAAGCGACGGTTAGTTGTCTGGGCGATTACACGCGTGCTTTGGAGCGCGTGTGTTTTGCGTGCGTAAGTGGTTTCTTGCTGTGAACATTTCTATATGTTTGTGTGCCTGTGTGTTAGACGTTTATTTGTAAACGTGTTAATCTTCGGTCCTGTGTTTAGGCTTTGTTCGTCTATTGAGTGACCCAGTATTGTCCCGTTCTTCCAACATTTTATGCCGTTTTTCTACGTTTTTTACGTGCCGTCAGAACTTTCCCTTTTACGGGAAACGCCTTTCTTTTGTTCGGGAGGATAATATTTTACGTGGCATAGGAAGAGAAGAACACGCTTTTGTTGTCTTCCTCAGAACTTCCTAACACAATGGTGTCGATTAAAAATTTGTATATCTGTGTGTGTGTGTAAACACATACACACACACACCTCACTCATCTACCGACACGTCGAGAGAATTTCATCGTCGGAAAATTGTTCGCCTTCTTGAATATAAATTCATAACGCGTGCGTACCAAACAGAAAGCAGAGCCAAAAAGTTTAAAATGAGGTTAACACTAGCGTGATTGAGTTAAGGGGGTTGTCAGTTTTTAGTTATTAAGATTTTAATTGTCTGATTTGAGCCTGCACATGCTATTGTGCCTCTCTGTCTTATATACTCTTATTAGCTAGTAGCTTGCGCTTTGTAAAAAAAAGGTACACGATACGTCGCTTAGCGTTTAAAACCCAAAGATACAGAAACGCTGATAATGCAAAAATTATAAAGAGAACACACTGAGAAATGAAATAAACTTGACGTGAAAAGCATAGGGCATACTGAAGTTCATATGCATAGTTATCGTTTAGCTCTTTTTTATATATAAAACAGTAATTTTCCGATTATAATACGCGTGAAATGTGAAAATTGTCTAATAATAATAATCTAATAATACGCACTGTAATTTTTCACTTGATTATTAGCGGTATCGAGACAGTTCTCGACAAGCGAAATATCTGCGAGAGAGTGTACGATATAAACGTGGCTTTTAAAAGAATTATCTCACAAACGTCATGGACGGTTCTGAAGACGACATAATATAGAATGAGGATTTCACCTAGGTCAGTGATGGCGAACCTTCTATAGTCCGCGTGCCAACGTTACCGAAATTGTCGAATCTTTTCCGCCTCGCGTGCCATAAAACGTCCTTGATTTTTTTGGGGTGCCAACTAAATTAAATTCGACATAAATAAGATTGTAGCCGTAAAAGTAACGTTTACAATAGTTAACTAAATAAAAGCAGTGTTTTTGCGGCGTTAAATCAGTACGATAACTGCTTTCTATGGTTTTCGCCTTTCGTTGGCGTGCCAACCAAAATCGTCTTGCGTGCCACTTATGGCACGCGTGCCACAGGTTCGCCATCACTGACCTAGGTGGATACCGAGGGTGAAGATTACGTTCGCGGCGACGCCATTTCTGCAGACAATGAGAGAGAACACAAGATTGCCGACTAACTGTTTGAGGACAGTGATAAAGATTTCAGGGACTTTAATGATGACTAATGATGATATAAATGATGGCTATAAATAATTAAACGATTATTATTATTTTTATTTTTAAAATATTTTAAAGTAATGCTATCGTAATGCAACGGCAAATACGATGTATTATTAAAATTCGTCCGAAAATATCAATTATTTACAGACTGGAAAATCTTGTATGCATTTGTTACCGTAATACGTACCCTAACTTTTCGATTTTTCGTGGAAAAAATGCGTATTATATACGGAAAATTACGGTATATCTCAGGGGTCAGCAACATACGGCCCAGGGACCTCATGTGGCCCCCGAGGGGGTTTGATTCGGCCCGAAAAACCATGATGAAAAAGTTATCGATGTAATTAAATAGTCAATTCCGTATTTTTCAGTGATATTTTGGTCGCAAAACCTTTTCTGGTGGAGTTTTAACGCTAGTAAACAAATTAGAATTGATTTTTACTAATATGAGACCGCAAAATGTCTAGGTAACTTCTGATTTGAAGGCTCGCCGAAGCTCTCGCGATTTCCAATGCGGCCCACCGAAGCAATCGCAACAACGTCTTATAGAAAAGGTTGCCGACTCCTGGTATATCCTATCGTTGATTCTGCTAAACAGAAAAGCGAAGAAAACTAGTGTTTTTCTTCGATAACCAAATTCGGTAATATTTTGGGTTTTATTTTTGATATGAAGATTTCTCCCATTAACCTAATTGACGATCGGCGGAGAAATTGGAATTTGATCACAGGTTATATGCGTAAATTTAGATTATTTTATTTTTTATCTGGTTGCACCGTAACATATTCACTCACAAGAATCTCGTTTGTAAATGGCATTAATGTGGAAATGTACGCTCAAAATTTCACCTTTCCGTAGTTTATGCCTTCAGAGATATTTAAAAAAAATTAAATGGCCCCTATCCAATCCTGTATATTTTTCAAATCTGTTAATATTTTTTAAACGCGCTTAATAGGTCCGAATCTCTTTACAAACGCCAACAAATGGAACTATAGAAACGTTTGAGCTGGTCCTCTTTATGTTGGCCTCCGCTTATGGTGCCAATATCAACTACGCGTGCAATTTAGCTACGTTACATCGGTACCATAGCTGGAAAAGAGAAGAAAAACTAGTAAGCTCCGATTGAATTGGTTGGAGAAGGAGAGAGAATTTAAAAAGTAACTAACCTTGCCTTCAGGAAATGGATTGAGATTGAGTCAATCTCTTCAATTATTACCGTTCCAAACGGAAAGGGCATGCGATGGGAAGCGGCTTTAATCCCTCGGGCGATCCATCCTGACCCAGATTTTTCATGCTAGCGTGTCGTAGAATCAACTAAGCTCCGAAATTCGAGAGACGTTAAAATGTCACAATTAAATTTTTTTTAAAGGTTGGCGGAAATTGTTAATCTGAATTAATATTAGCTCTGTCACGTTGAAAAATTTTTGCAATTATGCTTACTAGTCGAATTTCCACTCGAAAGAAAAGAAATAATTGAACGAGAGGATTAAACAAACAAACTCTCACGCGATTGGATAAGGTTAAAAGTTTTTAGTCCCGTTTTTCTTCTATGGGATCCTAGAAACGACGTCAGTAGGAAGGAAGAAGAAAATAACGTGAACGCTCTGGTGTTTATTTTGTTTTTCTATTCCATGTTTTAACTCTCCTTATTTTAATTTTCGTCGACTGAATGATATTGGTGACCGGAAGTGGAACTATTTAACCGATGTTCACAGTAATCCTATAGCCAGAAATTTTTTTACGTCATATTATTTAAATAATCCATTTAATAAATATTGCAGCACTTATAGCAGATCAATGTACCTTATTAAAAGAACTACCCATTCTCATAAAAGTCATTTGATAATCAGTGAATGACTTGTTCGTCTCGGAACGTTAAACGTTATGTTACAGCACTTTTGAATGAATCTTAAATTAGATGGTTCGAAGCAGAGGAAATATATGAAATAAAACACGTCATTTAAATATTTATTTTTCCTTAAATTTCGAACTTAATTTATCGGAAAACCAATACAGACAGATCCAAATCGTCCAAAATAAATCTTCCGATTCACTCAGACCTATTGAATCCTTTCTAAGCCACCTAAATCCATCGTCCTGTTCCGGATAAGAGATATATTCCCACCTTCATTAATATCCCTTCAAACTGATAAACTGGGTCTATCCGAGGACCGTATAAAAAATGTCGGGAAAACCAGATGCGCATCTATCATTCAGTGCGGCCGTCATCAGTGGCGATTCCGCTTTACCTTTCAGATAGAAATCGTCCTTTTTTTCTCCTTTGGTAGCGACGAAAAAAATCGCGCTTTTTGATAGGTTTAAATAAGCGAGCGTTAAAAGAGTCTTGGGTAATTCGAACATCGTCGTCAAGCAGATTTTGTTTTCGCCAACGATACATGACGGATAACAGAAAATAAAGGGTAATAAAAATATTTTCCCCACTCTCTCTCTCCCTTTTTTGAAAGCGATCGACTTTTCCCATTTTTGTCAGATTCGTAAAGAAAACAGGGGAGGAGAAATTTTTCCTCCGGGTGAAGGAATAAGAGTTGAAGGTGGTGATAGGGGAGAAGTGAAGATAAGAGGGGGAGATAAAGGAGGGGGGGGGGGGGGTAGGAGGAGAATGAAGGGAAACTTTTACGCCCTCGTTTGTTTTAGAGGGGGGTAGGTGTGTCCCGGGGAATGGTGTAAAAGGTGGGAGTGTAGCGAAGGAGGGGAATGAATAGAGGGTAGGATCAACTACGGTTTTTTTTTTTGAAGAAGCAGTCATTTATTCATGCGTCCCCCTGCCTTCTCCTGCGGAGATCTCCGGGTTGGACTTAATCCGCCAACTGTTATCATTCTTTCGGAAGAGTCGCCGGGAAAAGGGTAAGGCTTGTTATGAGGAAGAGAGGGAGAGAGAGAGAGAGATAGGGAGAGAGAGGGAGAGAGAGAGGGAGAGAGAGATAGAGAGAGTTTGTTGGGTTTTTGGGTGGAGAGGAGGGAGATGGGAGAGGTTTTTTTTAAAAAGGGATATTGACGAACGGAGCAAACAAAAGAAACGGGGAGAGGGAACGATGTTGGGGTAGAGGGTTATAAAGAGGTGTTAAATTAGGCTATAGGAGAACACATGATAGAGGGGCTTTTGAAAAGCGTGAGAGGAGGAAAAGGAAGGAGGGAGGCAAGGGGGTGTGGGTTGGGGAGGTTTACGAAAAGATTGAGAGATGGAATTAAACGAGCAAAGAAGAAGGGTGAAGGGAAGAGGAAGGGTGGGGGGGGAGAGAGGAGATGGATGGAAAAAAAGGGTTTGAACAAGGGTGGCGGATGAGGTTGTTCGGCGGGGGGTGGGTGGAACCTAGGATAATGAATGGATTTTACGGGAATTCTGGAAGACGGATGAAAGGGCTCGTGAATCTTGAAGGGTTACGGATGGAGTGAGAATTATTCGAAGAAATTGGCGGAATAGCAGGCGGGGTAGTAATTTCTTTCCAAGGATTGCGGCGGGTGGAAATTTACGCTTGGAACGACGCGGAAGCGGCGGGAAGTTACTTTTCGTGGGGAACAATTACTCTCGAGGCTGATATTTTTTATCAGCTTACGTTTTCGTAAATGGCTGATCAATCAAAAGGATTTGTGTAATTGAAAATTTTTTCAGTGCTTCGTGTTTTTGTAGAAGTTAAGCTGAATTTGTTGCTAATGTTTCAGTAAAAAATTTGGTTATTATATGAAAAGAATAAAGGTGAGGTAAAATATATAAATATATCCCAATCTAGAGTTAGTACAATAGTGGTAAGTTACAAATTCGAATGATCAACTCAGCATTCTTAAAAGAATTATCGATCATGTCAGTGCGAAATGTAGAAGTTATAAAGCTATAATATAGTTTACTTAAATTATAAAATTACTGTTCATAAGAATTTGAATTTTCGGCCGGTGCTTGCATTAAGTACTTCCTTATCAAACTATGTCGCGTCTGCTTCCTATAAAAATACATAGAATCGTTTTTCTTTCCTCAAACAGGCGAAATCGAATCAGCGGACGCAACGCTTGTAAGTAGGGCCCTAAAAAGAAATCTGGTTCGATATAGGTCTTATCCTTTCTTTCCCGTCAGATTAAAGTTTAGCGAAACAGGAAATCCTTTTATGTCAGGATAAAACTCGTATTGCAGAATTATATGAGAGAGTAGTATTAGGACATTTGCGGGAAGGGCTTCGAGCGGGTCTGATTCCTCCCTTACCTCTGGTTAATGCAAAAAATCGAGTTTATTCTCCTCATTTTAAGGTAAGATTCTCCGTCTGTAGACGTCCTTTCCATTCAGAATGCTTGAAATTCTCTCCGTAATTTAGGTCTCGGTGGTGATCAGGAGAGCGTAGGTTGGTCCATTTTTGAGACCAGGTCTCACAAGACTTGATTTGATTTTTGTTGGAGAGGTTAAGTTAAAGAAGTGCTTGAGAAAAATAGTTTTTTTTTTGGGAGTTTAAGCGTTCGATAAAGAAGGAAAACCTCTGTTCGGTGAAATATTTGAGAGTGGATGGGAAAGAAAGAAAGTTTTAGATCCAAAGGGGAAGCCAGATCACTGCCAGTTTTAGTACACTTGAAACCTCCCAACGAACTTTCTCGAAAACCTCTTCTCCGTGATCTTATTACCATTGATCTCTTTTTAAAGGCAACCTAAAACCCGTTGCCTAGCAATCTCGGCATTACTTGGTATTCCCTCTTGTATTATTGCCTTTCAGCTGTCCGTTTCCGCTCAAAATTTGATCCAACCAATTTTCGTGTGTCAATCTGGGTTTTAAATTATACCTCTCCCTTATTCCTGCTACCTTTAACAATATTTGTTTCCTTGGAAACTTGCTTGTAATTACCTCAAATCCGCGCTATACCCATATTTCACAGGCTTCTAATATGCTCACGCATTCTTCCATCAGACTTCGAATCTATATTATAAAAATGACTTCGGCGGGAAATTGGAATCCTGTAATGCTATTTTTAGCAAACTTTCCGAGTAGGTAGAAGATTGACATTTGGTAGGAATGTTCGGTTCTTAAAGTAGAAGCAATTTAAGGAAAAAAAATTCCAAAATTCGATTCGCGAGAATGATTTCCATTCCTCATAAGATAACATGGAAAAATCGATGTTTCGACTTGCAATCTTATTTTATTTTACTTATTAAAATTCATATATTTGGCCTACGATTTTTGGACTTGGACTTGATTAAAGAAAAATAAATGCAGTTTCTTATTCCTATCGTCTTTTATAGCTTTCGAATTTAACGTTTTAATATCAAATTTTGACAAAATTTAGCGTTTTTAACGTGAAGTTGCCTTGCCAACCGATTACATTGTTGAACTCGAAATCCTATTACTCTCACGTATGCTCACGTTGTCTCCGGACCTCCATGGACCCTCCCGGCCCAATTCATAGGTATCAGAGATATCTCAGAATTAGTTTTTACTTTCTCCAATATACATAGTATAGAGAAAGTATTGTTTTCATGAAAAAATTCGAAATCGATATTTCAACAGAAATACACAACATTTTACGTCACGTTCCCATGGTAAATGACATGTTTGTTTCTTTTGTATGTTTATCAATAAGCTACTGTAAGGAATGTATTTTATTGAAACCTAGTACCTGTCAGATAAATCGGAATACGTAAGATCAATCAAGTTTATTTGTGTCAATTCACATTAAAATATGTCTGGCATAACCCGGGCATCGCCGGGTACTTTCAGTTAGTTTAGTAATTACACTACATGACACAAACATTTTTACTAGACGTTTTAGTACATAGGTTGAATTTTTTTCGCCTGTAATCGTCTTCTTATGAATACCTTACTTGAAATTTTTATGCTCGTCTTTGGTACTTTTTCCTTTCTGTATCAAAATATTGCCTAAATAAGTGAAAATGTATACATATCATAGACATCCCATTCACAATATCAGACAAATAACTCTGTAACTTCCACGAAAATGTTTTCTTAAAACAATACGCTCGACTTCACTACAGTCGTATCATCATCAGGTGACACAGTGATACTACTATTGTAGCGAATCCGGTCATTGCTCTTTAAATAAAACCTGTGACACGGATGTTACGGACTTATTTTTCGGCGATCATCATTCGAAAATATAACAATGTTCAGCCTAAGTTCATCGATGCGATTTTCCCATTCGATTTAAATTTACCTTTGATTTTCCAGTCATTAAAAAAAAAATCTAGCGTTTTTTGTTTTTATTCGATTACTTGCGCGCCGAATACGGCTGCTATTTTGGGTGAAGTGTGCCGCCGATTTTCTTTGCGTGCGTTTCTCCCCGAGGCGGGGAAAATTCAACAGGAAAATCCTGATTGGGTGCAAACTGTTCCGCGCCGGGATGAAATGGGACGGAATTCTATGCGAGCACGAATTGCGGAAATCGTGATGAAATACGAGGAATCGAAGCTTGAAAGTTATTGCGGCTATCCTCGGCTCGGAACTCCTGTTCAGAAGTGCCGTGTTTTTCGTTTCGGCGGAAAGGGGGAGCAAGAGCGAGAAAAAAAAACTCATAGGGAAATAAACATTCGCAAATGAAAATGAATGACCAAAGGCGTGGAATCCGAGTTGCTTTGTAAAAAAAAAACAATCTCTCTCTCTTTCGAAATTTATACAAGTGTTCATGCTTTCCTCCCTCTCCCTCTCTCTCTCAACAACCCCTCTGGCCAAACATAATCTAAATGTTATATGTGCGTACGGATGCTTGCGTATTTAAAAATCTTTAAAATTTCACCGTGGTTTCACTTTGTGTTTAAAGATTTAAATATGACACACTAGCAGATCCGAGATAAATTCTAAGCGAGAGAGCAACTCGCCTACGGCGCTGTACACTAAGGGACGCGACAAACGACAATTTGAACTTTAAACTGTAACCTTTTAAATTTTGAAACATATTTTATATATATATTATATTTTGCCTCTACATTGTAATTAAGCTAATTTTGAGAGAGATGAAATTGTGTACCGTATGCTTTCATTAGGAGGAGGGCGTGATTTTCAAGCGAGCGAGTAAGTCGCCTAGGGCGCAGTACACCAAGGGACGCGACAAACGACAATTTGAACTTTAAACTGTAACGTTTTACATTTTAAAACATATTATATATATATATATTATGTTTTGCCTCTACATTGTAATTAAGCTAGTTTTGAGAGAGTTGAAATTTGTACCGTATGCTTTCATTAGTAGGAGGGCGTGATTTTCAAGCTTTACCTAGGGCGCAAAAATGTCTGGTATCGGCTGTTCTCACTAGGAACTTAGGTCTAAATGCTGTTTTTCGTATAGAACACAATATTTGATGTATTATTTGAATGTTAAACGCTATTTATATTGACGATTAATACTTAAACATTTACTTTATGTCCATTTTGGTAGAATCTTTATCACTCGCACTAACGCACAATGTCAAAAATAATCTTAAACCTCAGAGCAGTGTTCCACAACCTTTTTAATTTCAGTGTATACTTTCGAGTATTTTTTTCGTTTTGGCACCCCTAATCATATTCAATGAAGTTCGGTAGTCAGCAAAACTGTGAGAAAATAGTCACCTCTCCCACATAAATGGAGAAAATAACGGCCATAAACGGCATTTTCAAGTTACTGAACTGTTTACGAAATAATTCGAAGGTGCCTACAAATTTTGATTCTCCAATTAAGAAATATATTTATTTCAGTGTAAATCGATTTAAAATGTGTAACATATATATCGCCGTTGATGAGAAATTACTTTCCTGTGGTATTAGCTCGAGAATAATAAAAAATTATTCCTTGCAATTCCAAGCACTTCATCATGCCAAGACCAGTTGCGTAGCACTGCCTCAAAGGACCGCAAAAAAAACTTATTTCATAAATTACCGTTTTATTGCAAAAATTGGAGTATGCAAAAAACTAAATTTCAGGCATTGTCGCATGTTTTCTTCAATAAACGTGCAAGAATTAAAAATCTTGGTAGGTAGACCCATTTTCTATGCTATGGTAGCCTCAAATTATAATTTATTAAAACCTTGAAGCTACCTGAATTAAAAAGAAAGCGCCTAACATCCGAATCCAAATGATCGCATCAAACATTTTTCACCAACAAAAGAAGGACTCCGAGATTTCCGACTTAAGTCGTATTTATGAGAAGAATAACGGAGGCGTCAAAAGAAAGGGAAAAGACGAGGGAAATGGAAAAAAAAGAAAGGAAAATATGAATGTATCGGATTGAGAGAGAGAGAGGGTGAGAGGGCTTTTTAAGGGTAAGATCGTTGCACGAGGATAGAAAGGACGGACGAGAGACCTCGGAAAGAGGAAAAAGAAAGACTAGAATCGATTTCAAAAGGAAAAGGGACCGAAGGTATCTGGCGTATGAAAGGAAAGAGGAAGAATTTCGTGAAGGCACGAGTGATGCTCAGGGAGGAGGGAGGCGAAACGGCACGGAGGAAAGGGGAATAAGAAGGGTGGGCGGTAATCGAAAATGTCCCGAAGAGGAGTTCTATTCGACTGGGCTATCCCCGGCGTAATGGAAAGAGGAGAGAGAGAGAGGTATCGAGGAAGCTGGGCGAATGGATTGTGTGGAGATCGCGGTCCGTCTTGCCAATCATGAGATTTTGTAATTAAGACTGGTATACCTTTCATATCCTTTGGCGAAATTTTATAATGTTCAGAGTGAGAAATCATCATCATCATCATCGGTAGTCTGTCCGTAGACACAACCTCTTTCTCTTTTTCCATCCAGTTAGTCTTCTAGCACTTCTTTAACGATGATCTCTCTCTCTCCTCAGTTAATGCCCAATCCAGTTCGCCTTCCTCTTTCTGATAGTCTGTATAATCGTTCGCTTCTCTCCTATTCTTCGTAGTTCTTCCTCGTTTTTCACCCTATCTGTCCATTTTATCTTCAGCATTCTTCTCCATGTCCACATTTCGAAGATTTTCAAGTATATGACATCATTTTTCCTTAGCGTCCATGTTTCTGCCCCATATAAAGCTATAATCCATACATAGCATTTTATCAACTTCTTACGGATATCCTGCTTTATATTCCCTCTTAGTAGTAGTTTCTTTCTTCTGAAAGTGGCTTTTGCTTTCGTTATTCTGGTCCTGATTTCATCGGTACATTTTTCTTCTGTCGTTATGATGCTTCCAAGGTATTTATATTGTGAAACTTGTTCTAATGGCTTTCCTCCAATACTTAGTTTCAAATTTTCTTCTTCTTTACTTGATATTCGCATGACCTTGGATTTTTCTGTATTAATTTCCGTACCGTATTTTCTACCTGTTATCGCTAATCTATTTATCATTTTCTGTATTTCCTTTTCCTTTCTTGCTAAAAGTATTTGATCATCCGCGTATTTCATGTTCCTATAACCCTTTCTCCGATTTTGAACTCTCCCGTGCCTTCTAACTCTTCCTGCATTAGTCTCTCTCCATATATATTTAATAGAATCGGCGATAGACAATAGCCCTGTCTTACTCCTCTACCGATATTTACTCCGCTGGTGTCCGCATTCTCCAACCTGACCTTTACAATTTGATTCACATATATATTCCTGATCAGTCTCCTGTATTTTCAGTCTACACTTGTATCCTTTAATATCCTCATCAGCAGTACCCAATTTACTCTATAAAAGGACTTCTACCAGTCCACGAAACATACGCAGCAATCTTAACTGTACTCTATTGTTGTTTGTTTATAATATTTTAATTTAAAAATTTAAGTAACTTGAAAGCACTTCAAATTCAGTTTTTTTATTTAAGAAGACAAAATTTCCTTTGTATGTACCCTTTTAACGTGTTTCACTTATGCAGGGTACTTAACTTGGCTTTCTCTTTTCCCAGCACTGCCATATACTATATAGGTGCTATACTGTATCCTATTCCTTCCTATTTTTTCCCTTGTTCCGTTCCTTCCTTCCTTCATCTCTCTTTACTACACAATTCCCCCTTCCTGTTTTCTCTTCAACCCTCTTCCCATTTTCCGACATTCATCTCTTATGACATATTATGACGAATTACACTGTTGAAGGCGTCCAGCTAAAACTAGCCGATTCCGTCAAATACTTAGGCGTTACTTTAACAAGCAACCTCTCGTGGGATATGCACATACGAAATATATGCGGGAAGGCTAAACAGAAACTAGGATTCATCAAACGCATAGTAGGTAAAAGTGAGGAAAAAGTCAAAGAGACATGTTACTTCTCGTTAGTAAGACCGCTATTAGAGTACGCGTCGAGCATATGGGATCCGTACGTGAAAGGATCAATCTCAGAGTTAGAAAGAATGCAGCGAAAAGCCGCTAGATTCGTCAAAAATTGTTACGATAGAAACAAAAGTGTTACAGGCTTGATACAGGACTTAGGATGGGAATCACTAGCTGAGCGCCGATCACGCTCTAGGTTAAAACTTCTCGAAAGATTTAGAACGCATATATTCTCCAGCGATGTCGAAGAAATAATAAGAGCGCCAACTTATATTGGTAGAATGGACCATCCTCGTAAAATAAGAGAGATAGCCTGTAAGACTGAGAGGTATAAAGGCTCGTTTTTCCCTAGAACGATAGCTGAGCAGAACAGAAGTTACGAAAGGAAATCAGCCGACGTAGAATGATACTATACACTATTATGCGCTTTACCTTGGTGCTATTGCACCCCCTGCCACACACCATTGCGGTGGCTTGCAGGGTGAACTATAGATAGATATAGATATCTTTTCCTTCCATGCCCTATCACGTCGCGTCTCTCCCTCTCCATAATCCTTTATTGCCCTCCCTTTTGTCTCCCCATTCGTCGTTATCCTTATACATATATTTCCTTTCCCCTCCTTTTTACTCTGAGGCTTCCCCTTTTATGCCATAATCTCAGCAATCCAACTTCCTCCTCATTACACCTAACCACTTTCTTATTCGCTTGTCTTTCTCCTTTCTCCTCTCTCTCTCTCGGGTGAGAGCGCGTAAACCGAGACAATTACGGACGAAAACAGCCTTCCCATTCTCTCTCTTATATAGTCTTCCTTTACATTCTATATTCACGGGACATCATTTCCCCTTTTCCTTCCTTCCACGTTTGTTTTGCTCTTTTTCATCCTGTGCTTCTTGCTTCGCCGTCTATATTCTCAGAATGATTTCTCCGAAGCACACACTCTTCATCTCACGCCAATGCGGTATTGTTCGTCCTATTTCACGTGATTTTCTTCCGCTGTCTCCGCGGACAGCGTACGGGGTTAAATTCACGTGCTTTTTTATCGAGAGAAAATGCCCCCGTGCTGTATCGAACGGAACGAATACGTTAGACGAGGCGTAACGGAAGAAAGTGCATGCGCGTGTGTACATGTGCGTGTGCACCTACGCACACGTATAACAGAACTGAGAACTGTTTCTTCGCTTTAGTTCCTTCCTCGTCTGTTTTTTTTTACGATTCAGGTGAGATTTACGAAGACGATTGCTCATTTAATATTCCCTTTCTACCTGTTGCTCTTTTGATTTGATATCTTTACTTTCTCCATACGTAGTAATGGGAAAGTATTGTGATCACGAAAAAAATCGACTTCGAGATTTCAACGGAAATACACGTTTTGAGGTCCCTAGGCCACGTTTAGACTATTTTCGGAATGATGTCTGTGTGTGTGCGTATGTGATTGTGGGCACTCTAACTCAAAACGTACTTGCCATATCGTTACCAAACTTCATATACAATACGTTAGCATAAGCACAAAGAACAGATTAGTTTTTGGACAATACCGGTTAACCGAAAGTCGAGGTTTATTCGAAACCCGATTTGGTTTTTGCGATATTTCTCCCTTAAAACATCATTATTGTATATATAAGAAAACGCTTGAAGTCTTTGTCGCGGCCTGACCGGACGGTCTCATCAGTTAGTTATGCAAACTGGCTGGTACATTTAGTGCTGCCCCTCCACTGTAACTAATTGCGGCCGCACCTATATTCATTTACGTAAATTGGATGGATGGTAAATGCATAATATAATAATAACAATACAATTTATTTCAGCGTTGGCATATACATTTGCATGGTTTCGTCACTTACGTACATATTAACGGGGAGCCCAACTTAAAAATATAAATACGAAACAAATACCATTTAAATCATGTTTTAAAATTTAAGAACATTAAAAGAAACCAATTAACATTTAAATGATTTGTTATAGATAACAATAGAAAAAACAATCACATTTTAATTTCTGGTGGCCAATATTTAGCAATTTCTTCTAAAATTAATTGTTATTTTAATACGAGAACTAAATTAGATTAACATTTTGAACAAGTAACGCAGTGAATTTCGAAAGATTTTATTTGAATAATACTTTTGTTGAACTTTATTATGTCTACTGAACTAAAATTAAGAATTCATGTCTGCGGTTCCATGGGTAAAATGTAAACACTACCGATACACTCACGTAATTAATTACGTTAGAAAAGTAAAACATTTTACTACATTATTTAAAATCGATTCGTTCGAATATCTCAATCTATTATTCAATTAATTACGATGGAAAACACAATTAAGATCAATAATTTTATATCTATTTAGAGTAATAATAGGTATTCTTATTTAGGTTCTCCTGTTATTATGTTGACATAAAAACTCATATTCCGCGTAATCAATATTTACTCATCACTACGACACGCTATTTTGTGATTGTTGGTTGTTTATTTAGCAACTGAATAGAAAGCGTCAGTCGCCATCATCAAAGACATTGAGCTTTAGGAGATTATTCGTTGGTTGGTTTTGGTTAGTTTGTTGTTTTCATTTGCTTTCGTTTCGTGTCCATTTTTTGTGTTCTTTGTTTGTTTTCTTTGTTTGTGTTCTTAGTTGTTCATTTTGTAATCTATGTTTATATTCTTTGGTTGTGCTCTTGATTTTTGTTCCTTGATTACCTATTTGTCGGTTTACACCTTTTATGCCGGCTATTGGTTAGAGTTTAATTCATTTCTTTTTTCTTGGTGGTTTTTACATTGAACTTATATTCTTTGGTTGTACTCTTAATTTATGTTCCACGATTATTTATTTGTCGGTTTACATCCTTTTCTACCGGGTATTGGTTAGCGTTTAATTCATTTCTTTTTTCGTGGTGGTTTTTGTAGTTTTCGTATTGGTTCGTTTCGTGTTCTTTCCACTTTATTTCAAGACTCCTAATGTAGTTTACAGAAAGGAGAGGAGAAGTTTTAGTATGCATCATTTTCTCAAGCTGTCTTCTAAGCGGGAAAAGGTATAACTATTTGCAGTCCGAAATGCACCCGGGCGAAGCCGGGTACGAAAAGCTAGTTGTATATAAAATTCTATACAAAGGTTATAGAGAATGTAATTTCCTACAACTTTTATTTGAAACAATTTTCCATGGCAGTTATTGTTAAGGAATTATTTATAAAAAATTATCGGTTTTTTCGGTTTCCGTCAAATATCTCCTTAAAAAACGTCGTTATTGGTAATATTCTTGAGGACCAAAGTAGTAGAGAATAATATTTCTTCCAACTTTAGTTTGAAACAAATTTCCGTATAACCATCCATTTCGGAGATATTTCGATTTTTCTTAATACCATTATACAGCGCCAGCACCATGTAGCGGTGAATTCTGTAAACATATTCAAAATATACTTAATTTACGGCAATAAGGACGACTGTATTCTTTTACGATACGAAATGATAATTTTGCTTCATAATGCTATTCATAATAATTTAAACATCTCTACCCCAAATATGGAGAAAGTCATGCTTTGGCCACATCAGATTTTATTTAATTTTTGCAGGAGGTAGTGCAAAGATCAATTCCATGGATGGCAAATGATTTTTTTGTCGTGTGCCAAGAAAGTAAACTGAATCATCAGAATTCTTTCCGCGTGCCATTAGTTTATCCCTTCTCTAAGAAACTTCATATTTTATGTAGAAGATACAAGCTTATGCGTGCCTCATATTTTCCTGTGGTTAGTGCCTCAAATTCCACTAACTATGGCTGTACACGCCGTATCCCTTTGTTATCGAAGTTCTTTTTCTCTTTTCCACTTTATTTTTATTTCAATTCTGTTACTGCTTCGTTCTCAGCAAACGTTTATAGTCATTGTATTATTTTCCATCCACATAAACTGCTAAACCGATGGCTTCTATGTTACCGAAAACATTAAGTCGCAAAAACAATGGGATAGATAAGGCTACTTCTATAGATCTATTCATTCAATTAGAATAAAACTTTGCCAAATACCATTTCAAAGTCTAAAACTCCAGGATCTCTATATATAATAACTGACGATTTCCCGAATGACGATAATTTTCCTGCGCCTTTTGCTGTTGATAATTTAAACATTAACATTAAGAAACGAGAGTTCATAATTCGGATAATTTCCTGCTTTTTGGGAAACAAAGAATCCCAAAAAAATAATTTTATTTTAAATTAGAGAATCGACAGCTTGGGAGGAGGAAATCTGACTGCGCTCCATTCATCTCCAATAAATTCACCGAAGCGTTATCCCATACGTCTACACTACTTATGTTTTAAAGAGTTAGTTCACCATTTATCGATTTTTAAACACAATTTTTCCAGGTTATTTCCATCTAGAAAATGTTTTATTCTCGATTTATGTGTATTTCACACGTTTCTCCTTATTATTTATTCATCAGAATCGGTTTTCTTTTATAATGGCCATGTTTTTAAACGCTGAATATCAGCGGTTTTTTAAAGTAACCGGCACACGTCGGAATAGGCCGATAATTTGAATTTATTTCGTAACACTTGGTGACACACATCGGGCGGTTAAAAGGAAAGGAAATTATTATCCCAAACGTTGGTACCCATCCAGCACATATTCCCCAGCACATGTTTCCTAGGAATCCGACTAGTGGATATTCATTTAAACTTTTCAAATAAAAACTTCACCGCAGAAAATATTGAGTTTCACGAATATTCGATTCATGTAACACTTGCCAAACATCAAATAGTTTGTCTTAGAGTTTAAATTTTTTAACTTATTGAACTTTATTGAACTGAATTTTATAGACTATAAATAATTGTGAATCAGTCGAAAGAGCTATAAACAGAGTGTAATTTTACGGAACTGTGGAAGCCAACAATATCTCTCCTTTCATTCTAACGAAAAATTCATTTTTGACAGATAACAGGAATAAACGACATTTAATCGCATCAAGATTGCTATAAAAATAAATTTCAATCTATTTATTATTTTCACGATAAAATATTACAATACGAATATAAGATATTATAAAACAATCAGTTAATTTTTAATTTACGGGTTCATTAAAATTAAAACCTAACACTATAAGGTTTCATGGGCTGACTGCCAACCGAACAGATTTTTCGATATAGATAAGAATTTTCCTTTCCAAATGTAGGATTTACGCAAAAACTCCTAGTCGTCCAAGTAAATTCTATTTAATCTCTTTTCTTTAGTATTATCCTGATTCTATAATTTATACTCTATAACTTAATACAGCTCCCAGAGATACAGAAATGGAAATGAAAAATAATTATTCTGTATGCTCAGGTTCGCTTAACTTGAAAACTAACTTCTTACAAGAACTTTACGTGGCCTGTATATTGTATTAAAGTAAAACGTCTCTTATAAAGCGTTTTTTAATTTAAAATTTGAAGAGAATAACAAGGTTCAGGTGTATGCGGATTTTTCCGAAAGGAAACATTACTCGTAAATACGGAATAAAGTTTTATATTCCAGCATTACACATCATTTCCCTCCATCTTCCCTCCCGACACCTGGTTCCGCCTTTCGCTCCTTTTCCCTTCCTTAACCCTCTCCATTTTCAATATATTCTATTACCCTCCATTCCCGATTCTTATCCCCATAAAAAATCCCCCAATCCGTATTCCCCTTTCCAATACACATCACGCCGTAATCCTTTCCTCTTTTACGCTCACCTCGCCATTTATCAAATCTTCCCTTTTTACGTATAAAACCTGAATATGATGTTCCCTCTCTCTCTATCTATCTGTCTCTCTCTCTCATCTCTCGCCCATATTTCTTCTATTCGCGCCGTTGCTTGCGTCTCGACTCGTTCCTCTTCCCCTTTCATTGTCTCGTTAAATCGCCCTTTACCCTCCCTCCCCTGCATTCCCCTCTCCAACCCCCCAATCCACACTTCGGCACCTACCTTCTTTTGTTTTTTTTAAAATTCGCTTCCGACCGATCTCTCTCACTCTTTCTCGCACGCTCTCGCGAACTTAATACGTTTCTTTCGCGAATAAATAAATTATGTATACAAACGCACACTTGTTCCATCGGTTTCGACCTGAGGTATCTGTATATTTTTTCGAGGAAAAGTAAGAAATTGGTTCCGAGAGGTGCTGTGGAGAAAAATATATTTAGAGGATGCCAAAAATGCTGTGACTTTTGGCCGCCGGGAACAGTATTGAATATGTCTATTGTTACAAACATTATTCAATATAATAAATAACGTACATAATATGTAAATGACGCATAAATAAAGATATTAATATCAATAAAGGAATAAGCATGCATTTCTTATGGCCGGTACGCGATTGATAACTCGGTCAAAATATATGAGGATAAAAATGTCAGGAAAACCGGATGACAAAATAAATCATCCGTCCCTAAGGGCGACCAAAGATTCTAAATTTTTATGGCTATAAAAAATGTTTGGCTACTAAGCAGCCATCATTAGTGGTGACAGTATACTCCAACTTTTTATAGACATCCGAGTTCCCTAAGTTATTATTTCAGTATCTCTATCGAAAACTCCATACAAATTTTTATTGCCATCTTAGATCTTTGATCCTTTTTAAAAACTCCATTAAATATGGGGTACAGATGTTCCTCTAAAATTTTTAACAAATATTCGAGCTTTGCCTACGGTTGAATTGAACAGAATCGTGAAGTTCTAGTTACCACATCGATGTAAATATTTTTTAAAAAGGTTTCTCTCGATTCACGCGGAGAGAATAAAAATTTTCTCGAGGATGCTGCGATAATATTTGCTCTGCAAGAACGGGATTTCGCGAAACTTCTTCAATTTTCGCATTTCTCGTGTTTCCTCTAGAATTCCCCTCCCACTCACACGCTGCGTTGTTTTTGCTCCTCCTTTCCCGTTCTCGCAAATAACACCATCGGTTTCCTTGCCCAGCTCCGGCAAGACAATTTTGTGAACGCCTACACAAGATAGCCGCAAAAAAGTAGCCGAACATCTTTCGACGCACGGGGCACGTCTCTACTAACATAAGAGGTGGGCAAATTTTCGTAATAAATCATTCGAGTGATTCAGCGCTCTCCTCCTCAATGGTTTAACTACTGCTAAATTAATGTATAAGCTTAAAGGCAACTGAAATTTGTCATACAAGATTGATTTGTAGGCAAACTGTTCATCCGATTTTCTCCATCATTTCCTCAGTATATAGCCTGATTTTGAATTGGATTCCATCCACTGTAAAAACCAAATTGAATAAAGCAGAACTTTGGAGCTTTATATGTGACTAATTAATATGACTGAAAATATTAAAAATACTATTACTTTGTAATATAATAACAGTTCTTCGATTTCGGCCAAGTTCTTAAAGCTTCCTCTCATTCCCTGACTTAGCTTCATGTCTTGTGCGATCGTATATAAGTATCAACCTAACCGAATTATATCCTTATTTAATAGCAAACAGTTATAGAGTCGAAAACTGAAATATATATATAATAAAAGCCCCGACCTATCTGTCCATAACGCTCAGAGCTTCACCGGCGGCATAGTATCCAGGGGTATTTTTGTTAAATCCCATTCGACTCATACATTCGGGTTTTACTTGGCCTTATCTCCCTTAACTTTTCAGTGGACATGTTGATAATCCAGGTACGTATGCCAACGTCCGCTCATTAAGAAGAAGAAATCGAGGAGATGTATGAACATATTAACGATATTTACGAAGAAGACGGAAGGGGAAAGGTAAACTACATAATAAGAGGAGATTGGAACAGCAAATTTGGAGAAGGACGAGAAGAATATATTGTCGGTCAATACGGATGTGGGAAAATAAACCGAGGAGGAGAAAAACTTGTAGAATTCTGCGTTAATAACGACCTAGTATTACTAATACATGGTTCAAAAACCGTAAACAAAGGTTGTACACACGGAAAAGCCCAGAAGATACAATAAGATGCCAAATAGATTATATCCTAGTAAAGAAAAGATTCAGGAACAGCATAAAAAATGCAAAGACAATAACAGGATCAGACATTGATTCAGATCACATCCTTCTAATAGTCGATGTAACTACAAAGCTTAAACAAATAAAGAAAACGAAAAGAGAAAGATAGACTTAGGACCGAAAAACTGAAAGAAAAGAAAGATGCATTCAGCAGGAAGTTGGAAGATCGCCTTAGATATTTGGAAAACAAACCGAAGACCGTAGAAACAGAATGGGAGGAAATTAAAAACGGTATCAAAGATACCTTGAATAAAGAGGTTGGAAAACAAGAGAAGAAAATCAGAAAACCATGGATCACTGAGGAAATTCTGGAGAATATAAATGAGAGAAGAATATGGAAAACCGTTGACAGTGAAGAAGGTAGTCAACTATAAACGCACAAACAATGAGTTGAGAAGGGTAACAGATAAAGTTAGGGAAAATTGGATAAAAGAAAACTGTGAGGAAATACAAGAGATGGAGAAGTTAGGACGGTACGATATGATGTACGCTAGGGCACTGGAGTTAGAAGATAAGAAGCCTAATGGGATTCGTTGTATAGGATTACGAATACAGATGAAAAAATAGTCGCAGAAGAATACATTAAGGAACTATACCACAAGCGGGCAGGATCGGCACAAATAAAACTAGAAGAAGAGGATAACATTGAAGAGGGACCAAGTATTATGAAAAGCGAAGCAGAAAAGGCGATACTGGAACTGAAGAAAGGAAAAGCTACAGGCAGCGATGGAATACCGGCAGAGGTACTTAAAATCATGGGATCGGAAGGACTAAAAGTGATTACGAAATTAATTAACAAGATTTACGACTCGGGAGAGTGACCTCAGGATTACCTAGAAGTAACAATGATCCCTGTATAGAAGAATCCAAAGGCAATGCAGTGTAAAGACTACAGAACGATAAGCCTACTGTCACACACTTCGAAGATCATCACGAGGATTCTTAGTAAAAGACTAGAGAAAAAGGCCGAAGAAATGTTAGGGAAAGATCAATTCGGCTTCAGAAAAGGACGAGGAACTATCGATGTAGTGAGAATAATATCAGAAAGAGCAATAGAGTACAGCCAAGATTGCTGTCGACTGGCAAAAGGCCTTAGATAGAGTAAATTGGGTACTGCTGATGAGGATATTAAAGGATATAGGTGTAGACTGGAAAGACAGGAGACTGATCAGGAATATATACTTGAATCAAGTTGTAAAGGTCAGGTTGGAGAATACAGACACAAGCGGAGTAAATATCGGTGGAGGAGTGAGACAAGGCTGTTGTATATCGCCGATCCTATTCAATCTATATATGGAGAGAGGCTAATGCAGGAAGCGTTAGAAGGCACGGGAGATTTCAACATCGGAGGGAGGATTATAGGAACAGTGAAATACGCGTGTGATCAAGTATTTCTAGCAAGAAAGATAAGGGAAATACAGAAAATGATAAATAGAGTAGTGATAACAGGTAGAAAATACGGTATGGAAATTAATACAGAAAAATCCAAGGTCATGCGAATACCAAGTAAAGAAGAAGAAAATTTGAATCTAGTATTGGGGGGAAAGCCGTTAGAACAAGTTTCACACTATAAATACCTTGGAAGCATCATAACGACAGAAGAAAAATGTACTGATGAAATCAGGACTACAATAACGAGAGCAAAAGCCGCTTTCACAAGAAAGAAACTACTACTAAGGGGGAATATAAAGGAGGATATCTGTAAGAAGTTGATAATTAAGTAAGTGCTAGAATGAAAACTGGATGGAAAAAGAGAAAGAGGTAGGGAAAGGTTTCAGCTGATAGACGACTGGAAAGGGAAAGAGCTATCAAGACATGAAGAAAACTGCGGAAAATAGTAGTATATGGAGAACCAAGTTTAACCATGAATAATCGCGGACCTGTCTACGGACGGACTACATATGATGATGAAACAAACAAAACTGTTTTAGGAATTTAATGATTTATTTGAGAGAACTTGGCGTGTCAGTTGGGTGGACGTCAGAAGCTAAGTAAATAAAAGCTAAATAAAATAGAGTCAGCTGCGTTAAAAATGTTGAAGTTACACGTGGAAAATTATTGAATATCTGAAACGAAGACTTTTGTATAGAATGCATAAGGGCAAAAACTATTAACTATGGCAACGTAATTTTTCAATTTCCAACTCATGAGGCAAATTAGCCTGCATTAGGGCATTTCATTTTTTACTTCCCTAATCAAAAACTGAATCATGGGACAGGTATTAAGGGGTTCGTAAACTTGAGGCCAAACGGATCTTGCCACGGGGGTGACAGATATACAAATGAGCAAAGGGGAAATACGAATGGAGAAAATGAAAAGAAACAACCCAAAGAAGCGAGAAATAGTCGGAAGGAGAGAATGGGAGACTTTCATTTCGAGGTGCCGAGACGTTGAAAGATTGGAAAGGAGGGAGAGAAAGGTGAGAAGAGGACATACATACATACATACATACATACATACATACATACATACATACATACATACATACATACATACATACATACATACATACATACATACATACATACATACATACATACATACATACATACATACATACATACATACATACATACATACATACATACATATATACATACATACATATATATAAGTATATATATATATATATATATATATATATATATATATATATATATATATATATATATATATATATATATATATATATATATAGAGAGAGAGAGAGAGAGAGAGAGGGAGGGAAAAAAGGGATAGAGCGTGGGAACAGAAACCCCCGAAGTCTGTGGCGAAAATAACCCGCGAAAGAAACAGGCTACGAAATGAATAATTGCAGCGTGCGGGAGACGAAGGACGACATTTATGGAAATGCGGAAAGAGGTATAATTGGACGAAAAAATGAAAAATAATAGCAACGTTTTAGAGTACCTCTCTCACTCATCCAAGCTCCGAATCGAGCAGAAAGGAACGCGATATCGGAAACAATTCTAGAGGAGGAACATGAGGAGATGGAAAACAGAGGGAAACAAATAAAACTAGGACCATTGTGAAGAGAGTGGAACGATACGGGGACGCGTTCGTCGTACGGAGCGATGGAGAGAGGGAGAAAGAGAGTTGTATTTTTTTTTATCATTCGGCCGACCCGATTCTCTCTCCAATGAAATCAGGAGTACGGAGAGGATTTCCAGGGAGGAATAGAGAGAGGGAGAGAGGTAAATATTTTAAGGCTTTCGGAAGATATATCCTGTAAGGGATTTAGAAAAGGTTAAGGTGGCTCAGGAGTGGTACGATCAATGTCTGACTAAACTTTTTATTTATTTATTTTTTCAAGTAAAGGAAGGGAGTTCGCCGTGGATAATTGAGTTCGGATGTGATCAGGTCGCCGCTGTCCAATGAATCTAATATATATATAAAATTGACTTCGTCGTCGTCGGTGAGAAATCGGAACCCTGTAAAGCTATTTTTAACAAACTTTCCTAGAAGCTAGAAGATTGACATTTGGTAGGAATGTTCGGTTCTTAAAGTAGAAGCCATTTCAGAAAAAAAATTCCAAAATCGACCCGGGTTCGATTCCCGAGAATGAATTCCGTTCCTCATAAGATAACATGGAAAATTCGATATTTCGACCTGCAACCTCATTTTATTTTGCTTATTAAAAGTCACATATTTGGCCTACGGTTTTCGGACTTGGACTTTATTAAAGAAAAATAAATGCAGTTTCTTATTCTTATCGTCTTTTATCCCTTTCGAATCTAAATCTTTCGAATTTAACGTGTCAATATCAAATTTTGATAAAATGTAGCGTTTTTAACGTGAGGTTACCTTGCCAACCGATTACATTGTTAAACTCGAAATCCTATTACTCTCACGTATGCTCACGTTCTCTCCGGACCTCCATGGACCCTCCCTACCCAATTCATAGGTATCAGAGATATCTCAGAATTAGTTTTTACTTTCTCCAATATACGTATTATAGAGAAAGTATTGTTTTCATGAAAAAATTCGAAATCGAGATTCAACGGAAATACACGTTTTCAGGTGCGCAAAGGGAGAAATGATTGTATTACCATATAATACATAATTTTATTCGCCAAAGAAGTCTGGCATATCCCGGGCGTCGCCGGGTACTTTCAGCTAGTAAATGAATGTATGACTCGGTGTGCATTAGTGCCTGTGCTAATACTCATTGTCAATGAAACGTAAAAGGTTAGACAAAAAATTGCGAATAATTGGTATGGTAGAAGCGTTTCAAGGTTTTTGAATATGCAAGGGAATTGTTCTTCGAAACTTATTTATGGAAATAGAGAAATAAACTAGTAACTAGGTAAATCTAAAATGTTATGGCCATTGGAGACATTTAAGACAGTTAAGTTTTTAATTTTTGATACAAAAGTGTTTATTTTGAAGTCCAAATTGCATTCATTTTATTAATTCATTTGTTACATAATAACTTCAATTTTTTGATTATTTTTTAAAAGAACAGCTGTTTTTAAAATTTATGACGAAAATTAATTTCTTTGTTGCTCTAATAAAGTTGCTTATTCTAATTCAAATTGTTTTTAAGTCCTTAAGAGCGGATATAAAGTTTTTCCAAACATAAGACTTGATTTTTTTGTTAGGATGGAATTAAGGTTAAATATTTTTGAGGGACGATATGACGTTGGCCTTGGAATAATAAACGAGTGGATAAAGCATTAGTTTATATTATCATTCTGCGTCTCAGCGGCGCTTCTTACTTGCGATGGAGATATAACCAGAAATATTATTTCATACTCTTTTTTTTAATTAAAAAACTTTCCTCGTTGGTAACGAAGTATAAAATAAAAACAAATTTTTTAAATAAAAACGACGGAAACTGATTGTTTTTACTGACTTTTATGGCATTGCATATTAAGTTATTACCCAGAAAACTTTTGTATTTGCATTACAATTAGCAATAGGTATTAAGGCGACCGGTTTGATGTTAAGAAGTTCCTCATTGCCTTCAAAATGTTAAAAGTTTTCGTCCAACAATTCCTCACTAATGAAATTGTCTTTTTATACTAGTATAAAGTAAACTCGTTTGTTGATTTTCTTGGGTAACTTAATAGTGCCTACTTTATTTTGCATCTTTATAACTTTCATAAGCTCGAATGCAGACACAAAATACGCCAGAATGCACAATCAACGTACTTGGAGATAAAAATTCTTACAGTAGATTCTAACATAATGACAGGGTTTTAATGATTTAACGTTTCCGATCCAAATATTTTCTTGGTTAATTTTACAATTGGAATTGCTAAAGGAGAGGTAAGTGCGCGCTTTCTATCCTTGGTGTAAATAATTTCCTTCAGTAAATGTAGCGATATACATGTTATTATTTATATGATCGGATTTTAGTATTTAAAAATACCGCCTTAATCGTTATTCTATAGTTGGATATAGTAATCATAGTTTTCCGGGATTATGTATCAGGTACATATTTCATTTTTTGCGATATCTTTATTCTACCTAAAATTATCGCTATTGATGTATTGACATTATCACAGTACACAATTTCTATAATATTATCATTTAAACTTTAAAAATTAACCATTAAAATAAAGAAATTGAAAAAATCCTATCTTAGGTCTCCAATTGTCAAATTTTTGATGCTATTGGAAATACATGAGATAATTATTTTTTCAGTTTTGATTTTTGATGATTGTTTTCGGAGTACGCAAGTATTCTGTCAAATAAATTTGTATTAAAAGAAATATTAATTTAATATAATCTAGAGTTGGCACTCCCGCTTGTGTGATCTGACCCAGATATGCCATTTTTGTCGTCAGTATATTTCAATAAAAGCCTCAAATGTGTAACGTTAAATGGAAGCCTCAATACTATGCATGTATGAAACGGAAACTTTTAATGTAATTATTTTAGTAAATTTCATCTATGCTACAGGAAATTATTATTTTCTGATTTGAAAGGAAATTATTTTTTTGAATGGCTATTAATGCAAGAAGTCTTATATTTTATCTTTTTGTGACTTTTTTGGGACTTTATTTTTTTGTTTCCACCCAAATGCAAACACTTATTAAGATACGTGACACCACTCTGTCATTTTTGTCATTTATATAAATTGTAAATAGTACATTTCATCGAAATGCATCCAAAGGTAAAGCAGGTGGTATATATATATATATATATATATAGTGAATCTTAAACTTCGGCCGTGTAACATGTAAACATCGCAAGAATAACATAGTACACAGTTATAACCGTCGAATGAAGCGAACATGAAGAAAACCGCTCCGCGTTTCCTATTTAGATGAATGAAGGAAGAAAATCTTAAACTGTGAGAAATCGAAAATAACGTATAAACTCCCTCCCCCTCCCTTCCACCCTCTCCTTCCCTTCTCCCCCTCCCTCCCTCTCTCTCCCTCCTCCTCTCTGTATCCATCTGTCTCCCTCCCCCTCTCTCCCATATAAATGCATTGAATTCTCAATTTCGGCGAAAATGGGAGTTGTCATTGTAGCTTATAATTAGTATTTTAGTAAAACTGATAAAATCACGTATTTGATTGATTCTAACCGCATTTCTACGCGATTTCGACCACAATTCGGAATCTGTCTTCAATAAAAATAAACTTTGTTCTTTCCCGCAAAGAAGTATCCAAGTCTCAAGTTCGTACCATGATTTTAAGTAATTTTAAAGTGCAAATTCAAAGTAGTCTACACTCATCGCTGTATTTCAGTTGCAGGACGCGGCAAAATACGTGACGTTTTGTAATTAAAACGTTCGCCATTTTGAGTAAAAGTGACTTACAGAAACAAAACCTTGACCATTCACTAAGTTAGGATGTAAGGAAGAATCGTACCAAATTTGGTTATTCTATCTTTTATCGTTTAGGAGGAGTTCCATGAACAAACACACAAACCAACAAACACACCCTTCAGATATATTATAGGAGATATATGCATACAGATAGATGGGCGGACCGAATTATGTAGGCGCTCTTATTTTCAAAAAAGACACCTGTAAGGTTGAAGAGAGTTGGAAATAGCAATAAGTATTTCTGGAGAGAGATGGAGTAAAAATGAATACTAAAGTGGGAGTCGAAATAAGGAAATGAAGGAAGAGACGAGGCAAGAGGATGGAATAAGGAATACGTAGAAATTGGTTAAGCCAGTGGTTTTATATCCGTCTGTCTATGCATTAAATGTATATTTTGCGGGATTTTTCCTTTCCCCTATTTAATTTCCAGTTCATGGGGTTTTATGACATTTTTGAAACCATGCGGCAATGTGGAGTACCCCAGGGATTCATCTGAGGTCTCTTGTTCTTTTGTCTCTTGTACTCTTCTTATTTCAGGCATTCAAAGCTTATCTCTAAAGGTCTTCAACTGATCCTCTGCTCGCATCCTTTATTTTTTCCTTCTACTGTATTTTTTGTTCCATTCATTTTCTTTTATTAGTCTCAATTTTCATTCTCATCGTCTTCCTTTATATATGGAAAGAGGTCATTTTTCCACTGATACCTGCCAATATTTTTTTCAAGTTGGCTACGTAGTGCGATTCACGTTTATATCTTATGTTGCGACTTTTTAAATTCATCAGCTGTTCGGACACAGGAGGTAATTTTAAATAACAAATTTCAAACGATTTTATAAATTTTGTACTAATATTTCCACAAAATCAACCGTGGAAATACTGCAATTTGTTTTATAATCTACTATACCCATTTCCAATTATGGAGATATAGCAAATATTGGCCACTTCAGGGGATTATATTTTAGTAAATACTTTTATATCCCATTGCTTCTATCTGATAGAACCTCAACCGATACACGATTAAGCTGCGCAAATCGTATTAAATCTAAGGGATTTAAGTGCACCATTTCAGTGTATCGAATAGTCATTGGTATTTTTCTTATTATCCAATGCTATGTTGCTATTAAATTTATAACCAAATGAGTCAGGATGAATACATCACTTTAAAGCTTGAATTAATTCTGTATCCATTAATAATTACGTAAACCAGATGCGCATTTCAGTAGCAAAGTGGCTATCCTCTACAGTGAATGTCAGTTTGAAAAGATCGAGCAGTGAGCTCCTAAGGGTACTTGCTTTTTATCTGCCTTATGCGGTTTTTATAGCTAGCGTTGACTAATTAGAATTTTTGTTTTCATTAGTGTTAGAATCGATGCAAAAAAGAATAATACAGCATTATATGAGAAATGTATGCTTTGTTAAATCGAATATTCAAGTGGATTGGTGCCGAAAAAAATGGCCCATCCTGTTGCATTATATTTTTTCACGCCTAAAAACTTCCCCCCGACTATTTATTGCCTATTAGACGCCACGGGATAAAAAAATTCCATTATTTCGTTTAAGTTCTCTCTCTTTCTGTCCCTTTCCTTCCTCATCCCCTTCTCTCTCCCTATCTCTGTCTCGCTTTCAGTCATTCTTTTGTTTCGACCCTTCTATCGCGCGTGTTTATGCGTACTTTTTCATATATTCACCTTCACGGACCCAAACCAAGAGTCATTCCGCTACTGCTTCAAGTATCCAGAAATTCCAACTTTGCGTTTGCTTTTTATTTTATTCATCTGCCAGTCTTTTTAAGTCTCGGTTTAACCTAAAATATTTATGACGAGTTCAGTTTTGTCCGTCTCTCTTTCTCTCTCAGCTTTCCATCAGGAGTATATCCATCTTCGTTATTTTTACCCCCTTAGTGTGTGTGTGCGCGCACGCGCGCGTGAGTGTTTACTTTTTTCGAGTTTGTTATTTTCCCTTCCAAGGGAAATTTTTCGCTCGCATCTCGCTCCAAATGTCCCCGGGGAATGGGCTTTTCTGGAAATTAGAGAGGGATCTGTCGGCTGTGTGTGCCTCCGTGAATTGTTTTGCGCGTTAGAAATCCGTGGAGGAAGATTTATCTCTGTAATTACCAAGGTATATAGTGTTATATATATATATATAATTATATACATACATACATACATACATACATATATATATATATATATATATATATATATATATATATATATAATATATATAATTATATACACACTAGTAGACGGTGCTTGGACCCTGCAAGCGTTTCAGCCCTTCTGAATAACGGGGTAAAAACAACCACGAGTTGACGCCGAGTACGGAATGGACTGTAGCTTCATCTCGGCGCCACGTTGGTCCACCCAGGCCGCTGGTTCGTCAGTTTGTTTAAATTTTGAGATTTTTTTAACGGCCAAAATATAAACATTTTTGAAATATTAGAGTTTTTTCGTTGGTTTTGCCACTAGACCTACCAACACGCAAGATTTCAAGTCTCTAGCTCATCTGAAAGCACCTCATAATTTGTATCCTCCTATATCATATATCCTATGTAAGAAGCGTCTACATATTATAGTTATGCGTTTGTGAGTATATGTCCCGATTATAATAAAAGCCGATCTCAGTCTGTGTGTTTGTAAGATTTTTATTAGTTAGCATGATTGACTGAAGAATGATCGATTCGTTTTCGTTAAATCTTTTGCCAGATACTCGGCGCATCTCCTACTCTTGGTTTCACGTGGGTTCAGGGTAAGGGGAATGGATTCAATTCCAGAGTAGTTTATCTTACCTATTTGACCAACATGTTGGCGAGCGTAGGTTAGGTTCCGTTTACGTTTTTTTAAAAATTGGTTGAAATCGAGCAAAATATTTCGAAACTTGAACTTTTTGACCTTAAAATAAACGAAATTTGTGTTTACAGTCATTAAAACTGAAGTAATTTTCAAATTTACTTAAAATCTAAAACAACGCGTTTAAAATTGCGATTATAGTATCACTTTCGCATCTGTCCGCCTGTGCACTTGCTTAAATTAAAATTGTGACAAAGGATAGAGGTGTGAAACTTGAAGTTTAGATTTACGTACTGCTGCCGTTTGTTTTTATTTATATTTGAGTTTAAAATTTGCAAGTTCTAATAGTGGCTCATTTATAATTTTCTTAAATATCACCGAGGTATAAAAAATGGAAATCTGAAAATTTTGAGCCCACATTTCTACGTTGATGCCACTTACAAACGAGTTCTTGAGATTGAATATATGGCAGCAAAACCACACAAAAAATACGGCTGGACATCTTGTGAATTGGACCACCAAAACTGTCCCCGAACTCGTGATATAACTGCTGTAATAGGCAGCATTCAAATGAACTCTTGTTTGGGTGATAAAGGGCAGACATTTACGCCCAAGGAAAATCCATTTAAAATCGTTCTTTCGTATTAAAAGGAAAGTCTTTCATGAGGTGATATTCATCTCAGTATGATGACAGAATTACAAAAAAAAGGTTGGGACATTTGTCAAACTTCCAAACATGTTACTGTAACTTGAAGCAATGAAGAGTACCTCGTTCTTCTCGTGGAGAACATTGGAACGCGTGAATTACGCACGGTAGCTTTCCATCGCCTTGTTCACTGTCACATTCACCGTCTTTCCAAAAAAACATATCCAGCCAGGAACCAATTTTCAGGTTTCCATCTTAGAGAAGGCTGGGGTTTTGGTTTAATACGAGAAGCTGACAGGGAAAGGAAAAAAGAGAGAGATGTAGGGAGTTAGGGAGAGAGAGAGAGGACACTAGGGAGGGGGGGGGAAGGAGAGAGAAAAAAGTGACAGATGAAGAGTCGGCGAAGGTCTTACGACCTCGTTCACTTTTCTATACCTAGTCTTTTGCCGCTCAGGTTAACGGCGCATAAAAAGATGCCGTTTTTGGTTACGGTTTTTTTTCTTTTTACGAGTTAAGTTTGTTCGGTTCTAAATTTTTTTTACGCCGATTACAATGGGAAAGATTAAAGCGGTGTTTGCTCGCTCCGAAAAAATGGCGCGGAATCTTCCCGACGCGTCTCTAAAAACTCCGGCGTCGCCATTAATTTCCCGGGTGTTGTATTAATCAAATTTATGAACGACGGCGTCCATTAAAGATTGAGATTACGAGTGAGGTTATTTAATCTTTTGCTTTACTTTTTTCGTTAATGGCGGATTTGTTTTTTTTTAACTCCCTCCGTAACTTGGACGGAACGGCCGCGTTGTTACGGATCCCTAATTAGGTGCGCTGGAGTGCATTTTGACTCCGGTTTTTATGCGCTCGTTCGTTACAGCATTCGCATTCTTATCTAATATAAGAGAAAGGCCCCCGAGATGTCTAGTCACTTTTGCTATTTTAGGGCGGCAGATATTGCCTGTTAAATATGTTAATTAGTTCTTAAAAATAATGTGTGTAGTTTGATAGAAATCCCAAATTATTTTTCTCTATTCTTGCATAGCCAAATAGGTGTAGCACACTTGTCGTTGACTTTCACAATAGGGAAAGTTCGATTGATAGATCAGGCAACTTTGAAAATAAGAAACGGTTGAGGCAGCCGTGCGTACATTTCAGTCGTCATCAGCGGTTATTAATCGGTGATGTATGCTAAAACTATTTCTTTGATTGTGCTTTGGCAAATGACCACCTATATTGGTTTCATTGTAGCTATTTACGGCTATAGCAACGTAATTTATCAACTAGATTCAAGCCACGAGGCAAGACATATGATGATTTTCGATGGAGTTACGTATATAAGAAAATGTCTCAATTATCTCGAGTACTCTCAGTAAATACCGTTGAAATATATCGGTATAAACTTTAGATTGCCTACGCCATTTCTCGCATGGCCGTATTTTAATTGCCTTTATACCAGAACCCCTATAACGCGGGGGCCGCGTCCTGAAAAAGCTATGAATCATTATTGTGTGAAACTAGCCTTACTCAGTGAAAAGAGGGTCGCGTTCCATATCTGTGCAGTCATCCTCCTCTCGACTCTAAATTCCTGCGACTCAAACAAGCGTCGAAAGATGTTTTTCAACATAGAAATTTTCTTCAAGTATTTATTTATCTAGTGTACATCCGTAACCATCAATAAGATAACAGTTTTTGAGATAATGGAATAATATTAAGGAGTTCAATTCACATAAAAAGATGCATGTTATCGAAAAAATGTAACTTACCTTATAAAATATAAATGAAATATAACAAACAAATAAATGATTATTTCAAACGCATTTTATATTCTTTCGAATAAATGAAAACTCCAGGTATTCATTGCATGCGAGCTGCTATTGCTAAAGTGCTAAAAAATTATTTAATAGTAATGTATTAATTGCATTGTGTATGATATTTTATTTAAGTATCTCCTCATAATAACAGTGTTTCTCTACAATGCGCGCGGTAAATAAAATGAAAAATTCCAATTTTGCATCAACCGAACCGCGAACCGAACCACTGCCAAAAAGTGAATTATGAACCGAACCGTGAACCGGGCCATCGTCTTAAATTACGAACCGAACCACTCCAAAATATAGACTGGTTTGTAGCTCTGCTTAAAATCACAGATTTTGGTTCGTTTTTCCGAAACTTTCAGTTTTTGAAAAAGGTAGTTCTGTTTTTATATCCGTAATTATTTTTCTTAAATTTCTTTAGGGTATAATGGCTATTTCTAGTACCTTGAAGTTGGTATGATGTTTATCCGCTAATATTTTCCCTCAATGTTTTTACGATTTAATAGCTATTGCCCCAAACTTCGTATTATGTTTATACGCAAATATTTTCCTTCGATGTTTTTACGATGTAATAAGTATTTCTATTACCTCGAAAGAAACTTAACGTTTCTTTTCTTCAATTTTTGGAAAAGTTGCTCTTATATCCATCCTTTAATATTTTTCTTTAGTTTTTTTTACGCCGTATAGATATTTCTATTACCTCGGAGCAGTGGGGTGCGCTGATATTTTATTTAGGGTAAGCTGTTCGACAGACGCTTTACCCCTTAAATGCGGCAACCGCTTATACACATCAACCTGTGTTCTTTGGTTGCTTGTACCGCTTTTAAGCATCGTAGTATATTTCTTTTGTTCTCAACTGGTTACTCTAACCACTTACACACGTTAAACTTCCTCATTACATATTGACATCTATTGGCGCCCGAGTTGTATTATTTGACGTTTGCTACCTTGAACTTTTTCCTGCAAAACTATTAGATATTCCCAGTGACCAGATCGATTTTCAACTGAAATATGGCGTTTACATTTTAAAAGATTTCGTCTTAAACGTGGAAATATTTGGTTTGTATTGATATTGTTGAAATTTTGGTTGGTAAAAAATTAAACCTGTAATGAGTGTTGACCACAGCAGACGGATGGGAGGAGTCGAACTTGCAGACCAGTGCATCATCACCTACTCTACTTCCAGGAAGCCACTAAAACTATTACGTGAAAATGGCTCACCATTTTTTGGATATAACAAATTTTATTGAAAATTTAATTTACAAAATGTTTGGAATAAATGAGTCAGCAAAATTTTAGCCTAGTGACGGTCTGGATAACAGAATATATTGAATGGTAACCAAAAGCAAAGAAGGCAGGACAACTACCTATTGAAACACCATTACGATTTACTGGAAAATATGATATAGGCTATAAGCTTGGTACGTATAGTCAGTCGCATTCAAGAAAAAGGCGTGTGGTTTGCATCTCAAAAAAACAAAACAAATAAATAAAGAGAAAATAAGCAATTTATTGTTGCAAACAATGTGAGGTGCCTTTATGTGTTGTACAGTTTTTCGAAAACTATGATACAAAAGATTTTAAAACTATAATAATCGTATTATTTTATTATATTAACAACAAATATTTAATAAAACCAGTAAAAACCGTAAAACAGTAAAACCATAAAACGGTAGAAACTACAAAAACAATTGGTAAACGTTCCAGTGCATCATCACCTACTCTACTTCCAGGAAGTGGAACTTTTACCAATTCTTTTTATAGTTTCTACTGTTTTATGGTTTTACTGTTTTACGGTTTTTACTGGTTTTATTAAATATGACGCAGTTCCACAACATGAAAGCTCCTACCATTGATTATTAACAACAAATTATTTAAAGTATATCTATATTTTGAAATGATTTGTTGTTGTTTTTGTATTTGCACTATCAATCTATATTATAAAAGGAGGAGGATTATTTCTTTCTTGTTTTCTTGTCTACACACTTCTGCAGCCACTCTTTAGCCGCGATTTAAGATCATTTCCGAATACGTTTGAAATTTGGCAGGACTGCATGAATCACGCATTATAGTCTGTTCACTATCTAAAGTCTCTTGACCTTGAAGACTTAGCAGCAGCCAATAGGAGACGGTTCGTTTGGGAAGGTAGTGGGGGGAACGCAGTGTTACTCTTGTTCTCGAAGCGTTCACATCGATCTGCGTTGCCATTTCTACCGCCGTTTCCTTGCTGTTGCTGTTCGTGATTGGATATCTGTCCTCCCGCTCGAAAGTTGTGAGGGGCGATGGAAGGGGAAACGTTCGCGATTGGGTACTTGCTCTATGAAGGTCAAGAGACTTAAGAAAGTGAACAGACTATAAAAGGCAACGACGAAAAAAATCCCGAAAAAGACCCCCGGGTTCGACTCCAAGAGAACATTTCTGTTTTCCGTAAGAAAACACGTAAAATACGACATTTCGACATGCAGACTTTCACTCTTTTGCAAATTAAATTTTAAAAAATTGACCTGAAATCACCGTACGTAGACTGTTTTAAAGAAGTGTGTACAAGGTTTCTTATTCTAATAGTCGATTTTCGCCTTCCATTCGAAATTACTCATATTTAACGAACATGTTACAGATTTTATGGATAAGTTTCCTTGACAAGAATTACGAAGTCCAACCCGAAACCCGAAGATTCGGCTGCTGACTTCGGTTGAAACCCACAGATGTGGTGACCCTACTCAGAGCTGAGATGACACTTTTCTGGCGGGTAGAATTGGGCTTCTTTAAATAATATAACACCTAGTAATCCGTCTAAACCAGTGGTTGTTAACCTTTTTCGTCTCGCGCCCCCTTCTGATGTTCCTAAATATTCACTTCCTCCTCTCTTACTGAAATATTTATTTCATGTTTCGAGATTTTCAAAGAGGAAAAATTAAAAAATCATAGTTAGTCATCGAAATTCCTACACGGTATTTCCATACTAGCAAAATGCTGCTGTAAAACAGCGTATTATGGGCACACTTCCGCACTTGTGTCGCCCCCCACCTTTCCTCTTTCCAACTCGTCTCCTTCCCCTCCTCTCCTCTTTCCACCGAGAAATAGGACAAAAGAGAACCAATGGACTGCACGTATTCCGTCTGCTTCCTGGAGAAGCGTACCGTATCGCCGTATATGGTGACTGTATTTCGCCAGCTTCCTTGTTACTTTCTCCATACGTAGTATAGGGAAAGTATTATGATCACGAAAAAAATCGACTTCGAGATTTCAACGGAAATACGCGTTCTGAGTTCGCTAGAACACGTTTAGACTATTTTCGGAATGATGTATGTGTGTGTGTGTGGATGGATGGATGTATGTGATTGTGGACGCTCTAACTCAAAAAGTACTTGTCATACTGTTACCACATTTCGAATATAACACTTTAGCATGAGCACAAAAATCTGATTAATTTTTGGACAATACCAGTTAAACGGAAGTCGAGGTTTATTCGAAAACCGATTCGGTTTTTACGATATTTTTCCGTTAAAACATTATTATTATATATAAAATTCTACATAAAGGTTATAGAGAGTGTAATTTCCTACAACTTTTATTTGAAACAATTTTCCATAGCAGTTATTGTTAAGGAATTATTTATAAAAAATTATCGGTTTCCGTCAAATATCTTCTTAAAAACGTCGTAATTGGTAATCTTCGTGAAGACCAAAGTTGTAGAGAATAATATTTCTTCCAAGTTTTGTTTGAAACAAATTTTCTTAGACCCATCCATTTAGTAGACAATTAATTTATTCGTAATTTCCAGTATACAGCGCCACAACCATGTAGCGGTGAATTCTGTAAACATATTCAAAATATACGTAATTTGCGGCAATAAGGAAGACTGTATTCTTTTACGATACGAAATAATAATTTTGCCTTATAATGCTATTCATAATAAATTAAATATCTATACCCCAAATATGGAGAAAGTCATGTGTTCCCTTCTTGCCGCCTTCTCGCTATTCTATCGAGCGCATGCTCGCAATGAATTCCTTACGATAAGAAGCTTGCCTCCTCTCTCGTCGTCTTTCTGTTCTATCTCTTTTCTCGCATTTCACCAATGGCGATGAAGCACATCCCTATTATTTATTTTTGATTGTGTTCTCGTTCTAAAATTATTGATTATAAATAATTATATTATATATTATAAATAATTAATTATAAATAATTTTCAATTTTGAACAATTATAAATATTTTACCTTCGTTTATCGCGTGGGCATGTGGCGAATTACTCGCTTATATGGTCCGCAAACCACTGCCTCGAAGGTGGAATAATGAATGTTTATTTCTTCAGAAAGTGCACGCTTAAAAACAAAAAAAATCGTCCTCTCACACACGGAAGCAAAGATCGAAATAAGGAGGAAAAATAACCATCCGAAGAAGCGTTTCGTGCGTCTTTTGTTTTCCATTTCCAACGGAAGAAGCTGCCGCGAGTTTGCCATTTCGTTTACTTTGCCCCTGTTTCCAAAATTGCTTAAAGGTTTCGACATTCCAAAAAAGGGTCGCAACTCGACTGAGTGAAAAGAGAAGGAAGAGACAGACCTTTTCCTTTTCGTTTCGAGCGAAAGAGAGGAGCGGGTTACCTTTCCGCGTCCTCTTCCACCTCCCACTCTTCCTCCCATCTCTATCCTTCCTCCCCCTCCTCCTCCTCTATACTTCTTTCCCCCCCCCCCACCCCCTCGCCGGTGACGCGATTTACTCCCGCGCTCAGGGGAATTCCGCTTTTTTTCCTCTCCCTCAAGAAAATATTCTCCACGCCCCCTAAACAAAAAAAGCCTGTAAGTGAACCCCTCGGAATGCCAAAAAAAAGACTCCAAGAGTCGCGAAAGCCTTAAGAATACTGCCAGACATGCCTATACGTCATGGGTTTTTGTGGGGGAAGGAGAGAGATGGGCGAGAGAGAGAGAGGGAGATAAAGGGAACGAAATGGGGAGGGAGGGAGAGAGAATGAGGGAGAGCGGGAGAGAGAGGAAGAGAGAGAGAAAGGAGGGAGCTAGAGAGGGATGAAGAGAGAGAGAGGGAGCTGAAGGGAAGGAGGGAGAGAGAGAGGAGTGGGATGGAGGGAGAGAGAGGAGAGCGAGGCAGTGGTAGAGAAGTACGGAGAAAGAGAGGGAAAGAGAGATGGAGAGTGAGAAAGAGAAACAAGTTAGGAAAGCGTACAACGTATCACATATGGGCGCGTTTCCTGCAATGGAGTATTAGGAAGAAATTATATACCTGTACGTAAGGGAAATAAAGTTTAAAGTTCTTTTCTTCATCATAAATAATCCATTTTCTTCCTATTTAATAATATTACATGCACACGTAAGGAAATTAAACGTTTGTTTGTGAGATTGTTTATGTTAGCAACAATGATGAAGTAACCATGCAAGAAATTTTCAGTTCAACTCGAATTAAGACTTTCTTGTTTGATTTTATCGATAACGGCTACTCCTACGATAAAAATATATAGGAAAGGAAATACTCTACTTAATCAGTTCCACAACTTTTATTTGAAATATATATTTGGATATGAGCAATATTTTACGAGATATGACGAAAATTTAATTTTTTTTCACCAGTAAAGTGGTACCCCTGATTGGCTTACGTGATTCATTTTTGCGATTTTCTTATTATAATAAATTATTGTAAGTCCTTAATATAAAATTTCATGAAAATCCATTCCGTAGAAGCCGAGAATGAACATGCGGACGGACGGGCAGACGAACGGACAGACGGACGGACGGACAGACCGACGATAATAGGCGCTCACGCTGGAAGCGAAACGCGCCTAAAAAGGAGAGAGGAAGACATATAGAGAGAAAGAGAAAGGGATAGAGAAGGAGGTGGAGAGATGGGGAAGGACTGAAAGGCAGAAATATGGTAGAGAGAGACAGACAGACAGACAGACAGACGACTTTATTAGAGCGAAATTGAGACTATATAGTCCCTTCTTACATGTAACCCTGCGTCAATAATTACAATTGCGAATATTATATTATTAATAATTTCACAGGAAAGAACCAGAAAATAAAATAAATAGAAAAACATCCAAGCAAAATAGTACCAGATTACAAATTCGGAAAATTTCTTTAAAAAGACAGAGTAATTGCGGTAAAAACCTAGGAAAGACCTGACTTGGCAAACCTAGTAAAAGAGAGAGAGAGAGACGAAAAAGGGAGACGGCGAGGAAGGGTGAGAGAGAGAGGAATTGAGAAAGAGAAAGGAAGGAGGCAGGAGGAAGAGAGAGAGAGAGAAAGGGGAAATTGACTTAAGGTTTCATTGGCATGTCAACGCCTCCGTCACCTCCTCTACCTCCTCTCCGCCTCTTCGCAGTGGAAAAGCCTATTCCAAGGTTCGGTTGGAACGTTTGCATGGAATTCCGGAAAGGGTTGACGGGTTCACCTTATACCTTTTTGAAAAGACCTCTTTTCCAATGAGAATACGATGGCGAGGATTGAAAGAAGGCGACAAGATCTCTACTTTATTTTTTTTTTCGGGGGATAGAGAAAAAACACGCGCCACATCAACGGGCGATGCTGGTGCTCGCTATGCAAACGACTTTACGATCCCGGTGGATATGGAATATTTCGGTCCAATATCCCCAAGTCTCGGAAGAATTACGTTTCGTTCTGTTTTTTTCTCTCTCTCTTTCAAAAGTAAGATGAAGTCTTTTAAGATGAGAATTTTTTATGGATTCGCCTGACCTATATTGTCATAATGTCTGCACTTAATCTTCTGAAATAAATCGCCATTCATGCCCTAAAGTTTTGGGTTAAAGCGTGTAGAAATTGCGGTCAAATATCTGAATCCTTTGAAATTTAGCAGTCTTCTTCGAATATAATGCGACCTAAAATGGGGTAGAATTTTTGTCTTTTGTCCTTCTGGAATAATGTGGATTCAAACGTGCTCTAGCATAATATGGGACGGGGATTTTTTTTCCTGCATGTAAAGTATTAGAATGCCGCCGAGGAGAAAGCTAGAAGAAAAAAAACGGTTTTTCGTATTTGAAATTTAAATAAAGTTGCACGGGCGCGCTTGGTGTCCTAAAGGAAATGAAAGATATTTGCATGTCTCTGAAATCCGTGAGATTAGCCGCAGTTCTCATTTTCCGACGCACCACAGTTCTATCCAAGTTGCGATTTTAAGGGCTTTCATCCTAAACGACTTCCTCATTGTATGTCTGGGACGGACAATCCTTGGACCGTGAGAGCCTTGCGCGACTCAGCAGAGCGCCTTTTTTTTTTTTAGCGGGCCACGAATGTATGGCGATAAAGTGATCCAAAAATGTAACATATAATTTCGTATTTTTATATGAATTGTGATAGTTAATCATGTAATGATAAAACGCCAACCCCGAAAAATTAGTATAAAATCGATTTTCAATTTATAATATCTCAGAATCTCAAGATAACTTCCGACTAAAACTCTCCAAGTATTGGCAACTTCCAATGCTGACCACCATTTGGAAAAGTTTTCCCACCCCGGATGCATGTTTAAATATTATTTTAAAAATTACAGAAGTTAAATTAGTAGCATTTAATATTCCCCATTACCTTAAATGTGTTTTAACAATTAAAACTCAGGAAAAATCTTCTCAAATTAAATCTCATTCTGTAGACGTACTGGCCTTTGTAGAGGGGTGGTTAGCGTGTCTAGCTCCCAATGCTAGGGTCGCAGGTTCGAATCCTGCCTAGGGCATGGTCGTGTGTGTTCGTCCTTGTTATTATTGTTACTTGTCATTGTCGTTACGATATTCAGTATAATTGGCCCTGTGCTATCTCTGAATTCTTGCCGATAAATAAATAAATGTAAACCGAGATGAAAGGAATTCGAAAACAATGAGGTGTAAAGCCATCTCTTTAAACGTGATGAAGCATTCTTCGTGTAGTTTGCCCACAAGTCATCACCAACTGAGCAGGTATATGAGCCCCACAAACGAATCAATCGATATCGAGTCCTGGGAAGTGATGTATTGACCCTTTACTCGGCGTTGTGTCCTCGACCATAATGATTCTCCGTTTTCTTGTTTTTTAAAGATTGTTTTTAGATTTAATTTCACCTTAATCTCACACTATCCATGCATTTAAATATCTCAGATGTATAAGGAAGAATGAAGAAAATCATTTTGCTCGATAGCGATGCTGTCAAATGAAAGGCTAATGGTCGAGAGAATACACCCCAACATTATAGTGGGTTAGGATCCATGAGAGATTTTTGGGAGTCAAATTGAAGTAATAGAAAACGCCCATGAGACTAACGTGAGATCAGAGCAGAAAATTTGTTGTCAAAATAACGTCAGATTTCATAGAAAAGGAAGGCGACAGGGTCGAAGACAGCGCGAGGAAAGAATGTACGATAATCTAAGCAGAAATCACGTGGAAGAAACAAGTCTCGTAACGATTCGTAAACAAGAGATTGTGGAAAGCTTCGGTCCATGACGAGATGAGAGTAAGATAAATTGTACTTAGTGTGTAAGGAAATTGTATGTTCATAATGCTTTAGCTTTTTGTTTATTCGCTGATGTTATTTCGGTTTCTTCGTACATCTAATTTTATTATATTCATATTTATTTAAAAGGTATATCGAAATTATAATGATATTTTTGTTAATATTCCGCGTTTATCGGAAATTACATCACCCTATAATTTAAGGGGAAACCCAAAAAATCAGGTACAGAAATACAGAAAAATGTATTTCGCGTGCTCAAGTTGGCTTTACTTGAAAACTTGCTAGATGGAAAAACAACTTTATATGCCGTATTACCAGATTACATTATTAAAGTTTTCCTTATAAATAAGTATTATTTGTATTGATAGACTAATTACCACCGTTAGACACAAAAAATTTGGAAAAGTCGCTACTACTACAAGCAGTATCCATACTCTTCGAAAGAGTTGTTTATCTTGCCATTCAGTACTCGGAGGTTTATTCAATAAGGTGACTGAAAGGCTTAGGGAGCGTATGTGATTAGTACTCGTAACTAACTACTCCCTCTTTCTCATTTCACCTTCTACCCTCAATTAATGTACTCGATTTTCATACACTTTCCATGCGATTTATAGCATCACCTCAACCGTCAATGACTAAAATTTTATTACTTTCTCCATATACGTAGTATAGAGAAAGTATTGTTTTCATGAAAAAAATCGACTTCGAGATTTCAACGGAAATACATGTTTTGAGGTATCTAGAACACGTTTAGACTATTTTTGGAATGATGTTTGTGTGTGTGTGTATGTTATTGTGGGCGCTCTAACTCAAAAAATACTTACCATATCGTTACCAAACTTCATATATAACACTTCAGCATGAGCACAAAGAACGGATTAATTTTTGGACAATACGGTTTAGCGAAAGTCGAGGTTTATTCGAAACCGGATTCGGTTTTCGCGAAATATCTCCATTAAAACATCATTATTATATATACAATTCTACATAAAGGTTATAGAGAATGTAATTTCCTACAACTTTCATTTGAAACAATTTTCCATAGCAGTTATTGTTTAGGAATTATTTATAAATAATCGGTTTTTTCGGGTTCTGTCAAATATCTCCTTAAAAACGTCGTTATTGGTAATATTCGTGAGGACCAAAGTTATAGAGAATAATATTTCTTCCGAGTTTAGTTTGAAACAAATTTTCGTATAACCATCCATTTCGGAGATATTTAACTTATTCGTAAATTTCCAGTATACAGCGCCACCACCATGTAGCGGTGAATTCTGTAAACATATTCAAAATATACGTAATTTACGGCAATAAGGACGGCTGTATTCTTTTACGATACGAAATAATAATTTTACCTTATAATGCTATTCATAATAATTTAAATATCTATACCCCAAATATGGAGAAAGTCATGTGTTGGCCAAACCAGATTTTTTTTATATTATTGATTGAAGGAACGGTGTCCTTTGAATATTAAGGAACACACGGATAAATTTCTATCCTGTATCTTATGCAACCTAGTGAACATTGCGAGATATCTTAGGCTCGTTTCAAGTATACGAAGGACAAATACAGCGAGAACTGCAAATGTTTTGAGAAACTGCGTTTACAGTTAAGCACGAAGCAGTATTTATCTTTGGGAACCGGGCTAACTTGGTTTCTCGTAAGAAAACAACAGCCGGTAAACCAATATAAGAGAAGGCTACTTAGTGTTTGAGGTGTGTATAGAATTTCCTCAACCGTATTATGGTGATTGGTGTTACCTATATGGCGTATTCTAGGTGGAACATCTTATTCGCTAAAAGTTGCTGGTGGCGTAAGAAAAGCATCGTCTGTTTTTACATTTGCGCGTGTATAATATTTGCATGAATGCGTATCTATATGAATACGCGTGTGTGTATGGGTGAGCTAATGTTGGCTCAGTTCACCATTGAGATAAATACCTCTCGTAAGACTCTCTTTTCTTAATCATCGGCTCGTATAGTGTCGGTTTACCAAAACTACTGCTATGGCTTTCCATTGTATTCAGGCAGAATTTCACTCCCAACGTGAAACAAATATTAATTAGGGAATCAGTAAACAAGTAAGATATCCTTACTAAAGCAGGAGATGGAAGATCGTTCTCTTATTTTTTAAAAGGCTTCTGGTTTGTCTCTCCTTTTATGGACCGTTTGTAAATACTTAGATCCGTAAAAACTTCTCTCCTCTAACCTCAGTCGTTTGGTCACAGTACCATTGTAAAATTTTGAATTTTACCATTTTGAAGAATTAGTGGGAAATTTGTCAACTACTTGGAAAATCCAATCAGTGAAAAATTCATAGATTGATAACATTTTTTTAAAAATTTCCAAATACCTCTTGAAAGAAAAACGTTGATTCTCCCCAGACGGACGTACAGACAGATCGATCACATTAGCACGTGTTTGCTTTTAAGCAAACGTGCTAAAGTGACTCGAGGACTCGAATATTTCTGTTTTTTGTCACCCATGATTTTTCACTTGTGTATGCGAAATCTGACAAAAAAGTGGCAGTATTGATTTTGTTTTCTTCAACGTAGGTTATTACTGGCGCGACATTCGTGTTGAAAACATGAATTGTAGATTATCCGTAACCTAGCCGTCTAGATCAAGTTAGTGCTGTAGTATCATTAGGCGTTTTATCTAAGTGGTGTTGCGGCGACAAAATGAGGAATCAATTTGAGTTACAGCGAATTAACGTTAAATGTTAGTTAAATTGAATAAAAGTGCTGCTTAAATGCAAAACATGCTAACGGCGATTCTATGCTGTCTAGACAGCGAGTTTTTGAATGGAATAAGCGATTTGAAGAAAAAAGAAAGACGTTAATAATAAATCGCGATCTGGCCGACCGATAACTTCAAGAGACGGCGACAAAATGGAAAAAATGACCTATTTGTTTCCAAGAGGACCACGGTGGACCGTTTAACAGATGTAACGTAAATTAGATATTAATAGAGAAGGTATCAGGTTAAGTTTAACCGATAACCTCGACACGAGGAAGTTTTTGGAAGGGAACGGCCTAGAACGGGCGCGGATTTAAGGAGCACGAGGTCCCGTAGGCGACAGTGGCTTGCTATACGCACTATATCTGCAAACGTTTGCTTAACTTTTACGGAGTAAAATAGACTATCAAATTCTTAATGGTTTATTTTCTGCATATTTGAAACGTATTGGGTGGGAATGTGAGTTCGATGTCGCTCGCAGCTCGAAGTATTGGAATGAAACCCTTATTGGCTTTCATTAATTATCGTTTACGGCGATCTTCTTCATCATCTAGGATACTTGGCTGCTTATTGATTAGGAACTTTTTACTCTCAATCCGTAAATTTCTTTCCCAATTAAATTTTACCGCGGCACACTACTGTGCCGCGGAAAAATTTTATATGGTAGACAAGGGAGAAAGACTACTTCATAACTAGTGTAATTTCCCCTCAAATGTGAGGGGTATTCGTGAATTAAGTATTACGTTAAAACAAAATAAAAATTAATTACACCAACTTTTATGTGCACTAAAACGTAAAAAATTAATATAAATTCCACATACCCGAATGCTCCAGAAAGTAATAAGCCTTAGAACTGTTATGGGTCAGCATCAATATTCCTAAATTATTCCTAAGGAACTATTTTCATATGTTTCAGTATAACAACTTTCACATTATTATGCATTGTATAAATGTACTTTCTACAGTATTCATTAATGAGAGAGTGTAGATACTTTTTCTGTTTACTTTGATCCTTTTTATCTAAATATATACTTCATTAATAAGTTAATTTGCTGTAGTTCAATGAACAATACTATTGGAAATGTGCCACTCGAATATAAACATCTACCAAAAATATATTGTGATAGAATGCGTTCAGTATTAGCTAACTGACAAAACTTATTTTCAAGTGATCTAATTAAGTTTCGCTGTCGGCCATCTTGCGTTCCTTACAGAACAACGTTTTTATATTATAAGATGCTAAGACCACAGAAACAAAATATCTCTTACGTTACGAATTCTTAGGTTGCCTCCGCTACTTGAAACCGAAACCGAGTTGCTTCATTACTGGAGAATTGGAATTTTTATCATAGGGTTATTTCCTAATCTCGGCTAAACGGTTTGAAAAATGTAGATTTTGGTAATAATTGCGGAAAATGCGATTTTAGCTTTTTTCTTGACTACGGGGTGGTAAAAATGTCCTACAGTCTTGGCAAATTTGGCTCGGTGTATCTGGAAGTTCGACATAACCCGAAAGCGTGCCGTGTAATTTAAAAAGGTTGCGGATCAACGCCCTAAGCAATCGCCTAGATCGCTTGGTACTATATAAGCCTCTCAAGTGCCTGATGAGCAGAAATGGATGGAAAGAAATCTATGTTGAAATCTCTGAGAGGATTCAATAGATATTTTGATGAAATATTTCAGGTGAAATCATCAGTGGTATGAAACTTGGGTCTTTCACTATGGATCGTGTTTGTGCGTGCAATGAAAAAGAAATGGGAAGATGTAATTGTATAAAGATGGGATGAAGAAAATCCAGTGTGCATCCACTAAGGAAAAGGTGGAGAAATATGCCGGAAACATGTTTTGAAACTTTTGGATATCTATGTCTAGAGACGAACACGAACTTAACATATATAACAGGCGCGCGCACGCAAGTACAAATACATTTACGTACGCACACGTATGAGGATAAGGCGTTAAGATACCTTCTGTAAAATCGTCCTCATTTCCATTCATTCTTCATTTCACCTCCGTCGCTTTTCACCCTTTTTCCGTTTCAGGTGCGAGAAACCGCAGTAAAATTTTTATTCTCGCGCCACTTAAGAAAAAAAAAGAAAGACGGGAAACAATTATTTCTTCGCAGTCGACTCTTTTGAAAAAGGTGTGACTCAAGCCGGTTTTTGCGAGATAGAGAAGATTTAAAAAAAAAAAATAAGAATTTTTTTTTAAAGGAACGAAAATTTGTAAAAGACTCTTCTTTCCCGTATCCGCTGTAAATTCCATGCTCTTTTGCTCTTTTCCTCTTTAATATTCGTTTCCAGTTTCGCGTGCGCCTTTTCCTCCTCTGCGACGGAAGGATCGTTCCCACATGTTTTACATCGTGTTTTTATCTTTCATCCGCATTTTCCCGACAAAATTCGAGTTTTTGAAAATACCGAACTTTTTACAGGTTCTTTATCATTTCGGGAACTCCGGACGGAATTTCTATGCGCGCGAAATTGAATTCGAAACTTGTCGGCGAAAAATACGATCACGATCGAAAAGTTCAAGATTTGACTGAGTTAACGCTATCTGTTTTGCAGTTTTCGTCGAGGGCGCGCGTTCGCATTATGCATGTGAATTTCATAAGAGGAAATCAAAATAACAGGATTTATTTTGGAAACGATGTATTTTCGTATACGACGCAAAGCCAAGAACATCACGTAGGCGATAACTGTTTCGTGACCGAAATGTTTTTCTTTCACTTAATAATCAAGAAATATTTGGATAGTTTAAGATATTGTTTTTTTGGATAGACGGATTTTGAAGACATATTTAGAGAGTGGAGATAAATCTTACATTCCCCGTTAGTTTTATTAAGGGTTAAATTAGATACAAGTAGTGATTATCTTCATATAAGGTTACCCGATTTTACTTTCTAATTTCCTTTGCATCACAATTTTTCATAAAATGTTTACATTAAAGAATAACATCTTGATGTAGAATGTGTTGCTATTTAAGCATAAATTTAATTAATTAATTTTTACATTAAAAATTTGCAATAGACTCCAAAATTAATTGTTAATGTCACATATTGCTCTTTAACTTAACCGATGAATTCAACGGTAGTTGACGATTTTTCTTAAGTACATATAGATATATCAGATTATCAGGAAAAGTGATGCATACAATAGAATCTGTTTTGCATTAGCAAAATATATTTTTTATTATGTTTGTTCTACCGCAAAAAGTGATATCTTTATTTTATCTGGGAGCATTGCGTAAAGAATCAAACACACATCACCTCTTAGTTTATTAACGAAGAGCAAATGAAATGCAAAAAGTAGAGTGTATTGTGATGTGGATCAAGAGGGAAAAAGTGTACGCTAGATAGAAATATTCATAGGGCTTTCTCCAAAAATTACGACCACATTGTAGGTTTCACCGAAATGCAAAATCCTTTTGGCCTTCCATTTGTGTGGTGTCTGATAAAAAATATTTCGACACTTCGTTTCATCTTGGTGCGAAAGAATTTCGTGAAAACAAAGCAAATGGATCAAAAGTAGAATGTTGAAAGCAAAACTCTATGTTTTCATACTCCGTAAAAATGTTCCCTCGCATGTCTAAAATAAAGTAAAACGTAAAGGAACCTCGTAATACTTAAACGCTTCATATCGGTACGCTTCTACGAATCTTGCTGTCCTGTCTCGGTAGCGGTTCTCCGTACGCGTGTACATTTTAGAGCCGACTTAGTTAATAAATATAAAAGACGAGGTTATCACAAATATATTAAAATGCCCGCTTTGAGAAGCGAGTAAGGATAATATTATATAGGGATAAATATTAATAATAAAGATAATCCGTCTTTATCGAGGAAGATACATAGACAACCATTAGGTACATTCTTACATATATTACCCCGACGAACATGTTCTAGGCGAGATTCGAACCGTCGACCTTAATATCCGTCGGCAGACACACTATAACAACCCATCTAACAAGGCCGAATATGATGAAGTGCGATATTGAGGAGAAAATTTTAAAAGAGTGTATCAATGCGAAAGAAGTTCCGTCATTTTACACAACGTTCCTTAACACTTCGGTCCCATTCTTCCTTGAATAACGCATTTAACGCGGAGACGCGAGAAATGCTAATCCAACAATGTGTTCATGTTGCGCCTTCTTGGGATCACGACCCGACCCTTAAAAAGGGGTTATCGCCTTAGCCCTTTTCCCCCTGAAATCCTATCCGCATTATTACCTAAAAAGCGCCGTGCGAAAGGTGTAACGTGTGTGTGCGTTTCGAAAGATTTTTTTTATTGATGCTGTTTCGAGAGGGACAAAAGCGTGCCTAGTCTTTCAACCTCGTTCCCTTACGTCCATTTTCCTATCTCCCCCACCTCCCCATTTTACTCTTCCCAGAAAAAGTCCATTGTACTCCACTCTTCCAAACGACCCATTCCCCTCATTTTTTTTACGTCTTCCTCTCTCCCATCATGCCTTCTTACCCCCTTTAATCCCTCGTTCCCTAATCTCTCCTTTCCCTTGGAAATATTTCCTACGAACTTCCTCATATAGGAAGGGCCCTGCCTAACTAACTGGGTCGATTCTGGGGCCTTTATCTCTCTCTCTCTCCCCCTCCAAAAACTTTGGCGGTAGTCCAGAATTCCATTTTCTCTCTCTCACTCCTCTGCCGAAAGAACTTCCTGTATCTCCTCGGTTCTCGAATCCACCTCTTCCCCCTCCCCTCCCAGAAATGGGTTATATGTGTAAACAGGCGGTTTAAATTCGACGCACGAATAGAGAAAAATTTCCCTCGGTTTCCTTTTGTTCCCCCCTTTCCCACTGCCAAACATTTTGCCGCTTTCCGTGTGTTGGAAGGGTTATAGTAGCGATTCAATGCCGTACGTGGGCGCGATTGTTGAAACTAATCGATTGTGGTGCAGCGGATGCAATTTATTTTCTATGGCTGTGGCAAACGCTCGCGGAATGATTTTCCTAGCATAACCTAAAACAGGAGAGCGGTTTTTTTCGTTTTCTAGTAGATTCTGTTGGGGGTTCATGCCTCTGCGGGATCTGATGATATGTGGTCGGATGTCGCGCGTCGGATTTTCAATTCTCATCCACGGAACGTTAACCGAGTCGATGCGAAATTGAAATGTTTTTATGTCTACTATTTCGACTCGATTCGGCTCTCTCCGGAAAGCTGTCCTCATTGAGTTTAATTAGGTACATGCGAGAACTAGATTTTGAAACGTGCCTATTATATTGTTATGGAACACGTTTAGGTGTTTAATTTCCTTTTAACGCGAAAGAATTCTCAAAGCAATCGCGGTATAGTAATCTTAAGATTATTTATTTTATATTATTATGATTTTATATTCGCGTCTTTTGTTTGGACTAATTCTCTTAAATGGATTGCAAAGAATGCTGTTACATTATACTACTACTTCGAGGAATCCTGGACCTTTGAGATGCTCTTGGGTTGTTATAATTCTTTATATATGTTCGCTTACTCTACCATTTATTTTAAGTTTACGAAAATTAATTAATTTTGGCTATATAATTTTGTTATACTTGCGGAAGAGGAAAGGTAAATAAGGATATTTAGGGCAACCAGGCGTTGAAGGAAACCCAGTGAGCCCTTACCGGAAGGAGAACGGCTGGGGTGTCGGAAAGACATTTGTACACACACACACAAATACACATACATACCCACACGCTGAGTGGACACTAAGGAGGCAGATCAGACAACTATATTCGGTGGAAATTCTCAAATTAATGCGGGAGAAAGAGTTGCGGGCAGTCACATTTAGAATCAAGAATTTGACGAAGGTGGAATTAAAGGATGGAATTAACGATTATAATTCCTCTTCAGGGCAGCTATAAAGCTACCACGTTGAATTGCCTTTAAAGGGGATATTTTAATGCGAGTACGAGGAAGTCAGACGTTGTATATGTATTTGTAGGGAAATAAAAGGTTTTTAAAAGGTTAATTATGCTAAAAAAAACATAAATTCGGGGCTCGTGAGATGGGGTTATTTTCTTCCTAATTTAGAAATTCGTTTCCTTTTCTCCGTCGCTTTCAACCCTTAAAAAGGAGGGATATAGATGGCTTAATTGCTAGCTGTTATGGCACTCCGCGTGGGAATTCGAAATAGCTCGTGAAATCAAGAGATTAAGAGGGAAACCTATTCCCGTCCATTAGGTACTAAATGTGGCAACGGGCCTCGTGGATACTTGATAGCTTTCATACCGCTGGGATTGCCTAGTAGGGCAGCGTCTCCAACCGCAGCCAAGCGAATACGAATTTATATTGAACTATTCGCGGAATATATCTTTTAAACGCGATAATCAGATCAAGACATTTCGTAATGAAGAGAAAGGCACATCAATGTGCGAGATACATCAAAATAATAGACTCATTGGGGCTCTCCCGTCGTATTTTCCGTTTCTCGGTGATTTTATGGGACGTCTCCGGCATTTTAAAATTCTTCGAATTGTGTCAAGATGTCAGAACTGTTGGTTTATTGATTACTTAGAATGTTTTCGGAAAATTCCATGTTTTGAAATTGTAACGGGAACTTTATTTAATAGTATTTATTCGAGAGAGATATTGTCGCATCTATTACACCAATTTTATGAAACTTTGAAGGAAAGATAATGGCGGAAACAATGAGCCATTTAATAGTTAACAGTACTTGCATGTCTAGAGTGAACGAAATAAAAATATTTCCAAACATTATAAAAGATTAAAAATTAGCGAATGAAGGTATTTTCAGAAGTGAAGCGGGAAATTTGTGCATTGTATCAAAGAGAAATTAAAAAATAATCATTTGGTTGCATATAACAATTTATGAGAGGGAAAGTTATTCACGGCGCGGTACGAGGTACACGTTTCCCTCTCTTTATGCTGGTTCGCTTTATGCGAATTCGCTATTATGCGATTAACTCATTGCTACCGGCTGCAATCTTTATGACATCCATTATTTTTTCCTTTATCTATAATCTTTACAGAGCGATGAATGAATTAACATTTACTTCGTGCGGGTATATAAAAAAATCATTGAATATGAGGCAGAAAACCTCCCTGAATCTTATACGCGGGTATTTACGGTATTTTATTATTCTACTTATTTAATAAGCTTGACCTATATATGTTAATATCTATTCCATTTTTTATTAATAAAAGTCTTGCAAAAATTCACCGTTACTTAATACTAATAAATAAAATTGGATTTAGCGACATTTTCAAATTTATTTTGGCAACTATGTTATTAGCTTTCAGATGTCTTGGGGAGTGAGATTTCGGTCGTACTCGGGACCGCTCGTATGTCTCCGCTGCTAATAAGAGGTAGCGTAGTGCCTCCTATCAGAAAGCTCAAGCTAGACGTTTCCAACTGTACACTAGAACACACGTAACGTTTGGCGGGAATTTAAAGGAAATTCACGAATGGAAATATTTTACAGTGTTAATTGTTTTAAGTTTGTATTTAGCGCATGAGAAGTCGTTATGGGGCGAAAGAAGAGCGTCTCGGGATTTCTTGTGGAACGTATCCCTATCTTTTCCATGTAAATATGGGTTCTGTTTATGCGAATTCGCCTTATGCGTCACTCTTCTGGAACGCAAACCCCGCATATCGAGAGAGACCTATGTAAAAAGAGAGAAATATACGTTCAAACATCGATAACTCGGACGGAGAGGGAAAGAAGAAGAAAAAGGATTTATGTAAACTACGAATAATACTAAAATATGTGATTGCAAAGAGGAAAAATAAATATGCCGAATAAAATAAAATATGAGTCATAGAAGTTCGACTGAAAATGCACGAGTAAACTCAATGCGCGCTACGACTGAAAATCAGCCCAGCCATTAGGGTTTGATCGATCTTTGATTTCAATAAATAATGTTGCATCATGTAAGGGCGAATATATTCTTTACAGATAAATAGAAATGTTGCTGTCATTCCGACACTTCATTTTGCATATATTTATCTGTTATAATACATAATTATCCCATTCCAATTCATCTTAATGTCTCATATGCTTATATAAAATATTAAGCACGTATGTATTGGAATCTTACAGGTCACTTATTTCATGCCAAGAAAAGCTACTACGCAAGGTCGAGATAAAAAAACATGATGAATATGATTCAAACCTATATCTTACGCATTTGAGCAGAAACTCTTCTAATTATTCGTCCTAGAAAGTTATTTTCTCGTCTCTTGCTTAGAAATTGTGTGTCCGTCTTTGATCAGTCAACCTCATTCGTGTCCTTATTAATATTTGTCTAGACCGCCCCACGGTGGATGATTATCTATATCAGAATAGATTTAGCATTCAAATACTGTAAGCTTGTGAATCTTCCTATATATTAAGTTAACATAGAGGAACATTAAACAAAATGAAGTCGCTTGAATTATCCTTTGAAATAACCTTTAAAAAATAAAATTAACGGGCTTTATGTGAAATCCTTAGCGGATTATGATGAAAAATTACGTTCGGATTATATAACACAGTAGCAGTCACTGAAGAAATTTGACGTTCTCGATACGTATCACATTTTTTTTACCTGTAACGCCATAATATTACATTTTTAATAGAATGTCATAAACGTTATTATTCAGGAAAGGTAAAAGTTGCATAGTAATGCATCACATACAGCGTTGTATTGCAAAAAGAATGAAACCGCTAATGGACTAATTTTTCGCTTTCGTAATAATTTCCACGAAAATTACCACAATAAAAACTTTTTGATATTCCTATAAGGTGAAAGGATTTATATATTATTTCTTTCCACAAAACATGTTCGGTGCAAAACACGTAGGTTTTTAACTGCTAGCTATTAAGCACCATGATACGCGATACTTTTTTCTCTAGAAAATTCTTTTGTCCGTGTTTTTACCGAAGACATTTTCGAAAGTCTATTTTTCTTTTCGTTCTCTGCGCACTCGACCTTTTTTCCCCCTCCCCCTCCTGGGGTTGATATTTCACGGGTGATGTTCTTTTTCCTCCCTCCCTCTCTCTCTCTCTCCCAGAAAGGTCCTCTTTTTTTTAAGGACCCTTTTTTCCGCTGCCTTTATGTTTTTGCGGATTTTTTATTTTCACCTTTCTCCGCCGTGAAAGAGATATTTCGCGAGTGTTTTTTTTTGCTCTCTCTTTGCCACCCTAGAGAAGTTTACTTATTTTTTTTGGCTTCATTTAGCGGAAGGCAGAAATGAAAGTGTTGTCATCACGGATTCATTTTAGAGTTCTTCCGACTAATGGTGGTCTCATTACCGGTTTCCCTACGATCCGGCGATGGTCATATCGATGGATAATTACATGTGTGTGTGTGTATATATATATATATATATATATATTTATATATACACACACACGTGGGAGCGATGACTTTAAATTTATAACGGAATGCGTTCAGAACCGTGGATTTCGGAGGAAATCGCACGAGAGATATTTTCCCCAGAAAAGTTCTCGTTTTTGAGATTTCGTTTCGCAGGTCGGCTGAATATTTATTCTCTATTCAATTTTTTTTGCCATTTTAAGAAATATTTTGCTTTCAGAAACGTGTCAGGCTTATGTTAATTCATGGTAAAATGCTAACGTAATACTTTTTCGGCATCGTGGATTTTATTATATATTTTATTTTATAAATGTATGAGAAGAAATGGCGAAGATTAGAGTAACATATTTTTTTTGGTTCTGTGATGGAAATAATTTTATACTTAATTGAAATCTTCTAAATTCATTCACTTGTTTAAAAACATACAGTATTTAAAAAGTTGCTCCTTGGAACGTAATAGGAGTGCTTATAAATAATTAAGCCGAAAGAAATGCGTCAACGCCACGAAAATCTCGATATACTAGCGGAACAATTCATTTGCAAACAAAAAATATTTATTTTCCAAATTGTTGAATAATATATTTTTCTTGTAAAATTTAACGGATATGCGTGAATTATCCACGTGAGTCGAATGCAGGGCCGACCAAAGCGGGGATGCGGTGGATGGGAGGCAAATAATGGGAGGCCCAGAAGGTCTCAATTATTCAAGTATCGATAGTAAATTTTTCAAAAACTTCTACTAAAAATCGCTTGCAAACGGATTTCCAGTAAAGAGACTCCGTAAAATTTATAATATTAAGCTGGGGCTCCATAAATCGTTCGTCATTACTATAAGTATTAATATCGTGGGGCCCTCATTGATATACGCATCCGGGCCCCCCCTTCTGATCGAATGGGATTTACCAAAATGCCCCTGGATCTTATGCCGCCGGTGGTGCTCTTTAGCGGTACGTCAGGCAGATCGCGGAAACTTGATTCAGAATTCAATTGTGCGACACGAGCCATTTGTTCTAACGTACAACAAGTCCTGCGGAATGCGGAATGTGACGCTTAACGACTTTTGACCTGACCTCTTCCTCTCCCTCGCTCTTCCCCTTTCCCTTTTCTAGCTGCCCGTCTCTTCTCGAAACCCTTAAAACGACTCTCCTCCCTTCTCCGTTCCTTCTTCCCCCCCTCCATCCCCACTCCATTCCCCCCTCCTCCGAATTCAATAATGTACCATTAAAAAAAAAAGACTTTTATGCATTAAGGTTGGGACTACGGTGTGGAAAAGAGCGTTTAACGTGAAAATATGTCAATTATTCAACTAGATCGCGGAACTATACGATAGGTCTAAACTCCCCCCCCCCTTTTAACGACTGATCCGGATTATCGAGGAATTTCATAATGGCGCACTCTCTGGTCACATCCATTAATCCGTGATCTCACGACGATTAAACCTTTTTAAAGTTCTTTTTTTCACTAACGGGAGGAATTAAGTAAGAGAGGAAGGGAGGGAGGGAGAACTAGACGAGAGAAGTCCCACCCGATCCATCCTTCTATATGATCCGTTTCATTTCCGATAGAGTCGTTTTCCATGCCTTTCATCCGATCTTTCTCCACCCTCTAAAACACCTGAAGCGTGTTGGAACAATCTTCGGAAGGACGGCTTTCCTCAATGGCTTTGCTTCAGTCCTCATACCCCTTTAAAACTCTCATCTCCGTATTTACTTCCAACTTTCTCTCTCCTCTCTCTCTCTTTCCTCTCTCTCTCTTTCCTCTCTCTCTCTTTCCTCATTCTCTCCCTTTCCCCATTCTACCCTGCTCTTCCTCCACACAAATACGCCCCATTACCTTCCTCTGATGACATTTCCTCATCCCTCTTGATGGCGCCAGCATCTGCGGAATGTGACGCTTAACGACTTTTGACCTGACCTCTCTCTCTCTCTCGAGCTTCCCCTTTCCCTTTTCTAGCTGTCTGTCTCTTCTCGAAACCCTTAAAACGGCTCTCCTCCCTTCTCCGGCTCTTCTTTTTTTCTCTCTCCGACACTTCTCTCCGGCACTTCTCTCCGACACTTCTCTCCGACACTTCTCTCCGGTGCCATTTCCGTCCCTCCTTTCCGGTATATGCACAGAGGGCGTGGTGTTTTCCGTAGGCGGTACTGTCAATTCTTACGCATTACCTCATCTTCAGAAGGGATGGGGCGGGGTTGGTTCACCTAGTCGACGCCCGACGGTGCTGTCGCTATCGGTTTCGTAAAAAAAAGGACGTGAGTGGATGGGTTTTTAGCGTCGGACTTAATGGGGAGGCCAGGGTGTTTCGGAGATTTTGGCAAATGGGAGACGTTTCTAATGAAAAAGCGAGGAGAAACCCTTCAGTATTGACACGGTTTGATCTCTTGAGTGAAGGATAGCATAGCTCATTTGAATCCCCGAGAGAAACGCGTGCGTCTAATTTAGGATGGTGGTTCGTTATTTTCTATTTTCACAGGATGCATTAGTTAGATAGTGAAATTAATTTTTTTTTTTAAATGTCAAAATATATTCTTGTCTAAGATAAATAGAGGGTGGCAATATTGAAATGTAACAACTTTGAAACAATATAATGTTTTATATATGAATTTGAGTGTTGAATCTTCCTCTGTTCGCATTATTATTCAATAAAAGTATATGGCACGTCAAAGTTGTTACATTTCAGTGTGGACACTCTGTACATGGATAATCCACTTCCAACTTCATGCATGTTATACGTTCTTCATATATATATATGAAACTTTTTACTGATTGATTTTTTATGCTTATGAACCTGATAGCATTCGGTTTTCTTTTGGAACTTCTCCTTGAATAGTAAGGTAGATTATCGGGGAAACATGTTTTTTATATATTACCAATACCTGAGAGAATAATCAATTCGATCATTTGTAATTCTTAGTATCCTGATATTTATGGATTTTGAGATATATTAAAATAATACGGTAGAATTTATTCTTTTTATACTATTTTCCCAATGAAGTATAACTGTGATCATTGGCCTAAGTCGTTGTCTTGATTACAGCGGAATTAATCATACATATGTGATTCTTTGATCGAATTACGTTTTAACATAACTTTTAATAATTCATCTGTTGAAGGATAAAACCTTTCAATAACACATGGGGTTAATTTATTGTTCTATAGAAAAATTAATAAAGAGCACCCGTCATACGCGTCTAGCTTTTAAGTTTTTGATCTAATGCTACGAGAGAAAATTAATCAGAGTAATCAGGCTGGATTTTTTAAAATTAAACTTTCGCATAAATCATGGAGAAAGTTGTCTGAACAAAATTGCGCGCTATACAGAGACATAAATTAGTGAAGTTTTGAAGAATTTAACAAATCAATTAACACATGATAATGTAATTCAACGGAGAACTGTTAGATCGTCTTTTGGCTGAAACAATTCAAGAATAAGCACTTGAAAAAAGTACTTGTCTCAGCCATCTCAAATAGCCACAACAACACGTTATTGTAACTTTACGTTTGTAACATTTTTAGGTAATTTAGTTGTGTCTTCCTAAATAAATAATAAAAATAAAAGAAAAACAATGAAGCACCTCCTTTTTTTTGTAATCACCTTTTCCTGCACAAAAAATCTCTTCAATTCTGCTACTGGACATACTCAATTAAAAGCAGCGCGATATGACTCGAAAAATTAAAAAAAAACTCGTTTCTCGGCGTCACTTTGCTATCGATAAGAGTCTCGAGTTTCCTCAGCCTGAACCTTAAAGAGGACATTTCCGGGATATGCCCTTTAACATTTTTACATCACACATTTTCCATTACTTTCGCGCATGCCTCCTCTTATCCGCCCCCTTTCCATTTCCTCCTGCCAACATTCCAACCCTTATATTTTCTTCCTTTCTCTCCCCAATACCTTTTTGCCTCTTATTCCCCTCCCCTTCATCCCCCCCACTCCTCCGAATCTAAAGCGACCTCTTCTCACCCATCTGCCGCCCCTTATCTCCTTTTCATCTCCTTCAATCCACCCCTTATTCACGTATTCCACCTTCCATCCCGTCTCCTTACCACGACCCTCTCCTGTTTATTCCTAACGTTCTTTGGTGTGCGGCCTTCGTCACCTTATGGTGCCCTATTGCAGCCGTCTAAAGCTATCCACGGAATTGCAACGCAAGATGTCGCTCACCCCCCCACTCTTTCTCCATTCCACGCTATCCCGCGTACTCTCCTTCAATGTCGTAAAACTGGAACAGAGTTTTGAGCATTCTAGTGCACCCTCCCTCCCCTCCGTCCCACTTCCCCCTACCCCCCTCCCCCCTCCCTCCCCACCTCTTGGGAAGCTGGAGAGAGACCCTGGCAAGCATCAAACGTCCGCGAAAGCTGACGGCTGTAATACCTTCCCTCGTGCTTTTTTTTTTGGAAAGGGTGGAGAGAAGAAAGGGGGAGGTGGGGATTGTGGTAGAGAAGGGAAGGGAGAGGGGGAGAGAATTTCGACGCTCAATTATTTCTTTCGAGGAAGTGCAACATGCCATTCTGGTCCCTTAGACGTCGCCCTATTTCTAACGGTGAAGGTCGCGGAGTAGTTTTTGCGGCGAATCGCTCCTGGAGCTATGCATGATTCCTCTCGAGATTAGTTGAGTTAATTAGGTCAAAATGACGCGTTTGTTTAGGCGGGTTTGGTTGGTTTCCGAGTCGTGTTTGACGCTTTTCTGGGTATCTAAACCGGTAGGCAAACTAAAAGCCTTTATCCGATAGCTAATCATGTAGAACTAACTTTTGAAAGTTGCGCTACTCCGTTAACCCGATAGTGATAATAGCATTATTAATTTTTCGGTGTTAGATTCGGAAATTAAAACAATACACGTCAAAGGTTTTAATCGGAAATGGAACTTCCCGAGTTGCTAAATGGAATGAACTTGTTATGGAAGATCGTTTAGCTGTTTAAGAATTGACATTTTGAAGTCATATTTACAATACTCAATGATTGTAATTATGACCGCAGTAGAATAGTGTTTTTCGATCCCGGTTTGCCTAAAAAATCTTTAAGTAGAGGCAAGAAGAGTGTTAAAGTTTAAAATTTTGGAAACGGTTTAGCATTAATGCTGAAGAAGAAATTTTGATGAAATTAATTAAGTCATGAAGTTTTTATGTAGTAGTCTCGTCCGTAGACTACAGAAGTTTGATACTTAAATCAAATGACCCAAATTTACGGCCCAAGAACGTTCTTTGTCTAGGACATGTATTTTTCCACCTAAAACACTGGTCAACCAACAGATAAACGTATTTAGAGTGTGATTGTGTTACTGAATAATTTTAGTGCTACTTAATTTGTGTAGCACAGCCATTCTTTGCTATACACATGAAAAAAACCGTGTCAATCAAAACCGCGCAATGTGAAATAGATTTTCTCATACGAATACGTGAGGTTACATTTGAGCGACGTCTCGAGCTCAACAAGAAAAAAATAGGCACGGTATATTCAAGCATTGATTTATTTATCTTTTTTAATAATATCCGAGTCGAACTGGGACATTTTATACTCCTTTAATAGCCAGCGACCAAAACCGCGCTAGAGTGAAATTGATGGCCTTGTAAAATTCGAGGCAAGAAAAGAAAACCGTGTTAAACTGAAAACGTGTAAATTGTAAGCGTGTAATTCGAGGAATGGGTGTATTTTAAACTTGGATGCTGATTTGATTCATGCCACGCCATAGGGTTTTTATTTTTGAAGACTTTAAGGTCCTGCGCTGAAGTACTTGTTTTAAGGTATGGCGTAGCTGTATGGCGGCATTTTATTTCCTATAAAATAGCTATATTTCCTACGACGGTTTTCTTAGTGTTGCGAAGATTCTGCCGAAAAGGAATACTTTATGTTTTTGAATGTGGCGAGTAGCACTGATGGAGGAAAGAAGGCTGGCACGAATTATGCTCGATTCTCATATTAGGTTCAGGAATTGATATTACGAATTTTGTTCCGATTTAATAAATGCCTCGAGCATACAGAGCTAAAGTTCTTGCACCAATATAGCACAGATATGTTACAGGGAAATTTGTATGACCCTTCTGAAGAAACGACGGAGCCTATCAATATTTTATGCGACAATACATGTCTCTTTTGTTCTTTCATGCGATAAAATATATTTTACATGTTGAATATTTTACGAGTTTTGGAGAAAACGTTTGTTTTTAATCCACTAAGACGTTCAGTTTGTCCGTCTGTCTGTCTGATGCGCTACCTACTGTTAAACGAAAGCAGATAGAGACTGCTTTTTTTGGCAATCGACTTAATATTCTGTCTCGTTGTGCACGTTTCTTTGTGATGTCCCGTCTGTATGTCGGGCACGCGTAATCCTAACTGAAAGCAGCTAAAGACTACGTTTTTTCGCCAACCTTCTCAATATTCTGTCTCGTAGTGCCAATTTTATTCTGGTTGTTCTAGTTATAATGTTATTTTAGAGTAAAAATACTAGTATACATGCATTTTAAGATTGTGCTAACATTAAAAAAAACATTTACTGCCTGCTTCAGCCAACTTAGTTGTTATTTTTTTTTTGCTAACAGTAAAGTAACATCCATGACTGTATTATCGCGACCTATAAGTCCACTCCTATTTGCTAGCATAAAAATACGTTTAGTCATTTACTTGTCATATTAGTAGACCCACCTATACGTTAACATTTGTAAGATATGGAAAGAAGTATCTCTGTAATAAGTGGTAGTAAGTAGTCACACGACATAACTCACATCACGAGGTATCATTCTTTCATATATATATATATATATATATATATATATATATATATATATATATATATATAATGATTTTCAATAAAATTTAATCAAAAACTTATACCATCACTATGCCCCCTCGCTTAAAATAATAAAATACAAAGCTAATTAAAAGATGTAAAATGTACAAAATAATCAGTGCTGCGCTGTGCTGCAATTAGGTGTTATAGAAAAGCTGTTGCGATACCCGTGAAAAAATATATCCATTTCGGTAAAGATGCGTAAGACCTAATGTGCCAGATTAACGAATAGAAGTCAGTGTAATTCACATTTTTACGTTCGGCGTAAAAATCAATCACAAAGTTTTGAAAGAATTTTATAGTAGCTGTAAAGTTCGACTTATACTACACGACGTACGGTAAAAGTCAATTGCAAAATTATGTCGTACTCTTTTCAGCAGTAGATAGTTTTCTGTTTGAGTATAAAACTCTAACCGCGCTCCCAAAAAGAATAAAAAAAGCGCCTAAGCCGCAGAAAGAGATTTTAGCACGGGCGGAAATGAACTTTTTTTAAATAGGTTTTTTCCCAAGCATTTTCGTCCTCGTGTGCCGAAGAAGACAGGTGGGCGGGAGGGAAGTCGCCGATAGAATCCCAGGAGTTTAATTAAAAGCTCCGTTGCCATTCGGAAAATTGAGTACTTATATTAAGTGTTTGCTCAGGGAACACAAAAAAGTTTTAAGTCAATTAATTTTTCACCCATAGTAAAAAAAATGAAGGCGTGAAAGCAATTTCGCTCGTTTTTTTTAATTATCGTATCGATCAATGACAGCTTAGCGCGGTGTTTGTGAAGGATGCAGGTTCAATTACCTGGAGCGAGTGGAAAATTCCTATTGGAAAATTTATTTAACAGTTGTACGGTGATTGCCGTCTCCAAATGCACTGATTTTTTTATCTTGGACGGACTTTTGAAGTAGTTTACCCTGCCGTTTCGAATTGATGGGGATTTTTAAAGTGGGAGATCGGTTGCCTAAAAAGTATATTCTTTGTCAATCGTTACAGCTATCAAATTGAAATCTATGGTTAAAAAGATTTGCCTGAAAATAAAGTGGTCTAATTGATTTATCTTGAGCGCACCATTAAAAGGAAAATAAATTTTTGTATGTATCCTAATACCACCGATACATACTATATGATAATATACATTTCTTATATATCATGAACTATGAAAGAGACATAGTTAACCGAAACAGACATTCCGCTCATAAAATCAGTTAAGCAAATCGAAAAACAATAAAAACCATTCGTGCGTCTTATCTGGGTATTTAAAGATTTGTAGTCATTATCTTTCCAGTCACCACCTTCGGGTTTCGTATATATTCTGAGAATGGTATCTTTAATGTATTCCCAGCAATTTTATATTTAATATTATAGGCATAGAGAAAATAACTACGATCCCTTTGTGACTTTTTATGCGCCGTGATTAAATAATTTTAACGAATAGTAGATATTGCAGAATTTCGTATTTGAGGAATTTAAAGTATCATCGTAGGTAGTCTGTCCTTAGACAGGTCCGTAATTATTCATGGTTAAAGCTGGTTCTTTATATACTCCTATTTTCGGCATTCTACTTCAAGTCTTGATAGCTCTCTTTCCCCTTCAAGTAGTTTATCAGCTGAAACCTTTTCCTACCTCTTTCTCTTATTCCATCCAGTTTTCCTTCTAGGACTTCTTTAATCATGCACTCTCTCCTCAGGTAATGCCCAATCCAGTTCGCCTTCCTCTTTCTGATAGTCTGTATAATCGTTCGCTACTCTCCTATTCTTCGGAATACTTCCTCGTTTTTCACCCTATCTGTCCATTTTACCTTCAGCATTCTTCTCCATGCCCATATTTAAGCATATATCATACATTATAAGATGAAAAGTGTTGCCCATTCAACCGAGAAAGGTGTCACTGCCAACTCTAAAATGGAGGTGCTTCAAAGATACAATTGCTCAGGCGTTAAACCAACTAAGTTAAATACATTAATATTTTACTGCTCACCTCTGGACTATATTTCTCCGCCTTTTTCTTACGTGGCCTATTTTGTTCATCAATTTTTGCTGAGATTTTGCTCAAAAACGTTCTGCGCATACTCTAGCAAGATTTTAATATGAGATGCAAAGGCGGTTTACCCAGATTTCGCGTGGCTGGCAAGTCGCCCTAATGTGACGGCATTCAAAATGTAACGTGTTCCATTTCTCACTAGAGGATGATTCACCTTCGGTTTATTCGGAGCATTTTTTTATTTCATAAATACTTCGCACTAATGTTAACCATCTTATTGTTTAAAAATAGATGATTCCAATGTTAATTCGTTTAAGATTATTTCGATTTTGTTTTTTTTATATACTTGAATAATTTAAATTTGATCGCACTTATGCAGTTCTTACACTATGACCTTGAATGCTTTGCAATGAGCATCAGCAGAAATAAACTACTTGGTAAAATTATTTAAAAAAGTGCAATTACTTGATTATTCCATATTGCAACTTTATCACGTTTATGGAAGTAATGAACGTTATTTTAACCATATTTACCGAGCATTTTAACAAATTTCGCAAATATAAAGCGATACAATTATTTTCTCTTTTAGTTATCATTTGTTCTCGCAGAAGAAGTTAAAGAGTCATTCCATTTACGTGAATCTCAATTAGATAATGAGTGTGTCATTGATAATTGTGAAATGTTTTCTGTGTAAATGTCAGCGGCATTAAGTGACACATTCAGGGGCTTAGAAAAAAATAAGTGATTCTCTGTGAAGACTCGGTCCACGAGTGCCTTTTCCTATGGCTTTGAACCGTATGCATTACCGTGATCTCATTACTTCGCACGACGCTGTTAAACAGGTGAGTCCACTCAGCGGTGCGCGACCTACCGTTGAGCACTTAGAACTGGTCATTTCTCGGCCTAGAATTAGTATTCCATAAAATTTGACCCTATTTTGGCGCCACCACGGACGGGACACCGTTCGCCCCTTGTATCTCTCGGCCGCGCGAGTCATTTGCATTGATAGTCGTAATGTTTTTCCGCTCCATTGGTTAATTGGCGCTTCCGCGGCATTTTGGCGTCCAGGAGGGTGGGAGGGGGACGTGTTTTTGCAGTTTAATCGACTCGTGAAAAGTAGATATAGAACTATGGGAGAAAAATTGGACGCTAATAGATCTTAAGTTTTTATCAAAAAAATTCGGCAATTTAACTCCGTAGCAGATGGAGCGGTCAGTCTAGGGCCACATCCGGCCCGCGGAGTGATTTAATCCGGCCTGCCAGCCTTACCCAACCCACACCCCCCCTCGAAATAATTTTCACCTGTAAAATTTCTCGATAACCACCCCCCTCGAAATAATTTGTAACGGTGAAACTTCCCGATGACCCCCCCTCCCCCCCCCTCTCCCGGCCCGCGCTGTCGTACATAAAGCCTAATGTGGCCCTTTCAATAAAAAGTTTGGGGACCCCTGATCTAGGGTATCAGTTAATCGGCGTTAGTACTCCAGACTACTATAATCCCTCGGTATACGAGCAATCGGTTTACGAGTATTCGCTTATACGGTATGGACAAATTAATACCTGTTTTTCAATTTACGAGCCAATTTTCGCTTATAATACGATCTCCTTCCTCTCGCAAACCGATCGTTTTTCCCGGCACCTATTCTCGGCTTTCGTCGGTTCCCGAATTTTCTCGAATGCGCAGAACGTCACGGCATCCCAACTTGGATGATGTAACTATTGCTTATAAAATTTATAACATGGGGTGTATTGGGAAAATAATTTCCGTTTTACGAGTTTTCGCCTAACGAACTGTTTTCGTGGAACGAATTAAGCTCGTAAAACGAGGGATTACTGTATTATACTGTCCTATAAATATATTAGTTTTTTTTGTCAATTATATCTTTTTAAAAGCTTTTATTACTGGAAAGGTGTGGTTACCTAATCTAAGATTTACTCTCTTTTAACCGACCGACGCTGACGGGGATGCCTATTCTATTAAACTTAGAAGTAGGGCTCCGTGCTGCTGAGGACCCCCGAATTGCAAAATTATCAAAAAATATGGCCTCAAAAAAGGTTGCGCGCAGGGCCCCACTATCCATAAATCCGTCCCTGGGTACTTACGTAAGGCCTTACTCTAAAGACAGGAGGTACGTTGACCGAAGAAGGTTGGGAAACACTGGGCTGTAGTAATTTAACCCTTAAGTACTAACGTGAATTAAAATAACTTAAGTACTAAGGTGGAGTCATATAGACTCTTTAATATATTTTGCCAATTTTTTTCCTAAATAGCAAATAGATATATTTTTACTGTTTGTAATGTTTAGTTTGGGGTATTGGAAGACGAATTATAATAGCAAACAACTTTAGTTAGCGTTGATTAACATTTTATTTTCAAAAATACAAACATAAGATATAGACTTCATAAAAAATCTCACTTTTTTTAATTACGCACTCGAGACATTTTGTTTTAACACTGTAGGCAAATTGCACGTCTACATGACGTGCAGAGATGAGGTGTCTTCCTCTTGAGTTTTGGAGGGCATATGGAACAGTAAACCGTCTTCTCCAGGAGCTCCTTCTCACCCCAATTTCCCCCTCCCGCTTTATAGGGAATGTTCAAAATCTCACACACTCTTATTCTGACGTCAGCGGAAATCCTAAAGTTATATGCTCTTTATTTATCTATATTATCCTCATTTTCAGAAATTATAGAGTTTGTATCATGGATGCTCTCAATTTCGGTATCTTCGTTCTCATTGTTTTCATCTTCAGTGCTGCAGTCATCTTTCCCTAATAATTTCAGCACATAATCCTCAAAATTTGGATGATTGACGTTTATAATCGAAGTTTCTGGTATGTTATTCATGGTTCGCGAATATATTATCACCAAAAAATGGAAAGAAAAGAAAATTTCACAACATCAAAAAAGTGACGTAAATACTAACGTGGAGTCAGTATGACTCCGCGCAAACTTCTCTACGTTCTTTCTCTCACGCGTATTGCATCACACTGATGATATTATGTAGTTTGGTTATAGTTTATCCCGCTAAAAGGTAAAGAGAGCAATAGAGCGTGAACATGAAATGAAAAAAAGTTATACAATGTAACATATCGCGTGGAGTCTATCTGACTCCAGGTTAGTACTTAAGGGTTAAAAGGAATTATAAGGCAATTCTTTTTCAACGTGAAAAGTATGGAAATGTTCATATAATTTTTCTAAGTTGGGATTGAGAATAAAAAAATGTCACAGTTATATCCCGATTGTCTCATTCACTGCCGAAATAAACCTCATGCTATATGAATGGTCCTTGAATTTAGCTTTTTCCCCACTCATTTGAAGCTTTTTGTACGTTAAATGTGAGATCATGAGGATGTATGGAGTTTCTTAACTTGAACGCCATTAGTGTTTTTAAAAAAAACTCCGGGTCGCCCGACAGAACGGGATTTTTTTTCCTATCGATGGAACAGCAAGTTTAATTTAAAATAAAAGAAACGTGAGATTAGCGCAGATCTCGCCGGTATTTCACGCCATCGTTCAATCAAACATCCTCCAAACTTCTGTCTTCTTCTTAAGAGCATCTACAGCAAAAAGTTTACCAAAGTAGTAGCACAAATATTTTTCTAATCGGAATTGCTTCACATTCTCTTGAGTCTTGAATCGATGATTCGCTCAACATTTCGCCAGATAATTCAAGAACGAGCATTTAAGTATGAAAATTTGAATTACATAGGGTACTTCGGTAACCATAACTATGTTGCGAAATATGGCTATTGGAGATACCTAAGTTAAGCACTTATTTTTTAAAATTTTTGGTAAATATATGCTTATTCTTAAATTTGTTTTCAGCCGTAATATGAACATGTTAATTCTCTAGTGTAGTGTTTTTTTAAAAGAAACTTTTCCACACTGCGAACCCCTACTGGAGCGCCTGAAATCCTATTGGTCCTAGGTTGCGGCTAATTCTGTCAAAATAACATTAAATTAATACCAAAGTAATTTTCCTGAAAGCATTCGCGGACCTTCATTTGGTAAGCCCTGCTCTACTGGGTTTTACTACCCTATAACTGAGGAAGTTCCAGTATCTTTAAATACACTTATTGGTCGATTTACAGCTGTAAGTCTTGCTCGAAAATTATTTTCCGGAGCAAAACTTTCAAGTATTATTAAATTGTAGTTATTTTCGAGATTATCCTTTGTACACATCTACGCTGAAAGTCATTACTACTTCGTCGAATATCATCTTCTAAAAAATATATTTGGCGGGCGTAAATCAATGAGATGTAATCGTTTTACTTAAAAGCCTAATCCAAATACTTATGCTTGAGCATCTAATGTTTCATAATAAATGTGAATTTCGCGATAATGTGCAATCGAAAATTGCAGTAGTACCAATAATAACTTACGTAATATGTGGCTAAAATGGAAATAAACGTTTTTAATAAATTATACTAATGATTTAATAAATATTTTGATTGAAAATTTTTAAGCACACGAAAACTTAGGTGATTTGATAGCCACGTTTCATAAAGCAGACATGATGTGCAGTCGCCATTCTGAAGAATATCCAAAGAATTTATTCAAAAATATTAAATTTCGTCGTTTATTTATTTTTATTAAGGTCAGTCTCGTGACCTCCAGCCTCTTTTTTGAGGATTCGAAACAATGAACGATTTTTTTCTTTCTTCTTTCTCATCAGTGGAGAAGCATCTGCTCTTCTTTTGTCCGAGTTTTGTATCTCATCTTCTCCATCTTGGTAAACGTGTCCTCGTTCTTTTATTCTGGCTTACATATTTATATATTTTTTTTTATATTTTTTATTAGTAAGTCTGACGGACGGAGATGTCACCCGAGGTCTTTAAGACGTCCGATGTATATTTTTGTAAGGCCTCTTTTTATTAGAAGTTTCGGCGATGCAATGGGGATTGCCGCTGTATCCTCAAAGAGCACCTTTGCCGGCACCATTACCCATTTAAAGACTGACCCATCTCGTCCGGAGATACTCCAAGTATCCAAACTGGAGTATCTCTGGACCGAACAGTAGGACAAAGGGTGGCATGGTCGAGATGGAGGAGGTGGAAGGAACGCTGGTTGGTTGCCATACACACACACACACACACTTCCAAGAGCTTCCTCTAGTCCCGGTCTCTTTTAAGCCTTCAAGGATGCAGAATTGCGTCTCCTTCACGATTACCTCTGCAAAGCGAGCGCGAGGCCTTTCTTTTGCGAGATTCCTTTGTAAATCGAGTAGAACATCTTTTGCAAGATTTTATACTGATCATTCTTTCTAGGTTGTGCTACGATAGGCTGTCCTCATTTATCTTTTCCCTTTGAAGTTTTTCCCAGATGAAGGGTCGGTAACCGCAAACCGCACACGTAGTCGCGAATTTTTAGGCGGGCCGGATGTTTATAACAGGAGGTACCTAGGGTTTTTATTACTTTCTCCACACGTAGTAATGGGTAAGTATTGTGTTCATGAAAAAAATCGACTTCGAGATTTCAAAAGAAATACACGTTTTGAGGTCCCTAGAACACGTTTAGACTATTTTCGGAATGATGTCTGTGTGTGTGTGTGTGTGTGTGTGTGTGCGCGTGCGTGTGTGTGTATGTGATTGTGGGCGCTCTAACTCAAAAATTACTTGCCATATCGTTACTAAACTTCATATATAACACTTCAGCATGAGCACAAAGAACTGATTAGTTTTTGGACAATAACGGGTAACCGGAAGTCGAGGTTTATTCGAAACCCGATTCGGTTTTTGCGATATTCCTCCGTTAAAACATCATTATTGTATATACAATTCTATACAAAGGTTATAGAAAGTGTAATTTCCTACAACTTTCATTTGAAACAATTTTCTATAGCAGTTATTGTTTCGGAATTATTTATAAATAACCGGTTTTTCGGTTTCCGTCAAAAAGCTCCTTAAAAACATAGTTATTGGTAATCTTCGTGAGGACCAAAATTGTAGAGAATAATATTTCTTCCAAGTTTTGTTTGAAACAAATTTTCATAGAACCATCTATTTCGGAGATATTTAACCTTTTTCCAGTTTACAGCGCCACCACTGTAGCGGTGAATTCTGTAAACATATTCAAAATATAATTTACAGCAATAAGGACGACTGTATTCTTTTACGATACGAAATAATAATTTTGCCTCATAATACTATTCATAATAACTTAAATATCTATACCCCAAATATGGAGAAAGTCATGTGTTGACCACATCAGATTTTTTTGTCTGCGTCACCGTATGTTCTGTTCATTCAGTTATTCATCAGCTCGTTTATCGTTCCATCTACTTCAAGCCACCTTTAAAGATTAATTGGGCTTTCCCTACCATATAAAGATAAAATTATGGCATTTAAATAACACGCGTGTTTATTCTCCCGGTTTTATTTATGTTTATGAGTAAGAATATGATACACTGCGAATTTATGAAATATTCGCTTCAACTCTCAGTAACCGTCACGTCATCCCGGTTGAGAGCCACTGGTATAACTTAGTCGAACTACCAGTTAAAAATTACGGGCGTAGTACATGACTTAAGTTTTAAATTAAAACTCTTCCCATTCTCCTTAACTCCTATTCTCCCTCCGTACGTTTTTCAAATTTTTTCTCACTGCCCAATAATAACGGAAAATACATTATAACTAGGCCCACCAAAATTCTGCCTTATAAATATATAAGTAGGAATTTCTAGGGATACATTTAAAATCAAAACGTTACAATTAAATAACCTTTAAGTCCCATTAGTTGAGTTCGATAAAACCTTCTTTGAGGCTCTTATTGAACGTTTTACCGCCCCTACTTTGAATAACTCTGCTCTTTACCATTCTTTCCCTCTCTCCCCCTTCCCCCCACTTCCTCCCCCTCCCCCCCTCTCTCCCCACTCTCCCTCCTCATTCCCCATCCCCCCCTCTCTGCGATAGCTGTAGAGTGCGCACCTATATCTTATGCCACCGGCGATGAATTTATGCGACAGGCAGGTATACATACACTAGAGAATTCTTATATATGGATGTTAGTGACAGTCATTACTAAATAATTTTCTTGCGTTAAAACTTTGCCAAAAAGTTTAAGAGTCCATTATTTCAACTGGAAAACATTGATTATCCCGTGTTAGGTTTAACGGCACGCTATACCGTCATATATTATATCCCGTTGGCCATAAATAGCTTATCGCGGGTCCCATACGGACTTGTGTCCGTAGGTTACCGACATCTCTATCGTAGAATCAGATATTGCTATTCTCCATGCTAATTATTTACCATTTGGTCGCACGGTCAAAGCGACTCGGTTATCCCTTGTTAGGTTTACCGTTACTATCCTTGCGATGGCGAACATGTTACAATGCCGTACTATACAAAGGAAAGACATTGTGTATAACGACAAGACTCACTGCAACAAAGTTGAATAAAAAACATATATGGCTATATTTAATCAAATATAGCCAATTTAGTGAAGAAAACAGAGCCGATACGCTATTTCATTGCAGTCTAAAAATAAAACAAAAAATCTCCTATAATCCATACTATGTTTTTTTAAGGTATCCAAGAATTGCAAATCCAGTCACGTGGTAGATCCACATGTAGTTTATCCTAATTTTAGCCCTCCGTCATAATTCCTCATACCTGTAATTTTCTTTCGTACGAGGACTTCATTGGCAGGATATAAATTTCACATTTCGCTTCCGTCATTGTTCGAATTTAGACTCGCAGCGTAATGCATCTAAATTTTGGATGTAATTTATTATTTCTTATTAGAAAAAACATGCATATGCTAAAAGTCGCAAAGAAATATCCCAACTCTTTCAAATCGCCATTATTTGGGATCTCAGATTCATTAGCTGAAAGTCAATCGATTGCGTGAAAGAGATTGTCATATCTTTTATTGTTAGTCCGGAAGAAGATTCTTTTTTCCAGACACTCGTACGGTTGAAAAAAGAACGTAGTCCGTTCTAAGTATTGTAAAGCTCACGTCGTTGGTTCCAAATTTGCCCAATAGTCCGTGACTTTTTAGCTGTTATGTTGTTGTTTCTTCACACAAACATCAGTCGGGTCACTGGGTCGAAGTTCCGTCGCGCCCTCGTCTCTTTTCACCTTCTCAGGGAATGCTGGCCCGTTTCCAAACTCGATTTGTTGGCAGTCTGCTTAAAACGTTGATGAATGCATTCGACGCGATTTCGAATCAAACGGCAGCATAAATGTGACGATTCTTCCCGCGACAAGAAATGTTAAGTAAGTAGCTTAGGTCGATTCCGATCGGAACCACTGAGGCGATATTTTACGTTATTACGTATTTTTACTTTCTCATATACGTAGTATATTGAGAAAGCATTGTAATCGCGAAAAAATTCGAAATTTTTATGGAAACATACGTTTTAGGTGTAACTGAGTCCGAAAAAAGTGGTTTTAGCAATGCCGTCTGTTCGAGGCTCTAGAGACTAAACGGTAGAACGAAAATTATTAAAATCTCATGCTTAGGCATTTTATCATTTAGAATAGAAAAAATAAGAAAATGGTTGAGATTGCAGTAAAATTAAGGGCAGTTTATTCTAGGCAACTTTAACAACAACTTGATTTTCTCAAAAACTGGTAGAACGTTTTTGATAAAATTTCATACAGTTACTTGAGTTTACGTCTGAAATAATAATACATAGTTCATATTTTTCAAAAAATGTATAAAAATGGAAAACTTTAATAACAGTTTGATTTTCTAAAAAAAAGGCACAAGCGATTTTCATCAAATTTGTATAGTTATTTAAGCTGATGTTTACAGTGATTCTGCATAGTTCATATTTTACAAATGATAACTATAAGACTAGTTTATTCTTGGACAACTTCAACAACATATATGAAAAGGTTTGTACAATGAATATTGTACCGAATTCTTTGAATGGGATGGGTGTGGTAACATGGAGAGGAAGGGCGATTGCTTTCACAGATTGGACTGACAATGAGTAGACCAAAAACGTAACGAAAGGTAGAGTAACTAGGAATGAATGACATCCTTTCTCATTAGATTTTCCTTTGTGTAGAGGTGAGGAATTATAGTTTCATGTTTGAGTAAACAAATCGATCTTTTTTGTCATTGCTAAACATTGGAGACTTGACGCAAACACGGCAGAATATTTTTTATTTACGCGTGTAACCACAAAAAATATTCAGGGAACGAAGGTAGAGAATTTAATATTTCCTTTGATTTTCATGCAATTCCGTATACACTTTAATGTTTCTTTTTCTCTAATTTTATTCTTTTGTTCTTTTTAACCTTATTTTTCATTTTGCAGTCCTGAAACCACAGGGTGGCATTTGCACGTTCGACACACTGTCTCCGAATAACGGAATCGTTTTTAATTTCCGCGTGTTTTTATTCGTTTGCCCTCTGCCGTGACGCGTGGTTGGAATAACGCGTCGTTTTGCTCACCGTGTTGTTTTCGTCCGCGTGTCTCCGTGATTGTCATTTGAGTCATCATCATCCGGACATGTCTTCCATTCGCGAAGAAAAATCTGCGTGTTCCATCGAATCGAACAAGTCGTTTTATATATCGCAATAGTGGTGATAGGTTTACCAGGACTTCCATCGCATCATTGGCGTAGAAATGGGCATATGTGCGTTAATAAAAGAAAAAAGCAGTAGTGAAGATACCTAGTATTTTTTATAGAGATACCCATCTATTCAATTGATATCTTAACTGTAAAGCTATTTATTTTTAGTGTTAGTTTTTCTTGTTTTCTTGTGCGTTGATGATTTGCTTACGTGTTGGTTTTAGCAACAATATTTTTTTTGTTGGTATCCTAACTTTTCCTATGCATATCACATGGAAATGTCTTGGGTTTAGAGTACCGATTCTTGCCACGCATAGAGTTTTTAGCCATGGAAGAAATATTAATCTTTTGTACGTTGTGGAGTAACAATTTTTTTACGTAAACTTTCGACGTACAAATATATGAACAGATGATTCAGCTAATATTTATCAAGCAACTGAAACAGCCTGAAATCTCATTCACGTGTTGAAACAAATTTAAAAAAATGGATTTGATGAAATGTGTTTACCCATTGAATGAAGGAAACGAGAACGGCGTTTGAATCAGTGGGGCAGCTACGCCTACGCACCTTACAGGGTGTGTAGGAACCCGCTAAATAACGCCATAAGCAGGGCCGGCATGATACCTTTGGGGGACCCTATGCAAGCGCGATTTCGGGGGCCCCTCTTCTTTTTCTGCATGGTGTTCCAACAACGGCCGTTATATGACCTGGGCTAATGAGGCAGCGGCGATAGGCGGTACTTTATCCAGAATTGGCACTCCATATTGCAAATAAATATCACATAATGTGTGGCCGTCGGATATTGATTTTCGTATTCGCACCTGACACCTAAACTCAAGCTCATTTATCTATATCGATATTTATAAATATACTGTGCCCGTTATCGACAAGGTATGTATGGTACAAGCAAAATATTCCATTCACTTGTAATATCCAAATAATAATTAGTAAAACCTTTTTCGTCGAGATAAACGCAAGTTATTTTAGCATTATTCTTTGTTTTTTTCTCGAGGGTGACGTCAATTCTTCCTCCAGATCACGCACATGCGTAGTTAAACCTCTGGTACGAATTTTAGACGATCTCTGCGATAGAAAGTGTTATTAAACACATCTTGTTTACTGAATCTTTTTTATTTCGTTGTATTCTCGCCTTAAGGTGAAATCGATGACGTAGTTTATACGATGTTTTCATCTCTGTTAAGTTAAAATATATAACAGCAAAAGGTTCTATACTTGCTTGGTTAATCACTGTAGTTTGCGGCACTGCTAGGCATGCATTATTGATGACTGTATCTCTCTCCTTATCCAGTCAGATTTGTTTGTAATTTCGAAGCGCAGTAATTCCATTGCAATTTATCCAGATGAGTAAAATGGCATTTGGAACGAAACATTTGGGTCTCATACCTGTTGAAACGCTTAGGTCGTTTTAATTAGGTATTCCATTGGATGACTGAAAAAGGCAAAAAAAAAGGAAGTTTCAGCGATTCGACACCGCGTATATATCTGGATAGGTTGTTTGATAAACAACCGAAATTATCTAAATAATTCGTTCATTAGTTAACTGAGTTGTTCATTCAAATAGTAAGTTTCGTAGATGGGAAACTTCGAAGAAGCGAGGCCATTGAAGGGATGTTGATAAATACGATCAATCAAGAAGTGCGACGGTAGCAATGGAGTTGTCGAGATGAAATCCGAATACAGTTATTAAACAAGAGGTTAATTGAAACCGTGATACGGAGCATTGCGTTATATGGCTGCGAAGTGCCGTAATTAGGCCGGGGCATCTGCCCCGGGCGCAACTAATCAAGGGGCATAAAAAAATCCAAATAGTAACCGAATAAAGAACGGAAAATAATTTACTGAAGGAGAGGGCGCATATATTTAGTAGTTTTTTCCCCGGGAGCTAAATTATCTAGTTACGGAGAAATGAGAAAATAAGTGTAAATTTGAGATTTGGGTATGACGTAGACCGGAGAAAAGTAGTTGGGCAGAGAGGAAAACAAAATGAGGTTTTAAACAGCGTAGTAGGAAGAGAGAGGACCTTAATTAGATTAATTAGGGGAAAGGGGAAAGAAATGGGTGAGTTAAGTATTCAGAGGAGAAGGTGGAGGTCTAATGAAGGAAGTCGTAGAAAGGAGGATGCTAGGGGAAAGAGGTAAGAAGTAGAAAGATATATTACAGGGGTGGTCAAACCGCGGCTCGAGAGACACATGCGGCTCTTTTAACTTAGTTCGTGACTCTTTTAAATTTCCATTAAACCTTTTTCGCCACAGAATACAATGACGGAGCGAGACTTGAGATGCCTAAGGGGCATGCGATATGTCTGAATCGTTCGTATACAGGTTATTGTGCTGTTCGTAAATTTATGAGCGCAGAATGTGTGCCATGCGGCTCTCGAACTCAAAAAAAAAAAATATCGTTTTCAGCTCCGAGGGTGTTTGGCCACCCATGAGCTGTATCATGCGTAATTTCGGCCTGTCGTATGCACCGCCGGCGGCATAAGATCCAGGGGCACGTAGTATATCACGCTCGGAGAACTACATTTCTGAGACTACAGCGAGGAAGAATGGGAGGGAGAAAAAGAGAAAATGGAAAGGAAGTGATAATAGGAGGTGTCTTAATTGTATTGCTTTATTCATGCATATGCATATCATTTTTGGCCGGTTTACTACATTCATTTTAATTGTAATTTTTATAAACATGCGTGTCATTAAGGCTACCGGTTTCGATTAACTTCACGATTTGTGGGAACGCAATTTTAACATACTGTTGTTTGTTGTTATGATCTTATTTTTTATTCATTACTGGAACTTAACCAAAAATAGCTTTAAAGTACTTTTTACACAAGATATAAAAACAATAAGGCAACAAGGCATATCCAAGATCGTTAGAGGTATATCAAGACACCATAAACATGAAACAGACATTTTTTATCCGAAATGCATTAAAAGAGGAGGATGGTTATGAGAAGGTGAAGATAAAGGCTTTGTATTGTATAATGTGGGTTGGATGTGCTAAAATCCTACCGAAAGGATAGAGTAACTATGATGGCCAATCAAGGTGGAGGAAAAATATCATACATTTTTAGCGAGTTAAAAATGGGATATGCTGCTGGATGAATGCACGTTATGGAAAAATGTCCAATAAATATTGTTTTGCCGATGGGACTTTTATTTATTCATTGTAATCTCATGGATAGCACTTGTTGCATTTTCCTCAGTAGCATAAGTATTGCGAGATCATGGCGTACTCTGAATCTACGCCCTTGAAATTCAAGGCATCAGTTCATTACGTAGTCAAAGTGGTAGATTTCGATGCATCTATTAATTCCTTTTCTTGTATTCATATAAACTATAAAACAGAAACAAAAAATATAAAAAGACAGAAGGTCTTGTCCATGACAGAATTTGACATAATATTGGATGTTTCATCGTTCCTTTCTATGTTAATTGCGAGACCTTCGGAAAAAATTTGCACATTTATTTGAAATCATTATAAAAATTTCCCCAAGACTCGGCTTCCATTCAGGAACGATAAATCTCGCGTCGGATTCGAACAGTCTGTTTTTTTAAAAGGCGTAAGTACGTTCACTCGAGGTTGTACAAGTAGTTCTAAAAACAGCAATTGAAAGCAATAAAGCGAACCGCCTCTTCACGCACGAGTGCGCATTTCAAACTTTACCAGAGGAGCGTTCTCATCGCGCCCTTCTCTCTCTTCTCTCTCTCTCTCTCTCTCTCTCTCTCTCTCTCTCTCTCTCTCTCTCTCTCTCTCTCTCTCTCTCTCCCTTTCTCTCTTTCTCTCTCTCTATCAATCTCTCGAAAATTCAGCACTTCAAACATGAATCCGCGAAAACGCTGGGATCGCTGAAGATTAAACGCAAATAATGACTCAGTTTTGTAGCTGCCGCTTTCATCGAGTGGCTTGTTATCTTACTTGATATCGCGGAACGCAGTGACATCTGGTTTTCAATTACCGAGCTTATTAGTCGACTTTCTCTCTCTCTGCTTTGCACAGAGAGATGCGCGTGTCAATTAAGGCATTCCATCATAAATTGTCATTACATCCCCCCCTTTCCGTTTCTCGCGGTTCTTTTTGGAGACTGCGTGGATCGATGTAAATTTTAATGAAAAAGTTCTCCGCCCTCTTTTGGCTGAGGGGTTAGAAAAAAATTAAATGTCTTTTTATATGGTTTGGATGTGGGTGAACGGAATGTTTGTCACTCTTGATGAGGTTTTGCACGTTGGGTAATGATTTGAATATTTAAAAATAATTAATTTGGGAAAAGTCGCACTGTTTAGTATTAAGGAGATATTCACATATCTAATACCTTTCGCTCGAAGGTTGAAAAAATAATAGAAGACAGTGTTATGACTTTAATGATAGGCGAATGAAATTGTTGTTATTTTTATAAGGTTTTGTTCGTAGGATAGATGTTTTTTTAAATTAGTCTCGAAAAAAATAATAAGATATTCACATATTTTTTGTATGATTTCACGAATAATTAAAATGTATGTACATTTGTATTAAAATGTAATTGGTGCTAGTTTAAATTAAAATTTTTTATTTAGATATAACCGTGTTTGTACATACACGTAATTTTAAATTGTGCAATATCTTTTCAAGTATCATTATTCGAATACAAAATTCTGAGAAAGTCGATAAAGATAATTAACACAGAGGATGAGAAAATGTACTCTTATTGTCGCACTTGAAAGACTAAATAATAAGCGTATGTAGTACAATATCCTGCAAAATCGACACATTTTATAATCCTTGAGGAAACCGTTACATTACCCACAACCGGTTGCGACGAAAAATAACCACAACGAAGTCAACGGCGTGACTTGCACGTGACACGTCAAGAGAATAAAGCTATCGAAATAATAAGAGACCATGGCGTGGAGATTCCGCAATTCATCCAACGCAAAGCGAGAGACGTAACAGACCCTGTAGGGAAACGTAGCCCTCTGACCTACTTCTTTCCCCTTAATTCCATCCTTCCTTCTCTCGAAATTTTCTCGTTTGTATTCATCATCCGAGTCCGACCTTCAATATTTTTTCTTTTCTTTTTACAGGCTTTTATTTTTTTCCTTCTCCCCCCCCCCCCCGTCGGATGCCGCAGAGGTGGGCGCGTGAGCGGCAGCGAAACTGGAGGGTCGGAGAATCTCCTCTCTCTCTCCCTCTCTCACCGCTCGTATAAGGAAGAAGATGGGTCCATCCAGACTCCTCTTCCGCCAATTCCACCTCCAAAGACGTCGGACGTCGCAGTAAAGTGAGCACTCACCGGCCGCAAAGAAACTCCCAGTAGTCGAGCCTTTAAAGGAAAGGAGGAGGAGGAGGGAAGAAGAAGGAAGGAGGCAAACCCCATTTCGACGCAAAGAGTCCAAAGGCCTACGGGATCGTCGCAAGATGTGCCTCGGGACGACCCGGTCTTTTGACCTCCAACCCGGACCGAAATCTTCTCCTCCTACTTCCTTTCCGTCCCCTCGCGTACCGCAGTGTACTTGTTCCCCCTCTTCCTTTTCCTCTCCCTTCCTCGTTCCCGCGTTCGTCTTTTTGCTGCTGGCGTCTGCGACGCCAGGATCCGGGACTACGAGGATGTCAGCCGGTGAGTTTTAGCCAACTTCCTTTTGTCTCCCGTTTATGTTACGTCTGACACTAAAAAAAAAACCTAGCGCTTCTTATTCACGCCTTTGTGCGTCTTTTTCCCCTCGGATGCTGATGAGTAATTTTAAAGATCCGGCTTGCTGCTTGAGTTTTTTTTTCTTATTGGAGTGTTTTCTTTTTCGTTCGTCTTGTGCGGTCGCGGTGTCGTCGTCGTCGCAAACGCTTGGCGTGCGGTGTTATTACTTTTGTCTCCTCTCGATGACATTTTTTTCGTTTTAGTGTTTTATTTATTTATTTGTATTATATATTTATTTTATATTCATTTGATTATTTTTTATTTATTGTTAATATTATTTATATTTGTATTAGCTTTGTTAACTTTTCATTTTAGTGTTTAAATATTTAAGTTTATTTTTCTTGACCTTTTCAGTTATTTTTATTTATTTAAATTTGCTTGTATTTATTTTTTCATTTTATTTGTTTATTTTTATTTGAATGTTATATTAAATACATAATACACATTAAAATATGTTTTAAAAAAAAAAATCAAATTCGTCAGTTATCACGGCAGGATTAAAACCAGCAACTCATGAATTGTGAATGGAAAAAATGCTACCCACTTAAATTGAAATTTATTTTTCAAAATTTACTTATTCGTCACATTAGAACCGATTGAGGTTATTTTACGAAGGAATTAAGAAATAAAGTACAACTTTAAAAATATTCGTCCTCCCATTTTTTAATAGCCTTAAGTATTTCCTAGTGTTCCCTGCTCCGGCGTGCGTTGGGGAGGGGAAAGGGTTATAAAAACGACGGTCGGGACGGCGTAACTGACTCGGAGAAGGGGAGGGGGAGGGAGAGGAAGGAGTTGGAAGGTTTAGCCCACGGTGTTTTAGAGTTCTGCCCCGCGGAAGTTCTTCCGAGCGGTTTTACGCCGGTTTAAATTTGCAAAGCGGGGAGGTCGGACAAAGTCTCTCTCTCGGTGGCATGGGTGCGGTAACGCAAAGAGATACTCGGTTTACGACGAGGGGTTTATATTTGAGAGTGGCTTGAAGAGGAGCAGGGAGAAAATATAGAGGAAGGGTAGGTAAGTACCTGACTTTACCTCTTCCTCCATCATCCTCCCAAACCGTCGTATTGAAGTGAATTTCAGAATTAAAATGATGGAAATCGTCTCGCGTAAGCGAACTCTCTATCTATATATATCATTATAAAATCCAAAGTTTGTCTGTCAGTAACGCTCAGAGCACCACCGGCGGAATAAGATCCAGGGAGATCGTGTTAAATCCCATTCGAGTCGTACGTTCAGGATTTCCTTAGCCTTAATCCTTTTAAATTTTTAGTTGCTAACCGTCTGCAGTGAAGTCATGGGTTCGATTCTAGGTGAGTTATTTTCTCCATTTGATTAACACGTGGACAAATTCCCGTCATATCTGAAGGGTAATTACGATAGTCTTAAATAAAAAGTGATCGAATTTCCATTTCAATCATGTTGTTTATTTTCTCTGTTGTTATCGTTCTTTTCCGTGTGAGATAAACAGTCGAATCGACGCATTTTTTTAAAGGAGCATAAGAAGTCTATACATATTTCTCTATTGTTACTTTTTAGGTGATTTCCGCTAAAAAAAGACGCGTTACTACTGTTATTATAAAGTCTTCTTCCCCTTTTATCGTGTCGATTTCGGGTATGAATTAAGCATAGCGAATCGAGGGCAATTTTACGTTGTCTTCCACGTTTTATCCATTTTTCTAACGTTTATTCCGTTTTATCGGGGCGCGAAGATGGCGGGAAATTACGTTATAACGATAGATTCGATGTAAAGAGGATTTCGAAAGGGTTAAAATCGATCTAAAACGGTTCCGTCTCTCTCTGTCTTTCTTCGCGAGACTTTTATTCGCTTAAAGTTTCGCGATTTAAAGTTTCGGAGAGAGTGAAAAAAAGGGGGTAGAATTACTACTCGTATGTTCATTTGTAGAGATAAAAAATTCAAGGACGCAATGATTATTTATCGTACTATTTTTTTTAAAGCCACCTAACGGTTGGTAGGTGCTATTCATTTTGTCTCAATAAGAGATATGGCCACCTAAAACGCGGAATACACGTATACTAGCTGAAACGCCCGGCTTTGCTCGGGGCAAACGTTCCCCATTCCTTAACCCTGGAATGGTATCGTTTTTCTGTATGCTCTTAATGGTATCGTTCGTAATTTTTACGACGCTTGCTATATATGACTTAAAAAGCTAAAGAAAAGAGACCAACTTCAATGCAACTGTATATTTATAAAAAAGAAACACAAATTTTATGGATTACATCAAAACACTTAAAAAATTTGCTCATTTTACGCAATTAGTACACAGTTTTGCGCGATGTTCTTTGCAAAACGGTTTTTGACAATTGGCGCAGTGGGTCGTCGTCATACGGCGCTTTTTTGACGGGCATATGTAGCATACTGTCCTTTTATACTTGTCAGGTACGGGTGTTGAGTCTTCTTTGGCTTCCTCTTCACCTAAATTTCTTAAAATGTCGGAACGTAGATCACTGGACAAACGTGGTATCTCGAGCCTCTTCTTCATCCATGGCTTTATTAGTTCTTCGCTGAGTTTTATAAGGTAACACTTCCTGTTCAGTTGAGTTTTCTTCTCACGGCATGAGTTCAGTACGTGTATAACGAATGAATTTAAACAAGCAATATTGAGGATCCCGTAGAATACACATAATGGCCAACGTCTGGTTTTCCGACTGCACGAATTGTTGCTGCACATTTGGTCAAGCGTGTCCACTCCGTATTTCGTAGAGTTATAAAACTCTATAATGTCCGGTTTTTTTGTTTTGTTATCTATTCTAGGCTTCTCATGTGTCGTGGATAGTAACAATACATTTTTATTTGACTTAGCCTTGTAAGAAACTAAAGTCATTTCCTTGTCAAAAGCATACATGGATGTACCGACCGGCCTATCTTTTATTGATTTCAATTCAGGAGGTATTTCTTTTTTATCTTTTCTTAATGTACCAACTACAGTCAGCTTATCCTTCAATAAGTCTTCAGCTAGTGGAATGGACATGAACCAGTTATCGATCGTGATGTTGCGATTAGATTTTTTCAATGTTTTAGAGAGTTCTTTTACGTAGAAATATCCTAGAGGCAGTCCATTTGTATGTGTACCCCTACCAAGATATGGTGAGGCATCAAACATATATTTGGTTCCACTGTCACAGGCCATAACGAGTTTAATTCCATACTTGGCGGGCTTATTCGGTATATACATCCGAAAGGGACACCTACCGCGAAATCCCAGAAGTTGCTCATCGATAGTTGTAAATGAGCCAGGTCTGTAACAGGATCTACATCTAAAGATGAAATTATCCCACAGCTCTCTGATAGGTGCAAATGGATCGCTTTTTTTCCTTTCATCACGTGTCGCTCTATCGTCAAAACGTAGGCATGTAATCAAGAATTCGAAACGTTTCTGACTCATTGCTGATTTATATCTACTCCCACATAATGTGGAATCGAACATCTCCATGGTAGATAAATTGCTGTCTTTCAAAGCAGCTGTGAGAACTAAAATTCCTAAAAAAGCTTTCAATTCTTTCATGAACGTATGTCCGTGCGTACCAGATACAGGGCTATATTTGGATTGTGCGCGCGTGATCTCTTCATTTGTGTGGATTAGAATAAGCTGCATCATGTCTTCAGTAAATATCTGATAGAAAGTTTCCAATGGGCTAAGTGCATTTTTAGTCTGACCTAGCGTTGCCTGAACATGATGAATTATGTTTCTTTGCGGAGTACGACGTCGTTTTTTTTGTGGGGGATTAGCTGACCAACGATGTCCGTTTTTTCCCTTCAACGATCTTTTTTTAGGTAAAACCACATACCGTCTAGTTACATCACTTTCTACAGACTCCTCACGTTCTGCTTCTGAGGAAGATGAAGTTAGGGGACGACGCCTCTTTCTTAGACATCGTATGACATCACCTTCGTCATCTGATGAACTTGGTGCCTGCAGAGGTTGCACTGGTAACTCGAAGTCGTTTTCACTATCAGTATCAAAAACGACGTCAACTTCAACACTATCTTCTTCCAAATCACTATCTGGATGTAGGTCTTCCTGGCCAGAATCACACTCCTCACTTTCTTCACTTAACAGTCGGAGATAACTTCCAACTTTCTCCCAGAATTCGGGATCATTTACGGAAAATTCCGCCATCTGCAATAAAATTACGATCACTTAGAATGCTCTAAAAATTAATTAGAAAGTGCATTTGTAAAGTCTAAGCAAGCCGGTAGAAGAAAATTGAAAGAAAGAGCTAGAATGATACGAAAGAAAAATGAGTACTGACGGTTCCACAAACGTAGATGGTATTGATCGTAAAAATTACGACGAAGATTGTGATTTACAGGCACAGAAGGCAGCTACATACAGGATATCACGATCCGAAGCATCCCCGGCGATTGCTAGGAAGGTACAGAAGAGCACGTGACCTTGAGCTGCTCCCACTTTCACCCCCACCCTTGACAGCATTATTGCGTCGTAAAAATTACGAACGATACCATTCCAGGGTTAATTACGCAAGCGATGCTTACATTAACATTTACTATTTTATATATTGTATTGTAAAGTTTTACCATTAATATAATTGCGCATTAACGTCTAACTTAATATTCACATAGATAGATGCACCGAAGCCTTTAAAACAGCAATAAAATTATGTGGATTATGTCAATACTATTAGCCAAAACGTAAACAATAAACAACATCTTGGTTACCGAACAAATGTAAGTAGATGTATCGATTTATGTTGCGATAAATCTTTCAATGCTATTGGTAAAAGATAACAATGTTATAATATTCCTTAAAAATCATTTGACTTACTTTAAAATTATTCATAAATTATATTTAGACATGAATCCATTTGCACCCTTTATCATGGCATTAGCTATTCTTCCTCTACGGCATGCCACGGCGTGGATTTTCCCAGCATTAATCTTTACGCGTATATATCTCCCTTTGAAGAGGACAACAATTAAGAAATTGAGCTTTGTTGCCACCTGGGAAATGGTCATCTAAACCGGTAAATTTTACGCTTAAAGGAAAATTTCGAGCGACTTAGCATGTAATACGTCAAAACATGAACATAATTAAAATATTCTGTCTTTCATGCGTAAAATAAGTCATTTCCCGTGATCGTAAGTTAATATTTACGTATATTTATGTCCACATCAGTGAAGGGCTGCATGGTATTTTGGAGTTCCTCTTGACAATTTCTCAAGCATTCTTATGGAAATAGTATTTTGTTTACCCCATGGGGTATAAGAGATCCCACGGTCTGCAAACCTAGACGAAGTTCTTCCTTTGGTCCATGGGGTGGTCCATGAAACTTTTGAATTCGATAGCTTCAACGGTGTAAAAACGTATAAAGAACATACATACACACAAACACACTAAATATTTATAAGATAAATATAACTCATAAAGAACCCGTAGGAAGACGGGAAAATTTTTACAGGAAGCTATAATGCGCAAAACGATGTCTCTATAACGGTGAGTTATATCTCGGAAGTATGGGTTATTTAAAATCTGAAATAAAAGCGATTGTTTTTTTGGAACGGTTTTCTTTTCCGTGAATTGCAGGATGTTATTTCTCTCCCCCCCCCCCCCCCCGCATTTCACCTATTGCTCGATCCATAATCCCGTTGAATAATTTTTTTCCCTCGCAGGTATTTTCCAGAAGGATTATAGTCGCCAATTGATATCTTCGTGGATTTAAATCGATCACGATGGGTTGTCATCGGTGCGCGAAATGTCCGTGCCTTCCGCTCATCTCTTTTTTTTTTTTAAACGGATAGCTTTTTCCTTCTCTAGATGTCGTCCCGATCATGTTTTTTTTGGTACTTTTACATATCATTGCCGTCGGAAATGCAGTGGAACTTCTATAATTCAAAACTCAAGGGAAACAAAAAATATTCGAGTTAAAGAAAATTCGAGTTATAGAAGAAAATAGCATGAAAAATATTTTGCCCTTTAAAATGAATTCTCTTCTTAGTGATGGAAAATTCGAGTTATAGACATTCGACTTATGGAAGTTCGACTGCATTTATATTTGTTAGAGACGTATTTAAGTGGTCTCATTCCAATTCACCTATTCACGTAAACGTCGAAAATATCGTTAAAATAAAATAAAAGAGAAAATATTCAAGTTTATTTTTTTAGAAATAAAATATTTCAAATTAAAGGCTTCTGATGGAACATTCTTAGTTCAAAGGAAGGTAGATGTGATATTTTATTTATATCCAAGTAATGGACGTAATGGCATTGAACAGATTGAATAGGCGAGCTAGATATAGATAAAAATAATGTCGTAATAAACGCATCAACTTTTAGTTATTAAACCGATGTATACTGTTAGCGAAACGTTGTGTTCAACATTTTACATGCAGTTTATATGGTAACGACGTAATGTTTCAGATGGGAAAAAATTATAAGATGGCATATGTAGTATAGTATTTAGGTAGTATTAACAACCAAAACACCTTATGTAATGTAGGTGTAATATTGATATCAATTTTTGATGTTGTTTATCCTCAGATACAATATAACGAATGTTCATTATGTTTTCGCCGCAGACAAAACATACCAATTCGGAATATTTTTCGCGTCGAAAACTTATTTTTCGAACATTTTGGGCGATTACGGGCGTAAATATCTCCTCCGCGTAACGCTGAAAACAGAAATCATTTGACCGAAAATGCCATTAAAGTTCTTCCGGCGGAAGCCGAATAGTAACGTTTCTGTTTTTCTTTCTTCACGATGTGTTTTGATCGGATGACAGAATACAGAAATGGCGGAGGGTCTGTTTGTAGTGCGACGAAAATCGATTCAGCGTTTAATCCAGCAAGTCATTTTCATTCGCGTTGGAATAAATATTGTCGCAAAATTAAAACGGTGGGAAGTTTTTGTAAACGCTCTACATTAAATAACTGAAAATTCGCTTTCCGTGTGTGTATCTGGATTCGTGATTACACGCGCGTTCAAAAGAGCTCAGCGGCTTTTAGCAACGCCTTAGACTAAACTTTGGTTTGCGAGTGGCTCCACCTGTAGTATCCGTGAATTATTTATCAGGATAGACGAGTTACGCTACTACGGGGACTGGCATATGTTTGCTTATGCGTAATTGCACCGGGTTCGAAACCAAAATGCCGGTCGAGCATAACGCGTCGCGTGCGTATTAGTTTCGCGGCTAGGATTATAGACGGGATAACTTTCGCACGCGCCCGCGATAGGAGCCGAGATATCAAATCATTTTTTCGCGAGCGTATTTTCGTCGGGTTCATTTTATTTCGGCCGCAATGTTCCCGCAGGGGTAGAGGCAAAACCAAGTGACGATAAGCCGCTTTTTTATTTAAATTTTGCGAGGGAAAATATTCGATCCAATAGGATATTGTATATCCATACGTATGGATGTGTGTGGGTGTGGAAGCGATCGCCGCATTTTTAATCCCATTCCGTTTTATTTCAACTCCCAATAAAGGATAAATATACGGCGCGGTGCGATATTAAAACGAATGATAGGTTCAATTTTTTTACCCTCTTCGCTGCTCTCTAGATGGCGGTAGTGCCGGCGATGTGGAGGCGGAGGGGAGAGATAGAGAGAGAGAGAGAGAGATAAAAAAGACGAAATTTCCCTTCCCAAAACCCCATGCGATATCGGTTCATCGCTTTCGCGTAATGCCTCCTTTGGCGGTAATATCGGCCGCCGCGCGATGCTCTCCGTGATGTAAGAGACCCAATATCCGACCGAAATCTCGAATAAAAAGGTTTCCATGAAGTTTAACCGCTATTCGAAGTGTGCGGGAAAGGGAGAGAGGGATAAAAAAAGGTGGGAGTGAGAGAGAGAGGGGGGTGGGAGGGAGAGAGGGGGGAGAGAGGGAGGGAGGGAGTGAGATAGAGTAGGAAAGAATGGGAAGGAGATCTCGATCCTCAAAATGAGGGGGGGAGGGGGGTGAAATACGGCGAATGTGCCAGGTGCAAGATACCGCTTCGATTGTGAGGTAGAATTCGATAGATGAGGTGCTAGATAGGCCATTTATGCTCTCCAAACCCTTCTCTGTTATGAGTCGGCTCTTAAAAAAGAATGGGGTGGGTTTCTGCGGAAGGGGGGGTGCATAAGTGGGTGGTGAAAGAGAGAGAGAGAGTTGGGGATTCCAGACGCTATAAGCAAGTTAGGAAAGTGTACAACGTATCATAAATGAGCGCGTTTCGTGCAATGGGATATTAGAAAGTAATTATATACCTGTACATGAGGGAAATAGCGTTTTCAAGTTCTTTTATTCATTGTAAATAATCCATTTTCTTACTATTTAATAATACTGCATGCACAGTTAAGGAAATTAAACGTCTGTTTGTGAGATTGTTTATGTTAGCAACAATGAAGAAGTAACCATGCAATAAATTTTCTAACAATAAGTTCAACTCGAATTAAGACGTTCTTTTTGATTTTATCGATAACGGCTACTCCTACGATAAAAATGCATAGGAAAGGAAATACTCTTCTTTACTAGTTCTACAACGTTTATCTGAAACATATGTATTTTGATATGAGCAATACTTTACGAGATATGACGGAAAGTTGATTTTTTATCACCAGTAAAGTGGTATCCCTGATTGGCCTACGTGCTTAATTTATGCGATTTTCTTCTTATATTTGATAGTAGGTCCTTAATATCAAATTTCATGAAAATCCGTTCAGTAGAAGCCGAGAACGAACATGCAGACGAACGGACAGACAGACAGACGGACGGACGGACGGACGGACCGACCGACCGACCGACTATAATAGGCGATCACGCTGGAAGCGAAACGCGCCTAAAAAAGAAAGAAATGAATGTCAGGGGATTGTGCGTATGCTCCTACCTATATAGGTGCCAATGTGGTTTTTTTTTATTATACTAGGTGATGCAGTTTTGTGTTTCTTCTTTCTTTCTTTTTATATTATTTTTTTTCGAATCCGATTTTACGTAACAGCGAAGAAGGAATGATTCCTTTAAAGAATTTTAATGATGGCACGTAACAGGAGATGATCCGTGGCCAAAATGTTAGGATTAGTGTGAAAAACGGTGGATGGGAGGGAGGAATATGCGTAGGAGTTCTGAGCAGAGTTTCGTGATGCGCAGCATGAGAATCGAATGGAATAATTCACTTTCGGTTTCCATTTTTCCGTCGGAATCAATTTATTAGGCTTGAGTTTTTTTATTGCTTTGTTTTGATCATTATAAAACCTTGTGAAGTACTTATTATGTGATAGTTTAATTTAACGTTAAGTTGTCGCTTTTCATGGAGAGTGATGCATATATGATGGGAAATCGACAAGGTACCGGTTTTTGGAGGTTTAATTCGAAAAAATAAACTCTTTTGTCGAAATTAACTGCTATATCGATAACCACAGGAGAAAATACAGTCGAAATTCATAACTCGAAATGAATTTATTTTACAGTACAAAATATTTTTCGTGTTATTTTTCTTCTATAACTCGAATTATCCATAAGTCGAATATTTTTTTGGTTCCCTTGAGGTTCGACTTATAGAAGTTCCACTGCATATAATTTTTTACGAGGATTTAATATTTGGGCGTAGCTCGCATGCAGGGGCGGCCCGAGGTATTTTGGCGCCCCGGGCGAGAAGCCGAACAGATCTCGTTCATTTATTCATTGCCCCGTAAAATGATTGATAATGAAAAGTAAATGGAATTTTATATATAGGTTCTCACCTATCCCGCAACATTAATTGGTATCCAGTATGCAAGTAATGTATAGGAATAGCGCCCCCCCAACACTTGGGCGCCCCGGGCAGCCACCTGGCTCGCCAGTAACTCGGACCGGCCCTGCTCGCACGTCTGTTCGACTTGTTTTTATTCCTGCGATCATTGATTCCCGAACTTTTTTGTAGGCGCTGCACCCTTTTCAAAAAGATAAACACAATTTCCTGGCACGTCAGCCTTGAAACAAGGTTTTTGTGTTGCATACGGACGCATCCGTCCGTGGGTAAAACACCGCAATCAATTTTTCAGACGAAAATTTTTGCCCTAATTACCTTTCAACGCATCTGTATCGTCGATTCGTTTATTAACAAATTTTTTGCGTAATCCCTAAAAATCAGCTGCGGCACCCAAGTGTGGGACGCAATTTGGAAACCGCCGTTAGAGTAATACGAAAAAGCTTTAAAAAACCATGGATTTCCTGCCATAAACGATGGAGTGAGAAAAACTTTCCCTTAAAATTATTTTTTACTATATAGCAGAATTTCCCGTTAAATTTCAACGGATTTAGTGAAGCTACTACAGCACAACATACAGACTCTTTAAAATACCTATATAGTAGATTATTTTTAAATTACAATTAGCTTTTCTTAACAATTAATCATATTTGCTTGTAACAATCCGTTTCCGAACGTATTGCATTCAAATATAACGATAATTTTATTTCCTATCATATAACTTTCGCCAAATCCAGCTTCCTTTCTTGTGTAATTATGCCTCTGAAATGTTTACATTTATGTCTTGTAAGCAAGAAACCCGTGGAAAAGTAACGTACAGTTGTCCATGATTGAACACTGACTGGTAAATGTACACCCGATACTTGAGCTTATTTACGTTAATAAACATTATAATGTAGAATATAATGATTTTACTTACAAAAATGTAAGATTCCAGTATTCAATAGACGAAAGAAGGTTCAATTACTTTCATCAATCGTTATAAACGCTTCCTGAATAATAATCAGTATCTATTTACGTTGCTATCCATAAACATCGATCGTTTCGTTGCTTAAACAAAAGTGCGAATCGAATAACGCTAAACTTTCGTCTATTTGTAAGCTTCGTTGAAGCTAACTGGTAACAATGACGGCCACCTTGGCAACGCCCGGAAAGAGTACGAAGAATCCACAAAATTTCGAATCAAATAGCGTATTTCTGAAAACTTCGACCGTGTAACATGTAAACTTGGCAGGTATAAGATAGTATAGTTTTATTCGTCGTATAAAGCAAAATCGAAAAAAATCGGTCCATATTTACGTATTTTAATGCTTGAAGGAAGAATACTTTGCAAGTCAAGAAATGGATTAATACGTGTTATCTTATGGAAAAATGTTAATTCCCTATATTGGCAGCACTAATTAATCCCGGTTGACCAAACCTTGAAAATTCACTAAGTTAGGATGTAAGGAAGAATCGTACCAAATTTGGTTATTCTAGATTTTATCGTTTAGGAGGAGTTCCTTGAACAAACACACAAACCAACAAACACACGCTTCAAAATATATTATAGTAGATTATATAATTGAAGTTGATAGCCTTGGCAAAAATCTTAAATATTAATTGGAAAAATCTCAATTTTTGGAGACATTTTTGGTAGTAATTAACGCCCACCTTTGTAACAACTTTGCGTCTGGATGTTAACGCAAATTGATTGATCTGTTTTAGTTACTCGTTGGATTTTGCTTAATAGTCTGCATTAATAGTGTTCCTTAGTTTCGTTCAAAGGATTACCTGCGGCGAGCAAATTAATTGAGGGAAGTAATCGCAGATGTACACGCTTGTGGCAACATTGAAAATAACATTTTTGGTTGTGTGTTCTGTCTTAACTCGTCACGCTCTAGTTCCTTTATTGAACTAATTATGTAGTAGGTTATACGTGCCTTGGTGACAGAACTGTTACTTTTGTCGCCGACTAGTTTCCTAATGGCTGCAGGGGCACACGAGCGTTACGTATATCGAAGGGTGCTGTGCATCCTCAATTCAGAACTAGGACCTGCCGCACTTCGAAAGATACGAGATTTGTCCTTAAAAAATCTTTTTTTTGCTTACCGATAATCGATTTTTAAGTCACCCAAAAAAGTAAAAATCATTGCGATAGAGCACGCGTTGCTCGAACGCTTTCCATTTAAATGTTATTATTCCACTTTTACACATCTTTAATACCTCAATGATGCTGTTTTGTCAAATTTCATTGTATATTTTATGTTTGGGAGTTGTTTTGGGACGAGCGCATAATTAACTTCCTCTCAGTTTAATGACCGTTATGCTATAATTCGATAAAAAGAGCTGTCCTTATGGTTTGTGCTCTAGAAATTTCTATCGGAATAACAAAATGGTGAATTATTACCGAGTACTGCCGCTTTGTTACTCGTCTATCCACTTCAGAAATTAACCGCTTCGTGCATAGTAACGGCGTCATATGATCTCTAATAGTTACGTAAAATGATGCACGATAATCATCTATATTTTTCTACGGCATTCAGCTCTTAAGAGTAAAAAAGCGCGCCTAAAAATAATTCATAAACGTGTTTTACCCCTGGCTGATGTTTTATGGCTCATATCGTTTTCAAATTGTCGCGTTGATTGCAGTCGGTGGACAAACATGGTAATACTTACATTACGTGTTATGAACAAGCATTAAATTAATTCATCCGAAATCATCATTCCTTTGCCTTTTAACTAACCCTCATTTTTTTTCGTCTCGCGTGCGTAACCGATACAGCTAATTTGATTTTGAATCGCCCATTTCGATTTCATTCGAAGCATTTTTATAGGCACCTTTGGAACTTTAGGCTATGGAGGGAGGAGGGGAAAGGGAGAGGAGGGGGGGAGGAGGGGGGATGAGGGGGAGGGGTTTCGGAGGCAGCGGAACGCCGCCTCGCGTCAAGGGACCCTTGCGAGCCACGCGGAAAATTAAACTGCAAAATGCTGTCCATTGAAAGGTAATCATGGGAATAAAATTTCGAGTGCGTTATGCTCCCTTTATGGCTCGTTCGGGAAGAGTCTTTGAGCGTGCGTGTGCGTGCGTGTGTGCGCGCGCTCAGCGGGCTTCACTCTCTCGAACTTTCACATCCTCACGGCGAGGTCCAGGGAGACGGGATAAAAATGTTTGCGTTCCGGGATGTTTAGAGAGAGAGGGAGAGAGAGAGAGTCAAGGGAAGGGATCGTGACCACTGAGGAGGAATAAGTTTTTTTTTTTGTCGGTCGAAACACTTTCATTATTCTCCCAAAAGGTTGGAGGAAATTTGCCGGTCAGTTCGTTTAAGTTGCGATAAAATATCGGTGGATATTTCATGAAAAAAGCTACTCAAGGCGAGATTTGTCTATTTTGTATATATTTTTGAGTGACACACTACACTATATGTATTTTAAGACCTAATAAAAAGAATAAAAACGTAACGCCAAGTGACGAACGGATTCTTTCGCTCGGAAAAACAAACGAACTCTTACAAATAAAGGCTTTTCAACAAATGTTTATAATTGAATCACAAGCTATTTAATTTCCTTTATTCCGCTTACAGATCATACAAAGGTAATTGCAGATGAAGTAAGATAGCTGATCCGGCATGTTTCTCCCTTATGTTTCCACCTACATCATTTTTCCTCTTATTTACTACGGGTGTCTATATTTTTTTAAAACCATTATACATTTCTCTTTTTCCTACGAATTACATCCTTATGCTGTGAACTCGAAATATGAAAAGAATAAATTAATATATAAATATACACACTGTAGTGCAGAAAAAGCAAACCATCGATTCCTTATAGCAATTGATTTTTGATATCCAACTAACAAAATTACCCGGCGTTTCTCGGTATAGCCAGTGCCAGTATTTACGTACAGGCAACGTAGGCAACTTCCCATGGCGCAAAATTATGAAAGGCGTCAAAATATGAACGGCGCCAAATTATGAAAGACGCAAAATATCCAAGTTTTCTTTATATAATGAACAAATTTTAAATTATATCGCCTCATTTAAGAATACATTAGCGTAAGGTCAGTTAATAATTACGGGATTCTTCGAAACAATACATAAATTTGAAATTTCATATTTTACGTTATATTAAAGGTAGTACCTACTAAGGCAAAAATCTGACACAGAATAAGCCTTTCGTATAAGTACCTTTCTTATTCGATGGCGGTTCAATCGCTCATTGTTTTTTGTGTGGAATAAGCAGGATTGTGCCTCTCGAAGGGGGTGTCAGAACTTGACTGCAATGAAAATCTATCCAAAAAATTCCACAATTGTTTCCGATATCGTTTATTCCTTTTTAAACAACGTTGCAACAACCCGTATTTTATATGTTTATGCTGAGTAGTATCATTGTAATGTACGCAATGTATGCAACTTTGTTAAAAAATTTATTTTAATGAGAAAAGAAGCATCGAAAAATAGTGCCTACGGGCACCAAAAACGTAAGTCCGGCCCTGGATATAGCATGCAAGATCGGTTCCCATTTAAAAGCATTTATCTCGTTGCCATAGTATTTAGCATTTTCCATTGTTACAATCCTATAAAAATACATTTTTTGTGAATAATAACTAAGTTTTACGCTAAATCGTCTAAGATTCGAATTATCTCTTTTAAAAATATAAAGTTTATTCCTTAAGCTTAATAAATGTTTTTGTCTTGTATTCGTATCTTCATTTTGAGTAATTAAAATTTGGAAAAGAATAAAAGTCTTCACGTCAAGCAATCGATTTTTACAGGTTATCTTATAGAAAAATGTTTATCCCTTATATATACAGTATTGATTAATTCTGGATGACCAAATTTTGACCATTCACTGTTTAGATGTAAGTAAGAATCGTACCAAAATTGGTAGTTTTAGGACTTATGGTTTGGGCGTGCATAATTAGACACACAAACTCACGAAAATATATATGTATATGTGTACTTTGAGACAATAGGAAAATTTATTAGGACTATATTTATTTTAATGTTTTTAATAATTTTTAAAGTCAATCATTACTTCGTGTAAAGTTGATAGTACGATCATATTAAGATAGTCAATTTCCTCTTACCAGTTCCAGAAAGACGTTTTATTTTTAGGACTATCTATCTCAACCAATCGGTACATTTATCAGAATAAAACATTCTTATTCGAATTCAGCGAACGCAAATATGAGCTGAATTTTGAATTCGAGCACCAGTTTTGGAAAGCTTGTTTTCGTAACAGTTTTGAGCAATTCCGATTATGAAGATCTTCCGATAAATAATGTTTGCTTTTATTCACATTAAAATTTTCCATTACATTTCATGTTAATGACATTATAGGTCCTAATTAATTGAAGGTAGAATATGAAAAAATTAGTTTGATATATTCGGGAAAAAAAAGCGTTTCAAAGGGATAAAATATTGCGATCACGAGCACTTTCATTTTAATATCACAAGAGAATGTAATGTTAGCAAATATTTCATTGTAAAATAATCCTTGTTATTACTTTTAACCTTATATATATAATTCAGGTGAAGGTTAATAATGTCATGCAATTTAACTTATGAAAATATCCTCATGTTACTCGTTCCAGTAATAACGTCGTATCCGATCAGTAGTCATTAATCCAGCGCTTCATGTAGATTGGATAGTTTTTTCTAAAACGAATGCGTTTAATCACATCGTGAAGGGTTGAAAACGATTCTTCGTTTAAACTCCGGAGACGATTCGGTCTGGATCTCATTTGTTTTCTCGTGTGCATTGTTTTTAATCGTTTATCAGTCGCGTAGTCATTTTTTTGGCCCGAATTCCTTTTTTTTGTTACATCAATTTGGAGAAAAACGTACCGTTATCTAAACTTCCTCCGCACCTTAATCGTCCAAACACGAGCGCGGAGCTTTTCTGATTAAAATTTTTCGCATAATAACTGGATAAAAGCGACCAGATTCAGGATATCTCACGAAAAATATCTTGTCCGCTCAACGCATTCTTGGATTCGTTTTTTTTTTTTAGGGAGGTGTGGAGGGGATAGGGGGCGGGGGCGGGGAGAAACGGTGATATACTCTAGTCTGCTCTACATCTCATTCTTGATTTCTTGGCTCTATCCATTTCTGGAGCCGTTCCAGCGAAATTGCGGAGTTTCCAGGGAATAATGATAAGGGAAATCGCAATAAGTCGAAAAAGAATTTCTCCGGTGATTTAGGATAATAGTTCTTTTCTCTGCATAAGATAATGGAAGATTGTATGCTCGTGTATAGGTTTGTGTTTTGCTCGAGTAAGTGTAGATACTCAAACACGCTCATAAACAGAGTAGAATCGCGTTATAAGAGAACATCCACAGTAAATCCACTTTGTAGAAAAATCGCAGGAATCCGTTAAATACGCATTGGAAGACCGTGAAACTATTTCGTACTTTCTATCTCTGTTTACATAAAGATATTCAACTGCAAAATTGCACGAAAACAAACTGTCGGGTCTTAAGAAAACATAGTTTTCTACATTACATATATTACATAATATTAACGTTTTCCATAATTTTCGTTTAACTCGAAAGAAGATGGTGTTTACATATTGCTGTTAATTCTTAATGTATCCTCATGTGACATCGGATCGCTTCGATAGTCGCTATTGCTTAATTTTTTAAAATTATTTATCTTCGTGGTCCTCCTCACTCTCAAATCGAAGTGTTGAAATAGTTTTGTTATACATTGGAATATAAGTTTGGCAACGCCATATTGACCCTAAACATCACGGTGACCTTCAATGTGCAGCTAAAAGTTTAAGTGTTTATGTATATAACATTATAGAGCATTACAAAAGTAGAGATACTGTGGTAAAGTATGTAGTAAATTTCGTAAAGGCCTCTTCTTCACCCGGTTTAAACTTCCTACGAAAAGTGGTGTAACTAGAAGCGGAAGAGCCCGTGGCAAAATATTATTTATGGCCCAACTCCTCCAATAAATACACATATCGACGGCCCCCTAGGGGCCCCTGGTATTTGAGAACCAACGCAACCTATTGTTACGACACTGCCTAGGACTCTTTACTATGGGGATACACAGTGTTCAACATCAATCCAATCACATTCGGTGGTTCGAAGGCGATAATAGTATTTACAGGAGCTGTATTCAATCTCTTAAGAAAATTTTCACGATGTGCTTCTAAACTTCATTAACCGGCTTCGAAGCGTAATTCCACAACGAGGAGGATATATTGAACGCTTTATCTTGGTGACAGCATTTCTGATTATCTACTGGAGCTATAAGAAAAAAAAACATCAGTGAGATCAGTACTGATTATTTTCGTTTTATAGGCGAATGAAATGTTTTGATAAAAAAACCATCCTGAAAATTTACATACATGTAGAAATATACTAGCTGCAGTACCCGGCGTTGCCCGGGTCAATTTGTTTAAGGACTGGATAAATTTAATTCAAAATTATGGGGGGACGGGGAGACATAGGCCCTCCAAATTTTGGATACACATTATAGAAGGGATAATGTACGACTTAGTAAAAAAATTGAAAAATATGAAAATTTTAAAAAATTTCCAAGAGAGTGGGGGTTTATAAGGGGGAGGTGAGGGGAAACAATGTTGCATAAAATCTTTTCAGGGATAATATATAATCATGTGCAAAGTTTGAAAGTTGTGAAACTTTTGGTTCTTAAGTTATAAACGGACATACATGCAAAAACACTAAATTATATACATATTAACATATATATAATATAAATATGAACAAGCATATAAATATATTATATATATATATCTATAATTATAAAGGTGAAATTCAGATATTGTTTGTATGCTATACAAATCCACATCACCCATATCGTCACGAACTGGGGGGAGGTGGTGCATTATTCAATAATTATTTTCCCATTAGTTAACACATAATTTTCGATTTTTCAATGTGCAAGATTTTCTTCCTTCATTAATCTAAATATGTAAATACGGACCGATTTTCTTCATTATTGGTTTATTCGACGGTTACAACTGTGCACTATCTTGTTCTTGCGATGTTTACATGTTACACGGTCGAGGTTTTCAGAAATACGCAATTTGTTTAGAAAATTTGTGGACTTTTGTACTCTTTCCGGCCGTTACCATGGTGATCACCATTGTAACCTCCGTTTCAATTAGCGCCAATGAAGCCTTCAAATAGAGAAAAGTTTAACGTTATTCGCTTCGCATTTTCGTTTAAGCAACGAAATTATCGTTGTAGCAACGCCAGTGTTCAATCATGGATAATTTTACGCTGCCTTTTCACGGGTTTCTTGCTTACAGGACATGAAAGTTAACATTTCAGAAAGGCATAATTACGCAAGTCATGAAGCTGTATTTGGCGGAAGTGAAGTGATGGGAAATAAAACTGTCGTAATATTTGAATGCAATACGCTCGGAAACGGATTGCTTACAAACAAATTTGGTTAAGTATTAAGAAAAGTTGAGTGAAAAGGTACTCTTTATAAGTGATTTTCAGTTTTTCGTGGACTGAAACGTTTTTGTATATCCCGCATACGCCCTAGATTTGGCAGCAAAACCAGATTTACTAAATTCGTTAAAATTCAACTGGCACTTAAACGCTAGTTTGTACATATAAATGGGCATGCATGTAAACATACACATTAACATACGTATTAGCATGCATGTAAACATTCATATAAACATTAATATGAGCACACATGTAAACGTACATATAAAAATACATTTAAGCACACACAAAATGAGAATTCGGGTCGAGAGATGAAAGGGGGGCCTTTGCGTCCCTTTTATTCAGAAACGTCCTTGGTTAACTCACTTCCCAGTTCCTTTCCGTTTTTCTTATTCCGCCACTTACACGGTTTCGGTCCAGATATTGTTCCAAAAATGAAATTTTAATGTCCCTTTCACCGTTACAGGTTTAATGAAGTCAGGAAGCTTTTATATGAAACAAGGAATCTTTTTCCCGTTTCTCTCTCTCTTTCTCTAACACCCTCTCTCCCCATTCTCTCACTCCGATGCTGGTTTCCATCTCCCGTTTCCGCCCTGCTGTCTATTATTAAAGACGGAACATTGATTGCGTTAGGATGGCTCGGAAAAAGGGCTAGTGGAGTTTTCTCCCGTCAATTATTGAGTGCTTAGGTCTTGAAATTTTTCCGCCTCCTACGTTCTTCTCGTCATTTCTATTTCTGTAGGTCTTTTTTTTTTCCTCGCACCGAGACGGTGTTATTCGAATTGGTTTTCTGCGGTGAGAACCGAGAATGTAAACCTAATAGGAATTGCTCTTGCTTTCTCACGTACGCAATGTAAAGAGAAAGTATCGTAATCGCGAAGAAATTTGATCTCGAGATTCTGATGGAAATGTACGTTTTAGGTGTACCACGGGTCCGAAAAAGTGGTTTCGCCATTCCGTCTGTCTGTCTGTCTGTTCGCGGCTCTAAGAGTCTAAACGGTGGAACGGAAATGAGTGAAATCTCTTACTTAGGAATTTTATCATACAGGATAGGAAATGTTTGAAATTGCGCAATACTTAAGGGAATTTTATTGTAGGCAACAATTTGATTTTCTCAAAAACGGCTCCAACGATTTTGATCAATTTCGTACAGTTACTTGGGTTCACGTCTGCAATAATGCTACATAGTTCATATTTCTCAAAAAAATATTATAAGGCTAGTTTATTCTTGGGCAACTTTAATAAGAATTGGGTTGTCTAAAAACGGCTCTTATGATTTTCATCAAATTTCCTATAGTTATTGAAGTTGATGTTTATAATGATTGTACATAGTTCATATTTTTCCAGAGATAATTAAACGACGCATAAGTATATGAGAAAGTTTTTACAATGTATCATCTAAGTGATAACTGTTATGTAGTTATAATTTCCGACGCCTAGATGTGTGAGATACGTGTAAACTATAAAGTTGTACTCTCTCTGCACGCTGTGACATTGCCCTCCAGGTATTTTCAATTCGGTGTCCAACTCAAGCAGAGTTAATTGAAATTTTTTAAACGAGCATTTACTCGGAAAATTTTGATTCGAATTCCACGTTATCTGGATGGGATTTCATCCAGCGGTTTAAGTGAACGGCCTATGAAGTCAATTGAATAGATATTTTGCAACGGTATATTTTTCATTTTTTTTTTCATTTTTACGCTTTCAACTTGTTTCATCAATTTAAGAATGTTTTTATAGTGAATAGGTATAGTACGTGTGATCCATATAAGATTGCTTAATCCTAGATGGATAACTATAGTAATCTTTTTAATAACTTATCTCGAATTCCGAATATAAATCGAATTCATCTAGACTTGAATGGAATATGGATGAATATGAATGAATATGAATGAATGAGGACTATGTTATAACATTCGTGTTTTGTAATATTAATGACTGTCGTCTATCTATAGTTCCCGAACTCAAAGATTTATTTCCATTTTACTTGAAAGAAAGCAATAAAATTTATAACTTTTGCATTATGGGGAATAAATTAAGAATTTCATGATTTGAATTAAATGATTTGATTAATAGGATATCAAATTTGGTTAAATAAAACTTTTTAAGGAGTATTTAAATTTCTTAGCCCTCGGATTTACGACTTGTTAGGTTTCAGGACACCGTCGTAAAGCGGATTCCAACTTAAAGCATAACCTAGCATTCTTTTGGGCCTTTGGACACTATAGAAGTAATACAAACATGTATAAACCTATCTACACGGTGTACTACGACATACGAAACCGGCAGCTGGGTGGCGTTATGTTGTAAGCAATGTTACCTCTAAGTTGCGCGCATGCGCGGACGACGTAAGACTGGATCCAGCGACTTAAAACAGGATTATTGGTTCTATGGGAAACCGACATAAAAGCGGATCTTCGTAAAGCGGGGGATGAGTTTAGAGGTTAAAATGCAATACAAATAATTTAAAATGCGATGTTTTTTATATATAAAGAATGGCATTTAATATAAATCCTCGCCAGTTATTTAATTGTTTGTGGATTCTATATTTTGCAGAAATGTGTACCAGTTACGAAATCCTTTCAATAATATTTTTAAATTCCTAAATTTTTAACACAGGCTAATTAACTGGCAATATGCCTTGATTTTTTTTCTGTTTGTTTTTATTTCAAAAACTAAAATTAGTTGTTTCGTAATTATCCTATCTTATAACAGTGAAAGACGCGGTTGATCAAGTACTTCTAGCAAGAAAGGAAACGGAACTCCAGAAAATGATAACTAGACTAATGATAACAGGTAGAAAATACGGTATTGAAATTAATACAGAAAAATCCAAGGTTATGCTAATATCAAGTAAAGAAGAAGAAAATTTGAACATAAGTATTGGAGCAAAGCCATTCGAACAAGTTTCACACTATAAATACATTGGAAGCGTCATAACGACAGAAGCAAAATGTACCGATGAAATCAGGACTAGAATAACGAAAGCTAAAGCCGCATTCAGAAGAAAGAAACTCCTACTAATGGGGAAATATAAAGCAGGAAATCCGCAAGAAGTTGAAAAAATGCTATGTATGGAGTGTAGCTTTATATGGGGCAGAAACATGGACGCTAAGGAAAAATGATGTTAAATAACTGAAAAGCTTCGAAATGTGGACATGGAGAAGAATGCTGAAGATAAAATGGAGAGATAGGGTGAAAAACGAGGAAGTATTACGAAGAATAGGAGAGAAGCGAGCGATTATACAGACTATCAGAAACAGGAAGGCGAACTGGATTGGACATTATCTGAGGAGAGAGAGAGAGAGAGAGCATGATTAAAGAAGTGCTAGAAGGGAAACTGGATGGAAAAAGAGAAAGAGGTAGGAAAAGGGTTCAGCTGGTAGACGACTTGAAGGGGAAAGTGTGCTATCAAGACATGAAGAAGACTGCGGAAAATATGAATATACTAGTGTATAGCCCGTCAAAAATGATGGGAGTAAAGGAAATTCAAAGTTATGTTATCACACCGTAATTTCCGAAGTGAGAACAATTATAATAATGAGAAAATAGCCTGACCGTCTTATGAAAGCTCATAGCATGTATAATAACTGCCGCAAGGTGGCAGCACCAATCAATGAGGTGAAATCTTATTTGCAAAGACAGACAAAAAGATAGAAACTGAAAATTACTCTTATTTGACGGAGAACCAAGTTTAACCATGAATAATCACGGACCTGTCTACGGACAGACTACCTATGATGATGATAAACTTTATGGCATCCATATTTTGTATCATTACCTCTCGGCTATTATTATCTTCTTTCGACAATCGCTTTCCTCTTATAATCAGTTAGACTAATTAAAAATTCCTCTTTCGCCAGCTATATTTATTGCTTCTTTATTAGTTTCCTTTTAATGGGGACTTTGAGTTCCCTGTAAAGCACTACACCACCGCGAGTACTTACTTATAATGTAAGCGCATTTTCATTCTTCGTATCCCCATACTCGAATCACTTTTAAATTATATTTTAAATTATCTTTTAAAGTTTTTATTAGCAACTTTGTGGGCGCTTTTTATTAGCACACTATTTCATTCGTCGAGATCAATAATACTAATCCGATCCTGTCGATTGCCTCTGTAGTGAAATTTCCGTCTGGTGTTAAAATAATCCACTAGCGGAAATTGTTTGAAGGGTGCAGTCTCAGTTATGGTGTCTGTAAATGCTGCATGTTTAAAGTGAAGCATAGTACATAGTTTATGTTATATATTACATGTTATATAAATTTAATTTTTGATAAAGCTTAAATGAATGAGGCTTTTCTTTGAAAAATAAAAATAAAACCAAATAGGTCGATTAACCCAATTTTATTGTTCTGCCCTTGCATTTATTTATAAATGTACTTACAAAATTTCATTATTATATGATACATTATTATTAGTATCCATTTTAGCTAGACCGATTTTATGAAATAGCGCCATGCTTCATGAGTTTTTTTTTAGAATTACCAGATTTTTCGCCTGTTTCGCTCCGTTTCCATCAGAGTACTTTTATTTCCTCACAAACAAGATCCGATAAGAACCAACGAGCTCTTTGTTTGTGTAGGCGTGATTTGTAAACCTAATAAACATTTTCAATAAAGATAAAGTAATTTTAGAATATGTGATATTTCGATATGTAATACGCAATAATTTCCCGGAATAACCCTCGGCAGTATTTGGAAATTGTAATATTTTGAAATTTGTGTCGGATCATACAAGATCCACTTATTTTTTTTTTTTTAGCTTCAAAGATTAAAAAATACCAATTTTCATATCCGATTAATTTAAAAGGCATATTTTGTTATCATTTATTATTTTCCCGCGCCTTTAAAAGAATTTTTCGATTTTTCCTATTTTCTTTCGCGCATTCCCGGTTAAATCGGTCCTCCTATTGGCAGATATTTCTTTTTCTCTTCTCCTTATCCGAAATATTTACTGTGACGTCATAGGCGTGCAATATATATATATATATATTTTAAATTCAGCCTAGAATTGGGCGGCATCGCTCACAATGCGAACTCTTCTTGAAGAAAAGGAGGGATTAAAGGAACTGATAAATACTTATAGAAACTTTTCCGTCCTACATAACAGTAGCACAAAAAAGGATGGGAATAAATGCTCGAAAAACATAATTTACATTTCTCGTTTTCCCCATTTGTGTCGCAATTGTCCAATGTACACAATTGAAAAATAATCAGCGGAATATCTGCATTGCGTATCGTTAACTATTAGAATATTTTATCTCTTTGGTGCATTTATGCGTCAGTTTGGCTTGAAACGAATATTTCTTTCTGCTTAGGATTCTTTCGTTGCGTAATGAATTATCTCCTTGCGTATTTAAATAAAAAAGTTAAGGTTCTCTCTTAAAATTGCTAAGAAGGTTGATTTTTTCTCCATGGAGATGCGGCGAAACGCCCTTTGTTTTGCGACGTTTCGCTCGCATTGCAGCAGCGTTATTGTACGGTGTGTGTGTGTGTGGTACATTCGAGTCCGTAGTCTCCATCCGTTGTCTGGCTTTCCCCGTTGCCGTTGACGACCGAAGCCATTATAGAAGTGCGCTTTCTGGTACCGAACGAGACTAGCTTCATTCAACGCCTTATCCGCCAGTTGAAAGGCTCTCTCGCACGTCTTGGCGAGTAATGGCGCAAAGCGACTTTTTTCACGGTCGCCTTAACATTGCCGTCCGAATTAAAGTGGTATTTGTTTAATCCTTGGGAGACAGAAAGGAATCGTAACGGCGAAAGAATGTGTGGGCCAGCGTTTCGCTCGATTGTTTCGATCGCGATGTAGAGAGAAACCGGCGATACGTGGTTTCCAAGTCTGTCGTTGTACCGCGGCCATTTCTCGTTCCGCAGCTCCGTCCGTGCGGCGAATTTCGGCATACGATTTTGGATCTGTTCCGAGTGGTAAAAATAATGCATAATGTTTTAACGATAATTTTATTTTTTTAAATCATAGTAACATACATACATTGCATTAAGTTCCTCACATCCGTACGCTTCTAGTCCACGCGATGATGTCACTGGTAACATTATATACCTGCTTTTTTTACGCGCGGATTGACTCATAGCAACGTTGCTGCCACTGGTAGTGAGGGAGAGCTTGAGGTTAGCTGAGCGTAAAATTCGATAAGTAATAATGTCACAGTACGCCAGCCTCAGTAAAGATGTGGCTCGTGAAATCTTGAAATATCTATCAAACATGAGAGAACTTGTATATAAACCCGTCAATATGACGTGGAGAAGTACATTATTTGTCTTAAAATCTCGCACTTATTATTCTTATAAACAATTCATTCGTGTATTTCAAATATAATTTTTTTTTCAAAATTCTAGCGGTAAATGACTTGGAATCATATCATCGCATTTCTTTCAGGCCTTAGAAACGGCTCTGGGGCCCAGCGTCACTTTATCATTCACCCAATGAAAACGCCGACGGAGGATTACACCATGGGGCATAACCAAGCAAATTATATAGACGGGTTGATGTGACTGAGTTATATTTACTATTTTTTTGAAAGACGAAATTCAAATCCATGCCCAATTGATGCAAACATTTTCCTACCATGTTCTAGTGAAGCATTTCACATGCAATGTCCAATCACCAGTCCTCTCTATCTATAAACATCTATTTCAGACAGCAGGAAGAGCTAGGAAAAAATGTCAACGTTGTTTTTACGTCATAGGGAGCACCATAGATGAAAAATACTGCTTTACACATTAGATTTCTAAAAAATACTGGAAGCAAAGTACATGCTCTTGACAGTATCTATGTTACGTGACATTTAACGCAGTCCCAAAAGGCATAAAATATTAACTTTTTTTAAAAAAATTATAGTTGCGAAATTATTTATGTAAATTACGGTAATTATTCTGAAGTATAATTAGCTGGTGTTGTCCGATCAAACCCATACGCCATTCTTTCTTTGGTGTAGCATAAAAATGTTAAATGCAAGCAGTTCATACAAATTTATTATTTTTTTTGGTTAACTAAAAGTATCGAAAAATGAAATTGGCCACTCTATCACTCCTCCAAAACTTTCCGCCAAAGCAATTCCAGTTCCTCGACGCGAACCGCGCCATTCTTTCCTCCATTTTTTTTGCTCATTTGTTTATTTATAACTTTTTTCCGCGTGAATATTCCGCGTGTGAGTTGACACCACCCGAGCTAATACGGAATTTAAATACGAGAAAGGCGGAAAAGGCTCTTTATGTGCTTCGGTTTATTTTTTAAATTTTTTGTAGGAATCAGCACGTGCTCGGCCTTTGGATCGACCTCTGATTTCTATCATAGGGAAAAATTAATCCCGATTTTCATTTCATTCTTTTGTTGGATTATTCAGTTTTAGATGGGAATGTACGCAATGCAGGGATAGACGTGTTTTTATCATTTTATACTGTCGGAACTATAGTTTCGCATTGCCTTATTGGGTAATTTCCATCCCTCTATTGATGAAGTACTAGAATAACTATATTATTATTTATTTGTGAGCTAGTAAAAATATATAGGAAATTTAATATTAAACCTTTTAAAATTATGGAATATTTGCACAAAGTAACGCTAAATACTAAAAGTTTCAAAATTTAATACGCTGAGTTAGAGCACAGTAACTTTAAAAAAAAGAATTTCGCATTTTTGCACGCATTCAATGAATACTAAGGGATTTTAATATAAATAAAGTACTTAAAGTGCTACTCTTTGGTAATCAAATGACATCATATAAGCGCTGGATATAATTTTATCGAAGTACTGTATTTACGTAATTAATTTATAAACTGTGAAACTTAATTAAGTTAAAATGATTAATTTTATGTTTAGCCTGATTCGATATCGTATGCGACTTTAATTAAAATGAAAGAGATTTCCTATCTTTTGGTATCGTAAATCTCGATTATGGTTCCGTGAAATGATCCTAATAAATAATACTTTCGGTGGTGGATATAATAAAATCCAGAAATGATGAGACATTAATTCTTACGTGGAAAGATTTAAAATTGTGAAATTCAAAATGCCATCATCAAAGATTTTTAACAATCCATTGGATAAACCGAATCTCGCATTACTTAAGGCAAAACGTAGTTATCTAAATTGATCAGACGCTAAAAGTAGTAGTTCTGAAATATGTCTGGCGCCATCATTGTACAATAGATTAATGAAATTCTCCCTTGTAATGGCACGATAGTAGCAGTAGTAGGTGATTTTGGCGAAATATCTCCGTTAAAACATTATTATTTTATATACAATTCGATACAAAGGTTATAGCGAATGTAATTTCCTTCAACTTTCATTTGAAACAATTTTCCATAGCAGTTATTGTTTAGGAATTATTTATAAATAATCGGTTTTTTCGGTTTCCGTCAAATATCTCCTTAAAAACGTCGTTATTGGTAATCTTCGCGAGGACCAAAGATGTAGAGAATAATATTTCTTCCAACTTTTGTTTGAAACAAATTTTCGTAGAACCATCCACTTCGGAGATATTCAATTTTTTTTTCGTAATTTTCAGTATACAGCGCCAATACCATGTAGCGGTGAATTCTCTAAACATATTCAAAATATAATTTACGGCAATAAGGACGACTGTATTCTTTTACGATACGAAGTAATAATTTTGCCTTATAATGCTATTCATAATAATTTAAATATCTATACCCCAAATATGGAGAAAGTCGTGTTGGCCACAACAGATTTTTTAATTATATATTTTGGGGTACACCAGTTTTTGTTCCCTCATCATTAAAGGAATGATCGGATCGTAAAGAATGTTATATTGATTGTAAGCTTATGGCTTGCAGATGGTTTTTAGCCCATAAACAATTTCGTATCTCATCTAGAAGTTTATCTGTGAATGTTCAAACTTTCCAAAATTCTATTTGTTTGCGGTGGCTCTGCCGGTTATTCTAGGGGCGTTTTAGTAGCAACAAATTGAACTGCTACATAATCACAGCATTCCGTACTCCTGCATTAGAAATGATAGCGGGAAATCCGGATTTCAACGTGAGTTGTCATTTTGACCAACATAAGGCGAGAGAAGTAATAACGCTTAATTTTACGAATATTTTAGCTTAATTCCATTATGTCATTTTATACATCTATAATGTTTAATATTAGTTTTTAAAATTTGAACTTCTTCATAAAACATTTAGCAATTCGTAATCAGCATATGGTTCATTTGGGAAAGCATTTTTATTCCTCACGCTGCGTTGGATGGCTTCTGGGTAGAAAAGTATCTTCGAAATTTCATAACTTGCGAAATAAGGTGCCGTGGCATAGTGGCGAGTGCGTTGGCCTGCTACGCTGACCATACCCGTTGAAAACCTGCGAAAGTGGGATTTTTTTCAATAGATCTTGCGGCCCCCTATGCACGCGTTTAGAGGAGAGCACATGAATCAATGTTTCATCCTTCGGAAGGAACGTAAAGCCGTTGGTCCTCCTTTGTGCTTTTCGAAAAGGGTAGGCTAATGCCGGTACTGGGTTTCTCTTCTTATTTGCTTTATGATTTAAACTGACGTGCCTACTACCGATAGACTCGTATGACGTCACAATCACAATCTTCGACATAAATCATTGTAAGAAAGCAATTGAGGTAAATTATTTCCGTTCGTTATTTTTCATCGACTGATACTCATTTTCGGTTTTAAAATATGAAAACAAGTAAGAATTTTAAATAAATTCAAATAAAGAATCTTTTTGCTTAAAAGGATAAAACAAGAAAATTGTTAGACTATTCCTTTGTTATAGAAGATTTTGGTGTCATATTCTTTTCATTACTATTGCTTGACATATCATTTACGTAATAATCCATAAGCTGGAGTAAATGAAGTCTGAATACAAAGTTAATAGGAAAACGTATTTCTACTTTCTCATATACGAAGCATATTGGGAAAGTATTGTAATCGCGAAAAACTCGAGATTTTGATGGAAATATATGTTTTAAGTGTACATGAGTCCGAAAAAGCGGTTTTCGCAATTCGCTGTCTGTCTGCCCGTCTGTTCGCGGCTTTAGAGCCATAAGGCCCGGTTCACACGATGCGAGTTCACGCACGAGAAGTGACTAGTGCGAGCTCTCGAATGGGAACTCGAACCGTCTGAGCACTTCACGTGCGTGCACGCACCAGTCCACGCACGCGCTCGAATCACTTTTAAACCTGCTTAAAAATTTTCTGTGCTAGTCGAGAGCTCGCACGAGACGTCACACAATGGGACCAAATACCAGTAGGGAGTATTTGCACATCTATGCACTAATCTTATGAGAGGGTGGCTATAGGTGGCTGTCCGAGATGGAAGTAATAATATTTTTTATTTTTTGTTTTTGCCGTAGTGTTATTACAAAAATTTAGAACTTGAAAATTACAATGCATGAGAAATTCTTCTTATTAAATGTAATATTCAAACAAAGCATGATAAATAAATGAGAACATGTTTCATTAGACATCATTTTCTTTATCTGGTTCATTTTCGATTTCTACATCTGTGTGGAGAGCCAACATCTCTACACTAAGACTACCACCCTTCTTTGGCGGTAGCGGCCTCAAAGAGGAAATAATTGGATCAGAAGATGTTAAAAAAATATTCAACAAATCCTCATTGTTTGCTTCCCTTGATGTTTGTCGGCATCTTTTCTATATGGCGGGCCACATTCGTTGTGATGAATGATTCGGAGGGCCGCATTGAAAATCAAGAGATCTTCTGCGGGCCAGCTGGGCGTTTAATTCAGAAGTTACCTAGAGATTTTCTGGTCTCATATTAGTGAAAATCAATTCTAATTAGTTTACTTGCGTTAAAATACCACCAGAAAAGGTTTTGAGACTATAATATAACTGACAAAATATGGAATTGACTGCGTTAAATTATACCGATCACTTATTCAACATGGCTTCGCGGGCAGCATAAAACGCTCTCGGGGGCCGCATGAGACCCGCGAGCCGTAGGTTGCCGACCCCTGCTCTATACTATCTTATTCTTGCGATGTTTACATGTTACACAGTCGAATCATTCAGAAATACGCATTCTTTTTCGAAAATTTACGGGTTTTTCGTACTCTCTCCGGACGTTGCGAAGGCGTCCGTCATTGTTGCCTCCGATTCAATTAAACCTTCGAATTAAGCTACATGAAAATTCTCATTTAATTACCTTTGGTAGCTTAATAATTAAACTAAACTGCTAATCTATTCAAGAAGGCGCAACAACAATGTTCAACTTCCGGCTGCGATTCAGAGAAACTCTGGCGATTAATGGTAATAATGTATACATTTTATCACTAATTAGACATCCCTAATTAACATGAAAGGTGTTACATTTGTATGCATATAAAATCATTTCTGAGGTTTAGTCCAGGTTTACAGGTATTTGGTCCCACTGTGCGTCAGTTGCCGGGTGGTTTCCAAGCATCTTTTGTAGTTCAGTTGTTGTTTCGTTCGTGTGTTTCTTTTGTTCCCTGTGTTGTTTGTGTCGTCATTTATGTGAAAATGGTCAAATTTACTGAAGAGCACACATTAAAATTTATACAACTGTATGAACATCATCAGTGTTTGTGGGATACCAATTCCACAGAATACAAGAACCAAGCCACACGTCAATCAGCACTGCAAGATATAGCAAAAGAAATGAATATATCTAACTTTGGGGTTTCTGAATGTAAATTAAAAATAAAAAACATTAGATCACACTATTGTCAAGAACTGAATAAAATCCGCGATTCCAAGAAGAGTGGCGAGGCAACGGAGAATGTGTACAAGCCAACACTGACTTGGTTCGACAAGCTTGATGGATTTCTCAGAAAATATGTACAACAAAGATGATTCCAAAACTGATCTCAGTTCATAACATAAAGTATTAGAAGCCCCACTTTCGCCGCGTTTCGCGATCCACTTTCTCACCCAACACCTACTTTTACGTTTTCTTATCCTCGATATCAATTCCTCAGCTATTATTTCACAAACCACGTTGACACCTTCACTTACCGGATCCATTTTGGGAACTGAAATCATTCGAGTCCGTTGCATCGTGTGAACGCTACCACGCACGCTCCATTCGAGTTCGCCTACTTGTGCCATACCACGCACTCCTCAACTCGTGCGTGAACTTGTATCGTGTGAACCGGGCCTAAAGGTGGAGCGAAAATGAATGGAATCTCGTACTACGGCATTTTATCATACAGAGTAGAAGCTAGGAAGAAATGGTTGAAATGGCAGAATAATTAAGGGCCGTCTATTCTAGGCAATTTTAACAACAATTTGATTTTTTTTAGAAAAGGCTACAACGAATTTTGATCAAATTTCATACAGTTACTTGAGTTTACATCTGCAATAGTACTACATAGTTCATATTTCTCAAGAAATGAATGAAAAGTCAAGTTAATACTTGGACAACTTAAACAACAACTGGATTTTCTAAAATAAAACGGCTTATACGATTTAAATCATATTTCGTATAGTTATTTAAGTTTATGTTTATAGTGATTGTACATAGTTCATATTTTTCAAAAGATAACTAAAAGACGCAGTAGTATATGAGAAAGTTTGTACAATGTATATCAGGGGTCGGCAACTTATGGCACGCGTGCCCTAAGGTGGCACGCAAAGAGATTTTAAGTGGCACGGGATGAGATTTTAAGGGGCACGATATTTCAGAAAATAATTACGAAAGGTATGTATTTTAAAAATAATTTCACTTTTATTCCAATTTTATTTTGTATTTCAATAATACCGCATTACATTCAGGATTCCTTATAATATAAGAACCGCTATTTCGTAAGCGTTACGGAGAAAATGGATTTAATGGTGGCACGCGTGTAGGGTCACGGATTATGAATATTGGTAAAGGGTGGCACCTAGCAGAAAAACGTTGCCGACTCCTGATGTATATTGTACCGATTTTTCATTGAAGCTCTACATTGAAAACCTTCGTTCAAAGCGAAATTATTACGTAGATGGTATGTAAAGCGACTGTAACGAAAAGAATGACACCAAAATCTTTTATGTCTAACAAATAGTCTGAAATTTTTCTTTTAAAATAATTCAGATTAGTAGGGGAAAAATTGATAAGAAGGAAATCTTCCAGCGTGTCGGTTATTAGTCGGTTACAAAGCAGAGTTAATTTCGTTAAGGAACGTTTACAACTTTTTAATCGCTGGGAATCCATTATCATTAAGTCGGCTGATGTCAATTTGAAATATTTTATAAATAAACTTTTATTATTACAATTTATATTAAAAACACAAAAATAAATTTAATAAAATAAAGAAATAAATTTAATGCTTTCGGAATTCCGAAAATTTCAAATTAACTATAATGTATAAGTTGCACGGTTGGGGATATCAAATCTCAGCCCTACAAATTTAATTAATGTAAATCCATCATGCTTATTTTTTATGTTGGTTACATTCGAGTTTAAATAGTTGAAATCTTAGAATCGTCACATTTATTTTTGTTTCAGTGCAACTTTTTACGATAAAAGTTTTTTTATTAAACTTTTTACTTACTTTGTTGGAATTTAAATCTTGGATGTCGTTCTAAGTCCAAAAGGTCAAGGAAACCCAGAGGTGGCTTTTGTCGAAAAAACATAGCGTGAAGAGGTCGCAGAATTACCTGACCTCTTGCTCCTAAGCCAGAAATATGTGATAAATGATATTTAAAAAAAATATTTTCTTCAGCACGCCGAACTCTTACAGAATGAAATTTTGCGCCCGTCCATTTTATACAGTAACTTAGAAGATCATGTGATTTATTTAATTTAAAGTGATCATTAGTGTTTGGTTTTTTTAATGGTCCCAATTCCGTGTAATTTAATTGAGAGGCATTTTATCCGCAAATATTCTCCCGTATACGTGCTTCCGAGATTTTTGATTTAATGTTCATGAAGTGCGTCGTTTTGCCTGTTATGACTTACGGTCCTTTAAAAAAAAAGATATAATTACGTGTTTGAATAAGAGAAGTGAATGTTTTTCGATAAAAATAATCCTAGTATCGTACTTCTCCAGCAATAAAATTTTAACGAACGTTGGTGGGAATTGTTTTTTTTTTTATACGCCGTATTCGTTAGCCGCGTCAAAGAACGTAAAATTTCGCACAGCTCTGCGATGTACAGCGCCAATTTCGCGGAATTTTTCGGAGTTCGTCATTAAATCGCGGACCATTTTTACCTCTTGCATCAGACGCAACCTTTTTCGTTTGTAATTTATATATTATATGTTGGAGTAAGAACTCAGTTTTTGAAGGATAATATTCGTTAAAAATCATCTCCGTAGAAGTTCCAGCGCTTTTAGTGTCGAGAATTACGCGCGTGGATAATTTTTCGACTTTTTATTCTGAATTTCATCAAATTGTATAAAAGGGCATCACATTTTTTTACCGTACGCTTTTGAATATATGTTCTCTCTTTATCTTTCTGCGTTATTATTTTTGTAAAACGGCAGCAGTTTACACAGAAGAGAAATATTAAAAAAAAGGGAACTAAAATTAATTTAAACATTTTTTTTAGTAAACTGAGGTCTTTCCGTAGGACGGCGGAATAAGGGAAGTTAGCAGAACGATTGTTGAAATTAACAGCGCGTAGTTGCAGAAATCCGCGCGAAATATTCGCTAATATCTCTGTCCCTGGGGAGTGAAAGTCTTTCTAGCGGTAACGAGCGCTCGCTGGAAGCTCCTCTGGCCTTAGCGTGTAATTATCCCGAAACAACTCCGTCAAGAAATTAACCGCCTAGCGTTCGCGAAATGGCCTAAGGTTATTGTATAGCTCCTCGCGGAATTACTGCACTCTAGGAGAGAGAAAACGGGATGGAGAGAGAGAGAGAGAGAGAAAGGGAGAGTGTTGCGAAAGCAGACAGAGGTCAATGCAGGAGAAAATTCTTTGCTCGTTAAAAAAAAAACAAAACACACGAAAACGCAAACACGCGAATAAGAAAGTGAGCTTCATTAGCTATTTTTTTGAAGAATGGAGGATAATAAAGTAAGTAAGTGCTCGGAATAAAATGCGCTTTCTTACTTTTTATCTCTCGCAGTCTTTTTATCTCTCTCTCTCTCTTTATCTCACCCTCTATTTATGAGTGGAGAAAAAATAAAATTAAAAAAATACCGAAAATGTAGCGAGTGTTTTCGTGACGTCATAGCCATTACTCGGAGGCGCAACGGGTGATTTTCTTTTGTCGTATTTGCGAGATAGTTGGAACAGTTCCAGCAATTTATTCGAGGAAGAGACTTTACCGCCGTCGCACGTATTTGGAGTGCTTGGTTCGGTTCTTAGTCGTCTTTTTTTCCTCCACTCGTTTTGATGTTAAGACGCGCGAGCAAAAGTGTAGCCTTTCTCGAGGAAGTAATTCAATTTCTTTCGCGCGATGCCTTTCAACAACTTTTTCGAGTTTCATGCGGGCTATAGTCTTAAGAGAGTTTTCAATTACTGTCGTCTTAATAACGGCACTGTGTATAAACAGCCGCGAAATAAAGTTAACCAAAAAACGTTCGTAATAATGAATATGCTTTCCGCGAAAGGATAATTTTGTTTATGTATTTCGAGGCCATGAAGAGTACGTTGCGCAAATTCGAGAGGTTTTAGCGGATTTTGTTCGAGATAAATTGCTATGCGCTGTATTGTTCAGCCAGATTCTAAATTTATTATTTTTTAATGTCGGTATTTTCAACAAAATAGAACAATCCCGAATTATTATAATAAATTTTCAATGTAAAAGGAGATGATAATTTACGGAGTCTTTGCTGATACTTTTTCGGTTGTTTATTGTTTATATAATTCGAGGTGAAAATCAAGAAAAATATAGTACCAGCTGATTTTCTTTCCACTATTTCTTCCCCACGAGTAAGTAACTGCAAACATTTTGCTATCTACTTATATACATTATTATATATATATACACACACATACTGTTTCTATTAAAAAAAAAGTTCTTCCTTCTTGAGATAGGCTGGGTTTCTTCCTTAAAATTAATTCATTATTTTTGTCTGTAAGACGTATAAATCACAGCTGCTTCGAAGAAATGGTATTATGCGCAATAGCGACAGGTTGGCACGGCAAAAATGAAATAAACGCGAAAACGCTGTCACGGCTTATTCCCTGACGTTTATTAGCGTTCAGTTGTAATTGGACCAATTGAGGCATTTAAGACGCATAGTGTTGAAGCACTGCAGTATAGAAAATTATTTTCTAGGTTACAAACATTTTGTAGACTAGATAATTGCCTCTCGGATGGATTGGGTTCCATTTTGAAGTGTAACTGAAATCGGCCACCAAAATGTCAAGACTTTTAAGCTTCAATCCGCAGTAATGACACATCCGAAATGCGACAAATGAACGCGTCTTTCGGAAGGGCGTGTCAGGACGCTTGATGCATATGAAAATTTTCTGAAAACTGCCGCGGATCCTATAAGATGTTTACTACACCATAGCTCGAAAATAGAGCAATTTTCCTTGTCTTGCTTGTATTCTTGGCGGTTTATGGGTCTCGCAAAATATGAATGTTAGTTGGACGACGCAGTTTGTCACTTTGGTCATAAAACGTAGCGTCCATAAAGATGATCCTCCCCGGACATGAATTTTACGTTATCGTAGAGGTTTGCGCGAAACGGCCGAGTCGGAATCGAAGTACTATAGCGCGAAGAGGAATCAAAATTATGGGACAGAAATTACGCCAAAGATAAACCGCCTCACAACTACTCCGTTATCTTTCTTTGTTATTGTCCTGATTTCGAAGAGTAATCATCGCGTTTTACTAATCTTCTGGAGCAATGTTTCTCAACCTTTTTGCTCTGGCGACACGCTTTTTAAATGATCCAGCTCTCGCGACATACCATGAAATAATCGCGACACACCATGAAACAAAAAGTCAATTTTCTTGGTTAAAACAATAAAAATACTTAAAATTCATCATTTAACAATAAAACATCATAAATGTAACAAAAAATGTAACAAAATGTTTATGTCTATTAACATCAAATTAGATACAGATATGACCGAGGTCATTTCAGAGCATGTACAACGAAATCTATATATATATTTATTTTTTTAAATAAACAAAAAGAAATAAAAATCTGTCGAATAACAATTTTAAAAAACAATGTGAAATTTGAGCCTTTTTCTAAATTTTCGCGACACACCTGGACCTCGTCCACGACACACTAGTGTGTCGTGCCACACCGGTTGAGAACCGTTGTTCTGGAGGATGAAAAAAATTTGTGTCGAGATAAAAATCGCCATCTCTAGTCGAAGCTACGTTGTGGAATGGAAAATTTCCGCCGTATCTGCTTTTTTTTGTGATCAAATTTAGAGATAGAATATTGGGACCGTAAACAAGGCTGAAAAACTCCTTGTTTACAAAAAGGACGGTATCCAAGTGAAATGATGGTGCAATAAAATCATATCGTTCTCATTGGAAATCAACCCTTTCCGGTCACCAGATACAATTTTCTGGACACTCAATAACTTTATTTTAACAACTTCTGAAGCATTTCTATGTAAATAATGAGCCATGTCTGTGAGTCTGTCACGCTCGTCACCACCGGCTGTATAATATCCAGGGGAATATAACTTTAAATAATGATGATCTATTTGTTATTCCGTCGAGCTGAGGGAAAGCGAAAGGAGGGAGGGAGGGATAAAATTGGACGGACGGAGAAATAGCGAGAGGGAGGTGGAATGGGAATTGCTTAAGTTTTAATACATTATTCGTGTATACTGGTCATTTTTTTACGGGCACTTGCCCTAATTATAAATGTAGCGTATAGAAAAGATATTTTTAATACCTATATTGCCTGTGACATAAAAACAACTAGTTAAGGAATTACTGATGTATTCAGAGTAAAGATGCAATTGTAAAAAAAGTGACATTTATTCTCCCAATAAAATTCATGACTGAAAGGGTTAAACAAAAACTTTCGCCCTAAAGAAATCTGTAATTGAATCATTTCCTGTGAATGAGCTTATTTGGTCCATAAAATGAGGACATAAGAGAAAGAATTCCTTCAAAACTACCTTCATCAATCTTAGCTAGAAAAATGAAGCTAAAAAATCTACCGTTATATAGTGTTCCCTATGATCATTGCTTTGTGTGCCAGAGTCTGTCCCAGCAGAAGTATTTTGAACATTTGCATGCATTTGGTATCAAAAGAAGAATGAATAATATATCGTGGAAATATAAAATGTCCAATGCACCGGTGCTAGAAAGAATGCAATGGAATGAAGAAAAAAGTGCTAAGGACGTTTTCAAAAAGGAAAGTCTTTGGGCATTTCATGAGGCACGCAATAGAGTTTCATTGCTTAATATGTTAGCTCAAAGAAAGACGGACGGAGTCCGAGATGAAGGAAGAGGAAGGAATATACAGGTGACACCATCAAGTTGATAAGAGGGAACCAGATATAGATTATGAACACACAAAAAATAAGGGATTCGAGGAAAGGGCTAATCTACTACCTTCGTATCGGAGAGAGCAACTAGTAGAATAGAATGTGAAATTGACGATTGCAAAAATAGATATAGGTAATATAACAATATTAATAAAATAACAATAATAATATAACAATATTCATTATATATATATATATATATATATATATATATATATATATATATATATATATATATATATATAATTACGGAAGAGGAAAGGTAAATGAGGATATTTAGGGCAACTAGCTGTTGAAGGAAACCCAGTGAGCACTTACTGGAAGGAGAGCCGCTGAGATGTTGGAGAGACACATTTTTAGAAGTTATAGGAGCTTTCGGGCTGATCCCTTCGTCAGCAAAAGAGAGACACAACTGATTTGGCAGTGACACTGGGTTGAAGATGTGGGGGTGGAAGGGAAGGGAGCGTGGAAAGGTCGGGGATTAGAGGATGCAGAGGGGGGAGGGGGAAGGGGTTTCCTTCAACACTTAGTTGCCCTAAATATATATATATATATGTGTGTGTGTGTGTACAATATTAATTTTATTTATCGTCCTAATTCTTTACATCAAATAAGCTATTGTTGGATGTACAACTGAATCTTAATACAGTTTCCTTAATCGTTGAAGAAATCTCTCTACGTTTTACGAAAGGAATCATTATTTAAAAGTGGATTCCATCTAGAGCACGTAAATCAAACTCCAAGCAGTGGATAAGGGCTAAACCTTTCAAGAGCGAACGTCCTCTCCGATTTCCGGTAATTCGAACTGAGTCAATTTTTTTAATAAAACAAAACTAGATCTCATTACTTTACGTCGTGGATGTACCATTAAATTGTTTTTTTTTATCCATTTCTGTCTGACCTGGTTATTTCCCTTAAGGAAAGCATTTTTCCATGCCATTAAGATTTCCCCTTTGGCATACCACTCGGCGGGGGGAAAAACCAATGATAATGGAAATGCGACCTTTTCCTATTCACCAGATGCACGATAATCGCGAAAATTTAATTTTTTTGTTTCCTTCTCGAGCACGTCCGTGGAAGGAGGAATGGCTGCCCAGTCCGCGAATATCATTTCCGTCAAGGCCGTCTCTGTAATGAGGTTATAAGATATCTGGAGAGAATGACTCCGGAAATCATTCGTTAGGGTTGATATTTTTTTCCTATTTTCGCCGGTTTCCACCGTTTTATTTTTCTGATCGGCCGGTGATTGTTATTCTAGAACACAGGAGGTCGTAATTGCTTCGTTATTGCTGGAAATCCTGTTTTTCTTGATGTTCTTGAAAAAAGGGTAACCGCAGATATTTCAAGTATATGGAATCTGTAATTATTTAGTCTTATTTTGTTGCTATTAACTATTTGTGGGAAAATCGAGCGTTAAAATTATCTAATTCTCCAATATGAATTAATGTGAATAAGTTTAATTCGTTATCGCAGCCAGAGCCGGCTTTAGAAGAAATGCGATACCGGGCGAATTAGGTTTTTGGCGCCCCGTTGAAGGTTATACCTATGCCCCGTACGGGATTCCTTCGGCACCTCTTTGCCTTCGACGCCCCAAGCGACCGCCTGCTTCGCCCGACCCTAAGGCCGGCTCTGATCGCAGCCCAAGTTAGCGTTACGCAATCAAAATTTTGGGCCTGTAGACTTAAGTGAATGAAACTAATCACTTTAGGCTAAATTTTGTGAAATTTCTCCACATCAGATATGGAAAGGAACAAAATAATTTCACTTTTAAAAGTGGAATTTGTTTCAAAGTTATTTGTTTACTTTCCACATTTAATGTATTATTTTCTCAGCTGAGAGATATACGTGAACGCGACGAAATTCATATACGTTAAAAATAAGTTATTTAAAAATGAAGTAAAATTAACCCCCAACTAAGCACGTCTTGATCCTAACAGTGGGGTAAGGTTAGTCAACATATGTTAGCCGTAAAACATTTTGTTTACGTTGTTATTGATGGTACCACTCATTAATGTGGGCAGCACGCTCAACGTTTTATTTGACCGCCTACTTGCCTACGGTCCAAGGACGGTTTTACTTAAATGTGCGTCCTCGCGGAAAACGTAATTATAGACCTATATATTATAAAAAATATATAGGTATATGATGTTTCTAATTCTTAGTCGCTTCAGTTGTTGGCCACCTACGTTATTTTTTGTAAACCCTTAATACCTGCCAGGACGACGCAAATAAATAATTACTGGGTGAGAGATGAGCTTTGCTATAACAAAACTGCTCTAAGGGAGTCCGCGGTAAGTGGGAGTTTCCTGTAATTTTATTGAACAAATACTTTTTGTCTAAGAAGCTCATATTACGAATTTTTTCGACCCCATTTTGCATAGCGTGATATTTTATGTACAACCAAGAGGCATACAGCTCAAGGCCAATGACAGCTGAGTGATTATAAAAATATATAAACGGAAATGAGAGAGAAAAAAATTCGAAGCAATAACGATAACAAAATACTGAAGCCATGTCAGTAACGATAATAACAAAACTCGAGAGCCTTTTTGCAACAAAGATTAAAATAATTTGCGCGGATATAGGGTAATGATAATTATAACGATTATTATACCATAATCCCGGTCTTTGCTGAACTTGGTGCGAAGTTGAAATGGAGTTGAGAGCGTTTTAAAGAGGAAATGCATTAACTGTTGAAGCTTAAAAGACTATGTGCCATCATTTTCGAAAAATTACATGGTGACGGCACCTGAAACGTGTGTTTAAATCACTTATCTCAAGCTGTTCATGAATATTTATTGCATTCACTGTTTGCCATTCTAAAGTGAAAATTAATTCCCCACCTCATCAAAATTTGGTGATTTAGGTCAGGGGTCAGCGAAATTTTTAACCAACAGGGACAAACTAGACTTTCTGTCCCATTATGCGTTCCACATGCGAACTTTCAAACGAGTGATTGGGCCGTGTGTGTGAATTTCAATGAAGTACTAATAAGATTAAAAAGAAAATGGATTGTGACGTAGATGTTTATCAAAATTATATTCTATCCACCCGATGAACATCGTTTACGAATATGCATGTCTTAAAGAAACTGATGAGATAAAGCGGACCCGATGAATTCACTGCGTAGGATGTTTGGGGATTCCTGCTCTAGGCAAAAAGCATTTTATCACTGGGTTATATTCACTATTCTCATATTAACTAGTGTCTTATAAAAATGAACTGTTACATTGCATTTATGTACTATTGATATGCCGCCATTTTGAAGAACCTGACTTCTGTCTCCACGTTTCTATGTTTCGCGGCATAAAAATACCAAATTTTAAGCCTTTTTTCCCGTTCGCGAGAGACGGATAAGTGCCCAGGCATAAAGATGTCAATTTGTCGTGTTTGTACATACGTCTAACGTTTAACAGCCTGCGAAGCCTTTCGCTTGAATTTTAATTGGATTTATCGGTAAAGGTAATTGAACCGCTCCATGGGAACGAGCCGCAGTCGGCCAAGCGAGAGTTTTAGTGTGTGTATGTAAGCCAATCGATCTGAAGTACCATTCCATCATGCAGTTTCATGGCGTAGTATACGTGTATTTTTCTTGCGTTCAAAAGTTTTTCTCTGGAATCTGTGACTTCCATTTTGCGATTCTTAGAAATCGTACGCTAGAAACTTATTGTAACACTGTTGAAAAACAGATGCTGAAAAAAATGACGCGTTTATTAAAAGTGGGGTGTGTTTAATGGTAGAATAAAAATAATTTAAGAAAAACTGAGGCAAGAAAGGTGTTAGTTTCAATATAAAATCTTCAACCGCTTTGCGCTTACATTTCCGTCCGAAGAAGTATGATAAGGTTTAGTTTAACAAAATTTAACTCTATGGCACGAAAAATGCTTAAAAATAGGCCGAAATCCACTTGATCCGAAGGTAGAAAAAAGTTAGTAACCAACCGACTTCGACAAATATGTATTTAATATAAAGAGTTGGCTTCGTAAGAGATAATATATCTTTGATGTTCCTGCCAGGATCAAGGTGTATGCCTTGAGAATTCTTGTTATATTAAAAGTGGCCAATCTCATAAAAATGCTCATCGAAACGTTATATCCCTCACCACAAAAATTCGAAAAAATACGAGTTGTTTATTCACCTGTGAAGGCGTGGAATGCTGCAAATATCATTGGATTTTTTTTAATTTAAACATAGTATTTTGCGGAAATTTAAGTATTTAAACGAACAAATGCCGTATTTTGTCTTAATAGCATGATGCTATATGCACATGAATTTCTAAGAGAAATGGGTTGAGTCATTCTAGAATGCGAAAACACCTATTTAGTGATGAATTGTTCTCGGTCGTGCCTGATTTTAATGTTGATTCGATGGAAATCGGCCAAGGGTTTGTGGGAAAGTATTTTCAAAAAAACTTAACGAAAATTTCAAAAAGAAATTTTAAATAAATTCTTACAGAAATTGTGCATTGAAGTCTTTTCAAAATTTAGAGTAACGCAGTTTGAATTTTGCCACGTATTTTTTTGTTCCTTCCAAGGTAAATTAAAATTAAGAAATTTGTTTGATATTTTACGTCACAATGGTTTTTGAAGGCAAAGATAATTTTTTACACGCTATACGCATAAAAACTGTTCGCGTTCCACTGGGTCATAATGGCGTCGTTATAACCTAGTTTACCTGTGTACATCGAAAAGGAATAAAGAGTACATCAAAGAGTAGTGGAATATGTTTATACTAGCGTAACATGACGGGTATGCGTGAATTAAATATTACGTCAAAATAAATTTAAAATTAAATAAACCAACATTTGTATGCATTACAAAAAACATATATAAAACCCACATAACTGAATGTTCCTGAAAGTAAAAATAGTAATGGACATACAAAAGTTTTGTAATTTTAATATGAAAATGATTTAGTAGACCAGTGGTCTTCAAACTGTGTTTCGCGGACTTACCACAGGTGTTCCGCAGGGCTTTCACATAAAAAATGTTTTTTTTTTAAATCCAGAGCCGGTCTTATGGGCGGGCGAGCCGGGCTGTTGCCCGGGGCCGCCGAAAAGAGACACGGTATGAGCAATGGGGAAAGTCACATAATTTTTGGATACATACTATCTCCGGCTGATATTGGAAGATTCAATAGAAAAACAATTACACCAGTTAGTAATGGTTGCACACGTCTGGCTGTGTTGCTCTAAACTTTGACCACATTTGCAAACAAAAGCACGCACATCCTAGCCGTTGAATACTTGTAATAATTTCAGTGTGTAGTGATTTTAAAAGTCTTTGTTATTAATGTTTTTTAGTTGAATATTTTTTCTTTTTTTGTGTCATGAATAAATTCGATTTTTATTTCGTTATAAATTTGACTTCTATTTCAATTTTACTTCCTAATACCATTTTTGGCGCGTTTTCTCGGCCTTAGGGTTCCCAGGAAAAAAAATTTGGACGAAAGAGTTCCGCGGCCTCATGAAGTTTGAAGACCATTGTAGTAGACGAAGGATAGTCATTACTTCTGAACCACTTACGTGTATAATCAACCACCGTAGAATAAAATTCAAAATATTCTTTTTTAATGGAACGGTTGTATTTGAATCTGTTAGCGTATGCAACTTATATTGGTTAATCTGCTGTACCAAAATAATTTTTCTATATCCCTTCGTTGATTTTTCTCTAAAATTAAGATATAATCTGCTGTGAAGATTACGGTCTCTCCTCCAGTTATCAGCGAAAGAGGCTTCGCTTCTTCTTGTCGTCTTGAAAACGCACGAAGTCGTTTGAACGACGATTCATTACATTGTGGTTCATCGTCGATGGACCACTATGTAATTAGGAAATCGCTGTTGATGGACTTCTTTGGAGGGGTGGAGAAAGATGGAAATTTTGAGCAGTTTCTACTGTTCTCCAAAAAATCCAAAATGTAGTACAAAGTTAATAGAAGGTAGTACAGGAGGCGAAAAAGTAGTACCACCTTCCCGTTTTCCGCGAGGGAGACGTTCTGCGAAAACTTCGCGGTCACTGGGTCCTATATTTACATTATAATTTTATGGATAGGTTACAGACTTCTATGGACCGCAAAAAAGAAAGTTTTATATTTTTACTTTCTCATACGAAGTATCGAGAAAGTATTGTTTTCGCGAAAAAATTCGACCTCGAGATTTTTACGGAAATATACGTTTTAGGTGTCGCTGGATCCGAAAAAGTGGTTTTTGCAATGCCGTCTGTCTGTCTGTTACTGGGTCTGGAGCCTAGACGGTACAGCGAAAATGAATGAAATCTCGTACTCATGCATTTTATCATACTGAGCAGAGTATACGTAGAAATGGTTGACATTGCTCAGTAATTAAGAGTAGTTTATTCTACGCATTTTTGACAACAATCCGATTTTCTCAAAAACGGCTCTAACGATTTTGATCAAATTTCGTACAGTTACTTGAGTGTACGTCTTCAATAATACTGCATAGTTCATATTTCTCAAAAAATGAATATAAGGCTAGTTTATTCTAGGAAACTTTAACAATAATTCGATTTTCTCAAAAACGGCTATTAGGATTTTGATCAAATTTCGTACAGTTACTTCGGTATACATCTACAATAATACTACATATTTCATTTTTCTCAATGAATGAATACAAGGCTAGTTTATTCTTGGGCAGCTTTAACAAATTTTGATTTCCTAAAAACAGGCTCATACGATTTTCATTTTCTAAAGATAACTAAACGACGCATTAGTACCCATATATGAGAAAGTTTGTACAATGTATGTTGTACCGATTTTTTAAATAATACAACCAAACGCCACGTCTGTAGATAATTGTTAATTACCGTCTGGGAAAGAGTGCTTAGGTTTGTTACCAGGTATCATAATAAGCATTGTTTTTAGTTTATTTTTATGAAAAAAATCGTATTATATATGGAAAATCAATATAAGCGGCGTATTTGACTTGGGAGAAGAAATTTTAAAAGATATCATTGCAGCCTCGCGTTTCTGCATACCTTTACTTTAACCTACGTGTTCGAGAGCTTCGCGGATATGCGAGACCTTGCTCGCGGATACTGGGTAAAAGGTTATGCAGTACAACTCGCGTATACGCAAATCCGCAGATACGAAAATCGCGGATACCGGGGGAGTAGTTACTGTACAATCTGAAGTAGTGCATCTGGGAACCCTACACATGACGCACAACCGAGCAAATCATATAGTATGGGGGTTGATGAGCGCACGCATTTGCATTTGTCTGTTCTTGTACGTTCGCGCGTGCGTGTGTCTTATAAAGGAAATCACCTCTCCCTTATCGTTTTCACATTATCGCCTCATGAAAGCTATTTCAGAAGACTGTTTACTTTTACGTTTATTTCCATTCTTTTCGGTTTTTTTATTCCAGCGCCAACTTCATCTATGCCGTCCTCTTGGGGTCCATCCAAACCCACTCCGATGATGCTCCAAAGGGACCAGTCTTCGGAGAGGTCGGAGGTAACAACGTGCGGAGGCGTAGCCAGGGGTTCCAAGGGAATAATCCAGACGCCCGGTTTCCCTGGACCATTTCCAGTTCCGCTTCGGTGTCGTTGGGTAATCGACGCGTCGAACTATCCGGGGTCGGACATTGTGGCCTACCTCACGCAGGTAATCCAGATGGAGATCCAATTAAAAAAGTATCCTCCCTTAACGCAGAAGCAGTGGTTATTTTTTTGAGAGAGTTAAGGGCGGTTCCAGAGTCGATGTTTTAATTGAATTACTAATTAGTTTATAAAGATTTTTTGGTTAATTTTCTGGTGCCGCATTTTATTTTCCTTCCACTTATTGGATGTCTAAATGGTTCATGTATTTTTTTTAAGTCGCGATACCTTTCGATTCGGATACTGTGTTTAAAAATCTGATAAATGTCTTTGTTGACTTTGTTTGTTTCGCGTGGTAGGATACAAATATCTCTTTATTAACTTTGATGTTTTTTGAAAGTTGTTAAACGTTCTAGGCAAATGTTCAACACTCGAGCGCTAAGTAATAGAAAGGCACGGAGTTTCTTTCTCTCACTTCAGTTTATTTTAAAAGAAATATTTAATAGCAAAACAAAAACAATGCAGGTAGAAATTATATATGTATAGATACCAGACTCACTCGTATTCAAGCTAGGAGGGCTTCATGCTTCAAACTGATCCCGTGCTGATGAGGGTTTGTGTCACGACGTGATAAATTAATGCTGTCATTTTCTCTCCATTATTTTACATGGTTTCCTCAAACTCCGTTTAAAAGAAAGTATTTTATTTTGTTAGTTTAAATAGTATCCATAACAGTTAGACCATAGAAGCACGTGGAAACATTTGAAAACTATGGACAAATAATACGTAACGTATGAAATTTGAGTTCATCTTGCTTTTACGTCTTTAATTAAAATCATGATTTTATTATATATATATATATATATATATATATATAGAGAGAGAGAGGGGGGGGGGTGGGAGGGAGAATCCATGCATTAGGATTAAAAAGTTTCGGGAACACCTCTTAAAGCACGGCTCTCTAGCCATACTGGTTTTGTGTTTGGTTTGGGATTAATTCCGAGGATTTCATATAAAAACGGACGAAGAGAATGGAGATTTCCTGGCGGAGAGATTCTTCGCATATAATATTTCTGAGTTTATATAGAAAAACATTTTTTCGGGCCCCTTATTTCACGGGGCCCCTGGCGCGCGCCAAGTGCTATAAGCCCCAAATCCGCCACTGGTCCCAAGGTCAGCCAACATAAGGGACTAGTAATCGATCCATCAAAATGATGGAAAACAGATTTGTATTTAATGGACGATTTACATTTAATTAAATTACTGCGCTAAATTAGGGCATTATTTGAGCCGTTTCCGGGCTAATTCAAGATGTCTCCGCATGAAAGTTAGCATCGTTCTTTTGGCCTCATGTAGGATTATAAGCCTAGTTTTATATTGATTATAAACTTCTTTGAAATAAAGAAATGCATCCTACTCTATTTACTCTATTAATCAATTCAGAAAGAAACACTCCTGGAATGGAAGCTGAGATCTTATCATTTAAACCTTGGAAGACGTTAAGCCCAGTTTTTAAAGGATTTGTTGGAATCGATGGAGCACTTAGCAATTTATTCGCATTCATACTGACCCTAACCAGCTCCATCTTATGTTTCTAAATGACGCACATTAATATGTATTGCCCCAAATGGTATGTAATAATAAGTAATACGTATTGGCAGCAAAAATAGGAATATCATTTAAATTTGATCCTCAATTCCTAATTTATTCAATAAATTATACACACAAGTCTGTTCGTCTTGTATAATACTCTTCACATAAATTCTGTAGCTCTTGAAAATGTAAACTTCTTTTTAATTGATTTATTTTACAGCGAAAGACAATGCACAATAGTTGGGCGCGGTTTCCTGTCGTTATTGCCGCATCACGGAAATGACTCTTATTAAGAGAATTCGCAAGTCAGCGTCCCGTCCTTCGGATAGAACGTTAAGCAATTGGTCCCCTTGGTGCTCTTCGTAAGAGTAGGCTAATGGGTTTATCTCCTCCCTCTTGTGTAGAGTTGTGCAAGTAATGTTACAGCGATAATAGGCCAAGAGGCTGATTCGCTTAAATACACACACAAACATACGAAAAAGTTCGCAAATTTAAGAATCGCGATCAAATCGATCCAAATCTAATGTCTGATTTTTTTATATAGAAACGTATATTTATTGCCTTTGTTTTTTTTAATTTTCTTAGAAATACATTATTTCTTACAAAATATCTCAAAGTTAAAGGGCCGATAGCATCAATATACAAATAATATATCTTCGATGGGCGCTCAAAAGGGCATAAGTCCAAAACACATTTTTCAGGAGAGTTTTTAGAAGATTGTAAAAAAACTTAAGAGCCTGTGTACCATTTCATTATATTAAAAAGTGAGTGATACTGACGTATACTCTTTTATACCAGTAGAAAGAGGCGAATTTCATAAACTACTGTAGAAACAATACAACACAACATTGAAAAAACTAATAATTATATAATATTTTTCCTGATACATTAATGGTTTGAAGTTATTCATGTTGATACATACTAGTGGTTTAAGATATAAAAACATCAGGATAAAAAAATCAAATTTGAAATCGAGTTTTGAACTATTTAGTTTATTGGTTGATTTGATAAATTTTGGTGAAAGATTTCATGTTGGGTTTTGTTACTTTCTTATCAGTGCAGATGGCTAATCACCAACCCTTTAACTTCTCACATTCCTTTCTCCTCCACCAGACCCGATTAGCTGTTGAATTAGTATAGTATAATATGATATTGCGTACTATAGCATACTGTCGGCTCTTTGACCCAGACCCGTATATAAACATGCGTATTCGAAAAAACTCATCTCTATTAAATTATTTTCAAGGTGTTCGTTACCAGCGGCCTCCGCTTCGAATCCTTCGCATACCTGGATGCAGATGGAGGAGAGGGTGGAGGTTTCGGAGGCTGGCCCGGAATCATGGGGTCAGGAGGTTCGCCGGTAGGGAGGCAGCTGATCCTTAGTTCCGAATCACGACCCCCAGCGCTAGAAGAGGTCGGGTGGATAAGGTCCGAGTCGCCTTTCTTGGTGGCGACGCTCAACTTGGACAGGCTAGAAGGTAAGGAGAGAGGTCCCTTCAAACACCCTTTTGCGACCCCATTTTAAGCCCCATTTGGAAGTTTCCGCTCGCTTAACCCCTAAACCCTAAAGTTTCCTCGATGGAAAAAAAGAAAACCCTTAACCCTTAAGGCAGGGCGTAAGGGAGAGACACGAATCTTCTTGTTTAGGCGTGACTTTAGGCGTTTGCTTTAAAACTTGGGAGATTTAGTCTGATTCCTCTTTACTATAACTTTATAATCTTTGACCGTTTTCCATGTTGTGGGGTGTGATTCCGGAAAATTTACTTTGCTGCCTGATTGTGGATATTTCGATGTTCGTTGGAGTAAATCTTCTATAAAAGTGTTTCGTTAATGTAGACATTTAAGGAGAACATGTATTAGATATATGTGACGTATTCGGCAGAATCATTTGTTGAACCTAATACAACAATATCCGTGATTTGTTGGTTAGTATTTTTTAAAAGGAACGGGAGCAAAGTGAAATTTTCACATCGCTTACTTTATGTTTCCAGGAAGTATGAAATTCCTATCTCATCCGGACGGATTAATTTATCGCAGGCACATTAAAAAATTATTTTATTTAGAAAGTATGAAATCGTGCACTTGCTATATTTCTATCGCATGCGGTAAAACATAAAAATCCGAGTAGGCTATTAGTTCCAAGCTTCAAGCAACAGAAGTGCCGCGAGGACGGCGAACAAATCACAATGAAATATGACTTGTGAACATTATTCCAGTAAACATTGTAATAAATGTCTGTAGCCCATTTACTTTATCTTGAACTAGAGAAGCCTGCATTTCAAATTTGAAATGTCGTCGACATTTTTAATAATAAACACAGATTAGCTTGAAAGGTTTTTGGAATATTATTTGTTTAAATTTCATATCTACAGTACTTAAGTACTTAGAGTAAATTCCGTCAATATGAAAGAAAATTATATTGCCGTATTGTTATAAATTTAAGAATACTGTAGGTCGATTTTTTCTAATTATAATTTGCAAAAGAGTGAAAACCTGCAAGTCGAAATATCGATTATTACATGTTATTTTCCGGAAAACAGAAATTATATCATGGAGTCTAACCAAGGTCTTTTTTCGGGATTTTTTGTCATTGCCTTTTAATGCGTTATTCATGCATTTCTGCCCAATTTCAAACTTGTACCTACTCGGAAATGATCTAAAATCAAATCTAGAGAGTGGCTGCAAAAGTACGAGTATGTCGACAAGAAAACATGAATCCTATGCCGATTATAATATAGATGTATACTACTTTTGTTTCTCTACTTTGCCACACCGTGTCGCCTGCGACTTATATTGGTATCCTATCTTTTTGAGTTTTTTAAAAAAGTTCCTTGGATTTCTTTCCCGCGGGAATTGCTTTGGCTTAGAGACTTCTCGCTTTCTTCGCAAATAAAATAACTATATTTACAATGATTATAGCTCCAAAACTCCAAATGGCCTTAGATATTATGTTATTTAGGCACGCGCTTGGGATGCTTCGCCATCGGTAATATTAAACAAAATAGAACAAAACATATGTTTTGGAAAGTCTTCCGTCTACAGTTGCTAATTTTTGCTCATTAAGAGTATATTTCGGATTTTGGAGTAGAATTTTACGATTTGTTTAAATTAGAACTTATTTTTAGGAGGATAGTTCGTATTTCTAATTATTTTAGTTTCTTTAAATGCTTAGCTGACGTCAGTTTAGCGATATTTTATAATTAAAGAAACGTGTGGCACATGCCAGGTCAGGAATTGGTTTTTCTTTCCTGTTGGAAGGGACTTCTTGTTAACTATAATACTCTCATAAACAGGTTAAGTTTTATGATTTCGGTTATATTGATTTTAATGCATACGGACTTTTTTGATAATGGCTCATTTAGATTAATGTATTCACTGAAATTAAACGACTGATAGCATTTAATGTCAAAAAATGCCTTCATGGATCTACAGCGGTTTGTTTTAAAAAACATTCCGCCAAAAACATAAGTTATCTTATTGAGATCTATGTCAATTTTTGTTGCTTTTATCAAAATCCACGTTAATTATTATCCCGCTTTAATAAAAACCGTTTTCCTCCATTTATTATCCTTTAAAATACATTAAATGCGTTGCTTTATTACTAATAATACACATTAGTGGCTATTACATTCGTGGTTTGATGTTTCATGGATGCTATGATTTTTGATTAATCTCATTCGCTTAGTGTAAGTGTTAAAAAAAAAGTAAAAAACCGATTTTTGCAAGCCATTTTATATTTATATGTGGGATAGGCGGTTTCTCAAGAAGTTAATAAATACTCGTATTTTCCGAATTCGAATTTTTCTTCTTACCCACATCCATATATATATATATATATATATATAAACTTACGAAGAGAAAAGGTAAATGATGTCTCTCTTGTGCTGACGAAGGGATCATCCCGAAAGCTCCAATAACTTCTACAATTGTGTCTCTCCAACACCCCAAGCGGCTCTCCTTCCAGTAAGTGCTCACTGGGTGTCCTTCAACACCTAGTTGCCCCATATATATATATATATATAAATATACACACACACATACATATATATTGAAGTTTTTTAAATAACTGATAGGGTCGACCTAATATCGTCTATGAAATGTTGCTTTGACTTATATACACACACACGTGCGTGCGTATATATATATATATATATATATATATATATATACACACATACACGCACTCACCTGTGTGTATATATAAGTCAAAGTAACATTTCAGAGAAGATATTAAGTCGACCCTATCAGTTATTTAAAAAAAACTTCAATTTCTCTCTTTCCTTCCCGTGTACGGATCTGAAGTATCACGTAATCTCCCCTCGCAACCCTCAGGTAGCCACATCCGCGACTTGGGACCTCTTCTCTCCGTGCACGGCTTGAACGTGACCTATGAAATCATCCCCAAGAGTGACGCAGTCCGTGAGAGCAAATGCAGTCTCCTCGAGTGCTCCGTCGCCGGCCACTGCTACGCCAAGGAAGACTTCTCGTGAGTACGCCGTAAAAAGATATACGACCCCTCTATCCCTCTTCTCCCTCTTTCCTCTCGTTTTCCCTATTTCTCTCTCTCTCTCTCTGTTTTGGAACTTTTTTTTTAAGGACTCAGTCGTTCTTTTATTGCGCTTGAGCGACGAATAAATATTCCATATCGATCCTTTACTTTTTATAACATTTTAGCATATGTATGCATGTGTGTATGTAGTTATGTATGTTCACACACACACACACACAATAAAACATCTATCATCCGAGTTTGGGACTTGGGTAGGCACGGGTAATTGAAACAACTTAAGAAAGTGTACAACGTATCACAAATGGGCACGTTTCGTGCAATGTAGTATTAGAAAGAAATTATATACCTGTACGTAAGGGAAATAGCGTTTTAAAGTTCTTTTCTTCATCATAAATAATCCATTTTCTTCCTGTTTAAAAATATTGCATGCACACGTAAGGAAATTAAACGTTTGTTTGTGAGATTGTTTATGTTAGCAACAATGAAGAAGTAACCATGCAAGAAATTTTCTGTTCAACTCGAATTTAGACATTTTTGTTTGATTTTATCGATAACGGCTACTTCTACGATAAAAATGTATGGGAAAATAAATACTCCAATTTATTATTTCTACAAGTTTTATTTGAAAAATATTTTGATATGAGGAATACTTTACGAAATATGGCGAAAATTTAATTTTTTATCACCAGTAAAGTGGTACTCCTGATTGTCGTACGTGATTAATTTATGCGATTTTCTTATTATATTTGATTGAAAGTCCTTAATATCAAATGTCATGAAAACCCGCTCAGTAGAAGCCGAGAACGAATATGCGGACGGACGGACAGACCGACGATAATAGGCGCTCACGCTGGAAGCGAAACGCGCCTAAAAAAAGCGGATAATCGACATTTTAAAGTTAAAATTTGGTATAATTTCAATTGAGTAATGTAGAGGTTTATTTGCGTAAAAAGAAACAAAACGGTATCGATTGAACCAGAGATTGTAATTAGGGTGGAAAAAACTAACAAAAAATTAAAATTTGTTTTTGGCGGTGTCTATTTGACCTTACTGATCACCGCTACGTGTGAACATGAAAAGATGGGACAGGAAGATAAAAATGTTACACTAGAGTAATTTAATACCGCTGCGAAATTAAGATGGCGTATAAGAAATTCTTTTAAATGAAGGAGAACACTTCGTTTCGGGTAAAAATGGGAGGCAAATCAGTTTACCTTATATAAACTTGGTCTCGAATGCTGATCCATCAGCGGATGTTTAATATGTCAATGAAGTTCGTGTCTTTTTAGGCGCGTTTCGCTTCCAGCATTGGCGCCAATTAGCGGCGGTCTGTTCGTCCGCCTGTCCATCCGTCAGCATGTTCGTTCTCGGCTTCTACAGAACATATTGTTATGAAATTTGATATTAAGGGACTTACAGTAAAAGAAAATCAGATAATCACAAAAATGAATTACCTAAGCCAATCAGGGGTACGACTTTACTGGTGACAAAAAAATGAACTTTCTGTCATATCTCGTAAATTATTAGTAATCATATCAAAATAATTTTCAAATAATACTTGTAGAACTAGTTGAGTATTTCTTTTCCTATACATTTTTATCGTAGGAGTAGCCATTATCAAGAAAATCAAACAAGACTGTCTTAATTCGAGTTGAACAGAAATTTTATTGCATGGTTTCTTTATCATTGTTGCTAACATAAACAATCTCACGAAAATACATTTAATTTCTTTACGTGTGCATGCAATATTTTTAAATAGGAAGAAAATGGATTATTTATTACGAGAAAAAAACTTTGAAACAGTATTTCCCTTACGTACACACATCATTTCTTTCAAATACTTCATTGCACGAAACGGCGCATTTGTGATACGCTGTACACTTTCCTAACTTGTTCATTTTCCGTGTAAGTGGAAAACTCAAACTCGTTTCAGAATGCTCGGTTAATCTGCCGCACGGTTAGTCCGCTTACGTATAATTGAGCTTTTACCGTACAAATACATGTGCATGTATATAATCCTTTGGGATTAGATATGTTTGACGTATATAATACTTACGTTAATTTTCCGTTACTTATTTAAAAAAAGCATATTTTAAATGGTGCTACACTTTTCATTCTTCTTTTCTAATAGTCTACATTAAATACGTGTGCGCGATATCTTTTTCACGATAGGAAGAAATTATGGAACTTTGGATGCGTGTTCATCAGTTGTTTGGGGGTTTAACCTAGTTAAACTTTATACTCCGGCGTGTAAATAGTTTGTTTATCGATTGCGGTTGTCGGAAAACCACTCTACACTTTTCCCCGTGTTCTTCCCGGAACTCTTAGCCTTTTAAACTGTGTTATCCGGTCGTAGTGCGTGCCTCCAGGAGCCGCTGTTCTCTCGAAAAGGAGTCGAGGATTAGAATCCATTATGCATGCTTCCCTTTGTAAGCCCGTTCCTAAAAGCGGCTAACATCCTCCGTAATGGTCGACTTTGTATCGAAGGAAAAAAAGGAAAGAATTCTCTTTGCGAGTCGACGCGATTTTCTTTATTCCTTCTTATTTCCTGAAATATTCCGGAGGATTCTACCAACCGGGAAGTTTTGTGCAAAAACCAGTTTTCGACGGCGTGTAAAAGAAGAAAATAAAACATTCCGTTTTGTTTTTCGCGAATTGTTTTTGCGCAAATGTAGGCGTTTGTCGCTTCGGAAAAATTCTCCTTCTCATTCGTTTGTAGCGACGCGACAAGTTAAAAAACAAAATTATTTCTAGCAGGACATTCGGATTAGAGATTGTGTTCGAGAATTCTCGAGAAATTCCTATTTTTCAAATTCTCATTTCTCGATAAATTTTTTTCCCTAATATTCGAGTATCTCGAGTTTCGAAAAAAATTTCTCGAGATTTCGAGATTCTCTGCAAGACATAGGAATGAACCGTCCATTAGTAATGCACTGATAATTGTATTTTAATCTTGACCTTTCTAAGTCATATTACCTTTGTTTTTTATTGAGTTTCAATTAAACATCATCTAAAGACAAGATATATAGTTCGAAATTATTTCTGCTGTAATGCTAAAGAAAATTATTATCGAAAATAGTAAGTAGCTCAATTTCGTACGAGAAATGTTAATTAAAATTAATTTTTTTAAATTCATAATTATTATCTTCCATTGCCACTTTTTAAGAAAAAAATATTTTATGAAAATTTTTACGATCAATTGCTTTCGCACTCGATATTTCTCGAGAATTCTCGAGACTGAAAATAAATTCTCGTATTATCGAGAAAAAAAAATATTCGGAAAAATGAGAAATCTCGAATCTCGAGAATGAAAAAAAGTCGAGAAATCACAATCTCTAGTTCGGATCGATTGAAATGAGCCCGAAAATTGTTCTGTTTCGTTTATATTTTTGTGACTTTTTTTCGCTCGAAGATCAGAATCCGTCGAAAGGTGACGGTACGCGTGCCTTATTTTATGTCGAGTAAAAGTTCGCCACTGCCTTTATTTAACGATTGGAATGATTTGATTCGTCGGATCGCTAGCATCAACGCGATTATTTTTTTTAGTGCTGACGTGAAATGGAAATTTATTTAGCTATATTTGATGCATTTGCTCTTTTGCAGTTGTAAATATATTCGCGAATTAGAGACTGACTAACATTTACTTCTGTAGAGGGAGCTATTGTATCCACCGCGGTTTCCGGGTAAAATTCGTCCCATATTATGATCGTTGTTGACACGATTTATCAGAGAAATGTAACTACTACCAAATTGCTAAAGAAATTTTTATTGTGCTTATTTATTATTTATCTTTAGTTATTTATTATTTGCTTATATAATGATAAAAATAATTTTTTAAAGGATTTTGCAACATTAACATCAACCAATAAATCTACTAAAGAACATGTTTAGTTAAAAACATTCCGGAGAATTTGACGTTGGCTATTCCTATTTATTACTATTGATTAAAATAAATACGCCTTTCATACAAATCAGAGCCCATCAGTGGTACTCTATTGGTCTCTTTCGTCGAATAAATGATAGGTTTATTATCAACGAAGGCGTCCATCTTTTAGGCTAAAATGTCCGTGTGTCACTCCATCGTTTCGTTATAGTAAGAGTGACCTGTTCACATACATTATTCACGTGATATAAATATATAACCTGAATAATTTATTTATTATTATAGAAGGAAAGATTTCTAATATGATGTTTTAAAAATTTTCGATGTGTATTCATCAACTTAGTCGAGATTCAGTATTACATAGTATTGTGTCGGATAGAGTAGAGGGGTTGTATGTGTAGCTCCCAGTGCTAGGGATGTAGGTTCGAGTTCTGCCGAGGGCCTGATTACATGTGATCATATTTGTTATCGTTGCCACACTCATCATAAAAGGCCTGTCACGGCTCTTTACTTGCATATTTAAATATGATTAAATAAAATTTTTTAATTAGTGGAGAAATCTCTATTAGATGCATAGTTTCAAGAATTCCGTTCAGTAAATCTTCATTTAAACGTCGAAGTTGTCTAATACGTACGTCTTTTTTGAGCGACCTGCCAATCCCGACGACGATTGAACGGATCCAAGCGAGACGCTTCGCAATATGGGAAAAAGGTTTCGCACGTGCCAAAGTGGTGGCCTCGAAGCCGCTGTGTGCTACGGATTAAATTCCTCGCGGCGTCATCTTTGGTGATTGCGGTTCCTTGGTATGGGATTCCTCGAAGGAGCGAATTGCCTTTTTGAGAGTACGTGGTCTATTCGATCGAGCGGTTCCCAAGGAGAAATAGACCTATCCGCTGGGCTTTTTGGCACGCGTCCTGCCTCCTTATGTTTTTCTCCTAGGAGATGATCTTTATCCTTGGCGGATTTTTTTAATAGAAAAACGGCAAATCACGGAGTACGTTTTCTACCAATTAGGAGCATATTTGGGATTTCACTTTTCATTTGCGAGAGGGCAGGGAATCAAAGCGGTCACAAAGACTTTCAATTTTTTTAAATTAACAGGGAGAAATGGATTGCTTTCCTGTAGCGTTTTTTTCTTCAAATAATCAGATTATGCGCTCGGTTTATCCGTTTCTCTCTTTGTTACGCCGACTCCAAAGCGAAATAAGATAAGAGGTTTTGTTTTTTCGTTAATTGAGTCTGTCTCGTTTTAGAGTTAGCTTAATTATTGAGGGTAGCGTGGGGAGAGCGCGAGGGATAATAGATACATAAACGTCTTCATTATCTGGACGAAATTGAAACCATAAGTTCTCCTTTTCCATTTTAACCTTACGTAAAAAATTAACAAAGGAGAAAAAATAATTACATATACTTATACATACACATATATTGATAGAATAAAGAACCTGAAAATATTAAAAAAATAAAACAACCAAAATATCCGATTTAAATTCGGACAACTTCTATGAAAGACAAAGTATTTGTGTTAAAAACCTAGGAAAGACCTGATGACTCTGCCAACCTAGTAAAAGACCATGCAGGAGCATGGGAATAAGAGAGGGAGGAGAAAGGGAATAAGAGAAGGTGGGAGAATGGCGTCTCAATTATAATTTAATACATTGCTTCGTATATGTGTCAGTTTTGACAGGGGACACAACTGTGGTAAATCCGTAACATATATATAAGTTACAACATTTCATAGTTAGACCTGCGCCAAATTAGTGCCGTTTGTTTTACATGAAACAGTTCTCATTTATATCAGCTTCGGGTAGAGGAAAACGCCAGAGTCGAAACCTGAGCCATTCGTGGTAATTCCGTTAACTTTTAACCGCTTTCGCGGATTTCCAAACGAATTAGATTCCGCGAAGCCTGTCAGTCCGTCTTAAACGAGCAACATATCTAGAACCATGCAACTTGGAGAAGCCAAATTACCAGTAAAAGGCGGTTGCCGGAGAGTAATCGGTGTCTTTTTCCGATCACTTTGTGCCATTTTTATCTCCTTAACAAGAAAATCATGGAATCTGTGCAGGAAATTATGGGTTTGTATTTTCAAATTAATTAAAAATTAAGATATGAGCTCGGGACGTGAACAGTTCTATAGTCGAATGACTCAGATTTATATATTTTTTAAAAACTAAGTTAAAAACCTTCTCAAAAAAGAGCGAAAAATATTGTTTTTAATAAAAAAAGATGAAAAATCTTATGGTTTTCGACAATGGGAAATAAAACTGCTATAGCAATGCTATTAAGTGGGAATCATATTATTACATATCATCGATATAATGCGTTTAAAGGGAATTTATAGACTATATATTGAGACCGTCAATCTTAACTAAAGATATAATCTTATTCCTAAAACAAAAAATAAAAATAAAACCCCTTAAGTAATTTACCCTGAAATTCTTCTTTCTCTCTCTCGCTTTAAAGCGTGCGAGCTCGGATCTGAATTCAATTACCATTCCAAAACTCTCTCATTCAAAGCTTGGGAGTTGGATTAAACCCCGCGGGAACGGTCGAATTTTGTCACAGTTTCGGCGAGATTATTTGTATGCCAATAAAGCGAAGGATTTGGATCTAGGACTATGGCGCAACGACGGAGTTATTATAGGAGTAAATTGAATCGCGAGACCATTGTAGAGTTTCATCCGCCGTGGCCTAGGTAGCGAGTTCGGATTAAATAAGGGAAAATCTCGGCGTGACCTGAATTATGCATCCACGTATGAATTTAAAGATTCGCCGGTGCGGATGGAGGAGCGTAGTTCAAATATCTTATCCATACATGGAAGTAATTTTGATACCGGCAGACGAGAAAATCGACGAGGTCTCAAATTTTCGGTGAGTGAATAATTCACTCTATGGATACGATATATATATATGTTTGTGTGTATATATATATATAATTTATATATATATATATTTCGTAGAAATTTCCCGAAATATCATATGACTTATAATGTTTGCTGGATTTTAACTTGACTCGAGATTTGAATCAATTAAAAAAAAGTTGGAACAATATCAGTTGAATTTTGCAGATATAAAATCCTGTCGTAAGTAGTCTCTACCAAAACATGGAACTTGAACTATATTTCTAGTACTTAAGGTGTGTGTGTTTAGAATTTTCGGCCTCAAAATTCGCATCTGTTTTACGCATGCGCATTTTTTGGCCATGCAGAGATAAGTTTATATCTACTGCGGCTATGGACATTTTACGAGATCTTCCGTTTAATATCCGGAATCTCTTGCAGAAATGTTTCAAACGTTTGGAAGATTCTTATATAATTTCAGGCGAGTCTCGGTTCAGCAATTAGAAGAAGGACAATAAAAAAATAAAATAGGATAACGTTATTAAACAAAGTTTAAATAACTTGGCGATAATTCCGTAATATTTAGGCGCATATCGTTTCGAAATTTATCTCCAAATGGATCATCGTTTCGCTAGTTTTCTGTTTAACCGTCTATTTCGTTGAACTAGACGTACAAATAATTGGTCGCGATAAGACAGGCTAACCCCTGAAATTCTGTCCGATGGAAAGAACAGAAATTCTACGCCTGGAAAGTTTGCTTTAAATGGATTTTTATTTAGCCCACAGGGAATGGTATCTCGGTGACCTCATTTAAAGTTCAAGTTCAAGCATTATTGATATCAAAGCTATGAATCTTTGAAAATATTCCTGCGGTTACCAACTTATATGATACGATAGTTTGATGTTTTTTTTATTGAAAGATATAACAGGTTCATCAAATTCAAATAACATGGAGACCAAAAAAATATTCTTCGAATTTCATGGCGTGCCACATGAAGGGGTATCGCTGTTTCTGTTGCAAGAAGGATAGAAGTTTTATTTGAGGCTGTCAAATTTCAGAATTTATCCGTAGTAATAATGAATTTATTACTTTCTATAGGTACTAGATGAAGTGGATGTTAAACAGTTACACTTCTCCGTTATGCGAAGAAGACTGCTGTTAAAAAAGTAAACTAATAACTTTATTCTTAGTCGCAATAAATTTGGGAAGAAAATATCGCGCAGGTATACATGTTATTATGTATAAAATAATATAATTCGTACCTTTGCGTTGCTCAGCCAAATGAAAATCACTCCAGTGGAATTAACACTTCTTAAAACTTGAATACGTATCCCCGGTCTTATGCAGCCGTGACAACACCTGTTATAGGGAAAACGCTGTTTTTTATTATCTACTTGGTGTGACTGTGAGAGTAATAGCGTCTTTATTTAGCGCAAAGTTGAGGAGTTAATTAAGTTTTCCCTCGGTGTGTGTGAAAACAATACGTACACTGAAAAAGTTTACCACGGGAGGAATTAAAAAAATTCAACGCGTGCCTAGATTGGAGCGTTTAGCCTGTAATCTGTCTATAAATTGAAAAATAAATCCTATATTTAAGAGGTTAAAATGTACTCACGTAGTAAATTAATAATAAATTATTATTATTTTTAGTAGGAAATGCGGAAAAGTCTCATAAAGGGGGGGTAAGGAATGCACACATATTTGCATTGCCGAATGATGGCTCGAATAAGTAAATCTACATATTTTCCCCCAAAGATATTCTCCCAGTTCTGATCGAACCTCAAATGGTTTGCAAGGAACTAATGCGGCACAAAGTGAAGAAAAGATAAAATGGAATTTTAATTAGAGAATATTTTGTTCTAATAAACGTTTCTGCTCACGGTTTCCTTCTCATGGCGCTTCCACAAATTCCCGAAGGCGTATTAGTCGGAGGTTGGCATCGGGAGGCTAATTTAGCGTGCCTTGAATTCCCGGAATTAATTTAGTCTAAAAAATACGCAAAGCGGCGTATCACGAGGAAATTCTGCAACTTAAATTAAAACTTACTTATCCACTACAATATGTAATACAAGATAAGGGTTTGGTTGTGTTAAAAATATGAAAAAAACATTTAAAGTTATTATTCAATTAATTAATATTCAATGCAGCAAGCTGTGAAAAAAATAAAATTTTAAATATATGCAGGAAAATGTTCGCTCATATCGGATTATGGTCCAGTCACCGTCAAATAAACGATCTTTTCTCTGGTAGTTTCCTCAAAGAATTTCTTTACACAAATCAGTCCTTCGAAATTAAATGCGGGGATTCGTTTCCAGTCGTGCGTGATCTTTGTTTTCTTTATGTATTCGATGCCGGTTTAAAAGAAGAAAGCGGTAGGAAGGTCAAAGGAATAAATTTTGATGAGATGAAAATAGAACCCATCGGAGTTGAAAGGAAACTGCCAAGGTTCCTTCATTTTATATTTTTCAAATGACTCAAAAGAATGCCGGCATTACGAAAAGAGTTTAAGTTCTTCACAAAAAAAAGAAATACGACGATATCATTAATCGAAAAGAATATGGAACTCTTGAGTACTTAGAAAAATTATATTAAACGGGTCAATTTGGTTTTTCGACATCTACCATCTATAGCAGGTTTGTGCGTGATTTAATATTTGTCGCGCACTTATTTTATAAGTTTAAATTATGCCATATAGATAATCTAGAAAATATATAATGAATTTTAATATTCTTGAGAGAGAAATACTAATGTATAATATTAATCCTTATTTTTATTTACAAAAATTGTCGTTGCAATACTTAAAGCATACCTCGCCGGAAAATCGGTTAAATACTTTACTTTTTAAATGAAATGGAAAAATGTACGTTCCCTAATATCCGGACATAATGAGAGACGCAGAATGACCTGTATCACATTATATATCTCCAAAATGGCACGAGGAAGTCGTCGTATAAGGGAGGTTTTACTTCGAAAGAAAGACAAATTAAAGAAATTTATCTTTTAAAGAGAAGGACCCATCCTATATTTTTTTGCGTCCCACTTTCGGTCTCAGAGATTCGAACATTTTTCTCCTCGAATCGATAAATATCGGCGTTAGGAAAAATATTCTTTAGGTGCCAAAGGGATCCGCCGAGTGACCGCGAGGCTCCAGGGCCTAGCTGCCGCTTGGGAGAGTAACACACCCCGCGTCATTAATCTATGTACAAGAGAGAAATGCCCCTCAAACTCCTCTCTCTCTCTCTCTCTCTGAGTGGTTGGTTACCGATGAATTATTCATAACGCGGCCGCTCAATGCACCAGCGGAGCGAGACGAGACGATGACGTGTTTAGGGTCTATACCCATCTACCTCGCACCCCTTTCTCCCCCTCGCACCCTCCCCATTGTTCGACGAACGGTGGTGCGATTCGACCGGGGAATGGAGAGCCAGAGCAGAAGTCGAGAGTTTAAACCATACGGGGGAATGGTTTGATATGGTTTTTGCTGAGATTTGTCTTGTCCATCTCTCCTGAGGCATTTGGTGGAGTGGAAATATAAATCGCCTCCCCTTTCCCCCCTCCCCGTTTGCGCACTCTCGCTCCGACGTGTTATTTCGTCTTTTTGGCACCTGTTTTGGTTTTCTCTCGTCGGTATTGGGGACGTTTTCGAGTTTTTTTTTAGAGGAATACCATCTGTATAGTTGGTTGCGTGAAATCAGGCTGTTTCACGCATAGGTTACGTCGGGGAAAGACGGCGGTTTTGAATTTATGTGGGACTAGAAGATGAAAATAAGGCAGTAGGATCAAATTCCAGATTAAATCAAGAGTTTAGGTAGTAATTCGTGGTTCTTCTTCAATATCCGTCTAAAAAAGAAAGAAAATTGTCACATTCCAAAATTTTTTAAAATTAAAACACCATTTAGGTTTAGCCTAATTAGGACATTTTCAAGATTGTGAAAAGTGAAAATTGCCGTTATTTTTTTTTGCTAAATCTAATTCCAGATAATGGAAGTAAATGTGCATTTTTGCGTTAATTCGTAAACAAAGCTCATTTTAATTATTTCTTCAGTATTAGTAATAAAAGGCGTAATTAAACATTTCTTGTCAAATAATTGATCGGTAGGTTACGTCATATTATGAAAAAATGGCTTTAAAATTTTGTGTTATATGTAGTTGTCTCGTACTCCATAAGTTTTTCTTTGTATGGTTTGTCTTTTGTGACACCATTTACCTTCACCAAAGGTAAACCTTAGAAAAGCAAAAACAATTGAGTACACGAGAAAACTAAAAACGTGGCTTAACTTTTTCACCAGTACGTATTAAACCCAGCGTCGAAAGTGAGGTATTTTTGGGCGAGATCAATCAGGCTTGTCACACTAATAGTCATTTAATTATATATTTCAGTTCCTAACTCAGTCTGTGAAATTTTATTCTATATTCTTACTTATAAATATTCACAAATCAGACCAATGAAGTGTGTGTGTGTGTGTATATATATAAGTAAGAATATACATACATACATATATATACACACATATACATACATACATACATACATACATACATACATACATACATACATACATACATACATACATACATACATACATACATACATACATACATACATACATACATACATACATACATACATACATACATACATACATACATACATACATACATACATACATACATACATACATACATACATACATACATACATACATACATACATACATACATACATACATACATACATACATACATACATACATACATACATACATACATACATACATACATACATACATACATACATACATACATACATACATACATACATACATACATACATACATACATACATACATACATACATACATACATACATACATACATACATACATACATACATACATACATACATACATACATACATACATACATACATACATACATACATACATACATACATACATACATACATACATACATACATACATACATACATACATACATACATACATACATACATACATACATACATACATACATACATACATACATACATACATACATACATACATACATACATACATACATACATACATACATACATACATACATACATACATACATACATACATACATACATACATACATACATACATACATACATACATACATACATACATACATACATACATACATACATATATATATATACACACACACACATATACACACACGCTACATTTTTATTACGTCGGTTTCTCAAGGAAATCACGTTTTAGCAAACAAAAGTCTAAATTTTTAACTGTCCATCCTACTGTGAGCTCCTAATTTATGCCACGTTTCTAGCGTAGATTACTCCCTCTTGTTTGTTATTCACGTCATATTCGCGGTCGCGTGAATTTGTCTCCCACGGTGCTGTGATGGAAACTCTCGGAATTCTTGTTTTGTTGGGAAGACGCGGAATTGCAAGGAAATTGGCGAATTGGGCGACGTAATTCAGAAATGAATTATTTAACAGTTCGTTACCAAGCTGATATCGATCTTTTTGGTTTCAGTCACCGGTCGAGATGACTGCTGCGGATTATTTTTATGGTTACGATAGCTTTCTCGTTCAGGAGTTGATTTCGTTACGTGTGTTTTTGTAATTTCGTAAATTTATGTGACACTTGAGGCAAAATGGCAGTGGCTGAAAATGGTCCAAAGAAATTCTAATATATAGATTTATTTTTGTCGGACTCATGATTTATCGATCAGTAATCCGAAACGTAAATTTTGCTCGAATTTAGCATTGGATTGGATTTATATTATGAAGCATGTTTATAGAACAGTATTTGGTATATGCAAGAATTGAGGTACTAAACATTTTTCCAAAAATGCGTTGAAAGAATTTCTCAATTTTGGAGATTTTATTTATTGTTATCGAAATGATAATTATAAATTTATCGACAAGTAATTCGAAACGTGAATTTTACTCGAATTTCTCATTCGCACGTATTTATATTACGTATTTTGCCGATATATCAGTATTGATTCTGCCGCCATAGAAGGCTATGTGCTTGCTTTGTTAGATAATTCTGAAGAGGTTAAGGAAAATTAAGACTTGACTCCATCGATTATGGAGAAGAACTTTTTTTTTACCGATTTACGACAGCTGCGAACGGGCTCTCTCAGGTTTATCCGGAGAATAAATTCCTAACGTTCGTTTATCGACTCCCATTTTATCGTAAAACATCTCGAATAATACGTCGGAGATACCCGAGTAGGAAATGTAGGTTTCCTCGAGGCGCTTGAAGCGTCCTGAATGCTTTCCCTATTACTCTCGCAGCTGCTTGAGCTTTCTCGCGCCCAAACGTATCGTTCTTTTTTGTTTTACCTCAGCAATCTTTCCCGTCGTCTCGTTCCAGAATGTCGAGTCTCGTTAGGAGAACCGCGAGCTCAGGAGCTTGGGGGCGTTTGTGCGATTGTTATGTCCATTTTTTCGATAGTTCTTAACATACACGGGAGAATTGCGCTGGCAAATTGAATTCCGCTCTTTCCCCCCCCCCCCCCCCCCCCTCACTCTACTGATTTTTTTTTAGCGTTTCCATGGAGATGGAGAGAGGCGATAAATTGGTTGAAGGGGAAATGCGTCATCGTAGCGACGGCGTAAATGCAATCACATTGATTAAAACTTCGGTGTGGATGGATACGACGTTGAGTGTTTTTAATAGGCGTGAATTCACAGGCGAGGAGGTAGAGTGTGAGGGACTTTTAGGTTCTGGAAGCGGGCTCGACCTAATTTTTATAAAGTGTCTCATCTCAAGAGAGATGTGTGAATTTTTTCTATTTATGGATTAAATGGCGAACGGGAGTGTTTAACCGGTGTTTACTGCATTCGCTATGCTTTAGATATTGTTGCGGGTTTTTCCCTATCTACGAACGTACTATTTACGAACTGTCGATCAAGAATTTTGGCGTCATGAAATTTAATTTAGGTCATCAAAATTCGATCTAACGAACGTCTGCTCAGCCTCAAAAACCATGATCTAACCCCACGATTTGAAAATATAGTGGGTAATAATGTAATATTTATTTGCATAATTTATTTATTTAGCGTGAACTATATATAGATACTAGCATGCACCTAAAGCGTGTAGTGGAAAACGTAAGAAAATGCCCCAATAACTGTTTTCAACACAGCGTACACTATATTGCCGTCTGTAACGTATACTGCCATGCATACAGCAACGCCCGGATCGTATGCAACCAAGTGTACAGTCTTTCGCCCCTGAAAAGTATACTACCAAGCATATATAAACGCCCAGATCATATGCAACCCAGCGTACACTCTATCGCCCCTGAAACGTATACTACCAAGCATACAGGCAATGGAGCAATTGATTGTATGCGCATTGACCATTTGTCATAAAGAAAAGTGGTCATTTCAATCAGACATATTTCAGAATAGTATGTACATAAGGCAGTATTAATATTAAATTCAAAGGATAATGCTCTAAACACAGAAAAAACAGCTTTCTTTAAACCATGTAAAGTCAAGTTAGTACGCTCACGCCTGTTTAGGGTAAGTTATTGCTCGTCAGGGACCGAAGACATTCTTGCTATAGAGCGCTCTAAGAGACCTTAATATAAGAGACCCAGGGAGCACGCATAGTACAAACGCACCTTTTTCTTGAAAACTAATTACTTATATTACTGATTTGGTATGAGCGATACAACCATTAGTAGGTTCTGGTCAGAGTCTTACCCCATTTTCGAGGAAAACGTGTGTGTATACTCTGTGTATGTGCCAAGGGTCCCTTGCATCTCGTAGAGTTCCTTAAACTCTCGTGTCTGAGAATGTGATTCCCCTCTCTGTGGAGGTATTTGTTCCTCTACAGCGCGGTGTGATTTTGATTGATTACATTCCTTACATTCTTTCCATTTTTGTTTGTATTTCTATATCGAGAATCCTCGTAAAAGTTGATAATTTTGTATGTTGTAATTCCGGAAATGGCGTAATATTGCCCTTATTTTATGAAAGTCATATATTTAAGACTGCGTAGATTTAGCAGTTTTTCGCGCAAATGTTTCTTTCCGCGACATTAAATTTTTGTTACGGCAGGTATGGCTTCGTAATACGACCTAACAAGTCACTCTATTTAATGAACCGATTTTTCGCGATCGAAATTCGAATCTGTCGCACTCATCCATTTAATGACCATAAGGGTATCCAAGATCACTGCGTGTATAAACGTGGGAATATGAATCAACCGATGAAAACAAACTGAAACACCAAAGACGACGGACCTATTCCGGAATTTCGCATCAAGTCCCTGAAAACATTTAATTAGACGGTATATTCTCCCGAATTAAAATCTACGGAAGAGGGAGGTCTATAATTGGTGGAAATAGGATGAGTGTTGGGGTGGCGAGGTGGAGCCTTTATTATTTTCCCGAGTATTATACCAAGAGGGAAGAGAACTTCCGAGTCCAACTTTCATCATCATTTTAATTAAGCACTTTGCTCGAGTTATCACGGAAGAGAAAGGAGGGATAAGGAAGAGGATGCGATAGGAAAAAACATCTTTATTTCTCTCTCTCTCTCTCTCAGTCACAAAGAATATTCGAGAGACTTCAGGAATGGGTCGTGCTTCGTCACCAAACTGAACAAACTTCCAACCGATCGTGATGACGATATAAAATGATGCCATTAGCTTTTCATTGCCCGGGCGAATTTTCCCCTCTGCCGGACCCTAAAAAAGACTTACGGCCAAGTCCTTTAACTAGCAAGACCATCCCCCTTTCTTTTTTTTTTTTTGGTTCCCATGGAGACAGGAATAAGTTTGGTTCGAAGGTCTTCTGCTGAAGAACGGGACCGATTTATAACTCGGAATGGCCTTGGATAGGAGGATAGGGTGGGTATGGAAAGGGAGAGATAATAGTATCTCTAACTCCTACTACTACAAAAAATATGTCAATTAAAGATAGTGGAAGGATAGTGTGAGAGATGTAGTTGAGGATGAGGAAAGGAGGTGAAAGGACTTGAAAGCATTTATATCTCCGGAAAGGCTTATATATCATGAGATCCTTATCTGAGTAAAATGGATGCTGTAAAATAGATATCAATTAAGATAGGTTTCTCTCTCTTTCTCTTGCGGTAAGAATCCATTAATCCGTCATTTGTTTCGGAAGTTTTTTTTTCTTCTTTATTTTTTGTGATCCCGCGTTTCTAGGAAAGGGTTGTGTCAGGGATAAGATCCATCTGCATCTTTTCACGGTCAGACTGAGACTGATGAAGGTACTTGTCTCGAAAATAGCTTCTCGGAATTTTCGCAATGGAATTATGCGATGTTACGTGTGTGCTTTATCGGCGCGCTTTACTAGCGCTTCCGGTTCGGTTAAAACTATCGAATCGGGTCGCGTCGAGTGAAAAAATGTTTTTGCGGTAGGAGAATTTAAAAAATAGGGCTATTTCAGCTTGGTATAAGAAATCCCTTCCATGTAAAGGGTCTTAAAATATCTTATTTTGGAAACGAGTTGCACTTAAAAATGAATTGAATGCCTGTATTGCAAACGGATGATACCTATATTTTACCATACATGTAATTCACAAATTATTTTGTTGAGTACACATTTTATATACCTACCGGCGTCGTTTTCATCCTGGAATTATTCTCAAATACTGATTATTTTAATATGAAAATTGAATAATCGAATTCTAGTGAAATAATTGTCTACATCGAAGGCAGTTTGAACGATGATTATCGAGGAAGATATTCTGCGGAAGAAGGGTAACTGTGGTAAATATACGTAGCAATGAGGCTGCAGACAGTGAATTCATAAAGTCTGATTTCAATGTGCGCTATTATGCCGTTTGATATGAATTATTTGTTTTCTCTTTATGTTTGTAATTTAGTAGATGGCTTCTATTAAATTTATTGAATGAGGTGTCGCTTAGGCGGTAAAGAAATATTGGCGTGTAGATAAAACAAAATTTTCTTTGCTCAAATTTAGATTTACGTTCACTCTCTTTTAATTGGAGAAAAGTTTCTGTATTTTAGGTCACATAAATGCCGATAAATTGTATTTCGTATTATCGACACAAAATATCCATATCCTTAATGTTGTGGTTCTCAACCGGTGTGCCGCGAGGATGTGACTAGTGTGCCGAACACTCCTAAGATATTTAATTTTTAAATTATGTATATATTTAATGTACAATAAAATTATACAATTATTGTTTTACCAATCGTAACAATCTAATATGACTACTACTACTTTTACTTGTTACGCTAGTTTTTTATCTTTAAAAATGAGTATCTACGCAGTGAAATTAATTAGGGGTGGTTTGGTGTGCCGCGATGTTCTTAAGCCGTGGAGCAAAAAAGGTTGCCCTAATCTATTTTATATCTTGAAATGAGTATCTTTATTATTTAATAAAGCAAAGATAAAATCCCGTGTCTCAAAATAATCCTCACATCCTTTTTTTTTGTTCGTTGGACTCTCGAGTAAAAAGTGTGAGGATTACACCAGAAAATAAGGTAATATCAACACTTCCCATATATATATGGGCCACATGTCATTACAGCAAGCCGAAGAAGTTCATCGAGATATAAAAGCACATGACTCAAATGGCATATAATATAATCAAGAACAACTTATGATAACGTTACTAATTATTAAAACAATATTGTTTCTTTTTTTACCTGTTTGTCATTCCATTGTTAGGTCTCCCACATTTCATCTTCCATCCACTCAACAGCAGAATCACCGTAATGAAGGGACCGCACTTTTTTTTAAACGGAGAGCCGCATGAGGTCCCCGAGCCCTGATATAGGGACCGATTTCGATAAAACTATCTGCATCCGAAGATGAGGCTACATTTTAAACGAAATCGCTTTCCGTGACATTTCAGAAAATTTCTGCACGCAATTTCAGTTGAGATTGACGCGGAGCATTTTATCAAGGTCTTAAATCTGCGCGACCATGAATAAAGGAAAGTCGATATTCCTCAGCGAAATGGACTAGGAGAAAGTAACTGACTTGGTAACGAAGGGCTTAAAAGTGGGAGGGAGAAATTTTGTGATTGTAAAATCAATGGGAAAGGAATTAGGGAGATAGTTAGGGAGAACATATCGGCGAAGGTGACGCGAGATTCTGAGGTTTTAAGTGCCTTTGAAGGAGGGACAAGAAAAGTGATTGAAAACGCACATTCGGTGAAAGTACTAGTATAAGACGGAGGCGAAAAGAGAATGTTGAATGGAAAGATTGACAAGGAAAAGAACCGATGAACCTTTAATAACTTAAATGATTGCTCAAGTTTAAGGGTCCTATAGAATTGTAAAGCTTAATAGACAAGGGTACACTGCTAAAACTTAGAGAAAAAGTGCGACAGGAAGTATGCTTTTTACTTTCTCCATACGTAGTAATGGGAAAGTATTGTGATCACGAAAAAGATCGACTTCGAGATTTCAACGGAAATACTAGTTTTGAGGTCCCTGGAACATGTTTAGACTATTTTCGGAATGATGTCTGTGTGTGTGCGCGTGCGTGTGTGTGTATGTGATTGTGGGCGCTCTAACTCAAAAGGTACTCGCCATATCGTAACCAAACTTCATATATAACACTCTAGTATGAGCACAAAGAACTGATTAGTTTTTGGACAATAACGGTTAACCGAGAGTCGAGGTATATTCGAAACCCGATTCGTTTTTTGCGATATTTCTCCGTTAAAACATCATTATTATATATACAATTCTATACCAAGGTTATAGAGAGTGTAATTTCCTACAACTTTCATTTGAAAGAATTTTCCATAGCATTTATTGTTTAGGAATTAGTTATAAATAATCGGTTTTTTCGGTTTCCGTCTAATATCTCCTTTAAGACGTCGTTATAGGTAATCTTCGTGAAGACCAAAGTTGTAGAGAATAATATTTCTTCCAGGTTTTGTTTGAAACAAATTTTCATAGAACCAACCATTTAGTAGATAATGAATTTATTCGTAAATTTCCAGTATACAGCGCCACCACCATGTAGCGGTGAATTCTGTAAACATATTCAAAATATACCTAATTTACTGCAATAAGGATGACTGTATTCTTTTACGATACGAAATAATAATTTTGCCTCATAATGCTATTCATAATAATTTAAATATATATACCCCAAATATAGAGAAAGTCATGTGTTGGTCACATCAGATTTTTAAAGAAAAAGCAACGTGTTGGCAAACTCGAAGAATTAACGTCAGATGGCGTCGTTTATTTTGTATTTTCTTATCTCGTCCCTGCTATCTTATATTTTTTGGTATATGATGAAAAATGGGATAATGTAGGCGTAGAACAAATATTCGCAACGCCCGTCATTTTCGTTTTAAAATCAATGCGAGGGTGTCGAAGAAGTTTTGAATTTTTATAATCCCCGTCGATTAGTTACTTTTCGACGAAATTTTGGAGTTGCGTATCCATTATTCTACTCATTGTATTAATTTTCCATTTTTTCTCAGTATAGCTGTGGATTCATTACTATACATTTTATTATGGAACCTAGCTTCTAAAGCTCAATTAGATAATTCGTTTGCCTATTCGTGGTAAGTCATTGAAATTTCTTGCTCATTCAAGTAATATCAAAACGATATGCAAGGAATCCTTTAATTCCGCTCTAACTCACATAAAATAATGTATGAAATCAGAGGAATGTAATATTATAGATCCAAACTAGTCATTTATGGGATGCTATGCGGGTTTCACCTGGAAAGCATGTAGCTTTGACGATCATCCGTAGCAGTGTATCGCTGAGTGCATAATGTAAAGGATAGGAAAAACGTGCTTTCGAAATGGTGGGTCGTTTTCATATTTATTTCGTAGTATCTTTTGTTACGCATGAATTTGAATAAAAAACGAATTAAAGAAATGTGAATGCCGGAAGAAGATAGCATCGTCTTTTCAAATTCTGAGAATTTAAAAGGAATATTACCTGTTAATCCTTTAAAGGTTTTGCTGTCGCAGTAAACGACTGAAAAATAACGTCTGCAGTAATCGGTTTTTATGCGTTCTTTACCAGCGAAACGATGATAGCGCAATGCCGTATAAACGTATCTTGTTTGTGTCGCTACTTTGATCTCCTGGAGCCCTTAGCGGGCTTTGATTAAATTAAACATGAGGAGATCCTTATTAAGATTTATTGCCTTAGTACGCTTTTGAACTGCATCCGTCAATTAGAACTTCCACTTTACATAAACAATTAAATAAACTTACACATCTTTAAATGACAACCGTTAAGCAACAATTAAATACCATATTTACCTTTCTCTAGCTCTTATATGTTCAATAAGGTATCGACAAAAACATTATTTGGGCAGAGGACAATCTTTCGATACCGTTTTCGAAGTATCTCCCATAAAGAATGTCTTTAAAATGTATCTGTGTTCCATTTATGGAGCATATTAATCCTACTTGTTATAGGATGAATAGAACTTGCAAATATTTTAAATCGCGAATTTCGTAGAAAAACAGTAATCTCTGTAAATTAACGTAAATCAATTTTGATTAATTAACGTTAACTAATTTCGATTTTTTACGCGAATTTATCGAAAATTGGAGAGAAAATTTAAGTGTGGATTTCTTGTAAGATACTTCTCTCTCTCTCTCTCTCTCTCTCTCTCTCTCTCTATATATATATATATATATATATATATATATATATATGTATATATGTATATATGGAAGCGAAGAGTCTATTCCTTTAGAACGGATAGTTTTCATAAGTTCTCGAACAGAGAAATGAAGACATTAACTAAGTCCCAAAGAAGTTGTTAGGAGAAATGCCAGCGGGCGCTAAGAGAACTACGAAGCGTTATAAGAAAACATTCGATATAAGTTAGTGAGAAAAAGGGGGTCGCACGTAGCGACGAAAAAAGAAGAAAGAGTCTATAGAAAGAATGGACACAACACGGGGTCTCCTAGGATCGGCCTGGAAACGAGGAACAGTAAGAGAAAGAAGCGTCCCCGAAGGCCTAAGAAAGAAGTGTCTCTAGTGCAACAGCCCTAGAAGTTCTCTAAACTCTTTAAGGTCAGGGAGAGGAGGAAGATTGATGTCCAAAGACGCGAAAGAATTCCCTGGCAAGGGTCACGGCTGGCATCTCGAGATGGATTCGTCCTTCCAAGGCGATTGCTTGCACTGGAAACTCGGCGTGATTGCGGAGATTTTATTTAAAATCCGGTTTGCTCGTCAGCTCGTCAGTCACTTGCTCCTGTTTTAAGTTCGCCCGCGTGTCACTCTGTTTTTGATGATGGGGCGACATCTCAAGTGGGGGGGACGAAAAGGGAAGAAACCGGATTCTTGAAGCTGTTTTGAGCCATTAAAAAGGTCGTACATTGCCTTAACAGACTCCAAAAAAAAATTAGTAATAGTGGATATTTTCCGTCTAAGCGGAAAATTTGCATCGGGTGAATATTTTAGGGATAGCTCGATATCTTGAATCGTAGCCGTAAGTTCGGCGAACCTATGAGAACAACCAGTTCTCAGAATTCGAAGAATTACTGTATTTTGAGCTGCGTGGAGGGAAATTGCGATTTTTTTTCGCCGAAATAATTTCTCAAGTGATACTTTAAAAAAATATATTGTGATGATTGATCAAAGTCGATTTTTTCGCGATTCAAATATTTCATCTATATGCTTCGTATGTGGTAAAGTAAAAGCAATAAAAGAAAATATGTTAAGCTGCATCTCTGTATATTCTGTGAAATTCCGAAAGTTAAGTATGGACTTGGGAAAGAAATTTTTCGTAAATTTAAGCTGTATCAAGAATTTTACATTGTTTTTTTTTATAATTATTTATACTTTTTTTGTTAAAGGTCTCCTAAAAGTAATACCAATATGAAAACAACAATTTCTCCGATCTCGGAATTTTTCCTAAAAATTACCCCTTACTTTTATAGCTACCATAAACAGTGCCAATGCTTATAATCCTCAAAGGAGTCGAAGTTTCCTTATTCTTCTGCAACTTTCTCTTTTTATTGACGCGGAACAATGAAATACCTCCGTAAACGGGGTAATCCGAACTGGATATTAAGCGTCGAAATGACTGGAGCGTTGATGGCTCCTTGGAGTTTAGCATCATCCCGTCCAAATGACTAAATAAACCCGGGTGCCGAAAGGGTGTTGCATCCTGGTGCCGCGTCTCGTTCGAAGGCGTCTTAATCTTCTCCTCGAACCATCCGCAACGGGTACTGCTGCTCCTATGACCCGAACACCTTTCTCGAAACGGATCGTTACCGATTACATCCCTCTTCACGGCATCGTCCTCCGTCTTCTCCTCTCCCTGACCAATGCGAAATAGCCTTCCGATCCGCACGCCTCGTCCCCCCACACAATCTGCTCGCCTACATGGATCAGTTTCTTCGAAATTCCCTCATGTATCCTCGATTTGTCCTCTCTCTCTCTCTCACTACTGCCATCTAACTGTTTCCTCCCTCCCACTCGCCATCTCTCCCACCCATTTTTCCTCCCTTCCATCCAGTTGTTGTATTTATTTGACGCACCTTTTATTGCTCTAGTTCTGTTTGTGTATACTATACATTTATTCGTGTTATTATTTTGTAATCAATAACGCAGGGTTAAATGGAAGAGGAGACCCCCTTATGGTCTCAATTTCGCCCTGAAAATAAAGTCATCTATCTATCCACTCTCCCTCCCATCCATCCACCCTCCCTCCCACCCATTCTCCCACGTTACCTCTCACCCTCCTTACCTTCATCTATTTATGCTGCTCTCTCTCTCTCTCTGTCTGCCTGATTTGCTTTCGTACTTCGTCTCCCACTCTCAACCTGTCTCTTCCTCTTTCGAACAGTTTTTCATTCCCTCTATCTCTACTTCCACTCTCTCCTGTAGTCTCTCCCTCCTTTCCTCTCCTGACTCTCTCCTTTCCTCTCCTCACATTTTCACTTTCTATCCTCCTTTTCTTTCATATTTCTTTGCCTCCTATTCTCTTCTCTTTCTCCCCTCCTCGCTCTTTCCTTATATATATATATATATATATATATATATATATATATATATATATATATATATATATAAATAATATGTAACGCTATCTCTCTTATATGTTTAATTACTTTTGTATTTTCAGATAAAATTATTCTACTTTAACATATATATTATATACCTTATCTCTTTCCAACAGCACTCATTATTGTATTTCTACTATCTAGGGTTTTCGTAGGTTTTTTCCACCCCCCTTCTCTTCATGGGTGTTTTCCTGCGTGGTTTTTTTTACTGGGTTGGCCATGCCTGGCTCTACCTGTGTTTCTACCACAAAAATGATATCTTTCTCAGAAGCTTCTCTAATGTGTAATGTGATATTTATTGTTCTGTTCTTGTTGTATTTATTTGACGCACCTTTTATTGCTCTAGTTCTGTTTGTGTATGCTATACATTTTTTCGTGTTATTATTTTGTAATCAATAACGTAAGGTTAAATGGAAGAGGGGACCCCTTATGGTCTCAATTTCGCCCTGAAAATAAAGTCATCTATCTATCTAACTATCTCCTTTCCTCTCTTTTTCTCCTCCTATATCTCCCACTCTGTCCGTCTCTTACGTTTATCTCTTCCTCTTCACCTTCGTCTCTCTCTCTCTCCTCTCCTTTTTATCCCCTCTCTCTCGTTTTCCATCCCCTCTCCCTCGTTTTCCATCCCCCTAACTCATCCTCATCCAAGTCATCCTAATAACGTGGCTCTCCATCAGATCTTCATCCAACGGCTACAAATCCACCAGATTTTGCCTAATCCTCTTTCTCTCTCTCTCTCACATACACACACACACACAAAACCGCCGGAGTGATTCATTGGTTTCTATCTCCCTCGGAATCCCTTTTGTCGCTGCGTATGCTCATCCCCAAAGTGTCCTTCTCCTCTGAGCGGCCGAGCTCGTTGGACGAGGCGCAGAGTGGCGACGGAGGAGGGGAATGGCGGGGAAGGAATAAGGTGGAAAGTGGGGAAGGGAGTGCGAGCCGGGAGGATTCCGGGCAAGGGTTTATGGGTCATTTCCGGTAATTGTCTTTTTCGCGAGTTTTGTTTTTTTTTTGTTTCTTTCGCGTGCTGCCTCCGCCACGGAACGGCATACGGAATCGGATGTTTTGGGTTAACGCCTACGAGACGTTCAGCGAGATCCGTCATGCTCTATGGACCGCGGCGTCGGAAGATTTGTCACGTCTCCGAGTTCCGTCCTTTTGTTAAAACGAGGGTAATTCTGCGAACGCGCCGATCCGATTTTTTCGGACCACGTGATCCGGAGATTATGCAATGTAACCTCATTGATGTAAAGCTGGAGGTAGTTCATAGATTTTGGGATAGCGATATTTGGAATGTCGAGTTTGTTATAAAAACCAATATAATACGTGCTTTTGTTTTCTCTAGCGGCTGAAGTATAATTCGTATAAAGCAGTTTTTTCTACAAAATCGATACCATATTAATAATAAGGTTTTACTTTATTTATTTTTTCGGAAGGATTATTATTTTTACTTGGCTTTTGTTTCCTTGCTATTCGTGTCCTTAAGGTTATAACCATCGCATGGCGTAAATAACGAGTTTAAAAAAAGTTATCCCTTATTTCTTTATGTATTTACTGATAAATGATCCTCGGCGCTTTCAAGTTTGCACGAAACTGGAAAAGAACTAGCAAGATGGTTGAATACACGCTGTATTCACGGTGATAATCTTTAAAATACGATGTGCAATATATGATAAACGATAACGATTACTAGTAAATACCTAATATCCCAAATTTCATGAATATTGTTTTACCGAATATATACTTAAAATTCCCAAATACGAATACTGGGAAATTGAACTGGCTTGATATCTTAGCCGGTTAAAGCATTCGCCAGGAAATGAAAGAACCGGGATCAATTCCCAGTGACGTATAGGTCATTTCTCCTTATATATGTATATATATATATATATGTATATATATATATATGTATATATGTATAAATACTTAAGGAAAAGGAAAGGTAATAATAAGGGTAGCAACAAGGTGTTGGAGGAAGCCCAGTGGACACTTACCTAGAATGAAGAGCCGCTGGGGGTGCTGAGGACACACGAAAAACACAAAAGAACAAAAACTACACAAAAATGGAGCTTTCGGGCTGATGCCCTTCTTCAGCGACGGAGAAACATATACTGTTTGAAGTGACACACTGGGGGGATATGGGGAGGGGGGGAGGGGTAATGAGAGAAGTTCGGGGATAGGAGGAGCCGGGTAGGAGGGACGGCCAATAGGGTTATCGGAGGTTAAGACCAGGTGGGGAGAAAGAGTTAAGGAGAAAGATGTAGGCCAACTCCCACTGTCGAAGTAGGGGAGCGGAGGTATCATCCGGTAAGGCACGGATAATCCTTACAGTGAAGCAATTATTGAAGGTGGCCTGGTGTGAATTGGCGTGAGAAGCCACCGGAAGGGGACGGTTAGTGTTTACGCTGTTCCGGTGGCCATTGATTCTAATGTTGAGGGGGTTGCTGGTGAGGCCAACATAAAAAGCAGGACACAGTGTGCAGGTGAGGAGGTAAATGACGTTCCTCGTCGTGCAATTACTTCTGGAGGGGATGGGGTAGGTAATGTTGGAGGAGGGGCTGGTAAATGAAAATGAGGGTGGGTGGATGGGGCATGTGAGACAACGGGGTTTGCCGCAGGGTTGAGATCCTGCAGCGGATGGAGGGTTGGGAGTGGGGGGTTCTTTCTTCCACAGGATGTTTCCCAAATTAGGAGGCCGGCGGAAGGAGAGAATGGGGGAATTAGTAAAGGGGGGTTGGTGGGAGGTGGAAGTAAGAATTGGGTGGGCAGCGTGAAGGATTTCCTTGAGGACCTCGTGAATCCCGGGGTGGAAGAGGGTGGTAAGGGTAAGAGAAGGGGTAAGATCGGGAATAGGAGGAGTGTGAGGGTGGTGTTTGGTGGTTACCGGTGTGATTACCCTCCGGATCTGGTCACGGATCAGGCCCGGTGGGTAACCGCGTTTGAGGAGGGCATCTTCGAGGATGGAGTAATATATTGAGAGAGACCTCCTGTCTGAGCAAATCCTCCATCCTCGGCGGGCTAGGGCATATGGGATCGAGGTTTTGGTGTGTAGGGGATGGCAGCTTTCGAAGTGGAGGTATTGAAGGCTATTGGTGGGTTTGATGTGGACGCCGGTGCGGATTTTTCCGTCTTGGATGGAAAGGTCGACGTCCAGAAAGGTGATGTTAGTGGTGGAGGTATGGTAGGTGAAGGAAAGCGTGGGGTGAGAGGAGAGGCGTAACAAGAAGGATTGGAGGGAGTCAGGTCCATTGGTCCAGATGAAAAAGATGTCGTCAATGAATCTCAGCCACAATAGTGGTTTGAGAGGTGTGTTGAGGAAATGAGTCTCCCATTCCCCTAGGTAGCAATTGGCATAAGAGGGCGCCATTCGAGTGCCCATTGCTGTACCCTTAATTTGGAGATAATGGTGCCCTCCGAAAGAGAAGTTGTTCTTTTTCAGCACCATTTCTGCCAAGTGCAATAGGAAATGGGAGGACGGTCTTTTGTCAGGTCTTGTGTCAAGTAATTTTCTGAGGGCAGAAAGTCCGTCATCATGGGGAATATTGGTGTAGAGGGAGCAAACGTCAATGGTAGCCAAAATGGTGTTGGGTGGGAGGGGAGAAGGGAGGTGCTTAAGGCGTTGGAGGAAGTGGTTGGTGTCTTGGATAAAGGATGGCAGTAGTCGGACGAGAGGCTGTAGGTGAAAGTCCACGAATGCGGATATGCGCTCCGTGGGGGAGTTGAAACTGGCAACAATGGGACGGCCAGGGGTGTTAGGTTTATGAATTTTGGGAAGAAGGTAGAAGGTGGGGGTACGGGGATTCTTGGGGATCATCAGGGCGATGGCAGAGTCGGTGAGGCCTTCCTGTTTTCCTGCGGAATGAAGATGGGAGGAAATTTGGGAGGAGTGGAGGCTTGTGGGGTTGGAGGTGAGGGGGAGATAGAAGGTTTCGTCGGAGAGCTGGCGCTTGGCTTCTTCATTGTATTGGGCGCGATCCAACACAACCGTGGTGGTGCCCTTGTCCGCGGGGAGGATAATAATATTTCTGTTGTGTTTAAGTGTAGAGATGGCATGTCTTTCACGTCTGGTAAGATTGTCTTTGTGGTCAAGAAGGTCGGGAAAGTTGGGCGTAAACACTAACCGTCCCCTTCCGGTGGCTTCTCACGCCAATTCACACCAGGCCACCTTCAATAATTGCTTCACTGTAAGGATTATCCGTGCCTTACCGGATGATACCTCCGCTCCCCTACTTCGACAGTGGGAGTTGGCCTACATCTTTCTCCTTAACTCTTTCTCCCCACCTGGTCTTAACCTCCGATAACCCTATTGGCCGTCCCTCCTACCCGGCTCCTCCTATCCCCGAACTTCTCTCATTACCCCTCCCCCCCTCCCCATATCCCCCCAGTGTGTCACTTCAAACAGTATATGTTTCTCCGTCGCTGAAGAAGGGCATCAGCCCGAAAGCTCCATTTTTGTGTAGTTTTTGTTCTTTTGTGTTTTTCGTGTGTCCTCAGCACCCCCAGCGGCTCTTCATTCTAGGTAAGTGTCCACTGGGCTTCCTCCAACACCTTGTTGCTACCCTTATTATGTATATATGTATATATATATATATATATATATATATATATACATATATATATATGTATATATATATATATATATATATATATATATATATATATATATATATATATATATATATATATATATATATATATATATATCTTTTGAATGAATTCATTTATTTTTTAAAAAAGTCTTCCTTTGTGGTTGCGTCAAATCCCTAATCCAGATCGCGTAATTTTCGCGTATTGTTATGCGTAGAGCGACTAGGGAACGCACACAGTGGCGGTAATTTCTGTCAGTCCGTCCTTCCAAATGTTTCATCTCACTGATGAATTTTACGAGGGTTTGCGGGGGAGATATACATATAGTGAGAGTTTTCGAGGGACATTAATATTCGTCCATATTGGTCAATAGGAAAATCCCATCTAAATGGTTGCCTAAATGGGATTTCGCTCGTAATCCGTTTAAATGATTCGCGTGTAGTTTAGAGTCGTGGGCCCCCATACTACGGCCCACGCATCAATTTTATCTGGCTCGAAACATCTCGTCAATTACGTAAAGGCATTCATATTCGTATACTGTTTGCCAGTAAGAGGTGTCATTGGATGTTATTTATGAACTCTTAAACGATATTTTTCGTGCTAGTGGATGTAATACCATTTTTAGATGGTCGTTTGAAACCTTAAACAATAAAAAAATCTCAAAGCTAGCTCTTTAAAATGTCAATAATTTTAAAGTTCGTATGAGGTTAACACATTGGTATATAAAATTCATTTGTCCCTTTTATCAATAATGTTCGGTGACCTCTGATAGTGAAATAATTTTCATTTTATTTTGCACTCTTAAAAGTGAACTTTTCGAGTCGTAAGAGATATTAGAAAAAATTTCTACGTCGCACAGTGATCAAAATGACAATTTTAAGTAGACAAAATTGTTTCACTACATTAATGTAATCTATTCACTTAGTTTTCATTGGTAAGTGATTCTTGCTGCCTAAAATTCCATAATTTCTTATTAATTACTTCCTATTATCAGGATTATTGGTTAAGGTTATTTTTAAAAAGACAGCTTTTTTCGTTATAGATTGTATAAAACCTTTTTCATACACAAAATTATAATGAAATCATGGACTATCGGTGAAGTTCTTTCTACGAATAATTTTCCTACGTATATATAAATGAAATGTAAATGTAAAAACTAATCAGTTCTTTGTGCTCATGCTAAAGTGTTATATATGGAATTTTGTATAAATATAAGTACTTTTTGAGTTAGAGCGCCCACAATCACATCCATCCATCCACACACACACACACATCTTTCCGAAAATAGTCTAAACGTGTTCTAGGGACCTCAAAACGTGTATTTTCGTTGAAATCTTGAAGTCGATTTTTTTCGTGATCACAATATTTTCCCTATACTACGTATGGAGAAAGAAAAAATTTGATGTGGCCAAGACATGACTTTCTCCATATTTGGGGTATAGTTATTTAAATTATTATGAATAGCATTATGAGGTAAAACTATCATTTCGTATCGTAAAAGAATCCTTATTGCCGTAAATGATATGTTGAATATGTTTACAGAATTCACCGCTACATGGTGGTGGCGCTGTATACTAGAAATTACGAATAAGCAAAATATCTCCGAAATGGTTCTACGAAAATTCGTTTCAAACAAAACCTGGAAGAAATATTATTCTCTACAACATTGGTCCTCACGAAGGTTACCAATAACGACGTTTTTAAGGTGATATTTGACGGAAACCGAAAAAACCGATTATTTATAAATAATTCCTAAACAATAACTGCTATGGAAAATTGTTTCAAATGAAAGTAGTAGGAAATTACATTATCTATAACATTTGTATAGAATTGTATATGCAATAATGATGTTTTGACGAAGAAATATCGCAAAAACCGAATCGGGTTTCGTATAAATCCCGACTTCCGGTTAACCGTTATTGTCCAAAAACTAAGCATTTCTTTGTGCTCATGCTAAAGTCTTATATACGAAGTTTGCTAACGATATGGCAAGTACTTTCTGAGTTAGAGCGCCCACAATCACATACACACACACAGACATCATTCCGTAAATAGCCTAAACGTGTTCTAGGGACCTCAAAACGTGTATTTCCGTTGAAATCTCGAAGTCGATTTTTTTCCTGATCACAATACTTTCCCATTACTACGTTTGGAGAAAGTAAAAACACACGGGCATAGAGCACATCTTTCCACTCCCGTTAGATTCTGATTTGATTCCCAGTTGGCTCTTGATTGTGATGCCATTCGAGAGATACGCCGTTCGCAGATCTCCGAAGAGCTCGTAATAGCGGAAGAAAGTCAATCAAGTGCTCTCACAATTGCTATCTGATTCCCCATTCTAATTAAGTTCGAAAATGGATTCTTCTCCTGTCTCGTCCACGTTCGGAAATTTACCCTCCGGCAGTTCGTTGTCAATTAAGAGCGACGTATTTATCTCTCCGAATGGATCAACATTACATTTTGTAAGAACAATGGAAGTGGATCTATCAAAGATTATCTCTTTGTTATATTTACGAGGCTTCAAAATCTTCGTAACTCTTGACAGAATTCGGTATCATTTTGAATTCCAAAGAATTATTATTTTTGATCGTAAATTTTCCCTACTTCAAATTGAGCTTATATGTATAATGAAAATCCATACCCTTGTCATTTGGCTACTCCTTTAGTCGACACAAAAAAATAAATTTTTTCTCATTTCCACGTCGGATTAAAATACGTATTTACGCCTCATTTCAGATGTGAACCCTTAAATGAGGAATGACAGGATCTCAAAAGGAACAAGTAAGATTTTTTTAAATTCAGAAATAAAATCTTTTTGCTTTACAATATAGGCGGCCTTAAAAGGATAAAAGAAGAAAAATTTCAGACTATTTGTTCGTTATAAAAGAGTTTGGTGTCATATTCCTTTCATTACTGTTATTTACATATCATTTACGTAATAATTTTGCTTTGATCGGAGGTTTTCAAGGGTGAGCTTCACTCAAAAATCGGTACAATATACAACGTATATTATACATTTTACAAAATTTCTCATATAATAATGCGTCGTTTATTTATCTTTTGAAAAATATGAACTACTATGCACAATCATTATATACATCAACATAAGTAACTATTCGAAATGTGATGAAATAAGCCTTTTTAAAAAAATCCAAATGTTATTAAAGTTTTCCAACAATTAACTTGAATTTTCATTCATTTTTTTGAGAAATTTGATCTATGTAGTATTATTTCAGACGTAAACTTAAGTAACTGCACGAAATTTGATCAAAATCGTTGCAGCCGTTTTTGAGAAAATCAAATTGTTGTTAAAATTGCTTTAATAAACTTCATACGACTCTAGTGCCAGTAGACTCGCAAGTTAGCCTGCATTAGCGTACTCTTTTCAAAAAGCGCCAAGGAGGACCAACGTCTTTATCTCCCTTCAGAAGGATGAACCGTTGACTCGGGTGCTCTCCTCTTCTGAATACGTAAATAGGGGACCGCAAGATCTATTGAAAAAATCCCACTTTCGCAGGTTTTAAACGGGTATGCTCAGCGTAGCAGGCCAACGCCCTCGCAACTACGCCACGGCACCCCATTTCGCAAGTTTCGCAGAGTAGAGTGAGGAATAAAAATTCTTTCCCAAAGGAACCATCTACTAATTACAAGTTGTCAATTGTTTTATGAAAAAGTTGAAAATTTTGAACCAACAGTGAATATTATAGAGGTATAAAATGACATAGTAGAAATAAGCTAAAATTTTGGTACAATTAAGCGTTATTACTGCTCTCGCCTTATATTGGTCAAAATAACAACTCACAGTAAAATCCGTATTTCCCGCTATCATTTCTAACATATGGGCAAAGAATGCTGTGACTATGTACGTAGTAGTTCAATTTCTTGCTACTAAAACGCCTTCAGACACACCAGCAGACCCACCGCAACCAAATAGACATTTGGAAAGTTTGAACATTCACAGATTAACTTCTAGATGAGATACGAAATTGATTGTGGGCTGAAGACCATCTGCAAGCAATAAGCTTGCAATCAATGTAGCATTATTAACGATCTGGTCATTCGTTCAAAAGATATGAGGGAACAAAAATGGTCTACCCCAAAATAAATAAATAAATGTCGTGCAAACGCATATGAAAGATTTTATAAAAAAAGATTTATCGAGACTTCCTGATGAGTATATTCAGGAGAGAAACCTTACAAAGTAACCTTATCAATAAACTTGCCGGTTCATTTGAAACTGTTGTAGATGTTTAATCAATCCGTGGGTTTTCGAACAGGTTTTACAAATGTGTTCCCTGTTAAGTAACCACGGCTTCAATTTTTTGGCGTTTGTGTCGGAGATAGTAGCAGCTACGTTAAGTCAAAGCTGATTATAACTTTTCCGAACACTGGCTTAAAATTGCAACGAAGAGTGTAAAGTCCTTTCAAGGGAATCCTGGGTAATTTCACAAATTAAACCACCGCGAACTTTGAGGGAAAACAAAGGAGAGTCATTACCCGACGTTGTAAAAGTTCACGGATCACCTTCTTGGAACGGAGAAAAGGTTTACAGTGGCGGTTTTTTGTATTTACACATCGAAATTAAACATTCTCACCCACTCTACAAGCATCCATTATTCTGCGGTAACGCCATAAAGACCTCATAACGGGTTCATGAACTGGTCATGCCTCACTTAAAGGGTCCCATTCGATTTTGTTATTCCGAAAACGTTGCGCAGCGGTAAGGAACCCAAGGAATCCCAAGGTTTCTTGTTTTTTTTGTCGTTTCTTCTCGTTCTTCTTCTTTGTGAGAGTGTGAGAGAGGGAGATGCTTTATGTTGTTAGACGGCCAAAGACGCTGTGAGGATCCTCTGCACGATTTGCTACTACGTCATCCGTCTTACGCTCGCGATGTTGCTGTAACTTTAAGAGTGTTCTTTATCTTCTCTCTCGGCTCGCGAACTAACGGAGAATTGCCGGGCGATGGCCAAGAGGAATTTTTATTTCGAGTCTGATGAGTTTTAATGACTGATGCATTATTTTTAAAAAATGAAGCCTTTATAAAATGTATCTGATGTACTGTCCTTTTCTCTGTGATGAAGCAAAAATACAGCACTATATTTGTTATCTATCTTTCTTAAAATTTTGATTATATTATGAAATTGATTTTTATAAGAGTAATTAATGAGTAGCTATTTTCAATGTGTATACCTTACGATTTTTTGTTCTTATTAAAAAAACTCGCATTAGATTAAAAACTAAAGGAATGCAATTGATCATTGTTTTATAACGAATTCCTGCTTCAAATGTAGTTTGATTATTAAACAAAACTTATTAATTTCTTGCACGCTGATAATGTGCCCCACTAATCATAGGCACGATACTATCGACGTATGGTGTATCGTATTAAATCTAGACGGTATTGACGATGCATTTTGTTACTCTTCAGAGCACAGGATGTTAGGATGTGTGCCAGAGATATTCGCGCATGTAATTCTCCCGAAAAGTTTCTCAGTAGGTATTTATATCAACGCCTGTTAGCGAAGTAGCGTTAAATGGAATTCTGACCCTATTGAATATTGAATTTTCTAATCCATCATAGCGAGGGAATATTCCCTCCTTTTGGATAATGATTTTGAACACGGCCTTTCATTAAGCGTTATTGCCTGGCGGAATGATAACATCTCTGAAATCGTTTATCCGTACAAATTATATTGACACATGGAACGGGTTATTTTGAATTGGACGTATCAAAGATTCGTGTATGTTTATCTGTTATACTTTATTCTTTGTGATCATGCGTGTGTCACTTAAATGCTGGACATCGAAGAATTTAAATTTGTTCTTTTTCCTTATTTTTTTCGCGAAAATAATATCAAAATTTGATTAGCTTACGGGGTTTTCACCATCTGATGGAATTCTACTTTTCACCTGTGGATTTTCCAATTCCAGCATCTTTTACGCTCGGCAGCACACGTTGAAGCGAACACTGAATCGTTTCCCTCTCTACTTTTTGAAAGTTGTCAAAATCTCTTGTTTTTTCCCATTTCGTAAATTTAAGTGACAAGGAGGATATAAGAAGTTCTTCCAATGTTGGAATCATATCTGTGATATAAATTTATGGCGTGATTCCGGAGAATATATAAAAAAACACGGAAGGTCCCAAAGTTTAGCATTTTTTTTGCTGATTTACTTTTTTACTTCAATGAAATATCGCAAAACGATATGCCAGACTTCGCCAACTCATTCGATGTTTTTAAAATTATCTTTATATATTAGGATTCCATGTACGAAAAATTTTCCATGGGTTACCTTATTAGTATTACGCATAATTGATATTGTGACAGATAGCGAAGCTTCCCTTTTGAAAAATTTTCCTCTATATTTTTTAAAGTGAAGAAAAGGAATGCACTGTCTGATACGTCGCAAAAAGTCTTCAACTAATTAAGCAGTAGAATTTTTATAGCACGACAGAATTAGAGAACCTTTCTAATGCTTTCAAGTGCGTAGCCGAAAATATCAAAGTTCGCAACTATTAATTTTCAAGTTCGCCGCTAAGAAATGAAACACGATACCTAAGAGAAAAATGTTTTATTTCGGTTGTAAAAGGTCGATTTTGAGCGAACGGGAGCCAAACAAATTATCGCGTCGTCGTCATTCTCCTCAAGAATGGGAGGCTATTTACGGAATTCCTCTCCGCGTTCCTTCGCTTAAAAAAAAATTTTTTTTACGCGACACACTTTTAGATTCCAGTCGATCGAGTTGAGTAACTTAAAAACAATAAAAAAAACACAAAAAAAGTTTCAAACTAATTTTCCAGCGAGCTAATTTATCTCCGAATGCAGTCTGGAGAGATGGGCGTCCCGTTTCATTTTATCCTCGCTCGCCTTCCACCTAAGTTTTTCTTTGTTTTCAACTGCTAGGATTCTCTCGTTCGCCTCGTCCATCCCAGACTCTGGTCGTGGCAAGCGTCCTGCAGTCGCTAATGGACGCTATTCCAATGAACGGGAGACACGGACTGAAACTTAAGTGTTGACTCATGGAAATGGCGGGCAATTTGCATGGATTGATGGCGGGACGAATTAACTCGGATTGGAATGGATAGTAAATCATCCTCGATCTATTTTTTTGCGCGCTGAAAGGTTTTGTTTTTTATTTTCGTTCGTTTTTTTCTTCAACTCGAAATTGATGGATTATTTGCAGGTTTCGGACGGGACGGTAGGAAATTAAATCCGCTGGCGATCTTGAAAAAAAAAATAATATGGAGGATTACTCAACCATCATGCGCCTTTCGAGCGCCGAGGGAAATTTTAGACTGGGAAGTTTTTCCCTCGTCGCTAACCGTCTCAAGTTAATTGGTATGTTTTTTGTTTTTCGCGGGTAAAAATCGGGGGTTTTTATCTTATTTTTGTTGAAATTTATTCCATTTAGATTTATATTCGAAACATTGAATCGTTTTAATGATCAAATATTGTGTTATTTGGTGATATCTTATTTAATTTTATTTAATAAAGCCATGGCTTAAAAAAGTGCTTTCAAAGCGCTGTGGAAATTAGCTGCAGCTGATACTCCACCGAATTTTGCTGAAGGCATATGCCAAGATATAAATCGGCGTTAGGGATCTATACGAATTAATTTAAATTAAGTTATCATGCGATTGGAGTTTTCAGCGGGAGCATAAACGTTTTGGACATGTTTTGAAATACACGGCGTTCGAATTAATTTGGTTGCGATAGCCATCATTTGAGGTGGAGATGAAAAGTATATATTTTTATATACAGTGAGTCTCTTTATTATTGGGCCAACATAAAAATAATTTTCAAAACCCATATATTTAAAAAATAAATTATAGTGGTTTTTTTGAAACCTATTCACCTCTTTATTGTTGGTTTCCTTACAAAAACAGGAAGGTAATTAGTAGCATTCGACTACTATGGCAACATATATAAACATGTTTATTCAAATAAACAAAAATATGACATCACAAAATTATTGGGCCACAAATGGAAAATAAATTGTTTTTACTACTAATACACTAACAGACTTATTTTTAGTACTTTGTTTGGTACCCATTATTTTTCAGAACACATCTGAGCCTATTTGGAATTCACTCTACTAATTTTTTGGTGATTGTTCCAGGAATACTGGTCCATTCTTCCTGCAGCAGTTTTTTCAATTCTTCCCTGTTGCTGATTGTGTGACTCCTGACTCTTCGGTCGAGCTCATCCCACAAATTTTCAATGGGATTTATATTAGGGGATTGCGTTGGAGTGCCAATTACTTTTGGGCAGTTATAAAGCAGCCATTCGCGCACAATGTGAGCTTTAAGCTTTGGGTCGTTGTCCTGGTAATACTGAAAGGTCTGCAAAATCTCCATTTTTTCAGCCGACTGTTTTAAATTATTCTTTAAAATGTTCAGGTAGACCATTTTATCCATTATACCATCTATGAAGACCAAATTTCCGACTCCTGAGGTGGACATACAGCCCCATACCATGACAGATCCTGCACCATGTTTTACTGTCAGTCGAAGGTTCTCTTTATTTAGTTCCTCATTCGGCTTTCTCCACACCATGGCACGACCAGCGGACCCAAAAACATTGAACTTGCTTTCATCAGCAAATATTACCTGATTCCAGGAATCTCCGCCATTATCCAAATGCTCTTCTGCAAATGCTATTCTGATTTTCTTATTGGCGTTACTAACGAATGGCTTCTTTCTAGCTACTTGACCATTGTAACCATTTTCCCTTATGCAACGCCGAATGGTTTCTGGATGTACATGTTTGTCGCAATATGTTGACAATTCAGTTACAATTTTCAGGGCGCTTAAACGAGGATTTACTTTTACTTTTCGCATAATCCAACGCTTGTCATGATCATTGAGTAATGCTGGTCTTCCAGGATTTGGCTTCGAATCTATACGATCCTCATTTATAAAAAGTCTAATAATATTACCCACAGTACTTCTAGGCATTTGTAGCATTACAGCAATTTCCCGTTCTGTTTTGCCCTTGGCATGATGGAAAATAACCAGTTGACGCTGATTAAAAGAAGTGTTTGCACTTTTATGTCCCATTTTAAGTGCACGTAGATTATTTCAGTTCTTTCTTTAATAAAAAAATTGTGAATTGCACACAAATTTTCAAGAAGCACTTATTGACCAACGCACGATACTGCACTGACAGCATACACTAATCGATAATGAATTGGATATCGATGGTATCTAATGACGGTTTGACCCAATAATTTTGTGATATCATATTTTTGTTTATTTGAATAAACATGTTTATATATGTTGCCATAGTAGTCGAATGCTACTAATTACCTTCCTGTTTTTGTAAGGAAACCAACAATAAAGAGCTGAACAAGTTTCAAAAAAACTACTATAATTTATTTTAAAAATATATGGGTTTTGAAAATTATTTTTATGTTGGCCCAATAATAAAGAGACTCACTGTATAGAGTTTTCAACAGAATTACATGAATATTCTAGGCATCGCTGTTGAGAAAAAAGTTTTTTTTTTACCCTTTATATCTTAATTCGAATAAGTTTAAGACGAGCTTATTCATTTTTATGTCGTCACTATTTATTATATTTAATGTTACTTAGAAGAAACCTTGAAAATAATGCACGGTACACACATCCTTGGAATTGCAAGGTTTCAATTTACACGGTTTCGGTTTAGCGACGTTCCATTTTAAAGGAACTGCCTTGAATTGCGTGGCCATTATTTCAGCTTTAGGTTGGTTTTCCAAAAGGCCATTGAGAAATAAAAAAAAACAAAATGTTTCAGTTTGACGTAATTTCCAGGAAAGAAACGAGTTAGGAAAGTGTACAACGTATCACAAATGGGCACGTTTCGTGCAATGTAGTATTAGAAAGAAATTATATACCTGTACGTAAGGGAAATAGCGTTTTAAAGTTCTTTTCTTCATCATAAATAATCCATTTTCTTCCTGTTTAAAAATATTGCATGCACACGTAAGGAAATTAAACGTTTGTTTGTGAGATTGTTTATGTTAGCAACAATGAAGAAGTAACCATGCAAGAAATTTTCTAAGTTCAACTCGATGTAAGACTTTCTTGTTCGATTTCATGGATAACGGCTACTCCTACGATAAAAATGTATAGGAAAAGAAATACTCTAATTTATTACTTCTACAAGTTATGTTTGAAAAATATTTTGATATGAGGAATATTTTACGAGATATGACGGAAAGTTGATTTTTTATCACCAGTAAAGTGGTACCCCTGATTGGCTTACGTGATTCATTTATGCGATTTTCTTATTATATTTGATTGAAAGTCCTTAATATCAAATTTCATGAAAACCCGTTCCGTAGAAGCCGAGAACGAACATACGGACGGACGGACAGACGGACGGACGGACAGACCGACAATAATAGGCGCTCACGCTGGAAGCGAAACGCGCCTAAAAATGAAGTAATGCTGAATATAATGCGGTTTAATTTTTTCTCGTTGAACTCATGACGGAGCCCAAAATGTAAACTCAGCGTATTCCTATGGGAAAAACTATCTCACATAACACAGTTGCGCTTTACACTGTCTGCCCCAGGAACTCGCATACAGTTAAACGGACGAGATGGGTGTACTTGAGACAATGGACTCAATTTTTAGGGGACGTTATCCAAAACTCGCTTTCAGGCTAAACAAATATTTTGCGATACCATACTGTCTATGAGGATCAACAGATTTTGTTTGATATGGAAGTAAATTACGCATTGAATCATGGAAAATCACCAAACTAACGAGGCCGGAAATTGCACATATTGCTATGTCATATAACATATTACATAGGTGATTTGTATGAAGGAAGGTATCTACCAGTATTTATTATGTTCTTACTCATTATGACCTTATAACACGTCGGAGATTCCCTCAGAGTCCCTTTTAAAATATTATTTTATCACTCAAATACTACACTATTCATTAACGAAATATCAAACTCAATTTATGGCCGAAAATAAATTCTAGAATAAGGAGTAAAGTATCAGAAATAATAATATATGTTAGGTATATCCAATACTCTTAATAACTAGGTTGGAGACTCCAAAGGAATTATTTTTTTCATTTTTTACTTCCACCATACGAAGTAATGGGAAAGTATTGTGATCACGAAAAAAATCGACATCGAGATTTCAACGGAAATACACGTTTTGAGGTCCATAGAAGTCTATTTTCGGAATGATGTCTGTGTATGTGATTGTGGGCGCTCTAACTCAAAAAGTACTTGCTATATCGTCACCAAACTTCATATGTAACACTTTAACATGAGCACAAAGAAAGGATTAGTTTTTGGACAATAACAGTTAAGCGAAAGTCGGGGTTTATTCGAAACCTGATTCGGTTTTTGCGATATTTCTTCGTTAAAACATCATTATTGTATATACAATTCTATACAAATGTTATAGATAATGTAATTTTCTACCACTTTCATTTGAAACAATTTTCCATAGCAGTTATTGTTTAGGAATTATTTATAAATAATCGGTTTTTTCGGTTTCCGTCAAATATCTCCTTAAAAACGTCGTTATTGGTAATCTTCGTGAGGACCAAAGTTGTAGAGAATAATATTTCTTCCAAATTTTGTTTGAAACAAATTTTCGTAGTACCATCCACTTCGGAGATATTCAAAATTTTTTTCGTAATTTTCAGTATACAGCGCCAATACCATGTAGCGGTGAATTCTGTAGACATATTTAAAATATAATTTACGGCAATAAGGACGACTGTATTCTTTTACGATACGAAATGATAATTTTGCCTCATAATGCTATTCATAATAATTTAATTATCTATACCCCAAATATGGAGAAAGTCATGTGTTGGCCACATCAGATTTTTTAAATTTAGGTGATTATCCTTGAATTAATATCCTATTTCTTATGACGGCGTTATCCCAGTGATATCCGACGGAGATCTGTCTGTCTTCCGTGACACTGGCGTCTATCCCATGAACTCCCTAGCAACAGTTGATTAGATCTCTGTTTCCGAAATAGGTACTGGGACAGCAGGACGCCTGGGAATGCTAAATTAACCGCCTCCTCGCTCTCGGGGCAGTTAATAATTTAAACGAAGGTCCGGCCAGTCCGTACAACAGGTAAGGAGGATTATCGGAGGTTTCGAGGGTTTCGATATTCGGTCCGGGATTATCAGGGCACGTGTTTATGCATTAGCTATCGCTCAAGGGGTTAGTCCATATCCCTTATCGGTCCATCTCCAATCTCTGCAAACATCGGGATAAGAGGGGGGAGGGGGAGAATAATGTTCTTAGCGAGTGGAGGATTCAAGGGATGGGGTCGGGTCAGGATTATGCGTTGTGGTGATGGTTTAAAAAAAAAATATTCCCCTACCTTTAATTAGAATTACGGCTCATCCGAAACCGCTTCAAAATATTTTCGTATTCATGGAAATTTTAATGTCCGAATCTCGAGGCGGTTCAAAAATCGATCTTGTTTAATAAACTCGGATTAATTTGATCTATGTCTGAGCCTTGACCTTTGTGGGGTAATCCCCTGGAGGTTAAGGAAAACGCAAAATACGATGCTCGCCATGAATATTTTATATAACAAGCCTGCTAAAGTTCAATATCGATAAAAAAATACCTTTTGTGTTAATTAAAAAATTATCTTTTAGAAACATCTACGTGAGATAAAATATATTAGCTTATCGATCTTATATACGCCGGCAAATTTTTTTGCGTCTAATTAACATGGACATAAACTTTGAAATCTCTTATTTAAATTATTGTCATTATACTAGTTCGTAGATGTTATCTTAGATATAAAATCAACCATCTGCAGCGTAGTAATGCTTGCTCCTTTTATTGCAAAATACTGATTTAAAACTGCTTTACTAAATAATTCCAAATAATGCAGCTTCGGCGGAAAATGCGGTACAAGAGTTTTAAAAAAAACCGAACCAATTTTTCTATTTCTGTCACCCAATACACCGCTATGTCGGAAAAAATTCCGAATTCGGTTGTTATCTTCCGCTCCCACAAAGTGGCATTTTCCGCAAAAACCTTATTTTGGATCCGTTTTCCTCCAACTTGCGTTTTTCTTCTATTTCTCATTAAATCGCAATCGGATCCCTTTTTACTTCGCGGAAAAACTTGCATTCCGAAAAATGCAGGAAACCGCGATTTCTTGACACCGTAATTTTTTGACTCGAAAGCGGGGTCAGTAGAGGGAAGAGAAGGATACATAGCTTCTCTCTCCCTCTCTCTCTTGACATGTCTGCTTCTCGTTAAAAAAAAAATCCTCTCCGCTCATATTTCTTGTGAGCGATCTTGCCGCTTGGAGGCGCGGTCTCTTTTTTCCAACTTTTTTTCTTCCCCTATTTTCTTTTTCGTTCCCTGCCTCGTGCGTTCGTCTCGATTCTCCGTTCTACATATTTTTCATATTATCTCTTCTTTTCATCTCCTTGCAGGTCTTATTACTGTTCCTGCTTCGATGGTTATTTCGGAGAACACTGCGAGTACAGCCGTTTGTGTGATCCTTCCAAGAATCTGTCGCAGTGCGACAATGGAGGGAAGTGCAGGTAAGGAGTCGTCATTTATATGTAATATATACATGTTCTTCGCTGTTCTCTTTTAACTGTACCTTCGAAGTTTGGCGACGTAACAACAGAGGACGTAATATATCGAAATTCTATGCATTATCATACTATAAAATTTCGTGCAGAGCAAGTATGAAGCTTGTTTAAGAATCGGCTACCGTAAACGAATCAGCGTTGCAGCATTAGAGTTACAAAAAAAGGTATAAATGATCGGTGTCGTTTTGTATTTAACGAGTTAAGAAAGAAGGTATTCGAAGCTGAGAGTTTGCCATCATTAAATCCTCTGGATTCTTCGTCACTGTCCTCAAATGGTTCGTCGGCAATCTTGTGTTCTTCTTCATAGTCTGCGCAAATGGTGTCGCCGCGGACGTCGTCTTCATTCTCGCTATCCACCTCGATGAAATCCTCATCCTATATTATGTCGTCTTTAGAACCATCCATTATGTTTGTGAGGCAATACTTTCCACGTTTATATCGTCAACTTTCTCGCAGATATCTCGCTCGTCGGCAAGGCGAAAACTGTCGCGATACCGCGAATAACCGAGTGAGAAATTACAGTGATCTTTTTTTTTTACAAAAAATGAGGGCCGTATTATATTCGGTGATAAGATAAATTTCACATTTCACCCGTGAAAACATGAGCGTGTATTAAATTCGAATAATTACGACAATAAAAAATAGCGATATTTATCGATTAAACTACGATACTCGAACAAATTGCTTTTTTACACGATGTTAGAATTAAAACGAATTCAAGTATAGTCCCTCTTTTGGCATTTCAATTCGAATTAAACGCGAATACGGGAATGTTCACGGTCTTTAAATCCCTTCAGCCTTCCATTTTAAAGTGACCTCGCGTTCGCATTCTTTTTTTTCGACTCGAAGTCGCTAAGGGGAGCGGATATTGAAGAAAAAAACTTCGAGGCATATAAAGCGCGAAATTGGGTTATTTCCCCACGTGAATTTTTCATACCGATGCCAAAACACGCTCAGAATCGCGACGGAGTTCTCGAAATTAATTGAGCCTCTTCACATTTTAAGGAGAGGTGCAAATATAGTACTACCTATTCCCTATCGCGATGGATACAGATCTATGGAAGAGAATAAGGAGACATCAGAAGGGGCGCACGTGTCATGCAAAGGAATCGGGAAATAAAGTTCCAGCTGAACTAACATCCTTCGGCGTAATTTTTATAGGATTTGTTTATTTTCTAAGTTATGTATTTATACGTAGGTCTAATCAGATCCCATTTATTAAAAAAAATTGATGTGGCCAACACATGACTTTCTCCATATTTGGGGTATAGATATTTAAATGGTTATGAATAACATTATAAGGTAAAATTATCATTTCGTATCGTAAAAGAATGCAGTCGTCCTTATTGCCGTAAATTATATTTTGAATGTGTTTACAGAATTCACCGATACATGGTATTGGCGCTGTATAATGGAAATTAAGAAAAAGCAAAATATCTCCTAAATGGATGATTCTACGAAAATTTGTTTCAAACAAAAGTTGGAAGAAATGTTTCTCTACAACTTTTGTCCTTACGAAGATTACCAATAACGACGTTTTTAAGGAGATATTTGACGGAAACCGAAAAAACCGATTATTTATAAATAATTCCTAAACAATAACTGCTATGGAAAATCGTTTCAAATGAAAGTTGTAGAAAATTACATTCCCTATAACCTATGTATCGAATTGTATATACAATAATGACATTTTAACGAAGATATTTCGCAAAACCGAATCGGGTTTCGAATAAACGCCGACTTCCGCTTAACCGTTATTGTCCAAAAACTAATCAGTTCTTTGTGCTCATGTTAAAGTGTTATATATGGAATTTGGTAACGATATGGCAAGTAATTTTTGATTTAGAGCGCCCACAATGACACACACACACACACACAGACATCATTCCGAAAATAGTCTAAACGTGTTCTAGGGACCTCAAAACGTGTATTTCCGTTGAAATGTCGAAGTGGATTTTTTTCGTGATCACAATCCTTTCCCATTACTACGTATGGAGAAAGTAAAAATACGGCGGACAGAAGCATTTTGTTACGTATTCCTATTGTAGGTAATGAAAGCCTTCTTTTGTTATGCTGTCATTCTGTCATTGTTAAGATAACCCGTATTTTCGTGAGATTTTGTGTACCATATTTGATTCATATATGGGTAAGTATTATGTACTTACCTACCTACCTTACATTCAAAGATTCAGATTTTCTCGGAACTAGAACAAAAAGCGCAGAGCATATCGGGCCTCCCTATCTCATTCCATCGCGGAACCCTTTTTTAGCTAAGGTAAATTTTTTCATTGAAATCTAGTTAACACTTTGATCACTGGAAATTTAATAAAATTACAGCATAAAATATTGTGGTGACCATTTCGTATGATAACATTTCATAATATTCAGGCGATTGAAATTCCCGATGAATTGAGTGTTCGAAATGCTAATTTTGCGTTAAACGATGAATTGAATGTTCGCAATTCTACTTTTGCATTAAAACGGGGAAACCGCTAAAGAAATAACTCATCTAATAATTCCGATAACCTGAAAATTTTAAAGGTCTCCAGTCGTATAATAAGTTTAATTCCTTGCCGTCGGAGGCGGGGCTGCTGCTTTTCGGCAAACAATATAATATAGATTTAACATTAATTGATTTTTTAACACTGAATAAATGAAAGATAATAGTCATACTTAAAATTGCATTCTTTATTGAAGCACTGCAATATGCATTCGTATAGTCCTATTCTATCCGAAAGCGGCAACAATGCAAATCACGTTGACGACTATTAACTGCAGCAGAAGCAGACGTCAGGGTAATATTATAAGGAATCCTTTATCTTCATAACCCCTGTTACTTTGTATAAGGTGTCTTTACGAAGGTACATATTTTGATAAGGAACGTTAATAATTAAAAAATTCTCTAATCAGGGTGCGCAGAAACTTGTTTCTCTACAGAGCGCTGTATAGCTCGTGGCGTCGGCTTCAATTTTCTCAAAAAATAAATAATTTCTTGTTTTTTTTTATATTTATCGTTTTAGTTTTTGGTGGAAGGAACTTGAATTTCGACAATTTCTGAATATTTTTTCCGCTAATTCCGCAAAAAAAATTAGAAATTTCTCTTAAATTATTATTCAACGCTCATACGCGATATTATGCTCCATAACACATATATCTCTGTGGCAATATATGCCTTTGTCACAGTAAAGGTTGAGTTACGCCTCCAGATGCGGATCTACGATCAAATGATGGATTATACAAAGAGATTATCGAAGGATGGATTTGAACGAAAACGCGCTATCGAATTTCGTTCAGTGATTGAAGAGCACAGCAAGTCTTATTGTTAGTACAAACGTTTGTCCAGAGTGTTTTATTTGCAACTGATTGTTTATAATGCTTTTTCACGTGTAGCCATTTCATAATTTTCATTGATTTGACATTCCCGACTCTGCTAATATCGCGTTTATTGTTTATATTGAAGTTGTGTCTTTGCGTATCTCCCAAGAAATTTATTTTGATAACTAAGTATTCGTATTAAATTTTGTAGAAAGAGTGCAAAATCCTTTAAAAAAACTACATATTTAACGTAAATTGAAAAAATCGTTCTATAAATAAAAAAAAATTTAATAACGTAATTGCGTAAATCGGGAGGATTTTCCTTCGATTGTCCTATCGGATTTTCCGCTCTATTAAAGTGTAGAAATGGGGTATTAAGGTTTCATATCGAAGCGGCATTGCATTTTTTTTACCCTCCCTCTCCATCAAGGTTTCATATTCCGTCTTAAGTGAAATAAAAATGAAGCGGACGCCCGATAGCGCATTCGGAAAAAATGATGAAAAATTTTCCTACTCGTTCTCGCTCACTTCGTGCGCGGTAAAGTCGTCTTTTCAATTCGATTTATTTCTCGAGGACCAAGGGGAAATGGGGGCACTGGAAAATTTTTTTTCTGACGGTTTGTCACAGAGAGATGAATAAGTCATTTTCTATGCGTCGCGCGAGAAAGGTTTCTATCGGAAGGTAGGATCATAGCGACGCCGGGAATTTCCTGGAAATTTTTCATTCCCGCTTCATCTTTTAAAATTTATACCCTTTTTATTGAAAAGTTAGAAATTTTCTTATCATAACCGAATTCACCTGACATTTTAACAGTTCATTTTAGATACATTTCAAATGACCCGTTTTTATGTATTTGTTTTTTTATTATTTTTGCGAAAATGTGTTAAATGTTTGCCCCAAGGGTATGTGGCAGCAAATGATTCAATTTACCGAAATTACGTTTACCATTCCGCCAACGTGTTATTAGATTTTTGAGTCTTGAATTAATTATATGCCTATAAATATGCCTACGTGTGAATGGAAAAGGTTCTTAAGGTAGATCGTTACACTCTTCCGTTCTTCTTCAAGAATAAGCAATGAAATAAATAAGTACCTGACTTAGATACCTAAAGTAGCCATTAAAATGTTATAAAAAGCCATGGGCACATTTCGGTTACACTGCAGCCGTCTTCAGTGGTGATTCACGAAAAGTAGATTGTAAAAGCAACGGTACACCGCTACTGAAAGCTACATTATAGCTGAAATGCAGACATGTTTTTACTAATGTACTATTTGTTTTCAATTGCTTAGTCTTGAATTGGTTTTCAACCAGTACCTGATTCAGCATTTTTTTCTTGTTGTATTTATGGCCAATGAATTGGAATTGGTGTGTTAATAAAATTAATTCACCAATTCCAAGCGACTCCGTGGAGAGAAATGTTGTTACACATATATAACATACCTATATTTACCACTTGTAAATATTTCTGCTCGTCCTCCGTAAACAAAGTAGCAAACAAAGGAATACCGCTTATTTCTCCTAGAGGTATCACAGAAAATGAACCGCTTTGGAACATTATGCGGTTAGAAAAATGACTTTTTCGATAAATTTCGCAGAGCGCAGTTATTTTTCATTAAAATCGTACGCGATTAAAAGCGAGCGGAGTTTACCCGCGCAAAATTTATTGCGACCAGAAATGTGAGAACCTCGGTAATTTATGCGTGTTTAAAGCCCGAGCTCGAACCATGCCTATAATTTGCGGCAAATATTTGTACAAAACCATCCCTCTTCTCTGTCTCCCTTTGGGATGTGTACCGAGAGTTAAAAAATGTCTCTCTCTCTCTCTCAACCCACAGCGCTTTATTTGATGTTTGCTCGGCGTAACACAATCAATAAACAGAACGAATGACCAGAGATTGGGGTCGGGAACGGGGTTAAAAGTGTCCGCATTCGGGCCGTCCAGATTGCGAGTTCAAACATTAGCCTATCGCCCGGCATTTGTTTTTTTTTCTTCGACTTTTTTTCCGAAAAGTTTTCCCCTACTCCCGACGATTAATTTCATCATTCCCTTCGCCGCGGCGATCCCTTGGGTTGTAAAAAAAAAAGGTTTTATTTTATTTTTTAAAACAAGAGCGGGACAAAAATATGTCGCCGAGTTCTCTCCTTTGGACGTATACGTATGCGCGGTTTATTATTTTTGCGACGCATCTAGGGGAAGTCCGGAGCGTGATGCGTCGACAGTGTTTCATTTTTTTTTCCCCCGCGCGTTCGCTTACCCTCCCCTGTAGCCATCACGGAAGTGAAGGCTTCCTGACGCGGAGTCTTGTTTGCCCCCGGAATTGATTTTCGTCCTTTTTTTTTTCCCGCTTTTAAAAGGGCAAATTTCATTCTAATCCGGTCCGTCATCGGGGTGCATAGAAACCGCGTGTTTTATCTCGGATCGGTTTTTCCGGTGACAGCGAAAACGTTCGATCGGGCAGAGCTTTCGAGGCAATGAATCAGGGGAATATTTGTCACATTTTCGTTTTGTATTATGTTTATGGGGTCGGATTGAATAAATAAACTGCTGATACACACATGTAAATTTTGTCTTGAGTGGTCCATATCATTTATACCGATAAGGGATATTCTATAATTAAATAAGGGAATAAATATACTGTGCGTGTTTGTGTGTATAAATGCTTAAAGAAAAGGAAAGGTAATAATAAAGGTGGCAACAGGGTGTTGAAGGGAACCCAGGGGATACTTACCTAAATTGGAGAGCCGCTTGGGGTGCTGAAGAAAAACACTATATATATATATATATATATATATATATATATGTATATACACATATATGTATATACACACATATGTATATACACACATATGTATATACACACATATATACACACATACATATATATATATATATATATATATATATATATATATATACACACACACTAGTGAAAGTGTGCTTGCATTCTGCAAGGATTTTCTCTCACCTTAATGTAAAGAATAAAAGCCGACAAATAATTTTCAAACGCATAAGTTTGCACCACTGCTTCGAATTACGTGTTTTTTGTGAATAATTTTGGGTTAAAAACAACCCCTAAAATGTATAATTGTAAACATTTTATAGGTTCTCATCATCCGTTTTGAATACCTCATATTTGTGCAAAATATCACCAATGTAGCACCTCTAGAAATGCATTAATATAAATTTAATTTTTTAAAATTTATGAATTTTTAACAGCCACAATAATAAACCTTTCTAAAAATTTTAATGTTAGTTACCACCGGAGCATCATTCTCTCCCTAGGTTAAAATTTTTAGCTTCCTGCACATTCAGAAAGTACATAAACATCAGTCAAATTGTTTAACATTTAAGAATTTTTTACGGCCGAACGAATAAAAATTTTCAAATTTCTATATTCCCATTTTTGTTATTTGGTAAATTCTACCGTTAGAAAAATTTTCAGCATTGTAGCCCATACCGCCTAAACCGCAAAATGTTCGCCCCTAAAAATTGGAATTTTTGCAATTTTTTATTTTATCTTCGGTTACAACGAAATTTATATGATTGTGCCAAATTTCAAGTCTCTAGGTTATATGGAGCTGCCTCATCTTTTTTGTTCTCGTATTGAGCAATACTGGGGCAAAACAGCCCCAAAAGTGGGGATTATATCTGTATCGGATTTCCTTCATTAGTCGTAGTTTAACATTAATGGCCTTAAAATATATGCCTCTGGTTCCCATTAAAAGCTTACCCATATGAAAGCATTAAGCTGGTTACCTAGGAAGCTTATTGTTGCCACCCAGAAAATTTACCACTTTTTTGCGATAAAAACCCTAAATTTACGCTAATTCTACACGGATTTTAATTCTGTATTCAAAAAGATGAAACTACAATTTCTATCCTATCCGATAGTTAAAGTCCCGAGTTCGAATCTTGACAAGAAATAATTTTAAAATGCAAACATAAAAACCTCTACACCGATTTACGTGTATTCTTTTGGGTTAAAAATGGGGCAAAAGGGGGCCAAAATTGCCCCTCAAAATTGGAATTTCGAAAGTTTTGGATTTTTCCTTCGGTTGTGACCAAAAATCTTTGTTACCAAATTTCAAGTTTCTAGCACATCTGGAAGTGCCTCATAATTTTGTATCCTCCTATCTATATATATATATATATATATATATATATATATATATATATATATATATATATATATATATATATATATATATATATATATATATATATAATGTGCAAAAAGCGTCTATATATTATAGATATAATGTGTAAGAAGCGTCTATATATTATAGATATATGTATACCACTGCTCTAAACGGTAATGCCCAGTGGATTTCATGCTACACCTATTTGCTACCAATATATGTGTATATAAGAATGGTAGGAATTTCAAGGTCAAACACATTCTCAAGTAAAATATTCAGATTATTGATCTTCCGTTAACGTTCCCAAATTTCCAAAAAAAAAATAAGCGCATGCTTTATTTACAAAAATTTAACATATATTCACGAACTCGAAAAATGTTTGCGTTTGGTCCGTTTTGTGCGAGTGATTTTGTGGCTTGTCTGTTGGTCCTGATTTATTCAAAGCTTAATTTTGATTCTTATCACTGTCATACATTTTGATAACTGATGCGAAAGTGAATATTTATAAAAATTTCGTTTCAATCGAAATGGATGGCTTCCATTAAAACTTAGTTAATTAAAATTTTACATTTTATTAATTAAAAAAATTATTTTTTGTATGATGTGAAACTTTTAAAATAGCTATGTATTTGTAAAAATATCAACATGAAAACTGTTGGTTACCATTTTTCAAATAAATTACCTATGAATGTTTCTGCAAAATTTAAGGTTTATCAAAGATAAATTCTCTACAATACTTTCGTATGTTCTCCGAAATGTCTTTTCTAGCAATGATTTTTATTGACGGGTAAAATAGCGTATTTATTAGACCGATTAAAATTACATGACATAGATACAGTTCTGAATACTTAATTAAACTTCAGTTGCATTGAGTAAATAGTCAGGATTGGCATTTGAAATTAAACTATCTTTGAGGATATCGTAAAAGTCGATGAAAATTTCAATTCCCCAGATTAAACCGATGTACAATAATCAAGCTCAATAAATATGCTGCATTTGTCTATTATTTTCATTTTCTTGTAAGGAACATATAAATATTCAATTATTCAATTCCCGAATTCCTGAACTATCATATTTACGAGTTTCTGCACAATCCCTATCACATAAAATGGGATTTCAAATAATTACTGAAATAGCGATAATCATTGGATGGAAGATTAAAGAAAGTCATAGCAGTGTTTCGGCAACGTGGAAAAACCAATTTCTTTATCTAAATGTAGATATTTCAATCTATTTTTTTCCTTTTTACACCATTTTCTGCAAGTTTTCTGTAAATACATATGTTAACAAATGTAATAAATGTGTTAAATTGAAGTAGTTATGAGGAGAGACCGACAGGACATATAATGCTGGGTGTATGGTGATTTTGCCTTAGGCTGCTGAGACCTGCGTTAGCGCGCTATAATATAAATTTTATATTACTGCCAAAACTTTTGTTTATATTCTTATTAGTATTACTTCATTGTTCATTATTAGTGTTGCATGAAGCCGTAGATCTTTATTTTTTACGATTTTGATTTGTTTTTACCGATACAGTTATACCTTTATATTAAAAAATTGTCGCACTTGCTTTGAGTAGTACACTTCGAGACGCTCCTCACTGCAAGTAGTGGCACTCTAAATTTGTTGCATCAGACAGTTTTTAAATTGATGGAATAAAGAGCCCTGCGAATTTTTCTAATGCTTTTGTTCGTGACATTTTTTGCCTCTCCGCCGCAAAATAACGGAGACGATCCGTGGCCATACAGGGCAACGGCGTCAAATAATCTCGGCCTATGAAGTTGAACTGTTGGATTCTGATTCGCGTCCTTACTTCGCGATTTCTGCCTTAATTTTCTTATTTTTTTTTAAAGCTGTCAAAACAGCTACACGTTTGCACTGACATTATTTCGCCATAGAAAATTCTAATAATAATAGAAAATGTAGAACATAGGACGCCAAATTAATTGTTTCTACTATATATATATATGCACGAACAAAAACCATTGTTTCTACGATGCGGAAGACTATCATTCCATAGTCTCGTTTTTTTCGAGTTCGATCCCGAAAAAAAAAAACGGACTCACCTGGTGGTGGCTTAAGCGATTCTTGCTCTATTTAAATATGTAAAAAGACCCTCTCCCCCCTTCTCCCAATTGGCATTCGGAACGAAATCCATGTTTAATCGAGTTGCCCCAGGCACCGCATGTTCCAGACAGGATCGAGCGATCGTCTTTTTTTTCTCCTACCGCACGCTTGTTTCATTCATGCCATTTTTTTATTTGTGCAACGGTTTACTTAATCTGTATCTTCTTGGAAAGTTTTTATAGGCCGCAATGAGTAAAAACAAAAATACTAGGAATTTTTCTTTGATGGCATTTGACGAGGTTCTGGTACTATTCTTTAATATATTATGACCGGTCGATAAGGTTTTGTTATTAATGGGTTAGGTTTGCAGTGTGTTGCGAAAACAGTTGGATGTGTCACGATTGTGGATATTTGCGTATCTCTTGTGATGCTCTCAATATTTAAATGTTACTATCAGAAGTTTTTTCGCACTCCCATCTTGTGTGTGTGTTTTCCTACAGTAGAGATCCTAGCTTGCATTACTTTTATTATCCCCAGTTTTCCCCACAAACAAATCTACATCTCTTTTCATTTCCGTAAGTTGCTAACTTGGTACTGTATTTATGTATTACTTAATTTTTTATGTAACATTTATTATTTTCTTTCCTTGTTTGTAATTGGCAATGGGTTAGATGGAAGAAGAGACTGCCTAAGTCTGTCTCCAGTGGCGGTTTTTAGACATTCTGAGGCCCATGGAGCTAAATGATTGGGGGCCCTGCATTCTAGATATATAGTGAAACCTCGCCTAACGACTCCTCGGTTTAATAAATTAAGTATCAAAGTGCAAAAAAATAAAATTTCCTTCGTGAATTTTAAAGTGGGATATTTAATATTTCTGAGATTATATGGGAAAACATTTTTTCTGGGGCCCTTACTTCAAAGGGGCCCCTGGCGCGCGCCAAGTGCGAACACCCCGTAAATCCTCCATTGTCTGTCTCGCTCAAATAAAGACAGATAGGTATCTATCTATTTAGTTAGAAGCGCAGACGGTATCATCCGCGGTTCGATTCGGATTTGTTTTTTCTTATCATTTCATTTCAATCAAGTTTCGTATAATCAGAATTTAAATTTATTTCGGTAGAAAAATATCACAAACATCAAATATTTTTCTTCAGATATGGCATGGGGCTCAAGAGTGAGTTGTGTGAAATACGTCAGTCGCGGAATCGTTATGTATAGGCTTTTCTGGGCAAAGATATTTCTCGATTTTTCACGTGGAAAAATGAGATTCGATAAATGGTAAGCCTCATTTTTCAAAATGCTGTCATTTCATCTTTCAGATCAGATGACTTATCTTAACTCTTTCCATCAAGCGCGGAATTTCCCTCATGTATCATTCTGCACTTTCTTTCTTTCCCTTTCTCATGGTAATCTGCCACATTTCAATATTCTTCTGTAATGTATATTAGCTCATCCTTTCCCTTCCCTGATGTGTTCGTTTTTCGTCATAACGTACTTGCCATAGGTGTGTTTCCGTGGAAACTAGCGGTGCACGGTATTTTTTTGCTTATATTTTTATTCATTTAATTGGGTTGGCATTATTGTTTCCTTTTTTTCTTCCCCTTCATGTAAGCACTTGCACCTTTATTCCTCCTGCAAGTTCTATTCCTTCGAGAGTTTGACCCCCTGTCATTTCATTTTTCTCCTTCTGTAGTTCTGGTTACCATCTTCCAAAATCTGGAATTTTAATCATCGTTTTCGTATATTCTACACGCTTTCTCCAAATTTTTATTCCGTTTATGTTATCTTAGCAAATGATGAGGAAATATTTGGAATACGAACCGAAAAATATCATCTATTTTAAGAGAACTTCAGTTTTTCTTAATATCTATTGCATCGCATCACCAAGAGCTCGCTCGTGCCATTTACTTTCGCGCATACGCAATATACAGAAGAAGTATTATAATCGCGAGAAAAACACCGAATTCGTGATTTTGACGGAAATACGCATTTTTGGGTGTCCTTGAGTCCAAAAATTATTCTTTTCTTTTCACTTACAAAACTCTTTGAATGTCCGTAAAGAAAATAGCGTTATAAAGTTCTTTTCTTCTTCATAAATAATCCATTTTCTTCCTACTTAAAAATATTGAATGCACACGAAAGGAAATTAAACGTATTTTGTGAGATTGTTTTAGTTGGCAACAGTGACTAAGTAACCATGCAAGAAATTTTCAACTTTTGAAGTTCAACTCGAATTAAGACTTTCTTGTTTGATTTTCTTGATTACGGCTTCTCATACGATAGAAATGTATAGGAATAGAAATACTCTACTGTACTACTTCTACAAGTTTTATTTGAAAACTATTTTGAGCAATACTTTCCTACATATGAGCAAAAGTTCAGTTTTTGTCACCAGTAAAGTGATCACCTGTTATCTTACGTGACTTATTTTTGTTAATTTATTATTGTGTTTGAATGTAAGTCCTTAATATCGAATTTTATGAAAATCCGATAGGTAGAAGCCAAGAACGAACATGCGGATGGACGGTCGGACAGACCGAAGCTAATAAGCCAGAGATGGCAAATACATGGCACGTGTGCCAGAAATGGCACGCGTGCCAGAAATGGCGCGTGAGCTTGTATTTTCTGTAAAAAGAGTTGACTAGTGGCACGCCCAAAAATTTTCTGATGGTTCACACTATTTTCTTGGCGCGCGACTCAAAACGATTTACCATCCCTGTAATAGGCTGGAAGCGAAACGCGCCTAAAAAGGAGGCCATACACTCTATTCTATAAAATCGACAGCTGCAAGACGAGAAATAAATCTTTTTAATGATTTGTAAGTTTGACGATAACATTGCGGTTACTTATGGTAAAGTAAAGTCGCAATTAGTGAATCTTTCTCGGGTTTCACACCGGGTGATGTCTGGAATAGAATTCGACGTTTCGGCGTAAGTCAAATGCGCCATCTTCAAGAAACCTGAATGGTTTCCTGAAGATGGCGCATGTGACTTACGCCGAAACGTCGAATTCTATTCCAGACATCACCCGGTGTGAAACCCGAGAAAGATTCACTAATAATATTCCCCGGGATAGTTTTAAATCCTCTTTTAAAGTCGCAATGTAACACAAATTGTAAATTTAGTTTTTTATTTTCATGATGTTCTAAAATTACTGCAGTTATGGGTTTCCAACTTCCACTTAAGAGTGACAGCAAATCATGTTTTAACATATACAAATTAAACTAGAATCTTTCCATAGCTATAGGTACTATAGCATGTAGCAGGAATCGACAGCGTTTTTCTTTTGGGTGCCAGTCTTCATCAACATTCGTAACTCGTGACCGACCGCGCGTGCCACCTTTAAATTCCTTTTGTCTGTAACGCTTACGAAAAGCGGTTCTTATATTTTAAGGAATCGTGAATGTAGTACCATTAAAATACGAAATAAAATTGAAATAAAAGTGAAATTCCTTTAAGAAATACACACTCTTCGTAGTTATTCTCTGAAATATCCTTCCACTTAAAACCTCTTCACGTGCCACAGGTAACCGATCCCTGGCCTATAGCATATGATCTCCTTTTACATTCTCATATACGAAATATATTGAGAAAGTATTGTTATCGCGAAAAAATTCGACCTCGAGATTTTGATGGAAATACACGTTTTAGGTGCACCCGAGTCCGAAAAAGTGGTTTTCGCAATGCCGTCGGTCGGTCTGTCTGTTGGTGGCTCTAGAGCAGAGGTTCCCAAAGTATGGGATTCGCGAGATCACTCAGGGGGTTCGTGGCAAAAAATTCGGTAATGGCGACCAATGTTGCTTAATTAATTTAGTCCTTGTTGAATATTTTTAACAATTATGCTACTATTTTGTAAAAGTTCTGTATTTCGTCTTTGCAAGCGATTAGTTAAAGGAATAGAAAGAGACGACGCACAAATTGATACTTTTGTTTAAACTATCACTGTTAACATAAAGGTTAAGGAGGAACGTTGAGGCAATTATCCACGTAAATTGTACTTGGTTACTGGAAGCGGTCCGAAGCGAGTACACAATGTTATGTAATGGACCGAAATTGAGCACACACTCTAGCACACAATAGTATAAATCTCTACTTTGTGCTACAAAATGTGCTCAGTTTCAGTTATCCTACATACTTTCGCATTCTTTTCATGCCTTAAATCAGTTGGTGTTTTATCCTCACGGTGTAATCTTACTCCCATGAACTGATGTTTTTCTTTAGCATTTACTTCTTGGTTTTGCGTTTTACTGTGTTTTCTGTTTGTGTATTTAGTTCATGCATTGAATATTTCCTTTTATACTGTTCGATCACATTTTTATCTTTTTAAAACTTAAATTTTTGAATCGTATTTAACAATGCATAAGTGGTTGAAAACGAATGTTGGTGTTGGAAATACAGAAAAGAAACGTTGTCAGGATAGAGAATCAGTTAGTAAGAAAAGAAAGTACAATGATGATTATATAATGTTTGGTTTTACGTCTACTGGGGATCAAGGTTGTCCACAGCCAAGGTGCGTGATTTGTGACGAAGTTTTAGCCAAAGCAGACTTAAACAGGGAGATTACAATTTTGTATAAGCTTTAAATTTTTTCTGTTCTTTAAAAGTCATGTTGGCATTTCTATACGGGTATATTGTTTAAATATAATAATGATTAATATTTACCACACCCTATATATGCCTAAACTATATAATAATTGATTTTCCTTATAATAGTGTTGCTTTTTCTATAAATTATTATAATAAGGATTTTAAAAATTCATATATGTTAATTAATGGTTTACGAATTTATCATCCTAGTAAAAACTACCAAATTGTAATATTTAAATCGACAATAATTCTAAACATTATAACGAAATATCTTCAACTACAAAATTTAAATACTAGTCTTAAATTTATTTGTTGGCTAACGACACGCATATTCTCAAATGTACGGTCTGAAAAATAAAATCTTGTAGACTCGCCTTGCTTTAGATCTCGAATTCTTAATATTTCTCCCATTTTTTAATATGCAAATAAAATTTAAGCTGTCTTACTAGTAAAATTAACGCAGAATACGAAAAGTACAACTAGAAAGAGGAAATAATAATTTCAATTAAATATTGTATAGTTAACTAAATAAATACAAAATTGGTTATAACATATTTTCCTTAATGATTTATACTAATTGTAAGATAAGAAATGTAATCCTTGAAAATTTGAATTTTAAGTAGGGGGTTCGCGAGATTCGGATCTTCATAAAAAGGGGTTCATGGGGTCAAAAGGTTTGGGAAACACTGCTCCAGAGCCTATGCGGTAGAGCAAAAATGAATGAAATCTCGTACTTAGGCATTTTATCATACAGAATAGGAGGTACGTATGAAGAAATGGTTGACATTGCTCAATAATTAACGGAAGTTTATTCCACACATTTTTAACAATAATTTGATTTTCTCAAAAACGGCTGAACGATTTTGACCAAATTTCGTACAGTTGCTTGAGTTTACGTCTTCAATAATACTGCATAGTTAATATTTCTCAAAAAATAAGTATAAGGCTAGTTTATTCAAGGCATCTTTAACAACAATGTGATTTTGATCAAATTTCATACAGTTACTTGAGTTTTCATCTGAAATACTACTACAAATTTCATATCTCTCAAAGAATAAATATAAGGCTAGTTTATTCTTGGGCAGCTTTAATAACAAATGGATTTTTGAAAAAAAAACGGCTCATACGATTTTCATTAAATTTCGTTTAGTTATTTAAGTTTATGTTTATAACGATTCTAGATAGTTCATATTTTTCAAAAGATAACTAAACGACGCATTAGTATATGAGAAAACTTGTACAATGTATGTTGTACCGATTTTTTTTATTAGCAGACCCTGTAAATATCCCATTTACCGTATGCCAAAAACCGTACCGCAATATTATTTCTTACGAAGTTAAAAGACATAAATTAAGGGTCTATACCTGACCCATGTATAACACGGGGGATACACTCTGAAAAAGTGGCGCGTGAATCCTTGTCATGTAAACCCGGCTCTACATAGTGAAAGGAAGTTTCTTCCCATTCCCCTTCAGGCACCCTCCTCCCTTCTCGGAATTACCGAACTCTTCTTTGATACACATATATAGACAAATACACCGTTGTTGCCGTTTTTATAAATTTGTACGCAATGCATTCTGACTCTCAGAAACGGCATTTCCTCACTTATGAATCTGGAATCTCACATCTCAAATCACACTAAACCATGTCAATGCGAAGCACAGTCAACCTTATCTGAATATTTGACGTTAAAAAACAAGCCGTATTGTTGCGAATCCGCGTTATAGGATACTGGTGAATGTGTGCTTGCATTCTGCAAGCATTTTCTCTCACCTTAAAATAAAAATAAAAGCCAAAAAATAATTTCAACGCATAAATTTGCATCTCGGCTCCGAATTACGTGTTTTTCTGTATTGAAAATATTAGGGTAAAAACATCGCTAAAATTTATAATTATAAAATATTTATAGGTTTTTAGCATTTGTTACGGATACCTCACATTTATGCTAAATTTCATGAATGTAGCACCTCGAGAAGTGCATTTATATGAATTTCATTGTTTAAAATTTAAGAATTTTAACGGCCACAATATAAAACTTTTATGTAGTAGTTTGGGCCAGACATTAGTATCCTCCTATATCCTATATATATCCTATATCCTCCTCTGTAAGAAGAGTGCTTATAGAATGATAGGTAAAGTGACCATCCCTGCTGTATTTTACAGAACAGTCCTGTATTTCAGGACCTTGTCCTGTATATTTTAAATTATTATACAGGACGCCCAAATGTCCTCTATTTTCGTCAAATGCCCAGTAGAAATCCTGCATTTTCTAACTCGAAAAAGTTTTAACGGATGTATTGCAGTAAGACAAATGTCGCAAAAATTGTTCATATTATATTCTCGATTTTGGTCAAAATCCAAGCTCTCTTTCCTATTTTGATAGAAATATATCAAGTGCACACGGAGTTATTCTGATTGTTGAGCGTCTGAATGTTGATTGGCATATGAGTATTTTTATTTACGTGATAATAATTTTTTCCATAAAAAGTGTTTTAAATAGCGATTCACAAAAGGAATATCCCTACATTAAGAAAACTATTTCCAGCAGTGATACTAAATGTGAGAAGTGTTTTTTAACATTTTCAGTTGCTAATGGTTTTGATGTATTGTATTTTCGAATAAAAATATTGGAAAAAACTAAATATGTCCTGTATTTTGTCTTTCAGAGAATGGCCAACTTAGGTATAGGTGTACCAAAATGTGCGACCTCGTGCGTGATATTTTAGTTAGGCTGCAAATTAACTTGTGTTCTCAGATATTCTCGTTGCACAATATAGTCACATTGCATGAATTTTCGTTGTTAAAAACAAACCGGGTTGTAGTTAATCCGTTTCATACAGAGTGGGACAAAAAAATGTACCCGATTTAAAGATGAAATTACAGGATAACCAATGATAGGATTAAATATTAAAGTAGATAAAGTGATAGATACATCTAGTGATAGGTTTTTATTTCGCATTCCTATAGCAGTTAATTTACATTTTCTTAAAATTTTGAATTCATTTCATTCACATTTTTTAGCCCGCCCTGTGAAATACCGTGTTATACTCATCAAACGCCCTGTTTACTTCACTTAGTTCCGAAATATGTCGTGGCACCGCAAAACATAATAATAATAACAATAGGAATTTATAATATGGAACACGCAATTTAATTGTTTTTCACATATATTTCCCCATAGTCCATTATTCACCGTTTTGAATGTCCGTAAACAATTCCGTGCCAGCTATAATTAACGCGATCGTACTCGGATCTTATAATGAATAAAATGAACGTTCCCTGACGTGTGGTGGGGTATTTTTTCTTTTTAAAGGGCGCTCACCTGCGGTGCGAATTAATTAGTTTAATATCATTTCCCTTCGTCTTCATTTAAAATGTTTCGGTAATGCTCATGACAAGGTAAAAAAAAAGAATCTCATTAATGAACTCTTTCCAGATTTATCGTTTGTTTCGCGTTACGCTAATTAATATCATTATGGCGTCCTTGAGAGGATAAAGCCCTCATTGATTTTGTGTATTGAAAGCTAGGTCCGCTACCAGTGTGTTTGACAAACACTGCCGCCTATTAAACGTAATTTCATTATAATTATTTTATCGGTAAAATATGATATACATGCGTAATATTTAACTGGGTGCTCTTTGCTCATTTTTCCATCAACGAAATCAAAAATCACTAAAAAAGTGACTTATCGTTATCTGTTGCTAAGGATTTAATGGTTGTTAGTGTGGTTACTGAGTCATGTTCGAATTATTTCCAGAATCCTTATTTTTATATGTTATTTTATGGAAATAACTTTTGGTAGCGTCAAATGGGATATTATTCCTCTATTTGAACACGTCTCATTTGGATTTTGAATTCCAAAGATATTTTCTCGAATATTTCTCTAAGTGTAATTAAATACAGAGCAAAGTAGGAAAAATCAAAATGAATTTCAAAATTATGCCTTCAAGCTGGTAATTTATATTATCCCTGTTAGCTTTTCAAAGGGGAAGTTTGAATATATACTGCTATTTCCTGCACTTATGTTTATTTTAATTTTGAGGAAAAGGTAAATATATGGCTCAAATATTGAGGTTTGAATAAAAAAGAAATCTAGGTCAGAACACGTGTATGGACAACCGCTGATGAGGCGGGATTGCTAGATCAGTACACGTGTACATCCTGTTTCTCCAAATATTACTATTAAGTAGGATTTTCCGGGCTTTGTACTGTTTACTATTTAGGGTATCGCGCGTGTTGTGTTGTTTGTGGTTTCGTTTGTCATTTTTCTGTTGAGTGATATTGTCCATTAATTGCACGTGGCGCTCGCGTCTAATGAATATTTTCATATATAGTCACGAAGCAAAATAACCATCAAATTCCTTGCTATTATAGATACGTTCCAAATTAAATTTTAATCACTAGCAGATTAATAATTTTGCGATAGTATAATCGTTTCATTATGAATTATCCCGAACTTTACAATCTAATTTAATTTTAATTAATTTAGTTTAGTCATGTAGGTATTTTTAATCTGACCATGATTATAATATAATATTAGAAGATTTTTCTTTTTATGTGACCGCTATGCGCAAAGCGATCCGTCTTTTTTCGATTTTTACACACGTTAATTGCAACAATTAGCGTGAGTTTAAAACAAACACGCTTGTCATTCTTTTTGACTCGCTGCTGGTGATTTTCTGATAATTTTTTTCTCAAGTTGTCGAATCAGTAACGCAATTTAGAGGGACCAAAAATAAAAATTTTACTATAAAATATTCACGCAGAAAAAGTCTGCCAATAGAATTTACGGAAAACGGAAAATAATGCTCTAATTTCTCTAATTGAATGAACTAGTTCTTCGAGTACATAGTTCTCTTTTTAAAGAAAATGTCCGCATTTTGTTTCTTCCGCAGTCGGTTTTGCAACCTACAATCGAACTTATTTAAGTCGAACGTCTATAACTCGAATTTTCCTTAGTTCGAACGGAATTCATTTTATAGGACAAAACATTTTTAAATGTCGTTTTTCTTCTATAACTCTCATATATTTTTGTTTACCTTTAGGATCGATTTACATAAGTCCCACTGTACGTATATATGTTTTAAAATAGATGGCGCTCTCTCCTTCCGTTTTTCACCTCCTCTTTGTCACTTCTCCTTTAAAAAATAAACATCCTTATATTCGACCTCTCGACTTTAATCTCATCCTGCTACCCCTCCCTCTCCACCTCTCCAGTTGCCTCTCTCTCTCTACCGAATTCAACCCACATACATGCACACGCTGCCGATGATGACGCCGCATCAATCATCGATTTGCACTGGGTCGCACCCTTGGCATTTTTTTTTCGCCGTCGCCAAGGATACCGCTGGGGGAGGGCAATATTTTCTTCCATAGATAGCCTTCTCTTCCAACGTGGGAGGGTACGTGCGCGCGTGTGAATTTTTTTCTCTGTGAGTGTGCGCGCGCGTGTGAACTTTTGTGCGCGCGCGTAATGTGTGCATGTTTTTGAGTGCCTTCGCGAATTTATAGGAAACACCAACCCATTTAATTCAATGAGCAAAAAAGAAATTACATTAGATGTTTGAATGCGTAACTTTTGTAGTAAAAAAAAACTCGGAAGGGAAACATCGCCGTTATGTCTGGAACTCGAGTCGTAAATTTCAATAAAAAAAGAAATTTAACTTTGTTTCCGTGTTATGTTATTTTTATTATATCATTCCGTGTTTGCCTTTTTTATCGCGTGATTAATGGATTTGATAACTTAATAATCTCCCTACCGTTCCAACATCTTCCTTCCTTGTCGCGTTTCCTTTGTTGGCATTATTTTCGCTAACGAGGCGACCCATTCAGTGTCTACACGTTTTCTCCTCGAAATTCTTTTAGCATTGTGGGTATTCTATCCTTAAGTAGCCTTGTCTCTCTGTTAAAAAACAGGGAGTTCGTAAAACACGCTTATGGAACCTGTCTATACTGCTCAGGGCTTTGTGAATAAAGTCATCTCGCAAAAATACAGGAGCATAGAAATGTGGTAAAATGATATAGGAAAAATAATGAGATATTAATGCCAGTATACAGCGCCAATACCATGTAGCGGTGAATTCTGTAAACATATTCAAAAGATACGTAATTTACGGCAATAAGGACGACTGTAATCTTCTACGATACAAAGTGATAATTTTATCTCATAATTATATAATAATTTAAATATTAATATATTCTCCACTGATCATTTAATAGCAAGTAGAAACTCTTAAATGTTTCGCGTTTGATCTATTTCTGCATTGGCAAGGGAATTCTTTGAGTTTTACAAATTAAAAGTTGATTGGAAAGAATCTATAGTGATTTCACTTAAATAATCCTGACACCGATTTGGGTCAAGGTTTATAGCGCAGAATAAACAGATTTTCTCCGTCCATCTCCTAGTCCAGTGTTTCCTGAAAGGCACCTAACTCTATATGTAATGAACTGGCTGATGAGCAGACTATAGCAAATCATTTGTTGCTGTATTGCATGGTTTCTCAACAAAATACTATTTTTCAACGAAATAATACGTCAGAATCACTAAATATTATTAGCCTAAAGACGGAAGATGAAGTATGGACAGAACGTTAACATATTTCCACGTTCCTTCACCTATTTCTTCCCATATCCACGAATTCTTAATAACTAGTGTAAAGCCCGTTGAAATATCAACGGAAGATTTATAGATAGATTATTATTATTTTCATTTAAAATAATTAATATCCCACTTTCACATCTGAAATATTTTGTCATATACAATATTTCTAGTGAATATTCTGTTGTTGACGGGCTTAAACTTACAATAGTTGCAAAAATGAATCTCGTACGCCAATCAGGGGTACCACTTTACTGGAGATAAAAAATTAAATTTTCGTCATATCTCGTAAAGTATTGCTCATATCAAAATATTTTTCAAATAAAAGTTGTAGAACTGGTAAAGTAGAGTATTTCCTTTTCTATACATTTTCATCGTAGGAGTAGCCGTTATCGATAAAATCAAACAAGAATGTCTTATATGGAGTTGAACTTAGAAAATTTTTTGCATGGTTACTCCATTGTTGCTAACATAAACAATCTCCCAAACAAACGTTTAATTTCCTTACGTGTGCATGTAATACTATTAAATAGGAAGAAAATGGATTATTTATGATGGAGAAAAGGACTTTAAAACGCTATTTCCCTTACGTACAGGTATATAATTGCTTTCTAATACTCCATTGCACGAAACGCCCCCCATTTGTGATACGTTGTACGCTTTCCTAACTTGTTACCTATTACCTTAAGGGAAATGGAAATTATATTCTGGAGTAGAACCTGTGTCTTTGATCTCGAGTTCGGTATATTAAAACTTTTTGTTGTTATATCAAAATGCTATCCTGAAAATTCTATCAGATTCGGTTCCGTCGTTTGCGAGATATTAAGCTTCAAATAGCATTACATGACAAAGTGACAAAGTGACAAAGCTACAAAGTGTCATTGTGACACTGTCTTTTATTATTGTAGATTTTTCATATATCCTAGTTTTGTGTGTGTCCTTCTGGGGGCTCCGCTGGTATTGATAAGTGCATGTCTTGAACGTACGAGGACATTTAACGAAAGAAGTGTAATTTTTAAAAGTAATTTATTCGGTTTATATTTTCAAACTCTTGAGTTTTTTCGAGCGTCTAAAACTTGGGATAAGCGTGTTCATTATTTATTTTTGAAGCATTACTTGTTCTGATATTGTGTAATTGCACTCTAAACACTTCTGCAATTGGTTTTCCATTTAGGGGGGATAGATACACATTTTTCCCGACGCGATTACTCACTTTAAAAAATAATTATTCGTGTGCGGTTCAATTCCATTTTTATCCATTACACATAGAGTTGAAATAATTATAATTTAATTTCTTCTGCAGTTTCGTTTTAAATTCTGGGTAGAGTTCATGTTTTTTTAGTATCGAGTAATTGGCTTGATGGAGAAAGAGGTAGGAAAAGGTTTCAGCTGATAGACGACTTGAAAAGGAAAGAGAACTATCAAGACATGAAGACTGCGGAAAATATGAGTATATGAAGAACCAGGTTTAACCATGAATAATCACGGACCTGTCTGCGGACATACTACCTTTGATGATGATGAATTTATCGTTGGTATTTATAAATATCTATTGAAATAGGGACTTTGCCTCACCTCCTTAGCACTTCATGAAGGTTTTCACGCTTTTTGAAGAGGTTTTTGCCCGTTCTCAAGATTATATGTGCTGTAGCCACTTGTGTATGTCGCACATTCCTCTCAATAGAGAGCTCACGATAGCGACGCGGAGATATGTGTCCGTATGTACGAATGAATTCTCTGGTAGCGGAGGTGCTGATGCAGACATTCCACGAATTTCCGTATCCTTAGCTAAACAGTAACGTAAGGAACATTTCACTCGGGCGATTAGTGTGTCGTTCTGAATCCCCGTCCACACTGGAGCGACAAGTGTCAACATTTGTGTCGACAGATGTTGACAGATGTATCAGTAACTTGGGAACCAGAGGCGACAACAGGAAATTTCGTGTCCAGAAAGAAGCGACATGTTTCTGGTGGCATTTAGGAAGCGACACACAGGGACATGTTTCTCGGTGTTCCTTGAAACATGCGTCGTTAACTGTATTTCGGCATTTGTGTTTTGCACTTCTGGGATGCCACAAACAATCGTTTTCTTTATATAGTTCAAGAAGTTGAATTATTTTATCTTTGGTTCAGAAAGTCATTTTACTACAACAAAAAAAAAACTACTACCTCAAGCAAAATACAGCAGCAACCCCGCACAACTACTGAGATCGAGCAACAGGCGACAACTGGTTACAAAACAAACCGTCCACCCACAAGGACCATTTTGTTTCTGTCGCTGCACGTCCACTCATGTTTCTTGTTTTCCTCTGATCTTTACCGCTCCAAATGGAAACACGCGACAAGAGGAAGCTTTTGTCTCTAGCGGCATAAACACTAAGGAACATCTAGCGACATGAAGAAACAAACAGCAACTTTGTTTCAGAAACATGTCGGAGGGAACAAATGTTGACACTTGTCACTCCGGGGCTTGATGCTGACATTCAGTTGATTCTGCAAAGAAACAGTATTGATGTACAATAAAATGGCGTGAAAAGTCATATTTTAAATTTCGAAATCTTGATGAATATTATACACATACACGCGCGCGCAATGCTGGTGTACATCATGTTTTGCATTTTTCTGTTTGCGGTAAAAATCATCACAGTTTTCAGCGTAAAACATTTTTAGGCATATAAATAATTTGCTTTTAATGGATGCAAATCCATGTATGTAAAATCTAAGAAATTTCCTTATGTGTATTAATTTGTTTCATCTACGTAAATTCACGATGTTGGATTTAGCGTGTTAATTCTTTAAAACCTTTAAAATATAATATTTAATTTGTTAGATTCAGTAGAGATAATGCTTAGAATCTGAAACGTAAGAGGACACCGGAATCAAGTTGATTTTCCCGGCATGTAAAAATATATCTATTGTGCCGTCAATAGAAAGCCATAATTCAAAGCAAATTTTTTCCTACCGAGCAGCCACCGCCCAAGTACTTGAAAAATTGCCTCGCTTGAACCAAATTACTGCTGTCTTGTTTCCATGGTAACGGATGGCTCCGGTAAATGGTCTCGCCATATTGATGAATGGAACGGGTCCCGAAGCAAATACGGAAAACAGAGATGAAAAAACAAAACAGCTTTCGACGCCGTATGTTTTCGAAGATGTCAGTTGGTTTCGATCGCTCACGAAGCGTCGATTGTTTAGGACTTCCGTCGAATATTCCCCAAATATCTCTCTCTTTCGCAGTTTGCTTTTCGGGACGGCAGAAATCGGCGAGAAACGTGGAGTTTTCCTAAATATATACGAGACTTTTCGAGGAATAGTAAGCTACGGCGTTATTTTTTCGTAGCGCATATTATAACAATCTTGTTGAAATTCTTCATGGAGCGATTTTTTAGTAAGCGTGGCGCTATAATTGATCCTTACGATTGTTTTAATCATAAAATTTCATTTATTCGTCTCACTAGATTGCGTTTCCGAAAGACGTTAAAAATCTTTTTGCCATAATATTTTATTACCGAAATAAAAATGACAGTGATAAAAGTTACAAATGTATAACTGTGTTATTGAAATGTCAAATTAGTTTGGCGCAGGTATTATGCCTCGCAATTCTAACTAAGACCTCTTAGAAATAATTTATAAACGTCATTGCCATTGTACTTGAAATACTTTATAGGATGGGTGAAGTACAGTATACCTACTCTTTTTAATTGTGAATCGAATAACCAAGGAATTAATATCCAAAATTCTCTGCGGCAGATGGATTAACTTTAATTTTTAAACAAAGCTTTAATACATTTCGGACTTTAATTCTCTCACTGACCAATGCCAAATGTTTAAAAGGTTTTGCTTCTCTGCTAGTTTTTGTTGATATATCGTCCTAATGAAATATTATAACCCAGCATTAACGTAAATTTCCTTCCAGGGAGGTCTTAGTGAACTAAAATCCTAGGAAAATTCATCTTACGCAACTATATAAAACGCATATTTATTCTAGCAACCTAGAACTGAGGATTTACCAAGTAGTCGGCGTGGGTAAATAACCCGAAACAAAGAATTCATTTTTTAATTTAACATTTTCACTGTGCTTACCGCATATTGTCTGTCTGCGTTAAAATTTAACTTCCTCTTTTACTAAAGCTCTCTTTAGTCTGTTACGCTTATAAGTTTGGATTTTTATGAAAAAATTATGTATTTTTCTCGTTTTTATGATATGAAAATAAATTTATTGTAATTTACGCTCCTGGATTTTTTCTTCTGACTTGTACAGGAAGTTTTGTGATAGAAAATTTTTGGAAAGAGTGCGTCCATTTCATGGAATTTTATGGTGTTTTCTTTATAATTTCTAACAATAAGAAATGCTTCAGATTTTAAAGGCTCATCTTGTGGAAATCGAAGCCAAAAATAAAAGAATTCAAACCCAGCTCAACAAAGACATCGTTCAGCAAAAGCCTCCTTCCGACATGAAAGAATTCAGACGTATTTTCGGTAAAAAAAAAGGGAAATTCCGACGAAGAATTTAACCGGAAACTTCGACTCCGTTGTTTTTTTGCGTCGCTAACTAACTTGAGAAAAGATGAAGAAGGAAATTAATTAATGATTCATCCGACTACATTATAAAATATGAGATATTAAATAAAAAAACAAGTTCCGATGGACAAAAACGAGAGGGAAGGAAGGATATGGAAAATCCGTTAAGTACCTTGTTTAAGTGATCCATGGAATCTAAAGAACTATAGACATTTTCCTCCGTCTGTTCCGTGACGATGGATGAAAGTTTTCCTTCGCGACGACTTTTTGTTTAAGTCTATCGATCCCCGAAAACTTTTAGGGGCACTTTGTCATAACGTGCGGTGGGACGCCAAAAGGGTTTTATTATTTTTTAAATTTTTAATTACCAAGAGAAAGTTCGAGTAAGCCGGATATTTTTTTATTATTGTTATTGTTTTGTCCCCCCCCCCCCTTCAACTCTGGGGCTTTTGCGGTTATTACTTGCGGCGTCGACTTTATGAAAAAATGATAATAATCGTAATTTCTCCCAGTTTTTGAAAAAAAGATAATAATATCGCGCGGTCCCTTTCATTAAACTGGAAATGTTTAAATTTTTATGATACGCTGATAAATTTGACGTGTTTTTTCTAAAGATGGTTTGGAAAGTATTGAGGCCGTGATTTCTTTACGCGACCGGATCGTGTCACCGTTTTTGCACGGTAAATAGTGTAATTTCCAGTAAAAAATGAGTTTTTAGAAATAAAAAGTATTAAATAAAATTTTAAAACACTTCCCATTTTCTCTCCCTCTCCCATGAAAAACGTGGCTCTCTCTTTCTCAGTGTGACGGAATTACAAACATAACTTGATATTTATATAACTGGATTATTTATATAGATAGATACGAATCTTAAACCTCCAGCGGTGCATATAGTTCATTGCGACAGAATTTCAGACAAAGATCATTAGTTATATAGGTATCTCACTGTTTTTCAATCTTTAACACGTCCCTGACATTTGTCTTTCTTATCAGTTCCAAGTTTAATTTGCAGGCATCGTTTTGCTTTTATATCACTTTAACGCCAGCGCCTCTAATTTTCCGTTTTTTCTATTTGTTAATAAATATTTAAAGATCTTCCGATCCATTGGGAGTGATTTGGAAGTTAAAAGTAATAGTAATAATTCAACTTTGCGTTGCCTTTCAAATTTAAAAAGTCCATATGTAGAGGATAACTGGGATAATGTGGATTTTATTACATAATTTACTCTCTAGCTTTCATATTTATTGTGGATGCATAAAATACTTCGCTATTAATTAGTCTAGGTTGTTGATTTATGTGTGTGTGTATACATACATATATATATATATATATATATAGAGCTTACTAGCAGAAATACCCGGCATTGCCCGAGGAAATTTGGTTCAAATCTGATCGGAATTCTTGATGAGAATTCACTCGGTCGCCGTTTTGAATAAAACGGGTAGAGAGACACAAAAACCACGTATGAAATATTTCTGGGAGCCCTCCACAATCGTACCAAATTTGATTCAAATCAATAGTAGGACGGGATAATACGCGTAGTTTAATCAGTCCCCGCCGTTCAATTACCGATATGGAAGTAGTCGTTTCCCACCTTTCTCACTGTGTATAAGATGTAGAGTTACCTGTTCTTTGAGAACAGGAAGTTTATGAGAACAGTTATTTTATTGAACAGTTCTTTATGACCCATCTCTAGTGTTATGGGCTGCCATTAGCATTAGCATACAAAGTCATTTTTCTTTTTGAAGAATTAATACAAAACATTTGGGATTAGAAAGTAACCTACGGCCTTCCTATTTGTGAAGAAAGTATCTGTTGAAAGTTTGATTACTCTAGCTTTAACGGTGTGGAAATGTATATATGCATAAACAAACAAACAAACTCATAAATATGTAGGAGATAATTAGAGGTAATTGGATTTATCATGCCTAGACAATATGTTTCGTTTTAATTAGGCACGTAACGGGGATAATAGATAATGCTTTACCTCTTGTTATTTCAAGAAATTCCACGGAATTCTTCAAAATAATAATTAGCTATTAAAAGATGGTGTTTTTATGTATATGATTACCGAAATTATACGCAACTTTAGTTTTGATTGATTTTTTTGTTTTTAAAGCCATGTTTACTGGAGGATTGAAATTTACCTCAGTCATATTTTTTTAAGGACAATTTTCTGTACGTTAGTTTATCTCTTGGTGCGTATTATCTTCGTTGTTAGGAATGCGGTCGAGTTTCCGTTCGCAGTACACGATGTTTTTTCCTTGTTGCTTTCCCGGGTTTTTGAGAATCCCCTGAGGAACGCCATTTTAAACGAAAGGATGCATCCTTAGTTCTAAATAGAGTTGTCTAGTTAGGGGTCGGCGTTGAAGGGCCGTGGAAACGGTAGAAGAGTAAGGGACCCTTCCTCTTCTTCCATCCCCATTTTCTACCAGAAGCGCGTGGAAGTATTTAGCCGGGAGGGACAACTGCGCTCTTCGACAGGGTCGTTTCCTAGGTAACCGTAGCTCCAAATATTACTCCGCGATATTTTTGCCCTATATAAGTTGACATTATATATTAATGCTTTGTACTCCTTTAAAGTAGACAGAAAATTAATTGGTTAAAACAAATATTAGGCACAGAATGAGTAATGAAAGCGGACGAAGGTTCGAATATGCAAGGAGAACATTTTTAACCTTCCAATAGTAACGCTACTTAATCTTTAACTATAAACAATTATAAGTTTTCCGTCTGTTTTGTGGACACTTTCATTCAACTTTTTCATAGATATTTCTTTGGAGGAAAAATCCTAAAAACAATTAAAATAATGATAGGTAATTTTACTCGCTCGACTGAATTGAGATATGTATATAATATTCACGTTGTGAATATTTACATCAATACATTTTAAAAAAAGTAGATTAAAGTACAACATTGTAGCCTACCACTTACGTTTTTTTGTGATTTTATGAATACATACTTCAACTTGCTTGACCAGCTTTCCTTTAATAATTCCAATTTTTCATCGCTCACACAATTAATATGGCGAATTTAAAGGCGTGCGCGGCAGCTGCTTCAGCGGTATTCGATGGATTTATAAGAAGTTGAACGAATTTTTCGCGCTTTATTTTACGACAGAAAAATTATCGGAAACGGATTATATTTTAAATTTTTTACCTTAAGTTTCCTTTATCTCACTAATTAAAAACAAATTTTTATACCAGAGTTCAGTGAACCGCTCTCGAAAAAGAACGCCGGCAATGGGGATTGACGGCTTCCGTGCGATCCTATACACGCTATCGTTTTATCTAGCAGACGTAAAAGTCAAGATGTATCGACGACCTCACATACACGTAGCAGAGAGGAATGACCGTTCCAGCAACAACTCCAGCGAACGGTGTACGACAATTCAGCGATGTTGATGACATCAAGTTGACTCACCGTAGATTATAAAAGATACACATAAATAATCAGGACGTAAAATATCGAATAAGTACTGAATTTTACGAAACAGCGGTCCACAGTTTTTAGCGGTTTTTTTTACTACATTCAAGCCTATTATCCAACTGTATGTTTAAAGGATGAAAGAGAAATTAAAAAAAAAACTTATTTGTAGCCCGTATTCATACAAGCTAAAATGCGCTTATGTGATCACCCTGTCTGTCCGTCCGTCAGTGTGTCTGCCCATTTGTGTCTCTGCCCGTCATTAGAAAATCACCTTTTTTGTTTTAAGTAATAATTGGGAAATTATTTTTGAATTAGATATGTCTTAATTATCTACGAATTTTCCACAGATTGTATTTTTCGATAGTTCTTATGTTTATCCGATAGGTGGCTTCAAATTCCTAACTTTGAAATAGTATTGTAGCTAAACAACTGAAGCTTAGAGGAGTGAAATTTCAGTGGGAAGTTAGCATATTCTCAGGGGAATATGAACCAGTAGGTCATTTCGTTAATAAGCCTGGTTTATTGTTTCAGTCAATTCTTATCTGCCTCTTCTCCGGATAACGTTTTGGAGGGGGGAAGGGAAGGGTAATTCGGTCACTCTTCACTGTGGTATTACGTCCTCCGGGTTTTGTCTATCTCCTCGTCATTCCTCTCTTTTCCTCGAGCCTATTGTTGAGACTGACGGCGGCGGATAACGTCATGTAGCTGTCTCTCGGAGATGGCGTCCGGCGCCGGGGCATTCTGTCGACACATCCCCTGGAGAGTAGGAAATAAAGCTAAAATGGAATGGCTCTCATACAGGTTCTCATGATTTTAAAGCTGGAAGCTTAACAAAGGTTTTATCCTTGTTACCAGGCGTGAAAAGGGGTTCGTGAATGTAAAAAAAGTGGAGGCGCGCGCGCGGATGGATGACGTCGTAAAGTCAGGTTTCATGACGTGAGACGACTTTGTTAGCTGAAGTAATTTCAGCATGTTTATATTTGGCTTATTCTCTCTCTCCTTCCCGAATTCTTTCGCATTCCGCCCTTAAAGGTTTTATCCTCCTCGATGAGTTTTTTAGCATAACAAGGGACGTAGGGGTTTTTGTGTGCGTTTTCCGCCACATCCCCTCATCTGATGTTTCCACCTCGTATCGTTATGGCGACGGCGTGTTTTTGGGGAGTTAATCGTTGAAATCTCAAGGAAATTAAAAGTTGATTATAAATATTAAGGTTGTCATTTTATTAACTCCTATATTTTTTGTCGTAAAATTTTTGGTAATATTTTATAACGTTTGGTTATTATAATCATTGCTTAATTTATTACACTTAATAATTTTTCTTGGATTTAATCTACATTAGTGAACTGATAATGTAATCTAGTCGTAACCAAAACATATTAAAATCTTTGAAAACTACCAGTCCGTTTCAATAATAACCTGATGAATTTTTGCAACACGTTACCAATTTTACGCAGTTTTTCGACAGCAAAACTTAAAAACCTTAAAAAACCAATATTTCAAAATGTAGAAAAATATTTTGTTGAGAATTAATCCCCGAGGTTTTCGTATTTTCAGAAAGTGGGAATTAGAGAACATAAAAAAATATTCCTTCTTAAAAGTAACCTGTCATGTCTTCGCTGAAACAAACACTGGCTTTTATTCTCCGTGTATTTTGTCTTTTTATAGCTTCCGGGCCCTATTCAGTTCTTTCCTTGCAAGAAAATGCTTGGATTATCTTCATAGTAAATTAATGTAAAGCTTTGGCCAATCTATGTATGTCACCGATTCTTCTAAAGTTAAAAAAGATATATAAAAAATTTTATATTGGGAATGTGGTGGTCTATTTAAAATAGTGTTCATTTTGTACCTTCACCCATTAAGTTTTGTTTTTCCAAAGAATCACTGTGTGGAAACAAACGGACTACAACCAATATCAGTGAAAAAAAGTTAGAAAAAGCGTCAGAAATCGCTCGAAAATACATAGGGCATTATTACTAGGACTCTTTTTTATTCTGTCTCATGGGGTCTTACTGTTGTATTGTCTATTCATTTCTTACGACAAATCTCTCTTCTCACTTCCCTGGTTTTGCAATACTGATAAAAACTTTCTCATCCTCTGCATCTTCATCTTTAGGAGGATCGCTGGAGAGACCTCAATTCCATTGGGAGATCGTCCTCTGCTAACCCCGTTTTCTCCGTTCACCGTTTCTTCTTCGTTCGTTTTTACCCAACACATAAATATATAAATCGTGGTCTGGGAAAATATCCTACACTTCTCCCGTTTCCCCGAAATATGTTTTCCAATGAAGTATTTTTTTGCAACAACAGGGCATTGTGCGAAAGTCCGGGAATATACCAAGTTAATGCGTCATCTTTTGGAACGTCGGCTTGAATGGAGTATCTTGTGTTCTTCCCCTGCAAGGATAACGAGATGATTGTCCCGTATTGAAATACGTAATATTCTTTAGTCTGTGTTTCTCAACCAGGGTTATCAGGACCCTTTTATGGTTCCGCGCGTTATATCTCTGGGGTCTGCGAGTTATGTAGGACACGATGTTTATTCATATCGATAACTCATTTGATTGATATTTTAAAATGATTATACGAGACATTGAATGACAAATGTGTGAACTTTTCATGGGCAGGGGGTCCGCAGAAATTGTGGGATTTCGTGAGGAGGGGTGTCCGCGGCTCCATAAAGATCGACAAAAAACTACTCCACGTAATATTATATTTGAGGAATAATCTGCCCAGATTTAATTAGTTTTCGGTTCAGCACTTCTCTCTCTCTGCGTTATATCTTATCAAACAGTATCATTTAGTATATCACCTTTTATCTCATCTATAAATAACAATAAAACAACATTACAGAATACATTAACGTGACAGCATTTATAAGTATCTACTTTCTTATATTTAGGATCCACACAAGTTAACGTATTTACTGACTAGTTTTAATTTCTTAAAATCATTTCATCTGAAGTTTTTCGTAACTATTCCCTTTTTATCATAAAGTCTTAAGTTCGTATTCTATTCATCCAAGTTGTCTGTCAATAATTTCTAAGTTTCTGAATTTACCATATTTATCTGTGGATTCAGAGTTAATCAGTCTGCTTGTATATATGGCAAAAATATGGAACTTTTGTTCTTTATTTTTAAACGATGAGTACCTGAGTAAACGTTAGGCAGCACCTTTTTCTCGAAAAATTCGTTAACTTCTAAAAGAAGCCATTATTTTCTCAGTTTCATATGGTATTTCAAATAATATTTTCCTCCTTATTCAGTTTGAATTTTTAGCTTTGCGGTCAAAATATACTGAATACACGTCTGATGTTCTATCATTAATCTGTCTAAGCATCTATTACGCCTCGAGAATTTCTGTGTTTGTAAATTATTAGTAAATTCGGCAATATCATTCTATTCGTACCTACTTTCTAGTTTTCCTAATTACAATCCAACCTTTAGAATATAATTGGAGATATCGTTAGGAATTCTATGAGATCATCATAGTTTAAAAGTGATGAGCGCAGGTCCTTTTTTCGATGAGAAACGCAAGTGAAATTACTCAATTCACACGTTAGGAGTAAGAAAGCTGTAGCATCGATTAGTTATTTTACATTTATACTGAGTAACTCGACATTCTTTTGGATTTAAATATAAGAGCAGTAAACAGAAATTACCAAACAGAAGTCAATATAAATGCTATTAAAGTAAAAATTAAATGGAAGATTTCTCAGGTTTACGGGAACTGATTTCTCACGAGTGGCTTGTTATAACGAACATGCAGATGAATCCAGAGGTGCGCATGTTAATAAAGAGAAAAGTTTCCATTTGCCTTATAACCCGTTTTTGTTTTCCACTTTATTAATCTATAATCAATACCAGAATTTTTTCCGTCGTTTCATCCCCATTTATATTTTTGGTTTTTTATAATATCGAATCCTCGAGGATATATTTATTCCGAGATGAGCGTTAAACGCGCAAAAAATACCCATTTGTACTGTTTTCACGAATCTTGTAAAATATTTGCCTTCGACGCTCTTCTTCTTAAAGAACGCTCTCTTCTTTCCCTGCCCGCATTTATACGTGTCTCCATAAACAAAAAATTCGGATCTGAATATTCGAACTGGTGAGAATTTAATGCATGTTTAGCTTCGCGCAGCGCGAATATCTGCGGAATTTCCATATCCATAGGCCTCGTCCGTTTTTCCGTCCCTCTTTCCTTCTCGACTTTTTCGCGTTTTCGTCTTTTGCACAAGAGGGGAAATGCTCTTCCATCTCGCATAGGCCTTTCCCTGCTTTAGGCGAAAATAATGGATTGCTGTCATTTATATTCCATTTCCTCTGTGTTCTCCGCGCTAGTGATTTTGCGAAGAATTAATTTAGCGTGGATGCAACGGTATGTGAAACTACCTGCATAATTCTATGCGTCACAATTTTAGATTAACGAATAATTACTTCAATAAATGAATAATCGTGAAAAGTGTCTTACTTACTCTCTCGAACTTAAGGATGTGATAGAACAAAACGCTATATATATATATATATATATATATATATATATATGTGTGTGTGTGTGTGTGTGTGTGTAGTGTATGTATGTGTATATATATATACACACAAACACGCACTTGCGGAAGAGGAAAGGTAAATAAGGATATTTAGGGCAACTAGGTGTTGAAGGAAACCCATGGAGCACATCTCAGTTGTGTCTCTCTTGTGCAGACGAAGGGATCATCCCTAAAGCTCCAACAACGTCTACAAATGTTTCTCTCCGACACCCCAGCGGCTATCCTTCCGGTAAGTGCTCACCGGCTCTCCTTCAACACCTAGTTGCCCTTAATATATATATATATGCGGGGGTTCCGTGGCGTAGTGGCGAGGGCGTTAGCCTGCTACGGCGCGAACCAGGTACGGTTCCTGGGAAAGTAGGATTGATTCAAGAGATCTTGCGACACTCTGTTAGCGTGTTTAGAGGAGAGCACGCGAATCGGCGCTCCGTCCTTCGGAAGGGACGTCAATCCGTTGGCCCCATTGGTGCTTCTCGTTAAGAGTAGGCTAATGCCGACACCGGGTTTCTCTCCTCACTTGCTTTGTGATTTAGACTGAGAAGTTGGTCGTTGTTTGAAGTCATATATATAATTATGTTTGTGCGCGAATATATATATATATATATCCGGTCGTCAGAGAATTAACCGTAACTTAATTTTACTTTTTAACGTTTTATAAAAAGAGCAAAAGGTGGCAGTAAGTTGTAATTGCTTTTTCATGTATTGTATCGGTAGGTAATAATACGGTTTCAGCCTATTTTTCTTAAAAGTTTGCAGCCACGTCTCTCGTCTTTTTCATACATTTTGGCGAGATTGTCGAAATTACGGCATAACAGCTCCTTTTAGGACAAAATTAACAAATTAAATTCAACAACAAAATGAATTAAATTTCCAGTGTGCACCGAGAGTGATACCATGAAATAATGATGTTTCATCTTCAAAAGCTGGTTTAGAGTCGGAATTAACAGAGTTTTTCAGTTATTATTCCATCGCTGCAAAAGTTTTGCTTTGATGAAGCCTAATATTTAATTAAAACTCGAATAAAAAAAATGGAGATAGAGCCAGCCAACCCGCACAGAGGAGAAAAAGCGGTAAAGGAGCACATTAAAATTTTCGCGGCGGGTGAAAAAGCTTAGACTCGCTTTAGGAGCAGTGCTAAACTCTATTATTTTTCTATTTTTGTCGCATATCGCTTGATAAAACAGGTGAAATTTCAAAATGTATTTTTCAACGCAGCTTTATGAATAAATTGACGTGTTCAACACATGACTTTCTTCATACGTAAGTTGTCAACTGAAATCAAATAAATACTGGCAATAGGAACAATTCAACTTACATGCTTCAGCGCCAACGCTTAAATTGAAAATAAATAAAATTAGAATGAATATAAGTAAATGTAAACATCTATCATTCACAAAGAAATTAAATCGCCAGCATAAAAATTATTATGTTAAAGGAGATTGAGTGTCCCACACAGATCATTGCAAATATTTAGGAGTTACTTTGACTGATCGTTTATATAGATAAAAATATAGATAAAATAATTTCTAAGGCGTACAGTAACTTACACTTCGCAATGAGGAACCTAAGGAAGAGTACGACTACGGCTAAAGGCCACTTTTGGAATATGCCACAAACGTATGGGATCCTCTTGAATTAGGTCAAATAAGAAAGATGGAGTACAAAGAAAAGCGGCTCGTTTTGTATTAGGTAGACATGACAGAAAAGACAATGTGACAGAAATGATCCAAATGTTGGGGTGGGAATCGTTAAGAGAAAGAAGAGGATTATATAGACTAGTCGGTATTTATAGGGTATATACGGGAGATCAGGCTTGTGATGATCTTCGTGGGAGAATGGAAAAACCATATCTTATGGGCATAAATGACCATATGCGCAAGTTACGTAGTAGGAAGCAAAAGACTGATGTGGGTAAATGTTGTTTCATCAATAGGGGCATAGGCGAATGGAACGCTATGCCTGAAGAGTTCTTAAATCCCTTGCCGAAAAAAATGTGAAATTGTTTAAAAATAATCTTAAGAAATATAATCAAAAAGGGCAGTATTAACGTAAAGTGATTGTAAATTCCCGCAAATTAGCTGCTTTGAATTGTACAAGTATATTCTGCATTTTAAATTTTTATTATCTATATCATTATTATATTATTTAATCTGTAGTTGTATTCACTATCACATTTTCTATTCTCCATTTATTTTTCATTTTTTGTATTTTCCTTGACACCTGGCTTTACCTAATTGAAAGTGCCTGTGTAAATAAATAAATAAATTATCACTACCACGCGCGCGAGCTGCCCACTAGCCGTCAATTTAGAAAAAATTGAATATCTCGAAATATTCCTCATATGAAACTGTAGTTCCAACAAAAGTTGTAGAAGAAAATAATATCTACAACTTTTATATATTATATGTATGTTAACAAAAATTCAGTTTCAAGCGAAATATTTAAAAAAATCGAAAATTTGACAGGAGTAAACCGCTACTTTCGGTAGACCGATTGTTATAAAAAAAATTTCGAATATTAAAAATATATATAAAATCTCAAATATAGAATTTTATGCTGATCTGAAAAATCGATTTTTAGTTACAGCGACCACAAAATGTCTGTCATATATACGAGCATACAGACACACAGACATCATCGAGAAAACGGTCAAAACGTGTTCAGATGACCTCAAAACGTGTATTTCCGTTGAAATCTCGAATTCGATTTTTTTCATGAAAACAATACGTTCTCTATACTACGTATATGGAGAAAGTAAAAATCAATCATGTTTTGCTTCTATGGTGAAATTTAAAAAATCCAGGAGGAATTTTCTGTAAAAATTCTTCCTTGTGCCATGGAACAGGTTATTTTGGCTTTATATTACTTTTTACTTTCTCCATATACGTAGTATAGAGAAAGTATTGTTTTCATGAAAAAAATCGACTTGGAGATTTCAACGGAAATACATGTTTTGAGGTCCCTAGAACACGTTTACACTTTTCGGAATTATGTCTGTATGTGTGGATGTATGTGATTGTGGGCGCTTTAACTCAAAAAGTACTTGTGATATTAATACCAAATTTCATATATAACACTTTAGCACGAGCACAAAGAAATGATTAGTTTTTGGACAATAACGGTTAACCGGAAGTCGAGGTTTATTCGAAACCCGATTCGGTTTTTGCGATATTTCTCCGTTACAACATCATTATTGTATATACAACTTAATACAAATATTATGGGTAATTTAATTTCCTACAACTTTCATTTGAAACAATTTTCCATAGCAGTTATTGTTTAGGAATTATTTATAAATAATCTGTTTTTTCGGTTTCCGTCAAATATCTTTTTAAAAACGTTATTTGAAGTCTTCGTGAAGACCAAAGTTGCAGAGAATAATATTTCTTCCAAGTTTTGTTTGAAACAAGTTTTCGTAGAACCATCCATTTCGGTAATATTTAACTTTTTCGAAATTTCCGGTATACAGCGCCACCACCATGTAGCGGTGAATTCTGTAAACATATTCAAACTATAATTGACCCCAATAAGGACGACTATTCTTCCACGATACGAAATAATAATTTTGCCTTATTCATAATAATTTATATATCTATACCCCAAATATGGAGGTCATGTGTTGGCCACATCAGATTTTTTGAAATTACTTCTTAATTATTATGCAACTCATTGACCTGTATTTTAATTACTGTAGATGAAGGTAGTGTTTCCGAATTCAATAAAATTTATTGGCGAAGTGTCGCGTTTACGGATGAAATTTTAAAAGAATTGTATTTGGCTGAGGCACTTCATAAACGTTTCAATGTAAGGGAATGACAACGTTCATTTTGTCCGCTGTTGAAAATGTGTTTGGTAATTCGAATCGCTTCGGCTGGCCGTCAGATTAATGCCGGCATGTGAATCGTAGATGAGCGTTTAGGTCAAGCCAGGTCAATGTAAAATATTTCGCCTTGGGCGTCTAATTTTTAATTGAATATTTGCCAACTTCTCGTGTTGAGAATTAACGAAGAAAGCGAACTTTAATTATTCTCATGCAGTCGGGTATTTCACGTCGAAAATATCCTCGCGTCATATCAACGGCTGCGCAGGATTGACTTAAGGTTTTCAATCGATCTTAGCATACACACAAAATAGTTTAAAACTGTAATAAAAATTTGCCAGACGATGAAATTTTGTCTAGCCAATCATTATTAGTAATAAAAGTCGTGATTTCAGAAGTGGAAATTTTTACATTCTATCATGCACTAGTTATGAATTTTATAAATATTTTAACGAGATTTCCATCGCCCGATAAAGAACGTTTTATCTTAGACTGCTGAAATTGAATTCAATATAAAACTTATAGACATAAATTCATGCATTCAGAAGATGAAAATTGAGAAGGGGAAAAATTCTAAACTTGACCGGGACTCGAACCCGGGTCTCCCACTTGCCGGGTAGTTGCATCAATCATGATCAGTAAGTTAAATTTCCATCATTTCTCTCTTGTCATTCAGATGATCTTGAGAAAAATGTATGGATTTTTCCGGTACTTAATCTCATTGTTCCACTTCTGCACACAAAATCGTAGAAAATGTGTTGCATTCCTCATATTCTGTTGCTCCAGATCAAAGTTAGCGGTTTTATTTTTGAATAATCCGGCCTTCGTTATACATGAATATGTTTACCCTTTTTACAGAGCAAAATCTTGTTTTTATAACGAATCCGAGCCTCTCTGTTAATCTTTTGTTTTCTAAAAGAAAAGTTTCTCCTGCGTCGTTTAATCCCATACTCTTCATAGCATAAACATGCTTAGTCATGGAACCTAATTAAGTCCACCGACGGCTTTGTTCGATCGTTATTAATTCAAGCGATGGCCTGCGTCTAGGATGTTTACGTCACTCCCTGTCTGAGATGATCAGATGGGGAATGTTTCATTAATCCCTTTTTCATCCAGCAAAACCTCTTGAAACGATCACTTAAAATTAAGACTAAAAAATAAATATTCCTGCCTTATGCCTATGTAACAATCTCGGAGCGTTTAAACTTTCAGCGATTAGGAAGGAAACATTTTTTCGCATTATTTGAAGTCTTTAACTTGGGAAAGGAATGTTTGCGCATGAAATACTAAATCGCTTAAATTAAAATAGACTTAGCAGATGTCGGCGTCCGTGAGCGTAAATCCATGAACGCCAGTAATGACTGGCAAAATAGTAAAATATACCAAATTTAAGGGAATTATTTATCAAATAATGCACGTGTATTAGAAAAAGAACTTTTTAATTTTTTTCAAAGTTCGTGGAATTGATTAGTCATTTTATTCCGATTTTCAAGTAATTTGTCGCAAAGTAGAAAAAGAAAACTATAATAAACTCGAAGAAAAAGGTAATGAAATTTTTCTAGGCGAAATATTGGAAAATTCCTTTGGTTAACGTTCTCCAGAGGGCATTATTTATTTCGAGAGGAAATGAAAAGGATTATCCTTCCATTCGTAAAAAGTCAATGAAAAAAAGAGAAAGGCTATAGGATGAAGTATAATGGCGCAATTAGAACGACATTAAAAGTTGAGTTTTCTTGGCAATAAAATTACACCATTTTATGGAAAGTTAATGTTTATGGGTGTCTAGTAAAGTTCCGTTTATTAACCTATATGAAATGGCTTTCTTAAAATAGAAAAGAATTATTTTATCCCAGCGGCATTTTTTTGTATTCTGTAGTGTCGCAACAATAAGATATTTTGTCTAAATTGGCGAAATAATGTCGAAACATGACCATCTAATACTCTTAGGTGGCCACCGTTTTAATTTGCGATTCTTTAATCAGGCTTTGGATAAAATTCCAAATAATTTAAAAATAAATTTTCCTTGTTGATTCAAATTTGATATGAGAAAATGAAATTCCATGTCTATCTAACAACATGATTGCGTCTAGATTTTCGGTGTAATAAAATCCGTTATACGATTTGGTTCGATTTCCTCCACTACCTGATATTGAAAAGCTTTATTTACTGTATATCTATCTGCTCAACTTAAGTATTTTGCATGGAACTGACTTTTATCGAGTGAAATGTCTTAAGAATGCTATAGAATCTGTTTTCACAAGCAATTACTCATGCGCTTGAAGTAACGCGATGCTAGCAATATGACCTATAGCTATTCCATTGCTTTAGTTTTTCATAACTATCCAATCAGTAGAATATTGCTTTATCGTAGAAAGATTTAGAGTTAACTTCACTGTCAATATCTGGATTAATTGGACCGTTGACATGGAAATTTTAGGTTCATATCCGTAAAGGAGAAGATTGAAAAAGCACCTACGGAAAATAAAAAAATATCTACAGATATTAATAAAAGCCGAGAGAAGGGCTATTTCGTTCAAAGAACTGTCTTATCTCTAATTTTTTTTAAAATTCGAAACGCGCACGTTTCACTCATTTCGTCGTATGAGAATTCGCATAAAAGTGTTCCTCATCCAGATTGGCTCGCATCCATAAACAAAACATATCGACAGCATCTTGTTTTCGTCCATTTCATCCCGGTCCCATTATCCCGCCGACAGGGTAACGGATTAAAGCCGTTTAGCATTTGATGCTTTCCTTTCCGAACCTCCCCATACGCCAAAACTGGAAAAGTGTATAAACCTCCCCCTCTTTCTGCGCCATTTTGTCGGTCCAAAAAAAAAAAAAAAAGAAACCCATCGCTTTCGATCGCACTTTTCCGTTATTAGCGCAAATTCCATCTCACCTTCCCAAACTTGACCCCCCGCACCCCTTTCCCCTCACAAATATACCTCCCATTCCCATCTCAATTTCCGCGAGGGCGATCCCTTCCACACAATATCACGCCGGGCGATCGGATTTGCGAGGAGATGAAACCAGAGATTAGCGCGGGCGCGCCGAGATTCAAACCGTGCGACCCCTTGCTCTCTCTCCCTTTCTCTCTCCCCCCTCCTCACCCCTCTCTCTCTCTCCCCCCCTCCCCTCTCCTCCCCTCCCCCCCTCTCTACATCCCTGTCTCTCCCTCCCTCTCTCTCTCTCTCTCTCCCCGAGAGATCCTTCAGGATGACCAGCGTGGCAATGGATTCCAATTTGATTTCCATCGAAGCTCAGGCGACGGATACGTTCCGAACCAAGGATCGCTTCTAAGTCATTAATTATTCATCGTTCCCTCTCTCTCTCTCTCTCTCCATACTCCCAGTGGTGTAATGGAAGCATGCGGTTTGGGAAGGAGGACGTCGGAGGAGGAGTTTGGAATGGTGCACAGGCGGAAGGGATATGGTGCCGGAGGGAGGGGGGGGGTGGGAATGTTTCCTCATGCGATTAGATTGCGGTGGAGAAAGAGGGTGCGTGTGTTCCGAACGGATGGGACGTTGGGAGGAAGGGGGAGGAGGAGGGAGGGAAAGGGAGAAAAAAGTGTGTATAGTTCCGGTTGGTAATGCGGTATCCATTTTGTCAAGAAAAAAATAGTCGAGGGGTGTATCGGAATGGCGGGATTGGGGGGCGCTGATGAATCGCGCGCGCGCGCGTGATTACTGGGTGGGTTAGGTGGCGTGCCATTAACCCCGCATGTCTCGGATCACGTCAGGAGTCATGTGGTGTGGGTTTGAACCCTCCCTGATACTTCAACAAATGCTTTTTCGCGGTTATCGACCTGAGTTGAGAGGGAATATATCGGATGCTACTGAGACAGTGGAAGAATATTATTATCTGTTAAGTGGTTTTTTTTGGAAGATTAACTCACTCACAGTGGCCATTTTTGGGTGGTGAATTCTTCCGCGACCAACCCAACCATGCCTGCATTTTTGTGGAATACGGCGCTGTGAAATCTGGCGTAAACATCGTAAACGATACAGAAATGTACAAGGGATACGATGTCTTCAATCTTTACGGCAAAACGCGTCAAGGACTATATACAAAGGTTTTCAAATTATCATGATGTGATACCCACTGCCGAAGGCAAACTATCATGACCTAATATTACATCCTGCCAACTTAACAGATTGGCTGGCATCGTTGGGACAAAAATGACCTTTACATGATTATTACTTGCGTTTGTAGAATGATTACGAAATTTCAACATTGACTGCCATCACCAAAATAGTCCAAATGTCTGTTCAACAATATATTCTATCTTTATCAAATACATGAAATGAGTGCACTTCGTATAATATAAATGAAATAAAGATATCGGGCCAGTATTGACCCGACAATGCCAATTAAGTGGATTAAAATGACGATACCATTAAAGGGTTAAAAATTTTCAGAGCAATAATTGAACTGCCTTATTATCATAAAATTTCAGTAATCTTCTTCGTACTATTTAAAAAATTTAACTCCCAAATTAGAAAATTTTCCGTCAGCAAAATAGTCAGATCGTGCGCTCTCGAGTCCCGACCATTAAGATGGCTACATTGTAACCGAAATCCCTATCGGCCCGATATTTCTCTACGCATACTGGCTCCGGAGATTTTTCTCGGTTTTTACTTTCTCCATACGTAGTAATGGGAAAGTATTGTATTCATGAAAAAAATCGACTTCCAGATTTCAACGGAAATACATGTTTTGAGGTCCCTAGAACACGTTTAGACTATTTTCGGAATGATGTGTGTGTGTATGTTATTGTGGGCGCTCTAACTCAAAAAGTACGTGCCATATCGTTACCAAACTTCATATCTAACACTCTTACATGAGCACAAAGAACTGATTAGTTTTTGGATAATAAGGGATAAACGGAAGTCGAGGTTTATTCGAAACCCGATTCGGTTTTTGCGATATTTCTTCGTTAAAACATCATTATTGTATATACAATTCTATACAAAAGTTATAGAGAATGTAATTTCCTACAGTTTTCATTTGAAACAATTTTCTATAGGAGTTATTGTTTAGGAGTTATTTATAAATAACCGGTTTTTCGGTTTCCGTTAAATATCTCCTTAAAAACATCGTTATTGGTAATCTTCGTAAGGACCAAAGTTGTAGAGAATAATATTTCTTCCAAGTTTTGTTTGAAACTAATTTTCGTAGAACCATCCATTTCGGATATATTTCGCTTTATCTTAATACCAGTATACAGCGCCAACACCATATAGCGGTGAATTCTGTAAACAGTCAAAATATACGTAATTTACGGCAACAAGGACGTGTCTTCTTTTACTATACGAAATAATAATTTTGCCTCGTAATATTATTCATAATAATCATGTGTTGGCCACATCAGATTTTTTCTACATAAAAAAGAAAGTTGACGATTTCCTTATCCTTTTTAATGGTGTTATTACAGAAAATTTAACAAGGATTATATATATTATTTTATCATTTTAGCTTTTAATGTAGGTTAATTTCTGATGATATTTAGTACACCCCGAGAAATAATGAGTAACCTCTCATTCAATAACTCTAGTCATTATTTAAGATAAATACTAAGATACACGGAAAATACTCTGTGTGGCAATAACTCAATTTAATAAGATAGCTTTTTAAGCGGATACTGTAACGTCTAATACATTTTGTAATTCTAACAATAAGTATTCAGATGATGTTCGTGGAGAATGAAAGAAAAATTTCATGTATTGTAAGCAGATGTATTAAAAGTAATTATAGAGGTATACTGTGGATTGTTAAACAATGTGCGCCGCATTATGTTAGCAAGGCCTCATCTTGTGAAGCTTTAGCAAGGCTACCAGATTCTGAGGAAAAAATGAACGATACGCGATTTTTTAAAAATTTTACCCAAGAGCTTACTCTTAATGTTTTTTCCAGCCATAAGACGAGATCGCTGTATGTAAAAATCTTTCATTCTGCTGTAAATGACAATGAAGTTGATGAGTAATATGGATGCTTGCAAGCCTCAACCTAGCCCAAATAAAGTCATCATCCATCTAGGGCAGGGGTCCCCAAACTACGGCCCGCGGAGTGATTTAATCCGGCCCGCCAGCCTTACCCAACCCACACACACCCCCCTCGAAATAATTCGCACCGGCGAAATTTCTCGATAACCACCCTCCCCCCCCTCTCGATACAATTTGTAACGGTGAAACTTCCCGATGACCACCCCTCCCCCCCCCCCCTCCCCCCTGGCCCGCGCTGTCGTACATAAAGCCTAATATGGCCCTTTCAACAAAAAGTTTGGGGGCCCCGTATCTAGGGAAACAAGTACGTGACGATTTTATTCGGTTTAATTGAATGCGATAGGGATAGGCGTCGCAGAGGTGACAAATCCGTTGTCATGGCTGCGCCAACCAAGATAGTGGTTGTTCGTTACGCCACATTGTGACCAAGGCCTGATTCGGCTCTTGCCAGGAATCCCGACAAGGGGGAGGAGATAAAGAGAGGGTTTTGGTGGGTGGTTGAGAAAGACCTGTTCAGAACGGTCCGGTGAGCAAGTCGGTTGTGGAAAAGGGAGGAGTTGAGGTGGAGGGGTTTGGCAGGCCGGAGCCCAGAAGATGCGTGGGGGCTTGAATGTGCTCCAAAGGTCCGGGAGTGGCGTGACCTTTTCCATTTATGGATAAGGGATTGGATGGGAAAGTTCCTTAATGAAAATATCTGGGTGGGGAAGAGGTTATTAAAACGGGGAGGTTTATTCCTTTTTTTCTTTCTCCATTGCCGTTTTTGCCTAACGAGTGGGAATGGTCGGCGTAATTTTTTTAAAAAGGGTGCGCAGGATTTTAGGTTTTTTTAAAAAAAGTTCCCACTAATAATAATTTTTTAGATCAGAACAGATGTGATAGTGTTAGCGGAAAGGTTTTCGTGCTCCGGGAAGCTTGATGTTCCGGTAAAGAAATTATGTAATTTTATGGTTGGGTCGGTGAGGAATATTTTGACAAGTAGCAAAAAACTCTAGGTAATTAACTTTCGCAGAAATGTCCAAGCTTTTTACTTTCTCCATACGTAGTAATGGGAAAGTATTACGTTCACGAAAAAAATCGACTTCGAGATTTCAACTGAAATACACGTTTTGAGGTCCCTAGAACATGTTTAGACTCTTTTCGGAATGATGTCTATGTGTGCGTGCGTGTGTATGTGATTGTGGGCGCTCTAACTCATAAAGTACGAGCCATATCGTTACCAAACTTCATATATAACACTTTAACATGAGCACAAAGACCTGATTAGTTTTTGGACAATAACGGTTAACCGAAAGTTGAGGTTTATTCGAAACCCGATTCGGCTTTTGCGGTATTTCTTCGTTAAAACATCATTATTGTATATACAAGTCTATATAAAAGTTATAGAGAATGTAATTTCCTACAACTTTGATTTGAAACAATTTTCTAGTGTAGTTGTTGTTTAGGAGTTATTTATAAATAACCGGTTTTTCCGTGAAATATCTCCTTAAAAACATCGCTATTGGTAATCTTCGTGAGGACCAAAGTTGTAGAGAATAATATTTCTTCCAAGTTTTGTTTGAAACAAATTTTCGTAAAATCATCCATTTCGGAGATATTCAACTTTTTTCATAATTTCCTGATTACCACCATGTAGCGGTGAATTCTGTTAGCATTCTAAATATACGTAATTTACGGCAATAAGGACGGCTGTATTCTTTTACGATACTAAATAATAATTTTGCCTCATTTAAAAAAATAATAATGTAATATTTTATTATAATAAATAAATACTTTGAAATTACAGAGGTAATGACTAAACAGTCATGATACAAAATTCTACAATAATGTACATTTTTACAAATAATTTTTACGGTATTGTACAATTTTACAAATAATTTTGAAAAGATTAAAAAATTAAAACAAGAAATAAAGAGTCAACAGTACAATCCTTCAGGTAAAAAACAATATGGTCCCCCTGAACCTAATATCAGAAGTCTCATCAGGAATGCTATTCATAATAATTTAAATATCTATACCCCAAATATGGAGAAAGTCATGCGTTGGCCACATCAGATTTTTTGTGTATAGTAAAATCGGAGCAGCGATAATTACTTAGCGCAATTTTATTTAGTTTGCGTGTGTATGCATGCGTCATGGATGTTTTTAGTATGCATTTTCATGGATTTCAAACAGAAAATTGAAGGAACGGAAAACGAAGCTTTTTTATTTAGTAGAAAAATCTCATCGTAAACATTGCAATATTTAAAGCACCTAAAAGGAAAATACGCCAACCTGTCGAATCCGGAGATAAATTCGTTTTGGTAATCATCTCGCATAAGATTTTTCTTTGGAACGAGTATCGCATTTTATAGAAATCGACGCGTGATTCGGGTTTTGTTGCTGACACGGGGACAATAACTCCTACTAAAATTTAAAAAAATTGTTCGGCAAAACATGAATTTACAAAATGCATACTGAGGTCTCTTTTGAGATTGTAATCATTCATTCTCTTTTGCAATTAGCGATATTATTAGGGTTATAATAATGTCGTGGATGATTATAGTCTGTTCACTATCTAAAGTCTCTTGACATTGAAGACGCCACTTAGCAGCAGTCAATAGGAGACTGTTCGTTTGGGAAGGTAGTGGGGGGAACTCAGTTCGGTCTGCGTTGCCATTTCTACCGCCGTTTCCTAGCTGTTTGCTTTTCGTGATTGGGTATCTGTCCTCCCGCGCGAAAGTTGTGAGGGGCGATGGAAGGGGAAACGTTCGTGATTGGCTGCTTGCTCTATAAAGGTCAAGAGACTCAAGAAAGTGAACACTATAATATCGACTAATATCGCGCGAGTCTTGGAAAAAATCCTAATTAGAAAAAAAATTAAATTAAAATTAAACTTTTCTGGAAATCCTCAAGATTGAGCGACAGTCGTCACGGAGAAGCTCGGAAAATTTTCATCACAGGTGACGCAGGGCGGAATATGGGATTCTTTGTCTTTTTTTTGTAATGGGAGATCCTGCAATTTTTTCGCATCGCTTTTTAATTCGCCGTCGTCTTCCTTCTAATAACTCTCTTCGAGATGTACCATTTCGACAGTGATCTTCCGTTCGAAATGCACGGAAGGACCGAAGGAGGGGGGCGATAAGCGAAAGATATTAAAACTAGGAAGATTGACCAAGAGAGGAAGAGAGAGAGAGAGAGAGAGAGAGAGAGAGAGAAGAAGAATGATAGAGGGAGAAAAATATGGGATTTCATTAAATCCGTCGTCATATCTCCCATTCTTGACCCCAATAATCCATAGCGCACTCTAAAAATATTTTTAAAAAAAGGAGTGGAAAAAGTTTCGGAAAGATTATTGAGATTGGTCTTTTTTGTTTTATACCTTTTGGGACACTCCATCGAAGTATGGTCGATATTGAAATAGACCGTCCGATTACGTCATCGTTTTCGTCGGTGATGAATATTGAAACCCTAAAGATTTAATTTTAAAACTCTTGCGCGAGAGATAGAGAGAATTACAAATTTTTTTTGCATATTTAATTCTTGTCGAAATGTCAAATGGAAGACGAACTTATACTATCGCAAATTCGATTTTACGAGAACTCATTTCGGCCCGTATTTTAATCCATAAATGTCGTATTGATTTAAGAGTTGAAATGCAAATTACTATATTAAACACCGTCCCTCGGAATCTTTGAAAGAAGTTTTTAAATTATGTATTTGGTTGCGGGGTAAAAATGGCACAAGTAATAAATTGTCGGAATCGAGTCATGTTATATCTCTGTTGGAGAAAATTCAACTCTTTTTTACTGGCATAAAGGGCATAAAGCAGTCGCATTCGCTTTTTAATATATGGACAAAGGCTTCAAGTGTCTCTCTGCTCCGATTTGCTGGATTATTTTACGAACTTCTAAAGGACTTCTTAAAAAAATGAGTTTTTTTTACCTGTGCCTCTTTTTTTACCGCCCGTCAAAGAACGTATTTAACGAAATAATTAAGACGGTTTGGATAAGATAGAAGGGGCACTAATGACATCACGTGACACTCGTTGCCAGACATAAGCTCGGAATTATTTAGATGTTAAAGTGCCAGTTATTGATGACGTTTCCTGATTGGGCTTTGCTGATGGAATTTATCAATGTCTTGTATTTTGTGTTTTAAGCTAAAACGATAGAATATATAGATATACCTACAGAGTGTCCATGTTGAAATGTAATAGCTTTGAGTTGCCATATTTATTTTTATCCGTGCAAGATTTAATTAACATATGTTTATAAATAAAAAAATTATAATGTTTCAAATTTGTTACATTTAAATGTGGACACCCTGTATACTGAATGGACTTTTAATGTTTATGTGATAACCGTATCTTTGTCGTTTGTTAATAATTATTATTCTGAGAACTTTCCTGCGTTCTTACGTTTTCCACATTCCGATTAAGCTACTCCGCAACAGTTCCTCTTGTCATTAACAAGCGTAAATTTCCGTACTATACTAGGTATCGGACGGCGTTTGTCGTATAATTCTCCAAAGTATGTCAACGAAGGTTTCAAACACATAAATATGAAATCTCGAATCTGTTAATAATATATTCTTGTGGTTGGATGAGTATAACGCTCCAGTTTTTGGGATTCAAATCGTCTCTTTCATATTCGAACAAAAAAAAACCGTATTTCCCAGCCATTTTTATCCTCTTCTTTCGCCTCCTTCATGCAAATTAGACGAAGCTGCGCCATTTTTGCACGCGCGTCGTAAACCTGCGAGGCGCCGTTGCCAAACCGTCGACCCGTGACGCACGTTCTTGGCGACGAGGATTTTAAGGGTTCACAACTCTTCAAAGTTGCAAGGATGGAGCAAGAGGTCGCGTTTGGTGAATTCACAATTATTAGACAAGTTTAGAGTAAAAGAATAATTCTAAATCTCTGAATGAGAGTTTCGGTTTAATGGTCGTTTGTTACGCGTCGTATTCTCACGTTTGTACGAAAGGGTGGTTTGGCGCACATGCATATTACAAACCAAGCGTAAGATTTGACTGATGTACGTTAACGTTTGACTTTCTTGATCTTCTGCAATGCGGTGCATCTCTTCACGACCTGTAGTGAATTGTATTTTCATCAAGTTTGGAAAGTGTACAACGTATCACAAATGGGCGCGTTTCGTGCAATGGAGTATTAGAAAGAAATTATATACCTGTACGTAAGGGAAATAGCGTTTTAAAGTTCTTTTCTTCATCATAAATAATCCATTTTCTTCCTATTTAAAAATAGTGCATGCACACATGTAAATTAAACGTTTGTTTGTGAGATTGTTTATGTTAGCAACAATGAAGAAGTAACCATGCAAGAAATTTTCTAAGTTCAACTCGATTTAAGACTTTCTTGTTCGATTTTATGGATAACGGCTACTCCTACGATAATATATAGGGAAGGAAATACTGTAATTTATTAGTTATACAAGTTTTATTTGAAAAATATTTTGATATGAGCAATACTTGAGGAGATACGACGGAAAATTTATTTCTTGTCACCAGTAAAGAGCGATTTTATTATTATCTTTTATAGTAAGTCCTTAATATCAAATTTGATGGCAATCCGTACTGTAGAAGCCGAGAACGAACATGCGGACGGACGGGCAGACCGACGATAATTGGCGCTCACGCTGGAAGCGAAACGTGCCTAAAAAAATGACGTTATTGACATATAATTCGAGAAATGGATTGAAATGAATTTATTATGTGTATTATTATAAATTAGAAACGTTGATAAATAAATGCCTGTGTTATTTAAATCGAGTGGATTTTTTAAAGCTTGCATGATGGTGTTGATAATTAAAATTGTCATTTATTGTTTGTTCTAAGTAGAAATTCAGCAGCTGGAAATGATAGCAATCTTCGTTCGATAATCTTATTTAGGTTACGTTATTATTTAATAAATAACCATACGTATTTTATAGCAAAAAGCCTCTTATCTCATTGTAGCCGAGTGAATAGTATGAATATATGGTTACTATAATGGAAGTGATTGGCAAAAAAAATGAGCTGAATCTGGATTATTTGGTTAAGCTTAATATTCTTTATCCGACCATGAATAAATCTAAAGTTTTAAACCGAAGTTTGCGTCAATTTTGAAAAAAATATCCTAAGGCATGTTTTAGCTATCGAAAATGTTCCGCCCAACCGCAAACACGATCAGAAGTTATCTCCGCTTGAGGCGAAGTTACTAAAACACTTTGATGAGTTTTTCGTTGGATGTTCCTTATGTTAGGAAAAGCATAGACAATAGTTGACTTCAAGCGGAGAGAGCATGAAATTTGTTTAAAGATGAACAACAAGCTTTTTAAATATTTATGTCAATTTCAAAGAAAAAATATTAGCGTCATTAGCCTATCATTCCCGTCATTTCAACTTTTCCCTCGGGAAAACAAATGCAGCCGATGATCATATCCGTAAAGGAATTTTTAAAAGAAATGTCTTCGCGACAAAAAAATAAGAAACAAAACTTTAGGATTCATTTTATCGGAAAAATATCGCTACAAAGCCCGTGGGATAGGAATCGGGAGAAGAAAAATGTTTAGGTCTGCCATTGGGACGGACAAAAAATCGGAAAACGCTAAGGGAGAAATCGTATAAACCAAAGCGTTAAGGAGTAAAGTTTTCACTTCGTGAATGTTTCTTCAGGGGGATGAAGAAGGGGAACGTTAGGCGTTCTGTATCCGCAAGTCTTTTCGCCCTTCTTTCTCCTTTGAAGGTTGTGCCCCTTATCCTCTAACTCGCATCTCCATTCTGTCTTTCTCCATCTTTCTTTCTCTTTTTCCCTCTATTGCCCCATCCGACCCTTAAGTCCTCCTTCTCCAGCCTACAAATCATGACCATTAACCCCGTATCGCTGCTACGAAGGTCCCCCTCATCCCATTAAAGCCCTTAAAGATTCTGGCGTGGCGCGGAGTAGACCAAGTCTTGTGCCTCCCGGAACTGTGGGAGTAAATTCGACCGTGGCTCCAAGAGGAAAGAAGTGGAGAAAACGTGAAGCAACTGTGGAAGTGTCGTATTTTTGCGTTACGCTTCTTCTCAGGACTGGGGAGCAAAGAAAAAAAGTTTTCTTAGTGTTATTAGTAGGACCTATACGCTTAATTTATGTTGGGTGTCTTCGCGTTCACGTTCTGTCATTTTTTGTGGTCAGACTGTTGTATTTGGTTGACGCTTCCGTAAAAAAATCTATAAAGTGCTGACGTGATGATTTTGTGTCATATTCTTTCATTTGGTTTTCATCGCCATTACTATTCACTTGGTGATGTTTTAAAAAATTATTTCTTTCATCAAATATGAGATTCGGAAAATAGGAGTCATGCTCAACTTGCGGAAGATATCGAATTGAAAATATTTGGGAGATAGATAGTTTGTCCACAAGTATGAGAGTTTCTGATAATTTATTTTTTTCAGATAAAGTTGCAGCTTGCTATAATATTGAAAGGGCTAGGGAGTAGACTTTTTTCTGAGGTTATATCCCAAAACTATTTTTTTTATTATTATTGTTTAAGTTGAAGTTCATCTAAAACTATATCTCGTGGAAATGTACTTGGTCTTAGGTTTCGTGGGGGATTCGTAATCTATTGTAAATTGTTATGATATTTATTGAAGTTGTTATGAGCTCTACTGATGTTAGGGTACGTTTACCTTTTAGCAGTATTTTAAGATACCATTTATGTACTGACTGTACGGTTCAGTTGCTATGGTATAGTTACGTTTTGTTTACAACAATAAAAACGAAGCGAAAGTGCGTGCAATTTACTTTTGAAAAGGGATGAAATCATATAGCAACTTATTAGCTGTGGTGTGGTATATTTGAACTAAAGAGGAGAATAATACACAGAAAATTTATGTGAGCATTCTAAATAGCCGCTATTGGAATCTGCTTTTGAGGTTACTTATATCTTTACATTTTTATACGAAATTTTAGATAATGGCATTTTTCATTTCCATCGGCTTGTTTTCTCTAAGTCTTCACGTTAGGATATTTTTTTAAACAAAGCTAAATGTTTTTATTTTATTTGTCGTTAGAAGACTTCAAAAATACACCTCATAAAATTTTCACGCTTTCGGATAGTGTTCTATTTAACTCCAAAGACTACTTATATCATGGGCACAGAATTTTTCGTCTTGTTAGCTGGCGCGTGACCTTTTTGTGACTGGTAGGAGTCGTGTCTGCGCAGTACCGGCATCAGTCCATTCAACTTTAACGGGTAGATTCACGATAACGACCCGCTCGTTTTTTTCCATCTCGATTCACTCTGCTTCCACTACAGATGCTCTCTGGCGCGAATTTTTCGGCGAAACTGCTCTTGAACCGACTCTGTATCTGGTTTGACGATGTCTTGCATGCGGCATAGAAAAAACGTTCCGAATGCTTCGAATTCTAGGACGCGCTTTTCGTGGTTAAGATGGAATTTAGTTTCCGATATATCTTCCATAACAACGGTCGTGATTTTCCATCAAATTCAAAAAAAAATATTGTGTACAGCCCATGAATTTCACCATACAGAGGAATGAATATGATTGCTCTCCAAATCAACTTCCTCAATAATAATTATCGGCAATTATCTTGATAATAATTTTTAAGCAATTTAGATATTATTTACATTGAAAAAACAATATGTAAACAAAATCGTTTGCTGTTACGATTGATAACAAAATATCAATGCGCAAATGAATCACCCTTGACAACGGAAACAGTGGCATCACTTAGCGAAGCACTTAACGTAAATTCAGTCGAAAAATCGAAATATATCATCATAAATCGTTTTTGTGAAAAATCGTTGCGAACTAATCTTGCAGAAAATTAAGTTTTCTACAATCTTGGTAAGGACACACATTTTTTAAATACCTCACTCTCGAAGAATTCTGGGTAAGGAATACTGTAATTTTTTTCACGGTACAAAACGGTTGAGATAATTAATCCGCCCCCTAACTCTTCATTTGCACGGAATCGCTCGTAATTGAAAAAATAAAGAGGTTTGGAAGGGCGGGGTGGTCTATGGAAAGTTCGCCTCCGAGATAAGAATAAGGGCAGAAGCCAAGAAGGGATGGAATCTTGGAATGGGGGAGAATTTCCTCCAGCTACGAAAGAGAGAATGGAGAGAGGGGAAAGGAGAGGGAGAGAGTAGATAGAGAGAGATGGAAGATAGATTGAGGATGGCTGAGGCTCGGAGAATGAATCGGCCCGCAGAAATCTAACAATGAGCGGAGTTTTGGAAGTCCATTGTTGAGGGGTAGGCGGGGTCTGACAAGCGTAAGAATCCCATATCGGCCCTCCTTCCCCTTCCTCCCTTGGTGTGAAGAGAGTATGGAAGGCCATCTGGAAAAAGGGAGAAGATGGCGCTCGTTCGTGCGAGGAGTAGAGAGATATGTCTAGTGGCCTCCGGAACAAGGCTTTCTGATGGTACTCCATAGAGAGATGATGATCGAGAAATGAGGCTGGCCAAGATGGGAGGGAAAAAAATGGAAGGCCGCAAAGGCGTCGAGACGTTTATTTTCTGTTCGTGACGCTTAAAGTGGGGCGTTGTATTAAGCATCGGAAGGAGACGTGGCTCATTTCCGCGTTGGTGAAAATCATCGTCAAAGGGTTCAGTTAACGTTTCTGGCACGATTTGTCACGATTTTTGTTTTTTCGAACCCGGGCATTCTTTTCAATTAACCTCGTTAACGAGCGCTCGCTGCGCTCGCTCAAGACCTCTGGCGGCTTTGATGTGAATTAATTGACGCCTTTTAGTTTGACGGGATTTTGTTTTTTTTTTATACGTAAAACGTCCGTCTGGCGTGTATCTCGAAAAATTAACATGCAGACATTTGTTTCCGATCTTGGCCAAGTGTGATTTTTTAAAATGTGCAGTGGAATTTCGTGGGGGTAATTTAAAGCGCGATTTGGCTAGAATGCATGCTGCGCCATTTGACTCTTGAGCGACCGAGTAAATTAACGTTCATACTTTGAACGGTACTGGGAGCGACGCATTTTTTTGTGTAAAATATATTCAAAGTTTGCTCTTAGTTTTATTTTAATTCAGCCTATATATTTTAATGAGGGCGTTTTAATTAAATCTATCTATTTATGAAAAGTGTCTTAAAGAATGTGGTTTTCCATTAGGTGAGCAGCTTTTTTTATTGTATCAATTTCTCCGAATTCGTTTAAAATATGTTTATTAGAGAATATGTTTCACTGTCGTAGCTTGTAACTCACTGTGACAATTATTTATTAAAAAAAAATCGTGTAATGTTTCGTTGTGAGTTGCAATCGCATTAAACTTCGTCATTAATTTTTACTTTACACAGTTGTATGTCATTTTACATTGTTTCCATTATCTTCCTATTTACGTGTGGTACAAGTGACATGTAATTCTTAGCCTCAAAATTTTTCAAAGACGGTCATGAGCTGTAAACGTTGGTCCAAGAAAGTTTGTCTCATAAACTAGCCTATCCAACCCAAAGCATTTGGGCCCGTAATTAGAAAAAGACACATCAATCCTACATACGTTATATTTAAAGTACAAGAATGCCTTTGACGGAATACATTCATTCACACAGCTGGTTAAATTCCAAGTCAGATTTTACATCAGAGTTCTGAATAATGAAGTAACTTTTATTTTTCTGTAAGATTTATTTTAAAATATTAAATTGTTGAAATTCGTTAATAGGATCTCTCTAACCTGTGCTCCGTTATTTTTTTTAGAGTTTCCAGCTAATATTAATACATTGGACAATCCTGAAATAGAGTATCATCTTTGATGGTCTTGCCTGTTACATCTAATTCAAGCATCGGTTTCTTTTTCAAAGGTTTAGCCTGGTATTTAAATCTAAAAATTTTCCAAAAAAGCTCTCGTGGGATCAAGTGATTCCAATTAAAACGACAGTGTGTGATTTTAATTTTGATAAATCCATCCTGCAATTTTGTAAAGATATAAAACTAAGCACCATTTTATAAGTTTCAAACCCGACATCGACACCATTGATTTCAATGAGAAAATGCCATTTAAAATATTTCCATGCTTGATAAAATTTTGTTTAATATTAAGGATTTTTTATTTTCAATATGCTCGAAAATGAATGTGCTTTACCGAAATTTACTAAATATAATCGCCTCAAATGATCAAGTTTGCCTGCATTTCCAGCCAACAGCATTGTTATGAAAGAGTATCATTAGTAACCATTAAACGGCTATGTATACCAATGATGACGACAGTTTTGTCACCGCAATGCGCAAATGGACTTTCCTAGCACTTTTATTGGCATTGGAGATACTCGGGCAGACATTTATTCCATCAATTTGGTTTTGGAGATAGGAAAAGCCCGTTAATTCTCTTGTTTGTCACATACATACACATAGAGACCATCGCGAAAATAGTCAGGGGACCTCAAAATGAAATCTCGAATTCGATTTTTTTCACGATTACAATACTTTCTCCTACCTAAACAACGCATGGAGAAAGTGAAAAGAGACAACCTGTAAAGAGGTTTTGTAAAATAGAAAAAAACTATTTCTCATTGGTCAATATAATACGTGGTTTTTGCTATAAGGTGTAGAATTTGAAACTGTAACTTAAATCGTAAGCGGGCCAATCGGATAATTTTGAAATTTTATGCAGGCCGCATAGGTAGGGAAAAGTATAAAGCGTTTTAGCGAAATCTCGCCTTGTGAATTCGCGCCATGTGAATTCGCGCTATGTAAGGTTTTACTGTATTTAAAATTCACAGTAATAGAGATAAACCTCACGAGTCTTTATTTAATTTTCAACCGCGAAAAAGCGAATAAGGATATCGCGGAAGGAGAATGATCGCATATAGGAACCGCGAAAAAGTGAAACCTTCGTAACACAAGATCCCCATATTCACAAAGATAAGAGTTTTTGCCATTAAATTATCTACAGCCAGCTCCCACCCCTCCTTTTCGCGCAGGGAATAGGAATACATATATATAGAGGTTACTTAGTTATTAACTGCTTCTGCATATTCCTGTCACCGCCACCGCCTTCACTCACAATTCTCTACTGAATCGGTAGCCAGGTGATTCTTTGACTAGTTCGGCAGTCATGGGGATTTTCCCATTAAATCCCGAAGCGTAAGGACAGACAACCTGCTCTTTTGGATGTCTGAGCCCATAATATATACAGGGACGGGTAAAGGTTGGGTAAACCTTTCTTAAAGGGGTATCCCCTGCTTCCATCAAAAGGTCATCTCCACTTAACAAATATGTTTGAGTAAGAAATGACGTAGTTTGTTTCTGACAAGAATATGCTTACGTAAACTCAAGAGTACCCTAAACTCCTAGGTAATCCAGAAACTTCTCAAGTAGGAGAGAGAAAGTGCCGCAGAGCAGCGCATTCGAGAAGCTCTGTCCTTTTCCACGTGCGACCAAGAGTAATAAAACAGCTGCGGAGTCCCAAAAGCTGGGATGGCAAACTTTTTGACCTTGCTTTTTTGAGTTTCTTTGCAATAGAGAGAAGCACAGACATTTGGAAAACCATCCCAGGAGAATACCCTAAACATTAATACACTAACTAACCTAGCCAAAAACGAAAAAAATACTTCAAAAGGACCAAAATCATATTTAAATCTTTAAATTAAAAATTCTTCGACACTGAGCTGGATCGAATTACATAATTAGAATAAGATCAATGAGAGGGCCGCATAAAATGAACTAGCGGGCCGCGTGTTTGAGGCCCCTGGTATAAAATGACATCGAAACTTAAAAATGACCATTTTAACCTCATAAAAGGTTTTGATATATGTATATATGCAAGAAAGTCCCCCGATGTCTCCAAACCAAATTTAATCTATTCTTATAGCACGAAATACTAATGTTTGCATTATTTGACGTAGTTGTTCGAGATACGGCGTCGTTGGAGCGACATAATTCGGAGATTTAAATCCATCCTTGAAGCTCCCGAATTCCGTAACAATCCTTTCACTTGCGGTTAATGGCATCTAATCTTGTAAAGGCGCAATTGACTCTCAGCCATGTTTCCTTATTCGCCCGGAGAACGGTGAATTAACCCTGGGACCACATACCAATTAGCCACATTCTAGATTATTACGCGGAGGGGATCCCCTTTCAATACCTTCCTTATTGCATAGTCAAAAGGGCTTCATATTAAGGAAATTGGATGAAGTTTCCGGCGAATTCCTTGACTGAGGATCATATTTCCACTACGGATGGTTTCTTTATTACGGGAAGGTGATCCGTGAACTTTTTTTCCAACGTCTTGTAACGAATTGCTTTTTGTTTTCCTCTTGCTCTTCCTTAAAGCGCGTGGATGTTTAATTTGTGGACAGCCCAGGATTCTCTTTTAAGGATCTTTTAGTCTTCGTTGCAATGTTGAAGTAGAGCTGAGAAAAGTGATAACCAGCTATGAATCAACGTTGTTGCATCTCTCTCTGTAACAAACGACAGCAAGTTAGGAAAGTTTACATTGCAGCACAAATAGGTGCGTTTCGCGCGATGGAATGTTTGATACTGAACAATATATAAGTCGAACCTCAAGGGAAACAAAAAAAATATTCGACTTATATAAGAATAATAACATGAAAAAGAATTTGTCCTGTAAAATGAATTCACTTATAGTCATGGAAAATTCGAGTTATAGACGTTCTACTGATAGAAGTTCGACTGTACTAGGAACGAACCCACATCATAAAACAGCGAAACACCGCGACCCGATTATCTCTTTGCCTATTAAAATTCACCCTCCCCCTATCCCACACCTCCCCCCCCCCCAAATTGTGCATTTAATACACCTATATATATGTAATTTTAATGACCGAACACCGCAAAATTTTATATCAGAAAGGATGACAGAGAAATATTAAATTTTTGTATACCGATTTCTTTTATAATCAGTTTTAATCAATCTAAAAAATCGAAAATTGTTTAAAACATACCTCACTTGGGTTAAGTAGTAGTAAATTTATGTTTGCCTAGGCGATATGGCGCCTATGACAAAATTTTAGGAAAAGCCTCGGTTATGTAGGATAATTTTTTATTTATTTTAATAAAGAATAATAGCGTTATTATTGCAAGCAAATCAACGTAAGAGTGTGAAAATAACACTTCTTTATGGGGAAATTAACTTTTCACACTTTGTGCGGGAACGTTTGGCGCATTTTGCAAGCGGCGCCTATGGCAAATGCTACCTTCACCATACCACAGTTACGACACTGACATTTACGTTCTTTTCTTATTCCATTTCCTTCCGGTTACAAAAAAGCTGCATGCACACACAGGAAGTTAACCTTTTTTTTCGTTATTAAAGCACATCTTGCTAAGAAAGTTATATTCGTTGACTACAATTGGGTAGCCACGCATGGATTTTTCCAAGTTCAATGCGAAGTACGACTTTATTTTTTTAAAAAGGCCACCATCACTATAAAAATGTTTTTGACAAATATTTCATTTGTCAAATATTACAAATCTTATTCGAAGACTTTTTCGGTATAAGGTATAACTAACATTTTACGAGATATGAGGTAAAGTCCTTTTTTTCCAGTAAAGTGGCACCCCTGATTGGGTTGAGTGAACCATTTATGGCATTTACTTACTGCCTATGCGCATAGGTCCGAAATAGCTAACTTCATGAGAATCCGTTCTTTCCATCCATACTTTCAATGAAAAAATATCTGGCGGAATTTTGGGGGAACGAAAAAAACTTTCGGTAAAACTATCCTCCGAAAAACTTTGGAGAATGTTTATCGCATATTCTTTTTTCAACTGAGCGACTTTCTCTTTTCGTCGTTGCCGCATTGTGTTTTTTTAAGCTCTCTTTCATTTAAGGCTTTGCAATGGGAACCCGAATAAAAACACTGAGCTCGTTCCGCTTCTTAAATTCCCTCAGGGGAAGATGGAGGGAGGAATTCTTCTCTGTTAGTCAAAATTTCCACGGCAGAAATCGCGATATCTGAGAAACTCTCGATTCATAGATGGATAATATCTCGGAAGAAATATAATTATTTGTTTGAATGCCAGATAAAGAATTAAAAAAAAAATATTCCAGAATTTTCAAAACCTGTTTTTATTATTTTAAGTGAGATGAAAGCAGCGTTTATATATTAAAGTTATTCATGATTATATCCACATTGAAAATACGTTTTTAGCGATTTTTTGTAATCATATCGCTTGTGTATTCTGTTAATCTGTCCGTCCGTCTGTCTGTCTGCCCGTGTACAATGTAACTAAAAAATGACGCAAGTCACAAATGCCAAAATTTCATTATATATATTTTCTAAGCTTTAGTAGAATATGTATGTTATAAATGTGTTACATTTAGAATCAGCTGTTGAGAAGAAACAAGAAGAAGTCGCTAAAAAGTTCATGCTACCACAAATGCTTGCAGCCAGCAATAAATCACAGTTTCCATTCTTTACTCTTTACTAAATACTGTAAAACTTCGTGAAGGAGAATTAAAAAAAAAGAATAGGATTACCAGATACGCCTAAAAACATTAGTATTTAACCGAAACGTATGGTTTCACTATAATATTTTATGAATACATTTTTCATTTTTAGCATTCCTAATTACTTTGTTACGTATCAATTACGTGCATAATCTTAGGAATCCTTTTGGAGTATCAGAACCTATATGAATTATAAATACAAAAGCAAAACTTATCTCCAATAATGGATAATAGTAATTATTAAGAGAGTATCTAAAGTTGAAATTGTCTTCTTTCATATAAAATTTTCACATGTTATTATCAGGTTCAAAGTTCTATATTGTACAAAAATGAAATTGGAAGGATATTTCAAAGTATATGCATGAAAATATGTTCTACATTGTTTAGAATTGGAATTCAATACAACGTTTCTTGAGGTATGATACAATACAAAGTAATTCTACCTTTTGGTAGGTTGTAGACACACACCACCAAATCCTGGCTATCCACAGCCATTCTCTTAAAATTCTCATCCCATTCCTTCTTTTAACCTCTTTGCCTCATTTCATTTCTTACATTCTTCCTTCTATGGCTTCTTTCAGTAAACCATTTTCTTTCCTATTTTGACCTACCCACTTCTTCTGTCTATCCCTTATTACTCTAATTTTATCGAGGTTAATTAAAAAAAAATGTCCATAAAATTTGTTGGTCTGCGGTGGGCAGCCTTTTCTGCATGGTGGGCCGCATTGGTGGCAGTGAATCCTTTTCGTAGGCCGCATTGGAAATTCTCAAAGGATTATAATTACGTCGCATGCTACCTAGAGATTCTTAGGCACCATATGGAAATCAAGTTAGAATTAGCTTTTTAGGGTTAACATGTCAATATTAAAAACCATGATGGAATTCAATCTTAAAAATAACTTTGCGAAAAAAATCAAATACAGCATTAAAAATAACGTACTGCTTGAATTGAGAAATATTTACTAAGAGGTCACAATTCAACGATAGATATCTTAAATGATTTTTCTACGTGGAAAATAATATTTGGTAGTTAATTCCAATAAATGAAAAAAGTTTTGAAAATTATGGAACACTGGCGGTGGGTCGCATAAAATTGTTAGTGTAGGTTATATATCTTATACATTTGTCATCAACTTTAGTCACCCTAACATTCGGAATTTTCGCATACTATGATGACCTAGAAGCGTGATAACGACAGAAGCAAAACGTACCGATGAAATCAGGACTACAATAACGAAAGCTAAAGCCGCTTTCAGAAGAAAGGAACTCCTACTAACTTGGAATATAAAGAAGGATATCTGCAAGAAGTTGTTAAAATGCTATGTATGAAGTATAGCTTTGTATGGGGCAGAAACATGGACGCTAAGGAAAAATGATATTAAATGCTCGGAAAGCTTCGAAATGTGGACATTGAGAAGAATGCTGAAGATAAAATGGACAGATATGGTGATAAACGAGGATGTATTAGGAAGAATAGGAGAGAAGCGAGCGATTATACAGACTATCAGAAAGAGAAAGGCGAACTGGATTGGACATTAACCGAGGAGATAGAGAGCATGATTAAAGAAGTGCTAGAAGGAAAACTGGATCGAAAAAGAGAAAGAGATAGGAAAAGGTTTCAGCTGGTAGACGACTTGAAAGGGAAAGAGAGCTATAAAGACATGAAGAAAACTGCGGAAAATAGAAGTATATGAAGAACCAGGTATAACCATGAATAATCACGGACCTGTCTACGGACAGACTACCTATGATGATGATGATGTCCTACTGTTGGTTCTTTATCGCTAAGTTTACATTAATTTCACACTTCCCAAAAACCTCGCTCCTTATGATTATCTGTTTCTGATAAACCACAGCAATGATTCCCAGAATGGCACCATATGCGATTTTCGTAAACTTAAAAAAGTAATGCCCATAATGTTTTATTTTCCCATTGGCATCCATCCCACGTCTCCAAACGCCTCTTACATGCACCTTTCGAGAATTTTTCTCAACCGGTAGAGCACCGCGCGCAGACTCCAAAACTCCTCTAATAGTTTGATCCGACCCGCCAACTTGTGCGAGGAAAATAAAGCATAATTTTTTCCTTTCCTTTTTTCGCCGAGCTATTTGTCAAGGTTTCTCACGTCTCATGAGGGAGAGAGAGCGAGAGAAAGAGAGAAGGATAACAGGCACAATATATCCCAAAACTAGGAGGAAGGAGGGGGGGAGGGTGTTGAAGGAAGAAGGACCTAGTTGGTAGTTTCCATGGCAGCCCGTTTGTAATTCGGAGGAGTGTCACCAGGGGGTATGGTTGTGAGTGGTTTGTCAACATATCTCAATCCCTCACCGCTTCTTCAAATCGGATTTCCTCCACTTAAACTCCTTTTTGTTTTATTTTCCGAAGGACGTATGCGCCACGTTGCTTGCTAACCTCAGCGTTTCGCGAGTTTGGCGGTTTTAAGCTGTGGTTTTGGTCGACATCTGCAGAGAAACATACCTTTAACGAAGCATTATGTTTTGGTCAAGTTGCTCTCTTTGTTACGAGTAGGTGAATTAATCCGTTTATCGTTAACATTAACTGTTTTTTATCAAAAATTACTTACCTCCACACTCAAGTATATGCATCACCAGCGGCATAATATCCAGGGGAAAGTATGTCATATACTTATTGTTAGAGAGCTTTGAGGGAAAGGTGAGAGGGAGAGAGGAAGAGAGAGAGAGATACAGAGAGGTACAGAGAGAGAGAGAGAGAGTAAGTGAGAATGGGAGGCGTTTCAACATAATCTACGTATTTTTAATTCATAAATTTCCAAGAAACGTCGATTACTATATCTAAACCTCCAGAAGTATTAAGTGTTAATTAATTATGCTGTCAAATATTAAAAATGTGTAATGATCAGAGCTGCAAACCATTCTAAATTTTTCAGTGGTTCGGTTCGCAATTTACGATGGTGGTTCGGGTGGTAGTTCACTTTTCGGCAGTGGTTCGATTCGGCTCAAGCAAAATTGGGAATTTATCATTTTATTACATCATGCGCATTAAAGTGCAGTGCTGTTATATAGAAGAGTTGCTTAAATAAAATCCCATTTCAATGTAATTAATGCATTAACATTAAATAAAATTTGTAAACATTAGAATTATCGATGCTCTGAATAGGTGGAGTTTTCATTTATTTGAAAGAATATAAAATACACGAAGTCCATGTATTGATTCGTACCTGTGTAATTCGGAATTCGACAAGAAAATGAGGGAAATAATTATACTTTTAAAACGCGCTGCTTGTTAGAGGAATGCTTTATAGTTCGTGTGAAGACAGCTCATGATGTTTACCTTTACAGCTCGCGGGGCGCAAATGTAAATGTAAATCGAGCTTGAGCCGAACCGAACCACTTTTGCAAAAAAAATACCGGTTCAGTAAAAAATTAGTCACCGGTTTCGGTTTGGTTCGCGGTTCAGCAAAACGATAGCGGTTTGGTTCGATTTGCAGCTCTGGGAATGATTATCATTTAATCGACCCGTAAAATTCGTAAAGACTTATTTGACCATATAACCTTTAAGTTGATGTGAATAGCTTCGTAATAATTAAGATTATTTGCGCTAAGAAGATGAGAAGGAATTTATACATACGTAGCTCGAGATATTGAAGAATTATACGAATCAGAAATATGAAATAGTAACTGCATAGGTTAACTGCATGTTTATGCGCTGCTTTCATTTATCGTGTATTCACTTGCATCGCCGTGGCATGACAAACATTTACGTGATATTTATTTGTGACATCGACGAACGAACGAACGATCAATATAATAATTTGAGCAACATTAAAATCCAAACACATTAAGTAAATAAATAATCGAAAGGAGGGAACATAATTAGCGAAGCGAACCTTTAATCCAGGCATATCAAACTATAAGAAGCATCAGCATTAGGACTAAAGTTGTTTAATGAGGGCCACACTTGGTGAAATAGACTTTATTCGGAAGATTGCTGACCTATAACGTTATTAAAAACAATGATTCGGAAAATCGCGTTATATCCTAAATATCTCAATAACTAGGAGAAAAAAAATCCCGTACCTTTGACACAAAAGCAAAGTATTTATGTATATAATTTCGAACGATTTATTCCCGAGGAAATTAGCATTAGGGGTCGCAGTAAGGCGAGAGAAAGGGCCGCCGGTTTTGACACACACGCCTGCTTTTTAATCGTTTCGAAAAAGTCAAGAGCGGAGGGAGGAACCACAGGTTGATCATCAAAGCTTGATATCTCACGAAATCGGTTTAATCAGCGGATGTCGAGGGCATCGATTTCCCGCTTGGATGCTCCCATCCATCTCTCTCTCTCTCTCCCGCTCCCCACGACACATTTCCTCCTCCCTCCCTCCCTCCGTAAATTTCTTTCTTCCACTTCGCCATCGCCTTCACTAAGCAACCACTTACTCAACGAGGAGAGAGAGAGACACTCTTCCGCCGCCTTCCCCTTGCAGTTATCTCTCTTGTCTCCCTCCCTCCATCCTCCTCTTCTCCCCCCCCCCTCTGTCTCTCCCTCTCCCACCCCCATTTTTCTTCCTTCCCCTTTTCTAAGGACCGTTAAACGCACTCCACTCCACAATGGATGAAAAAAAGGAAGGTCGTGGAGCGGGTTTATAGGGGACGTCTTCGAAGTGTTTTGCGTCGGCCATTTTGTGGTCGCCATGGCGTGGAAAGAGCCTCTTCCCCTTATTCCTGGAGGGAAAATTAATCTCTTAAGGTCTTCCCAACCTTGTTAAAATTTTCAGGGATGTCCCTTTCTTTTTTTTTTAATTTTATTAATTCGCTCTCCCCTTTTTTTTTATCGCCGTCTTTTCTTTTTTCGTCTCGAGTTTTTCGTCTTTAATTCTCATGCGACGGAATCTTTTTATATCGGCTTCGGGAGAAATGCTCTCGATTATCTGGGCGTTTCGTCTTTTATGTTTTGCCTCGATCTCTTTCGGTCGCAACGGTAATTTGCGTAGCGTTTCGAGTAACGTTGCGTGTTTAGACGTGACGTGAGTCTCACGTATTGCCTGGACCCTGGAACGCGTTTCGGTTGTTTCGATTTAACTGCTGTTTTCATTCTACTTTCGGTAGGGTGCTTTCGTGTTACGGAGACGCACTTTTACCAGATGTGCTTCTCGAATTTTACGCCGGTATTTATTTGTCAGTATCCGGGTCGCTGGGCGTTACGTGAAAGTGCCTCCCAAAGACCTGTAATTTTTTTTATAAAGTTTATAAAGGGGCAATCTTTTTAAACTGGCTGCGTAAACTCCGCTTTTCCATCCCGGCTCGTTTTTTTTTTTTTTAGCCGCTTTAACGTTGTTTTTATTTTGAAAAATTTCGTGTCGCTGGATTTTTTTTTTAGAAAATTCCCTCGCGTCGGTTGATGGAACGGGAGTTTGGTTACAAAAATTTCAATGTGACATTACGGGAGGATTGATTTATTCCGTAAATCCATTTTTTGGTCAAGTTCAAACCCAACGCTATGATTGAATATGAGAATATCTCGCTAGAAAATTATCGAGCTCGTATCATGACTAAAAATTCCCAGAATAAGCACTTTAAGAAAAAAAAATGAAAAAATCAAGTATGACCTTGTTATGGCTGTTTGGTATTCCTAAGACAAATGTTTAGTTTTCATTGTATGTTTTAAAAAAAATATGTTTAGGATCTCTATGATTCCACCGCCAGTTAATACGTTTCGCTTAAAATTTCGAGAATCAAACAGAGCGAATGGTAGATTTCGTACCGGTCATGGCTGCCAACCGAAACGCGTTTCCATCTCCCGGTCAGGGCTCGTGTATTCACAATAGAACGATTAATGGGTCAGTGACGACGAAGCGTGAGCAAGATTCATACTCTGGTTGCCTAGGATATGCGCTGCTTGTTTGGATTGCAGCGTTGATCGATGGAAGCTGCGTTGATCTTTGTATAAAAATGTATTTACACTGTGAGCTTTATCACTTATATAATTTCACAAGAGAGAAATACCGAAACAATAAAAATGGGCTATTTTTATTTAGGTAATCATATTTTGGATTTAAGTAAAATAATTTTCGAAATATTCCATTAAGACTGGAGGAACCCGGATGATGAATAAGAGTATCTTGAATAGCCACAAAATGTTGGGAAAATTAGGTGCATATTACCTGTACAAGGCAGTCATCATCAGTGGTGATTCGCCTTCCTAACCTTTTTTTAAAAGCTTTTATTTTTTTACAGGGGTTACTTAATTTATCGGTTTTTTAACACGAGTAATTAAAAGAAAACGTAAGGGATAATTTTAAATATAGCTTTGAAAATCTGTCACGTGACGTGTGAAAATTTTGACGAAACTGATTATTCAGTAAAGTGAATTTTCGAAAAAAAAAATGGATTCGTTTGATTGATGAACGGTGCCATCGAATTTTAATGCATACTGAGAGAGATTACTTCGAACTATGTAATATATTCGGGGAAAGAATCGAACATTTTTTTCGAATCTTAAGGTATCCAATTTAAAGTGATACGTAACTGGTTTTATATGCCCATCGATAATCGGATTGGATTTTTTTTCCTCCCTGGATAATCCGGAAATTGGAACCAGTTTTCGCAGAATCGATGAAACTGGAATTAAAAAAAAAAATGAACCGCCTCCTTGCTCTTCGACGGAACAGAGAGAGAATCCGCAGACAGAAAAATGAATGAGGAAAAGCGCTTTCGCGTTCGAGATTAAAGATAGGTGGAGCGGATGCGGCTCGTTTGTGTGTGTGTGTGCGTGTGCGAAAAATAAAGAACAAAACGGCTATGAACTAATTTAAGAAGTTGATTTTCTGCGAAATCTAAAATCGATCCATTTTTTAACACGTCGGTTTGACGGACGGCCTTAATATTAGAGGATGTTCGACTATTTTTTATAAATCCTGTGCTTAAAAATCTGGTCTCGATCTTCTTCCATGATGGCATTTCTCTCGTTCTGTTTGATGACTTTTTAAAGACGTCGAAGATGAAACTTAATCTTAATCTCCAGTCGGACGGATTCAAAATGGCTCCTTCATCTTCTAAGCCATTTCCAATTGGTGAAGCTTTTATGACTTATAGCAATCGTCGTAAATCAAAGTGAGCAGCTTTTCGCTAGAGTTGAATGATCAAGGCGATGGATGAAAAGCTATGTATTTCCAACACGAAAGGCAAAATTAAGAAATGGGTGATCAGCTACTATTTAGTCTTTATATACAGTAGTTTGTGATTGAAGCGCAATTTACTCAATCGTGTAAAAGAGTTAAAATTTAACTTTAAGCATCTATAAGTAAGGATCGATATTTCCCATTCAAAATAATTTAATCTTAAAAATAGAAAATTCACGTTAATTATTTAATGCTACTGTTAACGCATGCGCCCGAAAGATATTATTTAAATTTGTTTTCGCGGTGTCGGATAAAGTTTTAGGAGAAAATATTTCGTTTTGCGGATTAACCAAAATTGCATGTTATAAATAATTTATAGGTAACCGAAGGTGTGAAAAATCTGTTTGATGGAGATTTGTTAGTAACAGATTGTTTATGTAAAGCGAGATGAAAGACACTCAACAGATATAAGATACTCTGACGTTACGAACGCCGCGCAATTCAATTGCGTGCTACTGTCGTTTGTGCGTTGCCTAGCGGAGATATATCACGCTTATATATCTCTCTATATTATAAAATCGTAATGATCATCATCATGCTGCGTAACGCTCTTATTTTGCGAATAACTCGGTTAAAAATTTACTGAGGTGTCTGCAATTTCTCAGGATTTCAGTTTTAATGAATCTGTACGTTATAACTATAAAAAACTTTGAATGAGGTCACGGGTTTGACCCTCGCAGGATGAATGTCGTTTCCCATAAGATAACACGTAAATATCACATTTTTGGTTTGAAAGCTTTCATTCTTTTATTTTTTTAAATATCTTAAAATTATGTTATCGATAGGAAATTTACGCTAAAACACGACAAAATGAATGAGGATTCTTATTCTTACCGTCGAATACTCAATCTCATTCGAATTCGCTCATATTTTGAATTTATACTCGAGTTTTGGTAATTTTTTTAACTTTTCAATAATAAGATTCCATGATTACGGGTATTGTTGTCCTCGGTAATTTCCATGCATATGCACTTAAATAAAGGCTTAAAGATCGAAAATATGATTAAAACATGCTCGAAATGTTCGAAGATATGAATTTAATGCAAATAAACCGAACGCAATATTCATGTTATTTATATTTTTTAAATCTATATTACTAAAATCCTTTTTCTGGTTTTTCTCTCTCTCTTTAACGCTCTATACCTTAGCCATTTTTAATCTCCGGGAATTTCAGCCCTCTTTAAGTTTTTTTAATCGAGTTATTCAACTAATTTTCTTAATTTGTTATTAAAAACCAAGCACATTCTTTATAAAATATATTCATTAAACTCATATTCAAAACATATTCCCGATAAGCTAATCTAAATCCACAAGGGAACGAAGAAACAGCGAGCAAAGGCGTATGTATGCATAAATATCTATACATACACACATGTACATATATACGAGTATAAGTAATTTTCCGAACGATATTTATTTTAGAATGAACATTTTTATATATATATACATATACACACACACAAACATAGGGCCGTGCCGATGGGTAAGGCGGCGAGGCACCCGCCTCAGGCGCCTCTCGAAGGGGGGCGCCAAAATTTGACAAAAATGAAAACCTATCAAAATAAATTTAAATTCATAACCCCCCTCAGGATCCGCTATTGTATGAAAGTGAAGCAGTTTCTTCTGAAGTGGCAATAATAATCTGCTTGTGAAAATTTCAATATAATAATGTGCAAAAATTTAAATAAATATTATTAAATATTCAAATTTTGAGACGATAATTGGCAAGCCTTCAGCTTGCTGTAATTTCAGTTTCTAATGCTGGCTATTTAAGGTGTATACCGCTCGGGCAGCTCACGCGCCCCTTGCAATCCCCAAGGTAGAGTATTCCTCTCCATGTGTGCAGTGATTGGGTGGGTAAATGTTTGTAAAGGAAATAATATATCGCAAACAGAATTTTGACGATGAATCCACGAGCATTTTTCATTCCCTGTAGCTCATATTCGCTGAATTAAGTTGTCAACGATGCGGCAAACTGTTGCATAGAAGCGGTTACCTTTTTTGATACAATCCAGCACCTTTAATTTCTTTTCGTCTTACACACAACGTCGGGATGTCTTAATAGAAAATGTGAGAAATTTGACTCTGAAAACTGCTACGAAAAGTGCTACGAGGTGCTCTTCTAGAATAGACGCTGTAAAACCAATCAAAACACAAATGCAGGAAATTATTAATGCTCTTTATGAAGTTTCTGAAGGAGGTACAACAGTCACAATCGCAGCAAGAAACCGGTCAGAAGCATTGACTTTACTTTCAAAACTGAATTATAAGTTCATATGCTGTTTTTATATTTGGTATGATATACTAAATGAAATTAACATCACGTCAGTATCTCTTCAACAAATGAGCTCAAATTTAACCAAAGCTGCTGCACAATTATCAAATACACTAACATATTTACAGATGTGTAGGTCAGATGATAATTTCGCTAGTGTGCTCATTGAAGCAAAGAAAATGGCACAAATCTTAAATAAAGAGCCTAAATTTGAAAAAAAGATTCCTCTACGAAAAACAACTTCTGAATATGAACATTGTGTTGAACCGATAGATGATGAAGTGCAAAGATTCAAAGTGGATTTTTTCTATAATATTTTCGATATTGCAATTACCTCCTTAAAAGAAAGATTTGAATTAATGGAGAAACATATTAGTAGATTCAATTTTCTGTGCAATTTTAAAAATATATGTGATGAAATTTTGATTAAAAATTGCATGGACTTCGAAATGTTGCTGACTGATGGAGATCACAAAGTTATTTCAGGACTAGACTTGGTCGAGGAGCTGAAATATTTAAAAAATCATTTGATTCTGAATCACCGCTGGAAGTTTTAGAAAGCATGCGTGCAGATTATTTTACCGAATCATGCCCAAACGTATTTATAGCATTAAGACTATTCCTGATATTGCCAATAAGCGTTTCTACAGCAGAAAGGAGTTTTTCAAAATTAAACCTAGTCAAGACGTACCTCAGATCGTCAGTGTCCCAAGTGAGATTAGTTGGGCTGGCAACTATACCAATTGAAAAAAATATTACTGAAGAGTTGGAGATGGAGGATCTGATTAAACGATTCGCTTCAGTAAAGGCTAGAAAAATGAGTTTTGAACAAAACATTGTATGTAAATATTTTGTAAATATATATATTTTCTATAGGAAATTTTTTTTTCAGGTGAAATATTTGATTTCTTATCGTTTCATCAATAAATTAATACCGATTTTAAACTAGAATTGTTCTGAATACTTTATATGCATTTATTTAGGTGTAATTAATCAATGATAAATCCAAAATGCCAAATCTAACACAACAGAATGGAGCTTGTGCCCAAGAAAAAAATGTGATTTCTTGTGAACGCATAGTATTAATAGTAATTATATAGACAGCACAATAATACAATTATTAATAAAATAATTAATATGGTTTAGTTATTCTAAAAAAAATGAAAATGAATAACGATTATATTAGATATAATGAATTTAGTAAAAGTTTTCTATTTAGCAATGAAAAATGTTGGTGGTGAGGGGCGCTCGAACAAATTTGGTTCTCGGGGCGCCAATACACCTTGAGCCGGTCCTGTGTGTATGTATATATATGTACATGTGTGTATGGCTATACACACACACACACACACACACACACACATGTTCATACGTGTGCGTTTATATAAATCTCGCACGTACATTCAAAATATAAATATATAACAAATATATTCATCATCATATACCTCACTCATACTCAATCGCCCATTCAAAACTTTTCCAAAGCAGCTCTTGAGTGCTACCATTTTGTGAGGAGAACCCACTCCCACAGAATTTCGCGCGTATATTTGGAAGCCCGCTTGATATTCTCGGAGGAATTCGCGGGCGCGCACACGCATAAAATCCGAATTGTAGAAGGTTACGCCCACGCCCGGAAAGAAACTACACTTAAAGGCGTCCGTCGTCCAACAAAAAGCCCCGTTAAAGTAAATATGGAATTCCTCGCCGTCGTGCTTTTGAGAACCCGTATGTAATATGAAACGCGGAACGCCTACAAGGCGAAGAAGAGACTTGGCCGGAATGTGGGCGGGCACTTTATTAGAGTGAGAGGTCGGAAGGGAAACAAGTAAACGACACTCTTCGAAAGTTATTTCGAGGAGGCCCCGGAAGATATCCATATCAGCAGGATGGATTTGAAGGCTGGTTTCGGTGAATAAAGTAGCGGGAGACGACTTCAGAATCTTCAGCACTCTTAAGCGTTGACGTTATGCAGTTAAAAATAGTCAAGGGTTTAAGGAAAAATTAAGAGAAAACTTTGTTCGATTACGCATAAGAAATTTATTGATAAACAAAATCTATTTTTCGTAACCTAGCTACAGCTGATGGTGTAGATATACTACGAAACATAGTAGGTATAAGGAATTAGGTTCAAATTTGACGTGAACAATATGCATATTACACAAAAAAGAACAACTACCACACAAAATTTTATCGCACGACCGGTTTCGCTAAATAACTAGCATCATCAGGTTATTTAGAGTTACCGATCGTGCAATACAAGTTAGTATTTAAGTAAAACAGTTGTTATTTCTTGTGAAATTTAAATAATACGAAACGTAGGATTTTCAAATGTTTTTAATAAATTTCTTATGTTGAATTGATTTCCCTTTTTTTTACTTTCTCATACGAAGTATCGAGAAAGTATTGTTTTCGCGAAAAAAATCGACCTCGAGATTTTTACGGAAATATACGTTTTAGGTGTCGCTGAATCCAAAAAAGTGGTTTTCGCAATGCCGTCTGTCTGTCTGTCTGTCTGTCCGTAGTCTGTCTGTCTGTTACTGGCGCTGGAGCCTAGACGGTAGAGCGAAAATGAATGAAATTTCGAACTTAGGCATTTTATCATACTGAGCAGAGTATACATAGGAATGGTTGACATTGATCAATAATTAAGAGTAGTTTATTCCACGCATTTTTAACAACAATCCGATTTTCTCGAAAACGGCTCTAACGATTTTGATCAAATTTCGTACAATTACTCGAGTTTACGTCTTCAATAATACTGTATAGTTCATATTTCTCAAAAAATGAATATAAGGCTAGTTTATTCTAGGCAAATTTAACAACAATTCGATTTTCTCAAAAACGGCTATACCGATTTTGATCAAATTTCGTACAGTTACTTGAGTATACATCTAAAATAATACTGCCTATTTCATTTTTCTCAATGAATGAATATAAGGCTAGTTTATTCTTGGGCAACTTTAGCAAAAATTGGATTTTCTAAAAACAGACTCATACGATTTTCATTTTCTAAAGATAACTACAGGACGCATTAGTATCCATATATGAGAAAGTTTGTACAATGTATTTTGTACCGATTTTTTCCTTAAACGTGAGAGAGCTCCACAAACCGACGTCTCAAACCACTATGTTTTGAAGGGTCTTAGGATTAATATCCAATAAATTAAGACGCTGAAGATTCTGGTAAAATCAGAAACCATATCAGTAAAGAGTAATGTTGATTTATAGAGACATACAGTCGGCTAAACAACAAAATAGGCGAGCGAGCATTCCGGAATCTGTCCGCCTATATTCTACGCAATAGAGTCATTAATACGTGTTTATTTATTTATTTAATTCTTTGCAACGAATTGGGCGAAATTAAGAAGCAGAAGAAAAGTTCTCCTTTTACTTTCTCATACGAAGTATCGAGAAAGTATTGTTTTCGCGAAAAAATTCGACCTCGAGAATTTTACGGAAATACACGTTTTAGGTGTCGCTGAATCCGAAAAAGTGGTTTTTGCAATGCCGTCTGTCTGTCTGTCTGTCTGTTACTGGCGCTGGAGCCTAGACGGTAGAACGAAAATGAATGAAATCTCGTACTTAAGCATTTTATCATACTGAGCAGAGTATACATAGAAATGGTTGACATTGATCAATAATTAAGAGTAGTTTATTCTACGCATTTTTAAAAACAATCCGATTTTGTCGAAAACGGCTCTAACGATTTTGATCAAATTTCGTACAATTACTCGAGTTTACGTCTTCAATAATACTGTATAGTTCATATTTCTCAAAAAATGAATATAAGGCTAGTTTATTCTAGGCAACTTTAACAATAATTGGATTTTCTCAATAACGGCTATAACGATTTTGATCAAATTTTGTACAGTTAGTTATGTTTACATCCTCAATAATACTGTATAGTTCATATTTCTCAAAAAATGAATATAAGGCTAGTTTATTCTAGGCAACTTTAACAATAATTCCATTTTCTCAGAAACGGCTCCAACGATTTAGATCAAATTTCGTACAGTTACTTGAGTATACGTCTTCAATAATACTACGTATTTCATTTTTCCCAATGAATGAATGTAAGGCTAGTTTATTTTTGGGCAACTTTAACAAAAATTGGATTTTCTAAAAACAGGCTCATACGATTTTCATTTTCCAAAGATAACTAAACGACGCATTAGTATATGAGAAAGTTTGTACAATGTATGTTGTATCGATTTTTTTCTGATGGGTTGTTAGGTCATTAAACATTTTCATGCCAAATGGAAAATATTTAGTATCAAATTCATATGTCTTAAAACTTGCTGGACGTTTTCGACAAGGGGGAGTACCCATGGCAACCCGCGCCCCGCCCACATCATTCGGATGATTGGACCGCGTGAGTTTAAATTATGCAGACCCGCGAAAGGGCGCTTTTTGGGGTCGACGAAATATTTGAATATGACGCCGATCTAGTTCCCTGTCTTCCTTATTCCTCTGCTTCCCTTTTACCTTTCTCTTCTTTCTCTCTCTCTCTCTCTCTTTCACTCCCTTTCGATATTTTTGCTCCTTTTCCTACCATCCTTTTGTCTATTGCGCTGGCCCAGATGCTTTTTGGTTCCGCCGGAAAGCCCAATTTAACATCATTCACGTTATCAAATTTTATAACTTTTTTTCTCGGGGTTCCATTCTATATTTTATGAGGTTGCATGCATTTTCACCAATTTTCTGGTTTCTTTTTCTCGCGCCCTGGGTTTTGCTTTGTTTCCGCGGAATACAAAACGGGCGAATTTTCCTTTCGGTGTATATTTTATGTGTTCCCGTTCCTTCGATGCTTTTTTTTTGTGGATGTCTTTGATTATTACCTTTTGTTTCTGAAATAGGGCAGCATGCGGCCCCGCGGCTCACAGGATGCGGCCCTATAATATCCTTGATCTTGGCATTAGTAAGCGAAAGAGAATAGACGGATCAAGTATGGAATTACATTGAGATAAAAAAGGATATTAATGTGTAATGCGTAACAGTGGCTTTCTGATGTGTGTGAAGGTTTAAACCACATCCCATGAAGCATTCATTCAGTACTATCTCGGGAATGTTATGAACTGCTGCAAAATGGCTCAGACCCCTCAGAAAAGCTGTCCATTCAAACGGTTCGGCCTCGAGATTTTGATGGAAATATACGTTTTAGGTGCACCTGAGTCCGAAAAAGTGGTTTTCGCAATGCCGTCTGTCTGTCTGTTCGGGGCTCTAGAGCCTAAACGGTAGAGTGAAAATGAATGAAATCTCGTATTTAGGCATTTTATCGTACAGACTAGAAGCTATGAAGAAATAATTGACATTGCTTAAAAATTAAGGGAAGTTTATTCCACGCATTTTTAACAACAATTCGATTTTCTCAAAAACGGCTTTTAAAGATTTTGATAAAATTTCGTACAGTTACTTGAGTTTACCTCTTCAACAATGCTGTATAGATCACATTTCTCAAAAAATGAATATAAGGCTAGTTTATTCTAGGCATCTTTAACAACAATGTGATTTTTATAAAAACGGCTACAACGATTATCATGGACTTTGGATCAGTTACTCGAATTTACGTTTGAAATAATACTACATGTTTCACATTTCTCAAAGAATGAATATAAGGCTAGTTTATTCTTGGGCAACTTTAATAACAATTGGATTTTCGAAAAAACGGCTGATACGATTTTCGTCAAATTACGTACAGTTACTTAGGATGATGTTTATAACGATTCTACGTAGTTCATATTTTTCAAAAGATAACTAAACGACGAATTAGTATATGAGAAAATTTGTACAATGTATGTTGTACCGATTTTTTAAATAAATCTCTCACTTGTTATCTCCCCTCCGGCTTATTTCTTCTGCATTATAATTCTTTCATCTTTCATCCTATATTTCCATCTCGTTCTCTCTCATTCTCATACTGATTATCACTATCTCTTATTCACCCTCTCTCTTTTTCACATTCCCTTTCTCTTTATTTTCCTTTCTATAACTTCCCCTCTTTCATATCCTTTTACTTTCTCCATACGTAGTATAGGGAAAGTATTGTTATCACGAAAAAAATCGACTTCGATATTTCAAGGGAAATACACGTTTTGAGGTCCCTAGAACACGTTTAGGCTATTTTCGGAATGATGTCTGTGTGTGCGCGCGTGTGTATGTGATTGTGGGCGCTCTAACACAAAAAGTACTTGTCATATTAATACCAAATTTCATATGTAACACTTTAACATGAGCACAAAGAACTGATTAGTTTTTGGACAATATCGGTTAACCAGAAGTCGAGGTTTATTCGAAACCCGATTCGGTTTTTGCAACATTTCTCCGTTAAGACATCAATATTATATATACACACTGATGCAAGTATTAAAGAGAATGTAATTTCCTACAACTTTTATTTGAAATAATTTTCCATAGCAGTTATTGTTTATGAATTAGTTATAAATAATCGGTGTTTTCGGTTTCCGTCAAATATCTCCTTTAAAACGTCGTTGTTGGTAATCTTTGTGAGGACCAAAGTTGTAGAGAATAATATTTCTTCCAAGTTTTGTTTGAAACAAGTTTTCGTAGAACCAACCATTTCGGAGATATTTAACTTTTCCTACTTTCCAGTATACAGCGACAGCACCATGTAGCGGTGAATTCTGTAAACATATTCAAAATATACGTAATTTGCGGCAATAAGGACGACTGTATTCTTTTACGATACGAAATAATAATTTTGCCTCATAATGCTATTCATAATAATTTAAATATCTAGACCCCAAATATGGAGGAAGTCCTGTGTTGGCCACATCAGATTTTATTTCTTTTCCCTCACTTTCTTTTCCTAGTTCTCTCTTTCCTTCTATTATCTCTCTTTCTTTTTCTTTTCCCCTCCTTCTTTCAAAAGATTTATTTTTATTTTCTTTTGTCCTCTTTCTTTCCCCTATTTCCTTTTTATTTTTCTCTCTTTCGTTTCTCTTTGTCGTTTGTTATCTCTTTTTCATTCCAAATTTCCCTTTCCTTCATTCACTCTTTCTAATTCTGAATCTTTCCCTCTCTCAATCCCTTTCAACTATTTTCCTCTTTCTTTTTCTTCCTCTCGCATTTTCTCTTTTCCCTAACTATCTTCTATTCTCTTTCTCCATCTCTTTCCCTTTCTTCTCCCTTTTCTCTCTCTCTTTCTCCCTTCTATTCTCCTCTCTATCGATTTTCTCACAGTGTGCGCCACTATCGACTGTGTTACCTTTTAACTACCTAGTGTCTACCATGTTATATTGATTATATTCATCATTATTGCTTTATACTAAATTATATTATTCTGTTTTATTTTATACTATGTATGCTATATTATTTTTCCCTCTGTTCCATTTCATCCGTTTCATGTATATTTCCTTTTATCCTGCCAAATTTTTGTATACCTATATCTTGTAAAAATAAGTCAGTATTTATTTATTTTTTTATTGGCAAGGATTCAGAGACAGCACAGGGCCAATTATACTGAATATCGTAAAAACAATAACAAGTAACAAGAATAACAAGGACGGACACATACGACCATGCCCCTAGGCAGAAGCCTGCGATCCTAGCACTGGGAGCTAGACACGCTAACCACGCCTCTTTATATGTATTTTTATGACTATACAGCGTGACTGTATTCAATAATTCTCCTATTTAATGTTTTAGTTTTACACTGAAATGTATTTGCTGTCTATGGGTTTCGCAGGTTTTTCACAATCCCCTTCTCTGTGAGTGTTTTCCTGCGTGCTGGGTTTTACTAGTTAGGACAAGTTTGTTCTTATCTAAGTTTTCCCCACAAATTTAAATCTGTCTTAAACTTACCATTTCTCATTATGTTCGACTTTTATACTGTTCTGTACTCTTTTAATGTTGTATTCTGACTTCAATTGTAACTATCTATATCGACGAAGGGTTAAATGGTCTTAAATTTTGCCCGAATAAAGACGTGTATCTATCTATCTCCCTGTTTATCTTTCCCTTCCTCCACCATTTTCTCTTTCTCCCCCCTCTCTCTCTCCCTCTTTCTTTCCTCTTTCGCCTATCCACCTTTTTCTCTACGGGTCCTTAAAGTCGTTTCCTCTTACGCAATAATTCCGTGTCTTCCTACTACATCATTCAGCGCTCCATTCCAATTCAATCCATCAATTTCCTTTTTCTTCTCTCTCTCTCTCTTTCTTCATTTCTCCCACGCGCAACCATTCCACCCCCTTTCCTATTTCTCTCTCCTCTCTCTCTCTATCTCTGTCTCTCTTCCCTTTCTCTCTTTCTCTCTCTTCGCCCTCGTTCAACCCTTTTCAACTCCCCCTACTCTTCGTCCATCCCACTCGAGCGCTTCCTTTCTCTCTCTTTATATCCCTCCTCCCTCCTTTTCCTCCCTCTCTTTCCCCCCTCCCTCCCTTTATCCATCTCTCCTCCGGGCTTCTAATTGCAACGCTGAGTTCCCTGGAGCCTGTTGCTCCCTCTCTCTCTCTCTTTCACCCTTTGAAGCCCTGGTCCTCATTGTCGCCGCAAATTGCTCTCGGCTTTGTTGCCGCCGGTTCATTCTTATCATGGAGCAACAATGTATTTTAGCCTGTTGCTCGCTGTGTGCGAGTTCCTTTTCCACTCAAGTTGCTCACAGTCTTCGCTTTCGGAGGTGTGTTTTTGGTGTCGTGTTGAATTTAGTTGGCCTTTTTTAGGGGCCGAACCGAGGGTTTGGTAAAGGCGCGCTGGGGAATCGGTCCCGGGGTTCGAATTCAGGTGTATTCGGGTGTAAAGTCAAAAGACTGGACGACGAAATCGAGCAAGATGGAGGCTTTGTTTAGATTTTTTTTTCGGTTAAGTCGGTTGGTTATTTTTTTGGTGATTGTTTTGCGAAATTTTCTTGAATATGTTTGTGTCGACCGAATTGTTTCTGATAATGGATCAACTTCGTTCCCCGGTTATAAACGACAGTTATTAACCTTTCAAAATATTAAGCTGTACGTTTTGCTTGTCATAGATAAACTGTGTCATATTGTCATAATAAAGTTAATTTAGAATATGATGAGTTTGAATTATATAGAGCAGGGGTCCCCAACCTTTATGTGGGCAAGGGCTCATTCGACTTTAAAGCGAAAGCGGCGGGCGCCAGTAATCTTGTCCTGTCGAAAAAACTACGAGTTAAGCTTAATATTACACGTATGTAAATTCTATTAGACAAGCGTCATGAAGTCTTATTACATTGGTACTTTCCAGCATTATGTAGACGCGCAACACCATTAGTCACAAGAGCTCCAAATGTTGAGGAGGACAGCAGAACTAACTTCGGCTCGCCCACGTTGGGAACCCCTGATGTAGAACAATTTTTCCTAGATTCCGTGAAAATTTTAGGGTACAAAGTTAAATTTAAAGTAATTTACTTTCATCTCTATGGATTTTTGATATTTTGACGTTCCAGAGGAAGTCCGCTTCAACTCTTATGAATGATTTTCTTCTAAATTAGTTTTTATAATGTGAAAGAAAGTGAGATTTGGGTGAAAAACATGTCGTTGCTGAAAAAATAGGAAAAACAACTTTGATTCCGAGTTCTCCAAGGATCCAAGCAAAGAAATGACATGTATGTTGGCACATCACGTCAGGATTTTTAACTTACATGAGAAATTCTTTGATGTTGCGGTGAAAGGATGCTAATACTCCTTCGCAATTCACCTTTGCAAAACTTCATTGCCATGGAGCGAGTCTAGCGCGCCGTAAGATTCCGCTTCTTCGAGGAAACGATTTGTTCGAGAAAGGAAGCTCCTCATGATAGCGTGATCGATTTCATCTTTCCATTTTCGCGAAAACTCATAAATATAATCTCAATTGATCTTCCGCATCAGTTTCTCACGGCGCCATTGGTATAATGTGAATATAGTCACATTCATAATTGCATTTCCTTTAAGTCTCAATCCTGTATATATATCCGAATGGTAAATGGGAAGAGGATTCATAGAATTCTATGGACGGATCACGATGATGATTCGCAAACTTCTCAGGATATGCAAGAATTGGGATATTTTAAAGCGGTAGATCGTTTTCCAGTATGACCTGTGTAATTTCTTCCGATAGGAAAGTGCCAGGAAGTGAGAAAATTTGTACATGCGAGACGTCGGAATGTATCTATACCTGGTCTTCACGTGACTGATTACTCCACAAAATATCACGTAATTAAATATATAGATATCAAAACTTTCTATATGATGAGCTCAGATCTGTCTATAGATAGCGCTCAACAGTACAGCAACACCGTTTTTATTCTACATTAGATTAACACTGGGATGAGTATAACGCAATAATCATTTCCATATTAAAATTACTTCGAATCATCTTTGGAATTATCGACTTGAAACAACGAGCAACTGAAGGAACAATTTTTTTCCTAACTTCGATTTTCTAAAACGCGTTGAATCTGTAAAATAATATTTTTTTAACGCTTTACTTTGCTTTTATGTATTGTTACGAGAAATATTTCATTTTATAGATAATAATAAGAGTATATTCATCGCTTTCATACAGGCACACACATGAGAACTGTAGACCATGCAGATCCTTGGCCATTCTCCTTTTACAGAGGATTTCTTAGCAGGGTTTCGCGCAATAGGTTACCAGATCGCCATGCAATTACTTTTTAACGGTGGGAATCACGTTACTCACATAAGCGCACAGAAGGGGAGAGGAAGCATTTATCCAGCTATTAACAGCAAGCACCAATGAGGAAACAGCTTAACGTCCCTGCCGATGGAAGAAGCGGTTTTTAATTGAGTGTTCTCCTTAAGGCGCAAAAGTTAGGACGGTGAAGGTCCATAAAAAACCGACCTCCGTCGATCCCATCAGAGAAAACCTCTAGTTACTCCATCGCCGCTTTCGCGAAGATAAAAAAATAAGAAATGAATGATCATTTAACTTCGAATGGATACTATTTAGCGGTGGTTTTAAAAAATATAATCCAATCAGACTGACAGTAGAAAGTTTAAAAAAAAAACGGGCGAAAAGGAGTTAAATCGTTCGGATTTTTTGACGCTACATTTTTCGACCCTCATAATATATATGAAGCTTGGCGTTGCCCGCATCCCTTGTGCACGAGCGAGGCGAAGACTTTTATTCGCCGAGAGAGTACTGTTAATGCGGGCTGAGAGCGGGGAAGGTGGTGGAATAAATCGACAGAGATAAACAGAGGTATGAATACCGACAGACAGATAAAACGACTTTATTAAGGATAGAAAGCGAGAGAGAGTTGTGAGGGATAGAGAGAGAGAGGAAAAAAGAGGGAATACGAGGGAATTCGTTTCCATTAGTCGGATCGCTTTATTTATATTTTTCCCAAAGTCACCTCATCGGGGTCTGCCAAGTTTTTTATATATTTTTTTTAACTGTCCAAGTTCTATCGATCTATTCGTCGCGTATTTTTTTATTCGTCCTACGGCCAATTTCCGATTACGGCGGAGTTATATATTTTTCCCCATCCGGTTCGCCGTCCTTGCAACTTTTATTAGCCAGGAGAAAGAATGAGCTCTTCTCTCGCTGTCTCTCTCTCACTCTCTCTCTCTGTCTCTCTCTCTCTCTGTCTCTCTCTCTCTGCCTCTCTCTCGCTCTCTCGCTCTCTCTCTCTCTCGCACTCGCTCGCTCTCTCTCTCCCCCCCTATCTCTCTATCTCTCGCACTCTCGCCCTCTCGCTCTCTCTCTCTCTCTGTGTCTCTCTCGTTTTCATCAACTCCCACCTACTGCGATTTTGGCACCTCGAATTTTATGGTTTTTGCATCGTTAAACTGTCACCAACAGTTTTAACGAAGGTGGAATTATGCAGTTGATTTTTGTTTAACGATACCATTATCTGATTTTCTGATATTTGATCGATGGCACACATAATTTCCAAGCCGTTACTGATTAAGTCCACGTGGATTAATCAGTTATTGTGACGTATTAATCTATTAATGTTGAGTTAGTTTGAGGATATTTTACAGTTTAAAGGAAAAACTTTCGAAATCTATCCTTTCTCGTATTCATTGCTAAGTATAAGCTCACAAAACTGCCTCGAATTCGTTTGAGGGTGGAAAATGAATGACTACACATATAATACGAACGATAATTGGCTGATTATCATCCTCGTGATTTCTTATTTAATGCCTTATTAAATAAAGTTGGGTGGTTTGGATACATATTCATATCTCACTTATATAATTTGAAAGATAATGTGTGCACCTTGTAAGGATCACATTACCGCGTAAAACATACACTATGCATATTTTGAGCTTTTAGAGAACTTGGAATCGCACCCGACCAATTTTCAACGTAAGGCGACAGAAAGGAGTATCAATTTCCCCAACAATCGTCGCTAATGAACGTGTTTTTGGCTGAACTCGCTTGTGTTTTCCATTAGCGCTGTATGCCGTCGAGATGATTAACACCCTCTCTTTCGAGGCTGATGAGTTGAGTAACTACTTTCCAATGTCAGAGTCTACGTTTTTCCAATCCAGAGGTGGATGTCGGAAATGTCGCGTTCCTTGTCGCAACACTGATAACCTACTCGATAATTTGCATACAGTGCCGTTTTTTAAAAAGATTGTGCGGCGTGGAATTTAAACGCACGGTTCAGATCTCGTTTCTCCGTAAAAGTTTTCCGCATCTTCCATGTAGATATTCGTTCGGTGATCGATTCGAAAAATGTCGAAACTCTGGTTCGATCTTTCAATTAACTCCCACCCGGGAAGAAACAAAAATAAAATCGGAAACTTCCGAATTATTCTTTCATGGTTATTTCCATTTCAAACGTAGTGGGGGGGGGGAGGTGTGGGGGGTGGAGAGGGGGGAAAGAAAGAGGGAAATACTCGATATAAAAAAATACAAAAGATAGAACCACGAGCGGAACGGAAAACCGGTAAGCGAGGAGAATGTCCCGGAGGAATTCAATCAAGTTCTTCATCTGCTTCCACCGCTTTCCGATTCTCTCGGGTTCCACACCTCCCCTCCACTCTATCTCTCCCCCCCCTCCATCCCCCCCCTCCATCCCCCCCCTCCATCCCCCCCCTCCCCTCCCTCCAGCATGAATAATTCAACTTCCCTCAGTCTGTCACCCGCCCTCTTTCACCTCAAACCTTTCTTCCACTCCTTCCTGCTCTCGGAAAACCCTCAAAATGGCCGCACTTTTAAAAACGACATCATCCCCTTTTTCTCCCCCCCCCCCCCCCCTCTCCACGAAATGGTTAATAAACACTTCTCATTAATGCTAGAAGGCGTTTCCGGATAAGAAAGAGAGGGGTCGAAGAGTGGAAAGCGGGCGGGCCGTGGAAGATGGTCTCCCTTGACGACCGCGTCCCCTGTGAAACGGTCTGCTTTTGTTTTACGGGCTTTTTATTGGTTATATTCTCTTGGAGATCATTACCTCGAAGGAGAAGGGTAATTAAATGCGATCCTCGGAAAACAACGGGATGTGTCAATAATGTCGACGCAACAGTTAATCAAGGTGGTTTAAGTGGAAGGAAATATTTCGTTGCGAAGAAAAAATTGGAAAAAAAGGACCGTTAAAGTTTCGTAAAAGTTTGAGGGTATTGTAAAAATTAATGTGTTTTCATAAAAAAATGTGCGGTTAAGCTTTTTCTCCGTGGTCCAGAACTGTCTATTTGTTGAAAAATACTTAAAGAATGATTGATGAATATAGAATACGGAAATGTTTCCCTGGAAGGATGGCTTGGAGGGGATACGTTATACTTTATTCAGAAAAACGTATCGCTTTGTTAACACTTTTTTTTTCTTAGATGGCCAAATTACTCCCGTTATGGTTTGTTAAAATCATGGCAGGAAAATAAAACTTTTGACAGACAGTTTTGTTAGCTCCGACGTCTATCCTGTTAAGAGAGGGGCGGGGTATTTTGCATTATCAGAATTTGCAAAGTGTAATTATTTGATTAAGTTGTTTTCCATTCAAACATTTTACAAAGAATAAAACTTTCCGTTAAAAAACCAAATTAAAAATACATTAAATTTGTTGTCCCATGTCAAAAATGTTTGATTGACATTTACACATGTAAATAATTAGTAAATGACACTTGGTCAATTTCGTTCAATGTAATTGAAAAAAAAATTAAAATTTCTTTTTTTTCCTTGAAATAAAATCGTTTTCTGCTACTCAACGTTACTTCTCCGCGAATCCTAAATTGAAATTTATTTATAAGTCTGTGTTTCGTAACCCTGTATTAAAATCATCTTCAAATATTTGGAAGTTAGAGCGCTGAAAATGATGCCAAGCGAACGAATTCACCATTCATTTGCCGTTGAAATTGTCCCGCCCAAAATATCGCAACATAATGCTTTTATTCCTTGAAATATGCTGTTCTTTTCCGCCGAAAATGTATTTTCAAGAACAGTTATTTATCTTGGATGTTAATAAGGAATAAAGACACGCACCCTTGTAGGCGAGATACACTTCATTCTGAGAGTTAATTAATGCGAAGATTAAAAGTGATTAAAACTCTTCCAGTTTTTATTTAGTTTTGTATTCGTAGAATTGTCTGAAACGTTTCTCATCCGACTCTGTGCGACTTTTGTTTTTGGGAGAAAATTTCCAGATAATTGAAAGACTTCTTATCTCGCGGATTTCTTTGTCTACCCAGACTTCTACAGCAATGTTAAATATTAGGCTATATAAAGCTAAAGGCTTTAATTAATTAATGTTTTCGTTTCATTTGCCTAGAAATTTTAAGGGAATATCTTTTCGCCATTTCAGAGAAACTTAAAGTCAATTTTGTACTTGACATTCACTTTTAATTGTTTAGAATGGAAAACCCATGGTATTTAATATCTCCCTACTAAATGTATCATTAAAGTACACGCCTTTCATACATCATATCAATTTTAATGCTAATGTTAAGACACATATACTCATTAAATAAATTGTAGACCGACTCAATCAAATACTATATAAATAGTAATCAAAAGGTAAATATAAGAAAAACTTGATATTCATTTATTTCTTTGCAAAATGTAAACTGCAGTTGAACCTCTAATCCGGTTACCTTGGGACCTGACCGAAGCCGGATTAGGGAATTTGCCGGACTATGGGAGTTATCTAATCCTAAAGTTAAGCATAGCCCATATCTTCATGATATTAAACGTTGTAATATAGTAAACTATCTACTGTACCCGGCGTTGCTCGGGGAAAAACACAAAAAATTCTTCTAACAAAAATTAATGATTTATTTCAGTGCTTCGTTGTGAACAGTGTTTTTGGTTTTTTGATTATTTATAAGAATATATGTTTTTTCCGGATCCAATCCTTGATGCTGCAATATACGGCTGACCATGCGAAAAAATTAGCATAAAAAGTTATTTTACTTTTTGTACAATTAATATAAAACGGCCTTCCTCTTTGTGAAGAAAGCATCTGTTGAAAGGTTGATAACTCTAGCTTTAACGGTATGGAAATGTATAGATACACAAACCAACAAACAAACTTTCATAAATATATAGTATATATTAAATTAAATGCACAGAATGCTATTTAAACATAAGTTACAATCATAAGGTAATAAACAAAAAATTAAAGATACGCGGTGCGTTTCGTTTTATGGTAAATTAGTACATATCGTTTGTTTTCAAAATTTTAGAAGCTCGTATAAAATGGATATTATCGAAAGTAACAGAAAATCAGCGTTTGGTATGTATATTGGTGTCCGAATGACGATTTTTACAGCTCAAGCGTAATCTCAGTTTCTTCAGTTTTATTTACGCACTGATACCATAAACGATTGAAAAACGCCGCTTTAAAAGCTGATCATAAAAATAAAGATAACGAAAAATAAGTGCGAATCGCGCAAGAAATTTTCAAGTACGGCATTTACAAAGATATGCGCTTTCGAATGTAAAAGGTGGTTGCACGATAGGCAACCACTCACGGGGGGTGATGTGCAACCTGTTCAAGGAAGATTTTTTTCTGATATCCGAAGGGTTGAATATATAAAACATATATAACTAGCGCAGTTACTGTAAAAGTTGGTAATAAAGGAAATCACATTCAAATCCTTGAATCCATAATAATAATTGAACTTGGAGATCGACGGGTCTAAACATTGCGGTTCACGGGAAACAAGGCGAACCCGGAGACTACGCCGCACGCTGTTTGCGGATAGCTTTTACACCTCTGAATCCTCTCCGTTCACATCTTTCCGGCGCGTTAAAAAAAAGAAGCGGGACGCACGTTTTCTCAGGGACATTTTTCGCACCTCGCGATGAAATGGAAGTTAGGCAGAGAAATGACGCGGAATAGAATGTATACACGCACATATACTGTTGTCCCGCATGTAACGCGGCCGTCTATAACGCGGAATCGCTCCTACGACGCGTGTGAAATATAATAAGCGTGGCGGAGGTGAGAATTTACCCTTTTTTCCATTAAACCAGGAGGACCAGCAGAGAACGTTTCCGTTACGCGTTGCGTTTCTCAAGAGTACCCATCTCCCCGCTCTGTAGGAGGGCCTACTTGTATACACAGACGTTTCGCGCAGCAGCGTCGTTTATAATTCGTTCGCAGTCGGGAATAAGGAGTTTGAGAAATAATATGGGCGGACACTTTCCCCGCTTCCCACGCACCAAACCCCTTCGCCTCCACGCTCTTCCCCTGAACACACAAAAGACCCGTCCCATTTGACTCCGCCAATTCTCACTTCTGGTGATTATTACCGCTTATTCCGGTTCTCTTTCTCCTATTCTCTTCCTCGGCCATTTATGCACGTCTTATCTATCCTTAACCTCTTTTCTCTTTCTCTCTCTCTCTCTCCTTCCCTACATATTAAACGACGTTTTCCTTCCATTCCTCTCGGGTTCACTTCATTCGCATCGTGAGAGAGAGGAAGTATTCTCCCATTCATTTTCTCTCTCTCTGTAGATATATATATATATATACACATATATATATACACACACACATACATACATACATATATATATACACACACACACATACATATATATATATACACACATACATACACACACACACACCTATTCTCTCTTCTCCCATTTCCTAACCTGCCACCAAAGTAGTTCACACGTATTCCGAGGACTTCTCGTCTTTCCACAACCTCCAATCCCATTTTCGTAACCTTTTCTCCCACCTCACATTCAACCTCTTTCTCTCCCTTAACTGACTCCCTTTTGACTCAATTTCTCTCTCTCTCTTTCTCTCCATCTCTCTCTCTCACTCCATTCCATATCTGCAACTCTTTGCGTATCTCTGAGAAATCATCTTCCTGGGTATATCTCCTTGGCTCGTAACGTTTGGAAGTTAAAGATTGCTTCGCTGTGTTTTAACCGGGATCTCTCTTGTTTGTCTTGCGTGAAAACTTTGTTTTCGAATCGCTCTCTGTTGTTGTTTATCTCGGATGGAGAAAGAATTTTCCTGGTGGAGCCACGTGTTAAGTTTGTCGCTAACTTTTTCGCCTGATTTATGCTATCTTCTTCGGAAGATTACTTTCTTCTTCGGTGGTACTATCCCGGAGATTTATTAATGCGTTTCCTGATGAAAAATCCTATAAATGTTAGGATAAATGTTAATTCGGAAAAATTTAACTTTTTTATATTTTTATTCATGCGTCGATTGTAATTGTAACAATACATCTTTCTCTGGTTAGTTTTTTAAGCTAAAAAAATAGTTTTTTTCAAACATTCGTCTCGATATTTTTCTGTTTTAGAATATTAATTAAAGCTTTTATCGATTTCGTCGAGATGATTTTGTAAAATATTCGATCTTACCTTAAATGTTAAATGAAAACACGTTTGTATGTCGCCCTTTCGACTCGATTAGACCGAGCCTTTGTCATCGGCAAATAGGAATTTCGATTACTGCCATTTTCCATTTCTTTCGCCAAAAACAATATTCCGCGCAAATCATCGCTTTTTTGGAATTCTGTTTGCTTTGATTTGAACGATGGCCTCGGGGTAATTGATTTTTAAAGCTTCCTTTTTTTTTGGTATTTGTTATCTTTTATTTATCTTTTGGAATTTCGCCCACGGTATACTTTCAGGAGTAGGCTTACCTTTTTAACGCGTTATCATATCATCCCGGTTGTATATCTGAATTGTTCTAACGATCCAATTTGTGGTTTGTTACTAATTTAAAAACATCGAGAATTGAAGGCTAATTCATTTTAACACTTAAAATATAGGAAATTAACGTATATTTTATAAGGTATAACTAACGAATTATATTGGTTATATTCTGAGGTGGACATTTCAGACACCAGCATTATTTGCGAAGCCTTAAAAATGAATGACATCAATTCAAAAAGAAACGAACTTTGTTATCTCGCAGTGCCGTATTCGATAAAAATCTCCTACATTTTATTTATTTATTTATTATATGATGATAATTAATCGAAGAAATTAATTTAAGCGGAATGGTGTTTCTTTGTACGCGTTTATCCTTAAGCTATCGAACCGATTTCCGATAGCAAAAGCACCCAATGCAAAAATATTGGCCCAATCGAATATTTATAAAGAATCGGCAATAGCTGCACGTTCGAGATTTTTTTTTAACCCTGATTCCCGATCGGACACAGCGATCGCGAAAAACAAAAAAACGAATATTTTTTTTTTAAAAAAAAAGGACCGCGCTCTTAGTATCGAATTCTTTTTTATTTCCTTTTTTTTCAATCGTTATGAAAAATGAATAATGACGTTTAAAATTTACAAAAAAAATCGACGACCGGAATAGGGCCGAGCTTTGATGAAAAAAACATTTATGCGTATTTTTTTTTTTGGAAGCAATCAGAATGGAAATTTATTTGTATTTCTGACAAATCGAAACCTCACTCCACAGTTTCTCTCTCTCTCCTTCTCCCTCTCTTTTACTCTCTCTCTCTCCGCATCTCTCCCGTCCTCTATCCTCATCTCCTTCTTTCTCGCTCCTTCCACATTATAACAAGACCTGTTCTCTCAATATTTTTTCGATCACGGCAGATCTCAGATGCCGCCTTTCTTTTTCATCTTCCCTCTTTTTTATTTTTGTCGCTTTTCCTCTTATTCGTTTGACCTTATTTTGTGCCCTCTCCCTTCTTTTCTCACCTTCTCTCAATATATCTCCCCCCCGCCACACTTCCCTCTATCCCCCTTATCCAGCGGTGAAACTTTCTATCGACATGCAAGAATATATTTCTCAAGCGAATTTACCAGTTCCCTCTCTTTATTTTTCCTGCTGCCTTTCTCTCTCTCTTTCTCGCCTCCTATATTTTGGAAAAAAACCTCCTTCCTTATTCATTGGTTTTTTTCCGGACTGAGGGGAGTCCCTGACGCTCCCACACCTTTCCTCTCAACACACCCCTCTTCGCCGCCCTCTTTCCGTTTCTCCAATTGATCTCTCAGAATCTCTCCTTCACACCCACTTTTTTTTTCCTTCAGAGAGAGAGAGAGGGAGGGAGTCGTTAGTTTCTGCTTTTGGAGACCGATTTTATTAGTCCGCCTTTCCTCTCTCCCTGCTTATTATTTTTCATCGAAAGAAGGTGTTGTTTTTTTTTTTTTTGCTCCATTAAAGAAATATATATGCGGCAGTCTTTCGCGAGCACCAGGCCTTGACGGATTACGAAGGGGAGGGAAAAATCCGCGGTGGAGGAGGTTATAGTTGTGTGGGCCGCGGGTTCGCTTACAATGATTGATGCCGGAGCGGAGCTGATTTTTTTTTTTGCGTAATCGATACTTTGTTCGCCTTCAGAGGGGGTAAAATTCTCGAATAATTTCTTTGCATAATGCAGGGGGGAGGGGAGGGGGGACTGTTGAACGTTCAATAGGTAGAGGAAACCAGGGTCTGCGGAGCATTTTTTGGGTTTCATGCGATAAAGGATGGAAAATTCGTGAGAAAATGTGCAGATGTTTGAAAAATGACCTTCTGCTTCATTTATATAGTGCATGTAAACTCGTAATATATCCTCATACCAGAAATTGTCACCAATGGAAATGGGATCGGGGTAAGGTCTCTCTTACGGATAAACTTACTCATTGAAACAAGTTTTATTAAACTAAAGGTAAGGATTTATTGAGATTTCAAAAATATCCTGGCATTCCAAAAAGATTTTTTACTTTATCAAGATCCGTAACCTTGCACATTTTTTCTCGGAAGAATTACATCGGAGTGGTTTTTACCTGTGAAAGTAAAAGCCGGTATTTCAAGTGCGCACGTAATGATTAGCAACGAAATTCTTTTCGGTAAAATGGCATACATTTAACTGATGGATACGTAGTACGGGGAGGAAAGGGGAGAGAGATCTGATACCGAGCTTTCCGCGGAGGTAGGAGCAGAAATAGCACTATTTTTTATATTTTTTTATTTTCTCGGACCGATATATATATATATATCTGTGAAAATTAAAGCATTGAAGGAATTTCTCACTCCCGTTTTCTTTATTCTTCATTTAACTTTCGGTAAACTTATACATAAAAAAATAAATTCAATTTGCCAATTTTAACGAAGAGAATTCAAAGATGGGATTTAAAAAAAATTGAATAGTTAATTTCTGAGAAAATTAATACGGAACTATATTTAGGAATATTCATTTTTTAAAAAACCCAGTTATTGAGAGGATATTCTAACACTTCTGCTTAATATTCCTGGCTCATATTATTCTCCGTACCCACCATTTCTTTCATTGATTTCTTACAAGTAATCGCCGATACACTTCATAGAATTGGTATTTTTATATATATTTTCGTTGATTTTACCTCAATGGAAATTTTTATTACGTGTTTCAATTGTGCTTTAAATTTTCTGAAATACGTAATAGCAGTTGTCCAAAGTCGGGTGTAATTTATCGCCTAGGAAGAATTTAATGCACCATTTTCTCCCTTTTAAAACGCTTCAAACGCCCTCGTCATTTGGATGTTTAATCCCAGCGGACGACATAGGTTTCTAGCAAACATTTCTGGGAATGGAATGGCCTAGAGGTACTTGTTGATACCCACGTAAGCTGTCTCTCGGTTTTTGATTTATACCTGCTGGGGCACCGTGTTGCGTCATCGGTGAGCTCTACTCTAATAGCCTCCATTAATATGCCTCTAGCTAATGTGTCTGTTTTGGGAGACCAAGGAGTATTTTTTTGCGGCGCACATTCGGTTTGCGTTATTAATTCTCCGTATTTGGATTTACGAGTGAGCAGAATTTCGAGGCATGTACTAACTCATTTTCTTTTTTTTGTCTCTTCACATGTCCTGCTGGGATGTCGTGATGTTTTCTTAACGTGGTAATCTCTCTCTCCTTATACCTCCCGTTGCGACCATTATTTGCGCGGATATTAATTTTTTGGAACGGAGAGAGACGCAGGTAATATCGCTGCCGTCCGTGTTGATTTGAAGAAAATGTTTTCTCATCAATCATTGTCATCGAAGGTTTGCATCATCACGGAGAGCTTAATGATGAACGTAATTTATCAAACTTCGATTTACGAATGATATAATTTGGTAGTTTTAGACCGCTGAAGTTTTTTAATGTGTTTTCGTTGGCGATAAAAATTAATTCAGAAGATGTTTTTTGTTCTTTTCTCCTGTTTTTCACTCAATTTTCTCAGCATAAGTGGAGTCCTTTTACAAAAAAAACATGCGCAGTCATAAAGGAATTTGGCTCGGCTCGTGTGATTTGTAAGATGCTCTTGAGATACCGTTCTTTGGTTCTTTTCGGTTATATTCCCCCTCTAATTGTTTACTAATTATGTTATAGTTGGCAAGGAGATTAGTAAATAAACAATCAAATGATGATTATAGCGATAGACCGTGTACGACATGTTGATTTTCAATTTCGTATGCGGTGTATGTTATCCCGGACCCCTTTCGAAAAGTAATTTTTTGAGATAACCCTTTCACGCAAAACGAAAGCTTCTAAACCCAGACTGATCTGCCTGTGGCGACATTTACCCACCCGATCACCGGACAATGGAGAGGGATAGTTTCCTTCCAGAGAGGCGAAGGGCGCGATAGCGTCCGGAGACGGCTACACCCGATATAAAAGGCATTATAATCTAAAAAGAAAGCTAGCCGAAGCCTCGGTTACTTGTAATATTTACTTAGCGATCCCATACTATAGACCGCATATTGGAAGTAGGTATACCGTAAATTATCTATTAAATGAATTAAATTCGTTTTCATTATGATTTACGATGGGTTTAGAAAGAAATATTAATATTATTTCAAGGTTCTTAGTATAATAAAGTATGATAATTATTTGATTGTTTATTAAGTATTTCGTTGGAAACAATTAGTAAATAATATAATAATAATAAATTAATAATAAACAATAATAATATAACTGGAAAGAACCTACCTTTTTAATACTTTAGCTCAATGATGTGCGTGGAAGAGAAAAATGCATTTATAAATCGTCATTATCGTTGTAGATTGATCATAGGACTCGATATAATATACACGAACCTGCGGTTTGATTATGACTGCTGTATACTACTCGTATATCATTTTTGAAAGTATCACAAAAGGCAATTGTAACCCGGATTTTCCTTTATATTAACATACCGCGATAATATATGTAAGTAGGTATATATGTAGGTAAGTTTTAAGACCACAAATAATGCCTAATAACTCGAGAACGGCTGCATATATTTTAGACATTCTTTCAATTTTATAGAGTGCCGCACATAAAGACTCTCATGTGTAATCATCGTGCAAAATAACGAGCCGAGTTCGATTCCAGGGACATTTAATTCCCCCAGTTGGATAACATTGGCGGGACTTATTCGAATTTTTATCTCCTAAACTATGAGTCGTAATGATATACTTTCGCGGACTTTTTTGTTGCAAATGTTGTCCTCTTATCTGACCAAAGTTATTTATCGATACCTTACAGCTCATATAAGGCAAGGGAGAGTATAATATGGATTTATCATTGTTGGCTTGACGGAAATGGCGTCTCTTTAATGTGGCGCCGCAAATAGCAACGGCCACATACCGAACTACCTCGTAATGTCGAGCCTTAAAAATGATTCCGACTCTTGAAGAATTTATGCGAATGTTTGGATGCGAAGAAAAGACCGTGAAATTTTTAATTGGAAGTAAAAATCATCGAATCAAACCATTGGATTGGGTTGGCGTTTTATCTTTACCCTAAAAGTTGTCAATTAAAAAAGTCGTTTTATATACACACTTGTTATTAAGAGTGAATCATTCGATCGTACATTATTTTATAAACGAGAATCCAAATAATAATAATAACTTCCAGCTCACAAAAACGTGCAATTTTAAGATAAATGTGTCATTGACTTCGCTTCCGAACGTTCGTGAGATGGCATATAAGACGGAGAATCATTGTGAGTCGCCTTTCACGCTTAGGGTCATTAAGGTCCCGTCCGACCGTGTTTTGTTTCCGTTTTTTCGCCCCCTTCCACCTCCGCAAGTTTCCCAAACGGGGATTCATTCATTCGCCGCAAGAATTCCCCTTTTGAAGTTTGTTCGCTCGGGGTCTCTTTTTTAAAAAAAAAAAAAACCCTCCCTTACAAATATAGTAACAAAACATTGTCCTCTGAATGGTTTTATGTTTTCCCCCACTTTTCCTTTTTGGAGCTTCCCCGCCTTAATGCGTTCTCGGAAACTTTTCTCCCGCTCCTATTTTTCCTCTTTTCTCTGCATTTCGCTCAAAGGCGTTTTCCATTTTTCTTTCCGAACATCTCTCTCTCTCTCTCTGCCCCTCCATTCTTTTCTGTTTTATTTCTATTCATTTCTCCCTTTCCCTATACTTCTTCCTTTCTAGGTGGTTTTTATTCATTTCTTCCCCCTCTTTTTTCTCGCCCCTCTCTCTCTCTTTATATATCCTGTTCCCCTTTCGTTCCATTGCCTTATTTTCGATGAGAGGTTTCAAAAAGTCCTCTCTCTCTCTCTCCCTCCCTCCCTGAGGTCGTCTACCTCCACGCAAAGTAAATGGAACGCGTATTGAAAGAGCGGTGCGAAAGAATAACGTTTTGCCGCATTTCCTTTGTTATCTTATACACGCATAAGCGTACGTAAACATGCACCGATGCGCGCGCGCGTGTGAATTGGGGTGTCTTCAGACTCTAGCTCATTTTTTCCCATACTTTCCTTTACGACATGGGGATGGATCAGTATTTTTACTTTCTCATACGAAGTATCGAGTAAGTATGGTTTTCGCAAAAAAATTCGATCTCGAGATTTTTACGGAAATACACGTTTCAGGTGTCGCTGAATCCGAAAAAGTGGTTTTCGCAATGCTGTCTGTCTGCCTGTCTGTTACTGGCGCTGGAGCCTAGACGGTCGAACAAAAATGAATGAAATCTCGTACGTAGGCTTTTTACCATACTGAGCAGAGTATGTGAGGAAATGGTTGACATTAATGAATAATTAACAGTAGTTTATTCTACGCATTTTTAAAACAATCCGATTTTCTCGAAAACGGCTCTAACGATTTTGATCAAATTTCGTAGTTACTTGAGTATATGTCTGCAATAATACTACGTATTCCATTTTTCTCAATGAATGAATATAAGGCTAGTTTATTCTTGAGCAACTTTAACAAAAATTGGGTTTTCTAAAAACAGGCTCATACGATTTTCATTTTCCAAAGATAACTAAACGACGCATTAGTACGTATATGAGAAAGTTTGTACAGTGTATGTTGTACAGATTTTTTGTATCGATCCTTCGCATCCTTTGATCGACTGAACTATAACAACCATCGTTGCGTTTGAGGTGTCCAACCTCTGAAACAATAGGAAGATAACCAGATACACGCTAGAGTTCCTCGTTGACAACTCATCGATTGCTGGTTGTAAATTAAGGCATCGTTTGAGTCTTAAGTTCATTTTACCGTGGCAGTTTCTAATTGGTAAAATACGTATGTATTACCAAAATCTACTTGTGGGCATTGAAACCATTTTGATTTGCGGGTAGTGTTGTATCTTATTATATCTGGATGATATTGATGTTTCCTTTTCGAATGAGAGAGTAACTGTCGCTAAGCTTGGCTAAAACGTTCGATGTCTGCAAAATTTTCGCTGTTTTTAATTTAAATCGCAGTTTTCCTTATTTTTCAGTAATAGGTCTTAGTTAAGGGTATTTTTATTTACCTGTGGTATGTTTGTAAAGCTTCATTTTGTTTCCGTCTTCCTATTTTTTTCTTTCGAAATATTTCAAGTTTACTTAAACCACGCGTTTGTTTGCGTCGTTCGCAGTCAGTTTCTTTTATTATTTACATATATCAGCTCTCGGAATGTTATTAACTTCGCTGAAATTATAATCGGATTTGAAAAAGTATCGTTTCACTGGACTTGAACATAGGTACATAAAATCAAAGTGCTTTTTTCGTGGTATTTTATCGTTTCGCGGAAGTATTCTCGAGTTTTATTGAAAATTTCGCGTTCAGTTGCTCACTTGTCTACTTAAAATCAACTTGGCCAAACTAATGATATAACTGCATAAAAGATATTAAGAGGAAAATAAAACTGCTTCATGAAGATTTTTGGACATGTCCCGGGAGACGAAGTTTCGCTCGAGAAATTCTTCACGTACATTTTTAATAAACCATGTACAGAAACTTGAAATTTTCGGAGATGCCTCATTATTAAATATTAATCCGGACACGCTAACAACGATACGCTTACAATAAGTAAATCGGATTACACGCACACTTTAGGTGCAACTAAAAAAAAAAGTTGACGCGTCCTATTGTTCGCTTGGGAGGAAAAAAAGAAAGGGGCACGGAAAAGAATTTGTCACTCCGCGAAACAACGACGTAACGACCTCCGCTACCAATTCTGAGTGGCGTTTCCTTTGTTCCATTGTTGAACGGTTGTTGTTATATTTTTTGCGTTCATAATTCAAACCAGAAGCTCTCCGAAAGGGGGTAGGAGGAGGAGGAAACGCGAAAAGGAACGATGAATCGTCAAACCTTTCATTCCGCCATTTTTCTCGATTGAACGGCGGTTTACCACGTCCCATAGGTGGCAATAAATTACCCTCCGCCATTGACACCTCCAACTCTCCTGGCTTCTCTCATTTTTTATCCCCTTTCTATGGCTTTCCTTCCTCTCGCCTATCCTTTCTCTTCCTTTCGTACCTACTTCTCTGCGTCTCTTTTTCTCCGCCTCTCTCTCTCTCTCTTATAAACCTTCCGCTTCTTCCTCTGCTTGAGTAGGGCTCGCAAATCTGAGTTCCTGGACATTTCCGAGGGATGGAATTTTCGCTGGAACTTGAGATGTAGGTAGGTACTTCAAACAAGATTGGGTGTCGTTATGGTCCCTCCTCTCTCTCTCTCTCTCTCGTCCCATCGCAATTACTGCTGCAGTCCATGGTCATTACGTGTTTTGCAGTTTCTCACGAGAATTCCCGAGCAATAAAACCTATTATGCTTTATAAAAATGTCATTACATATTACGTTTGGTTTGATGGCGATGGGAAATAAACCATGTAGATTTTTCTCTTCTTTTTACGTTTAATTGCATAGCAGGTGCATTGACACGTCCGCACGCGTACCCGCGTGTGCAGTTTCCATATACAGCTGACGAGCTGTATTCCCAAAGCGTTTTATTCAATGCTTGGTCAACCGCAACGGTCCCCTATCTGTCGTAAATAGTTTTAAAAAAACGTCTTTGTAAACTAAAGCGGGAAATGCTCCATCGGCTATATCAGCGTTGATCGGCGATTTAATGGCTTTACTAATCGCAAACTGAACCATTAAAATTCCAATTTCCTCGGTAAATTTCCGTTTTTAAACACTTTTATTTAACTTGCCTTGATATTTGTTCAGATTATTTCAAATTTTTGCAGTTTAATATGTCCGGTCCTTTACTACATAGAAATTTGGTACATACATTCATCTCTGGTGGAATTTAAGATATTAAGTTTTTGTGGACGCCCAGGGTTGTTTGTCGGGGTGAAGGGGCGGCTGTTTATATCTCGCGAAGGGAATTATCTAAAGACACGATTCTTTCACTTAACATTTTCGGACGATTTTCAGAAGATTACCGAAACATTTACACGCCATTTTCGGACCTGAGGTACATTAAAATAAACCCAAGATAAATTAATAAATTTAAATAAAAAAATAAAAATGTACCAATATATAGGTTTTTATAATTTTTAAGACTAAAATTATAAAATAATAGTATAAAAAACAAGTTTTCTAAAATACACACTTTTATGTCCACACAAAAGCATAAAATTAATTTTATCTATCCATAAATTGGATGAAATTAGCTGTACAGAATACAAGTGGGTGGCTAAAATATTCAAACCTAATTAAATAAATATCTTACCCAATGTTGTCCTACATATAGAATAAAAGCGGGTTGCTTAAATATTAAAACCTAGTTAAATAAATATCTTTCCCAATGTTATCCTACCTATAGGCTACCCACTTATGTTTTGCACAGCTAATTTGATCCAATTTGCGGCAGGATAAAATTTATTTTTTACCTTTTTAGTACGCATAAAAACGCGTATTTTGGAAAAACTTTTTTTGTACTATTATTACTTACACGTTTTGAGAATGGATAGTTATTTTTTTTTGTTTAAACTAACACTCGATACCTATTCGGGATGATGATGCGAGCGTATATTCCGTCCCTCCCGACGTTGGTTTGTGGCTTTTTTTGACTCAAACTTTTTCCGCTGTCCGACCTCTGGCGTAGCGGGTGCACGTACCGCGGGGACTTGGGGTGATTTATGGCCACTGCCGCAGAATCGGAGTTCCGGAGGCAGGAGGGTGTAAGCGTCGCATTTGCGCTCGCACACGCTCGCTCCCCCCCCGTCGTTGATCAATGGTTTTGCGGCGTCATTTTGTTTTTCCTCTCCTCCGTTAATGACCGGGCGTTTTGACGAACAGTAATTTCATGGATGCAATCCTGCTACATCATCCGTGGTATCTTCTAAGTGTTTATCCGAGGAGGATCTGTTTACTTAAACGCGCGGCGGCAGGACAATGATTCAGCGTTCCACGGTGATGGCTGGACCGGAAAAAAAGGGGGGATTTCGGAAGTGTTTGATAATTTGATAATGGGAATCGGGAAAAAGGGGCGGAAAGGTGGGGGGTTTACACGGAGCACGCACTTATTTTCATCTGACGCGAAAAAAATTGATGTTGATGACTGTATTTCCAGGAAAATCTGATTGATTACGCGCTTCCTACAGAATGCTAGTTTTTTTTTTGAAAGCCTGATGTGAAATTATCGCTGATTTATGCATGTTTTTCATTGCCTAAGAATCGTAATAACATTTGAAAGTAATGGATTCTGTGTATTTCGAATTATTACGCTGTTACTTTTTAACAGAATTTAGTTCTGTGCGTATATATTGACATATAAAACATACTTAGGATTAAAATGTTTCTTAACTAATCTGCACTTTAACTAATTAATTTCAATTATTAATGCTTATTTTCGGCGTACGAGCAGAATTTGTGCGCAATATCGATCCGAGTTTGATCCCAATAGAATTTTATTCCTCCATGTGAATAACCTTTTATTGGGCGCCTTAGTTTTATTTTTATTCTAAAATTATCAACGTAAAACCATCATGCAAATTCAGGACTTTAACCTAAGAAATTTTTCTTTAAAAATACTATAATTTCATTTCCCATCGTATATTTTCAAACCCACGTTGGATCCAGAGACGTACCTAGGCGATATGGCGCCTATGGCAAAAATTTAGGAAACATCTTGGTTATGTAGGATATAATTTTTTCTGCGTTTTAATGAAGAATAATAGAGTTTTTGTTACATATAAATTAACGCTTGAGTATAAAAATAATACTTATTTATGGAAAAATTAACTTATGTCACTTTTTTCGGGAATGTTTGGCGCCTTTTGCAAGCGACGCCTATGGCAAATTCCACCTTCGCCATACCCTAGTTACGGCACTGGTTGTATCATTTGAAAAATTTTCTTTAGATACAAATTTTTTTCGTTTTTCGAGGTTAGAATCTTTCGTAGTAAAAATATTCCCTAATGGACAACATTCTTAAAATAGGCTATTAATATGTCATTCTTCTGATAACGAATAATGCTGAAATATCCTTCTTCTTTACTTCATGAATTAGGCCAGTGGTTCTTAACCTTTTTTGGCTGCGACCCATTTCCTCCAGTATCTCACTTGTAATAAGTAATAAAATTAATAGGAATTTAATAAATAAATGAAAATAAGCTCTAAGGTCATTAGCATTCAACGGGTTTTTAGGAGGAATGATATATATGGATATAGAAAACAATGGAAAATCTTTGACGGTCCACTCAAAATGGTTTGGCGACCCAATTTTGGGTCGCGACCCATGGGTTAACATCTCTTCGTTCACTGGGCTTGTACTCTAATATTTTTTGCAATTCTATGTCATCACCCATTCTATCTATATGCGGCAGCCACCTCACTTTTTCGTCTTTTATTCTTTCGTTTGTGGAATACATGTCCAAATTCCTTTCTTATATCTTCGTTACGTATGTGATCTTGTATTGTACAACCCTTTACTTTTCTTAGAAATTTAATCTCAGCTGCTTGCATCCTACTTTCGCGTTTTTTGAGATAATTCCCGGGGAATGGGACTTTTAGCCGCAGCCATCTCGCCGCGGCCACCTCGCCGCAGCCATCTCGCCGCGAAGGTACATTTCGCCGCGGCCATCTCGCCGCGGCCATCTCGCCGCGGCCATCTCGCCGCGAGGACTTCTCTCGCCGTGATTTATTAAAAATTAACAGAAAATCACGTTGAATATTCCATATTAGTTTTATTTTACATTATACGTTTATTTTTAAGTAGGTATATATGAAAATCTCACGGCCTATGTGAGCAATGCTGAGTTTACTTTCTGTAAAACATGACGTTCACGTGTTTGTCTGATTTTCGTCTTTTTAGTAATAATAAGTGTTTAACATAATATTAATATTAAACGTGCTGATTATCCTATGCAATTAACATATTGCTCTACCGAAGCAACAAAACTCTGACGATCGCGAAGAAATTTAATCGATTATCCATCGCTAATTTGATAAAAATGCTTTGGGTGCGATTCGTCTAACATGTAACTATACACTATTAAATTGAGTGAATTGAGATAAAGTAAGAAGATTTCGACAAACCAAAAAGAAGCGTTGAGTTTTCAAATACGAGTACCCAAATATGGAGTTTTGAAGTGATAAAAACTATGAATTGTTTTCATGCATGCTTCGTACTTTCTCATATACGAAGTATATTGAGAAAGTATTGTTATCGCGAAAAAATTCGACCTCGATATTTTTACGGAAATATACGTTTTAGGTGTTGCTGAATCCGAAAAAGTGGTTTTCGCTATGCCGTCTGTCTGTCTATCTGTCTGTTACTGGCCCTGGATCCTACACGGTAACGCGAAAATGAATGGAATCTCGTACTTAGGCATTTCATCATACTGAGCATTGACTATGAAGAAATGGTTGGCATTGCTTAATAATTAAGGGAAGTTTATTCTACGCATTTTTAACAACAATTTGATTTTCTTAAAATCGGCTCTAACGATTTTGATCAAATTTCGTACAGTTATTTGAGTTTACGTCTTCAATAATACTACATGGTTCATGTTTATTCTAGAAAACTTTAACAATAATTTGATTTTCTTAAAATACGAAGTTGCCGCTTCGTTAATATGTGATTCACTTTGGAATACAAGTGGGTATTCTAGCTTTGCACATTCCACGTTCTTCACAACGCCAAAATTTCTCACGCTCATCGCTACTTAACCGCTCAAACAGATACACAAAACCGTCCACTAATAGTTTCTCCTTTCCACGGATAGACAGAATAATTTCCATTTTAAGGGATTAGTAAAAGTTAGAAAAACTTTCGGAATGTTATTGTAAAGTGAATAAAAATGTTCACTGAGCAAGTTAGCAAGGATCCACAGACGATATCACACCGTGAATGGGAACTCGGAGGACGGATGTTTACCATACGGTAGCAAAGATAAGACTGCCATAATCATGGTCGATCTTAGGCTATAGCTCGATTGTTTAGCGAAAGGCCGAATTGTCCTACCTTCCATGGTCATCGACACCCTCACGCTCCCATACCCTGTCGCCATGGGGTCCAAACCCCAACCAAATTCACTAATCCTCAAGTCCCTTGGTTCGTTCCACAAATTTGACATTAAGATAATATCTAACGACTTCCAGAAATTCCATGGGGAAATTTACTCATTTGAGAATTCCTTGAATCTTATGAATGCCTAGTGGGAGTAGTTTTATTTTCTAGTTCAGTTCCTCGTGCAGGTGGTCAATAGAGGAGGAAGCTTCTTTGATACTAAGTATAACAACTACTGAAATATATTTTTAAGGAAACCTTTATTTATCATTTTATACATGCAAAATATAATAGTTACAATAATAGTTAATAATTATTTTGATATTTATTAGTCACTTGCTTCAGTGCTATCACTTTCATTCTCCAAATTTATATTAACAAGTATTTCTTCAATTCCGTTCATTACACATTCTCTTTGAATGTACTCATTTTCTGTATTTTTTCTGGCATACTGTTCTCCACTCATTTTCACCTATTAAATTACGTTTCTCCTCCACTAACTCCTGCGTCGTCGCCTGCCATTGTAAAACGATCGAGCTATAACCAGGGCAAATTATGCATGAATCTCATCGAGAGAATTTTTTGAAGCCATTAGTGCATCTCAATAAGTCGATTTTTAAAAATAGGGTATCCTCTCAGAAAGAAAAATTTATTCAAATGGTAATTATACAGAAACCTTGTTTTTGTGCTTTTTGATAGGCAAAATCATGCAATAATTTTCAAAAGTTTAAGACAACTTCTCTACATTAATGGCCGCCAGTCAACCATTCCTATGACTGCTGATATCAAGCACGTACACAATATAGGAAGTCTAATTTGGATTAACCCCTAGTTCCATTATAAACTCAAATGATACAGAAAATAATTTCTTCAGAATACGAATAAAATGTACTGAATAGACGCTTTAATAAAGTTTTCTAGATCAAAAGAGGAGATAATAATTTGCGTAAAAGCACATTTTATAATTATATGCATTTCAAAAATGAATGTAACTCATGATGATCATTCATGCGGGTTGACTTAAAGAATTTAATTTTACAGTCAAGATAACCTAATAAAAAAGAATTTCGGAATATTTAATTGGTTATTCTGAATTTTAGAGTTTCGTTTCTAGTTTAACTCACATTCGTTTACCATAAAAATTCCCTTAAACACTCGACTTACTAAAATTCAAAGACTTTCTCTCAGTTTATCAATACATACTGATGTTTTTCAACTTGGACTCGCTTCTAGAAAAGTAAAAACATTAAACTACTACACACTATACATTTTATATGCTTTGTATATCGTTTGTATTGCAGATAATACCATAGGTAAAAATTACAATTCGGAAGTAAACTTTTATCTATCTTCTCTAAAAATTCAACTCTGGAATGCACTTAAAAACATCCGCCGCAAAAAGTCTCCGCGGCGAAAGTCCTCGCGGCGAGACGGCTGCGGCGAAAGGTCTCGCGGCGAGACGGCTGCGGCGAAAGGTCTTCGCGGCGAGACGGCCGCGGCGAGATGGCCGCGGCGAGATGGCTGCGTCGAGATGTCCTAGACCCTAATTCCCGTGTCTCACTTCCTTATATTAGAGCAGGAGTAGCCATTACTTTGTAAAATTTTAGTTTCATGTATTTTCTTGTTTTATTTCCTAATGTTACGCGTAATGTGCCACACATCATACTGCCAAGCAAATATTTGTAGGGGAATTAAAAAAGAGACTCTTGAGAAGGTAGGTGACGCATGGCGACCGGATCTCGCCGTCATTCAGTGTTGATCTTACGGCCTCGGTTCGTGAAAACGGGAGGACTGGGTTAAAAATCAAGTAACACTGAACGTACGCGTAACAGAAAGAGTTATTATCGTTCGAGCACGGAACTATAGAACGTCATCAAAATGGATGCAGGTTGGCCTTACTGCGCTATGCATTGATCCATAATTCGCCATAAATTACCGAAGAAGACAGACAGGCAGACAAACGACTTTATCAAGGGAGAAATTGCGACAGGAGGATTCGAAATGGAACTACTCTCTCTCTCTCTCTCTTCTACGCCAAAATCAACCGCTCGTATAGCAGTCTCCTGTTTTTCTCTCCTGGAAGTGTTCCAAACGAATAGATACAGTTTGTGTTTTTTGCTTCATAGGCGGGACGCGGGTAAAAATATTTAATCCCAAGGTTCAATTACATATAAAGAGGAAACTTCTATATTTTCGTATTCTGATTCTATTAAAGCGTTATTTCCTTTGCCCTCCGATTTTCCGTCTCGATTTCCTCGTTATTTTTCCTTCAGCTCGTCTCTCATTTTCCCGAACTCTTCGCGTGTAATTCCGTTTCCCCGTCCCATTCGTATTAATCTCAGCGTGTTTATTTTCCTCTGTCATTTTTCTTCTTTCGTCCAACCCGTAGGCAAACGTCACTTCTTCTTCCACGGACCAATATTTCCACGGTTTCATTTAATTTATCTTTTTCTCTTTATCCCATCTTTGCGAAGGATAAAAATGGAAAGGGAAAAGCTTTCCAGGGGCGACATTTTTCGCCGGGATTCTGTACTTCATTCGATGCTCGGGCATAGCGTTATCCGTCGCCCCTTCCGACGATTCTTACCTTCCGGATGTCTCCGAAGAGAGAGAGGGAGGGAGAGGGAGTGGGAGAGGGAGTGGGAGAGGGAGTGGGAGAGGGAGTGGGAGAGGGAGTGGGAGAGACAGAGAGAGAAAGAGGTGAGGGGAAGATCGAAACGGAATGGTAGTGGTTTATTCGAGTGCAGACCATAAGCGTCGGGTGGCGCGTGGAACGACATGTATCGCAGGAATTCACTCGGGTCGTGTAATCGCATGGGATGAAAAAAAGAATGGTTAGGGAATAAACGTATATCCTGTAGAGTCTCTCTCTCTCTGTATTGCATTGTCTGCCTCGGTGTCAGTGATTATGGTGACTGCGCGTTCCAATCCTCACGTAAGTATCGACGTTGGAATTTCTTTTATTTTCTTGTTAAGCTGCGTAAGGATGTTTACGCTTACATGGTGGAAAGAGATGGGTCGCGTTTCTGATTGTGTAGGAGTATTTTTATAATAAATTCTTTTCCAATTTTTGCACATTTCGTTGGCTTTATAGTCACTTTTTTTATATATATTCGGATAATAATGACGTTTTTAATTTGAGCGTCTACACATCAAATGAGCCATTTTGTAGTTCCGTCACTCTGAAAGATTTAGCTACTTTTTTGAGAAAGAAAGGGATAGACAGAGAGGGGGGATTGGGAAATGATTTAATTTTAATTTAAAAACTTGGTCCATGTGTACCCGTTGTTACAATGGTATTTTATAGCCAGCGATAGGAGGCTAAACTATGTTGAACACCGTAACATAAAAACTGAAAACAATGTTAAGATTATTACCTATGGTACGAATCCAAATAAATTATTGTAATATAAAATCGTTTTCAATAAATGCCGGTAACAAACTTGATGATGTAGCCTAGTGAAAATTTATTATTATTCATTATTATTAATTATCCTGTGAATATTTGAAGAATATTTTTATTTTGAAAATTTAAGAGTTAAGGCAAAAAGGTGAAAAAATTTTCATTTCTATTAGTGAAATGTACAAAATATATCATTTTCGCGTGTCATCACAATGAAAATTACCAAAATGATATGTCCATTCAATCGAAAAATGTCTTTTTTCAATTAATAAATACAGCTCAGACATATTCTATAATCAGATCCCGCTCAAGGTGTTTTGGTGCCCATGGCAATACTTCAAAATTTTATTAAGATTTTTTTCAATTTAAAGACCTCAACTTATGTATAATACCCACAACTATAAAAGTTAACATGAAGGTTGGTAAAATATTGTCCTAGAAGGAGATGCGGAGGAAGTACCTTACGTCATATGATTAGTTTACCTACCAACCAACTACGATTTTAATATATAGAGATATAATTAAATAAATTGGTGGATCTAGACACGGCTGCTGGGGAATAATCGGTGTCTGAGCTTCGCTAATAACTCATTCTGTTGGGTTTTATTTACGAATACCGATTTATTTTCTTGAAACATTTATTCCTTTTTGGTGTAGGACAGATTAACATTTATTTAAGATACTTTTGTGAAAAGAGCGCCTTATATAAGTCCTTCATAAATACCGTCACTTGTATCCTTCGGTAATATTTCTAATTGTCCCGACCAATTGATGTAACCTAAGCACCTTGCTCTCGTTACGTATTCAGAAGGTAAGTTTCGCGTAAAAAACGTCACTGAAATGCGTAGAGGTTCGAAGCTTCAGACGGAAGCATCCAGACGGAGCGAGTCCTAAAAAGCGGTTTTTCATTTAAGAATAACAAACCAGAAGAGTTCCCAGATTCCCATTTAGAATGGTAATTACGCAGCTGAAAAAATAATGTACTAAAACCTATCTGCCAGGAAGCAGGAAAAGACCCGAATCACATTTTAATTTGAGAATATTTTCCGCAAAATAGTTTCGGGCGTGGTTGGTAATTTCTTCTCCTCTAAAGGTAGTAGTAGTTTTTAGGCGCATTTCGCTTCCAGCGTGAGCGCCTATTATCGTCGGTCTGTCCGTCCGTCCGTCCGTCCGTCTGTCTGCATGTTCGTTTTCGGCTTCTACGGAACGGATTTTCATGAAATTTGATATTAAGGACTTACTATCAAATATAAGAAGAAAATCGCAAAAATGAATCTCGTACGCCAATCAGGGGTACCACTTTACGGGTGACAAAAAATTAAATTTCCGTCATATCTCGTAAAGTATTGCTCATATCAAAATATGTTTCGAATAAAACTTGTAGAACTATTAAATTAGAGTATTTCTTTCTCTATATATATTTATCGTAGGAGTTGCCGTTATCAATTTAATCAAACCAGAATGTCTTAATTGGAGTTTAACTTAGAAAATTTCTTGCATGGTTACTTCTTCATTGTTGCTAACATAAACAATCTCACAAACAAACTTTTAATTTACTTACGTGTGCATGCACTATTTTTAAATAGGAAGAAAATGGATTATTTATGATGAAGAGAAGGACTTTAAAACGCTATTTCCCTTACGTACAGGTATATAATTGCTTTCTAATACTCCATTGCACGAAACGCGCCAATTTGTGATACGTTGTACACTTCTCTAACTTGTTAAATTTTATTTTTAGAACTGAAACAATTAATATTTATGACGGAGTATCTATTACCTCGACCACTAAGAGTAATGCGGACTCTTACGCATTGCTTCTCATCTAAGAAAACAAATTTCCGCGTTCATTATTTCGCCTGACGACACCCGCTTCCGCATTCATTTATTTATGCGCCTTTTCCTTTCATTTCTCTTGGTGTAATCTTTATTTTCTCGTAGAATCATTTTCACGGTTGTTACTAGAATCTCATAAGTGGTATCCCATTGTTTCGCGATGGGAATAACATTTTTTTCTATTCCTCGAGCATAAAACGCACGCACCGGAATACATTTCTCATTATAAGCGACGTTAATTTCTTAAAAAATCTTATTCGGCTGCTTCCGCAGACCTCTCTTATTTTTTCTCGCGGAATACGGTCTACTCGCGTTCATAATTTCAATTTTACGTCTCTTCCCTTCTTTTTTTCGCTAGGATTTTTTTTCTTTTTTGAAGATGTATTTTTTTCCCTTATCTAAAACGTCGTAACCGGTTTTCATTTCCTCAAATGAGACTTCGGTGGACGTAAAGAGGTCTCGAGTCTTGGGGTTTGGTATAGCTGTAAGGGACGGAGGAAAGGAGGAGATCGTTACGACTCTCATTTCGCTTCGAATTATTAAGGAGGTCTGTAAAATGTTTAGAGAGTTAATATCTTTCGTGCGGCTAAAAGGAGCCCAACGCGCTCGATGGAAGTGGCCCTCTCTTTTTTCAGTTTTCTTTTTCTCCGTCGGACTGCGCGACCGTTTCGATTCGGTGATGCGTTTGAAGTCGGCTTTAAGCAGCGGTAAAGAAAGATTAATTTAACGGATAACGTTTCTTTATTTAAGCGAATTGGTCAGGAGGAGGCGAGTTCGACTTTATCCGTCACGGTAGTGAAAATGAAATTTTTGAGGAGGGGTACGTATTTCCGAGGATATGTTATAGCGGCTTAGACGTTTTGTTTAGTTGGGTCATTTTTCGAAGTAATTACTTGAAAAAGCTACTTACTAAATTGTAAATTTCTTTGAATATCGAATCCGACTCAAATCTTTGCTGAAACGAGGATTAATTTGATTCTTAATTTTTTATAAAAGACATATATAAGTATTACGTAAAATCTCGTGTAATATAGGGCTCATAAATAGGATGTCCTATACCATCGTCCTCATAGGTAATCTATATCTGTAGACAGGCCCTTAATTATTCATGGTTAAACCTAGTTCTCCACATATTCCCCCTATCCGCAGTCTTTTTATATCTTGATAGTCCTCTTTCTCTTTTAATTCGTCTATCAGCTGAAACATTTTCTTACCTCTTTCTTATTTTCCTTGCAGTTTTTCTTCTAACACGTCTTTTATCATGCTCCCCCCCCCCCTCCTCAGGTAATGTCCATCCAGTTCGCCTTCCTCTTCCTTATAGGGATGGAAAATACGTGGCACACGTGCCAGAAATGGCACGCAAGCGATTTTACTGGGCACGCGTAAGCTTGCATTTTCTTTATAAAATATGAAATTTTTAGAGTAAACTAATGGCACGCGAAAGAAATTCTGATGGTTCACTTTGCTTTTTTGGCATATAACTCAAAAATCTTTTGTCATCCCTCATCTATATAATCATTATCTTTTGTTCTTATTAGTACTTCCTCGTTCCTCATCCTATCTGTCCATTTTATATTAATTCACCCTGTATCAGCATTCTCGAACCTGACCATAACAACTTAGTAAACGTATAGAACTCCTGATCAGTCTCGTCTTTCCAATCTACACATATACCCTTTAATATATTCGTCAGCATTACCCAGTTTACTCCAACAAAGATTTTCTGCCAGTGGACGAAGCTTAAGCAGCAATTTCTGCTATACTCTTACTGTACATTATATGATTCTCACTATATCGATAGCATTTCTGGTTCCTCGTCCTTTTCTGAAGCCGAATTGATCTTTCTCTAACATTTCTTCTACCTTTTTCTCCTCGTGATGATCTTCAAAGTGTGTGGCATTAGGCTCATCTGTTCGTAGCCTTTGGCTTCTTTTTTAGAGGGATCATTGTTATTTCTAGGAAACCTATAGTCCACTCTCCCGAGTCACAATCCTAATTATTTAATTTCGTGATCTTTTGTAATCCTTTCGATCCCACGATTTTAAGTACGCCTGCCGGAATCCCATCGCTTCATTTGTCTTTTCCTCCTGTTTCGATTTTTCTACTTCGCTTTTCATAATACTTGGTCCCAATTTATCTTCTTCAATGTTGCCGTCTTCTTCCAGTTATATTTGCACCGATCTTGCCGGCTTGTTGTATGTTTCCGTAATGCGTTCTTTCAATACCTATACTACAACATTTTTCTGTGACTATCTTCTCATCTCTGTTCATATTTCCATTACCACGGATTCCATCAGACTTCTTACCTTCTAATTCCAGTGTGCTAGCTTAAATCATATCGTGCCGCCCTAACTTCCCCATCTGTTTTATTTCCTCACATTTTTCCTTTATCAGGTTTTCTCTAGCTTTGTATGCTAACTTTCACAACTCGCTGCTTATATGTTTATATTTAGTTATAAATTCTTCAACTTTCCACTTTTTCCTTTTATCCATTTTCTCGAGGATTTCCTCAGTGATCCATGTTTTCTGAGTTTCTTATCTTATTTGCTGATCTCTTTAATGATAGTATCTTTGATACTGGATTCATTTTTCTTCCATTCTGTATCAACGGTCTTCGATTTGTTTTCCAATTTTTAATTTTTCCAATATTACTCTCCACTCAAAAATGTACCGTGATAGAATTACAAGCAGAGTCTATTATATTTATAGTTTATAAAAAAGCGTATTTCAAAATGTTTTCAAATAAATGAATCTCTTCATTGTAAAAGATTTTTAATGATACATTTTTGTACAACAAAAACTAAGTAGGTAGCTATTTCGACGTGCTTAAGGAAATTTATTTCATTCGTTTTAATCAATAAGGCTGGATCGTAATTAAAAGAAGAATCCTAGTTAATCCTGCTCCTTCCCCGTTCTATCAGTGATACTCGATATGTTGGCGCAACGTAGATTAACTCGGAGATAGCGTAAAGCGTTCGCTATTTGTGTTGTGATTACGAAAAAAATCGACTTCGAGATTTCAACGGAAATACACGTTTTGAGATCCCTAGAACACGTTGAGACTATTTTCGGAATGATGTATGTATGTGTGTGTCTGTGTGTCTGTGTGGATGGATGGATGTATGTGACTGTGGGCGCTCTAACTCAAAAACTACTTGTCATATTAATACCAAATTTCATATATAACACTTTAGCATGAGTACAAAGAACTGATTAGTTTTTGGACAATACCGGTTAACCGGAAGTCGGTTATGCGAAACCCGATTTCTCCGATAATACGTCATTATTGTATACATTGACCATTACAAAAAATGTAGAAAATATAATTTCCCACATCCTTTATGTCAAACAATTTTCCATAGCAGTTATTGTTTAGGAATTATTTATAAATCGGAGTTTTCGGTTTTAATCAAATATGGTTGTTAAAACTCTTTTATAATCTTTATAAGGAACAAGTTATAGAAAATAACTTTCCGTCCAACTTTTGCTTGAAGCAAATTTTCGTAGAACGATCCATTTCAGAGATATTTTGTTTATTCGTAAATTTCCAGTATACAGCGCCACCACCATGTAGCGGTGAATTCTGTAAACATATTGAAAATATACGTAATTTACGGCAATAAGGACGACTGTATTCTTTTAAGATATGAAATAATAATTTTGGCTTATAATGCTATTCATAATAATTTAAATATCTATACCTCAAATATGGAGAAAGTCATGTGTTGGCAGCATCAAATTTTTTTCTCCAGTTCGAGGATGCAGTCATTCTCACCTATATCCTCCTCCGCCCTCCGTCTCCTGATGAAAGGGGATGAAACTCTAGTTTCATCCTCTTACCTTAACACTCGCGTCACGTGCGATGAGAGGGCTCCAGTAAAAAAAAATAGACGCTAAGCTTTCGCAGAAAAAAAGAGGAAAGCGCGAAGCGCACCAATGAAATTGGAGCTCCTAAGATCATCTTTCACCTCCTTCCTGGACCAATGACTTTTAACCTCTCTATACCCAAGAGACAAGGAGAAAGAGAGAGAGAGAGTAAGGGAGAGAAAGGGAGGAAGGGTGGTGTTATGAACTGTTGTGTGTTCAAGTGTGGTTTCAGCTCTAAAGGGGTTTAACACGTGCCCCATCACATAACTCGGTTCGTTTTTTTTTTTTTTTAAGGGCTGATCGTGACCGTTGAAAATTCTGGTGACGTCCTTGGATAGTTTTCTTTTAAAAAGAGAGAGAGAGGGAGAGAGGTCAGTGGGATTTTCCTCTAGTTACTTTTTTAGGGCCCGGCTGTCATCGCTAATATCCGGCGTCTAGGCGAAATTTTTACGGATTTTCTCGTTTCTTTTTTTTTTTCGTTATACGTTCGAATCGAACCGCGTCGGAACTAATTGACGAAGTTGAACGGGTCGACCTTTACGTGGTCTGAAATTGTGGGTGGAAATTGCGGTATGGATGTCGCTGATCGTTCGAACTAGTTGGGAACTTCGCTCTTGTCACAGGGAGAGAGAAGCGAAGTTGTGCCGGATGGATCACGTCACATATGCCTCGGTGGCGCCGAACTTTAGTAACTAATTTCCTTGAATATAATATAGTACAGACATTAGAGCGTGATGTGACATACATAAAGTACATTCAACACATTTTTCATATTTCTCCAGACCTCAACAAGTTGTCGCGAAGAAATTTTGAATGGAAGAAAACTCCTCAACGTAGAAGAAATTTTTATATTTTAATATAAATATGTGTCTACTACAGAGGCAGTGGGAAATTTTTATACGTGGTGAATGGCATTGGTGAATGCAAATTCCTTTTCCGCATTGCAAGTTGTCAATCGTTCTGCGGGCCTTATTAGACATTAGACGTTAAGTAGAGATTCTGAGGTAACATATCAATGAAAATTCAAGTCTAAATTAAATATTTAGAGATTTATTTCAATCTCGAGTGTTTTAATATCGTAATTTGAATGTATGTAATATAAATTTGTGTGTTCAATTTTACGGATCTCGTATTCCCCATTACGTCGCTGGCCGGAGGTTGCTCACCACTTTTTTACAGCATGAAACCAAATTAAATATGTCGCAATGGAAAAGCTTCGATGACGTGTTTAAAAACATTTCAGACCTCCAGAGTAATTAAGTGACAAATGTAAATGAATCTTAACACTTCTTTATCAGAGCGTAGTATTAAAAAAAATATATTACGTTAGTTAGTAAGGAAGCAAGTGAAACAATCAATGCTTGTACGTCTTACAATTATATCCGTACTCATACAAAACTCTCACTGCTTATATTAATATGCGCTGTTTGACTCGTGTCAATAATGTCGCTTGGGAGAGATTTGCTGTAACTAAACCAGATGCGTTATGTGACTGGGCAGCTCAAAACCTGGATGGATTTTAATCAGAATTCAGATATCCACATTCGTGTAAATCTACATTTTATGGAAGACGAAAATAATAAGCCACCTTCCACTGTTGCACGATATGGGTCATATAAACATTTTCAAATTCCGGGTGATTTCGTATCTAAACATGTTATTTAAAAAGATTCTGTTTAATCGTTTATCTCCTAGACACTAGGACCTAGAGCATGGGTGGGAAATGATTTTGGTGCCGCGTACCAAGAAATCAATGCCAATAATCAGAATTTTTTCGCGTGCCAATAGTTTACTCGTTCTCTAAAAATCTTCACATTTTATACAGAAAATACAAGCTTACGCGTGCCACGTATTTGCCACCTCAGTCCTAGAGTACCTACACATACACGGAAAACAGACAGACGGAATATCAAAAATAAATCACCGTTTCCGACTAGGGGTTACTAACTAAAAATTCACGTATTTATCACGGATCGCGATACTTCCTCTATGCGCGCAACGCACGTGAGAAAACGATATAAAAGTGAAGTTCAACAAAAAAAATCATCCTAGTTTACTCGGATGCGTCTGGCGAATAACAAAAGACGAGGACTTTCAATCCGGCGTCTCATTGTTCGACTGCTCGAATCGACGACGTCGACGCATTTTTACGAGTTATTAAAAAAAAAAAAACGCGAGCCGCGAGAGTCCGCCCGTTCGGGGATATAAAACTTTATTTTCCTCCCGTTGTACGGCAGCGCCGTGCGGTTTTATCCTTAGCCGCAAGAGAAGCGACGACGCGTCGCGTCCCAGACTCTTTGCGCCCAGGTGACTCGAGTTCGAAAAGGGGATTGACTTTGAATTGTTTGCTCTCTCTCTCTCTCTCTCCTTCATCCGCGCCTCAGGATTCGCCCTTCATCAAACGGTATCTCGCCAGTTTCGCGGTACAATACCTGTTCTCCGGGACTGTTTGAATGGAAACGATGGTTGGTTGGGGGGGGGGGAATAGGGAGGTTTTTTTTTAGCCTCTAGGGAGGGTGGTTTTGGAAGTGAGGTCGAAGTTGGAAAACTTTCAAGTGACATAAAGACTTACTTCACGATCCTACCTTTAACCGCGTTGTATGGAAGCCCTCGAGACAAGCAGGGAAGAGAATTAAATTCGGGACAGGTATCTAACCCTTTGCTGATTTTTTTATTCGTTCATCCATTCATTTTTTATTTTTAAAAAACTGCCATTCTAACAATCTCCGATTCGTATAGTGAAATCTTCATTTTTTACGACCCTCGTATTAATTTTATTTTTTTTTCGAGTTTGGTTTCATTTTTTACGCTTATTTTTTTTCTTCTTCCTCGCACCTCGTTCGCTTCCTGTATTTGTATTCCCTGTACGCCTCGTGCTTCATTTTCTTTTTTCTCGACTTCTGTTTATCGCTTACCCGCTTTGGTTCCTCTTCCCCCCCCCCCCCCCCCCCCTCTCCACACGCACTTCAGACTCGCCCGCGCCACTCAATCTTACCGACTAAAAGGATTATCTGTTCGTATTTTCCTTTTTTATTTATCTCTCGACTTTCAACTGATATTCATAGTTCCATCCCTTATTTTTTTCTTCCTCCATTTCCCGTCTCTCCCTCTCTTTGGTCATCCCTCTTCAATCCTTCCTTTTTAGCCCGTCCGCTTAGGTACTTCTTCATTTTCCTTCCCCCCCTCTCCTCCCCCTCCCCTCCCTCTCTCTCGCCCATGAATTACGTTCCCATACCGTCCGAATGGCTTGACCTCTTGGTTTTCCTCGAGCCCGCGTCCATAGTCCGCCCAACGCCGCCACCCGTTCATCCATAATGTACGTTCTGCTGTTTATGGAGTTTATACTCTCTCCCTCTCTTCCTCCCTCCTCCCCTGACGCCCTCTCTCTATCTCCATTCTCCTCTGTCTCTTCCGTTTTCTATCATTCTATCCGTATTTCTCTCTCAGTCAGTCAGTCAGCTGCTTTCTTCATGACTTTTTACACGTCTGCCTCCTTTTTCCTCTCTCTCTCTCTCTCTCTCTCTCTCTCTCTCTCTAGTGTGTACTATCCTTTTCTCCCCTTCCCTCTACCACTCACATTCTCTTGCTCTATCCGCCTTTTCCCTCTCTCACTATCATTTTTATTTATTTTCTCGTATACGAAGTATATTGAGGAAGTATTGTAATCGCGATAAAATTCGACCTCGATATTTTTACGGAAATATACGTTTTAGGTGTCGCATGATCCGAAAAAGTGGTTTTCGCAATGCCGTCTGTCTGTTTGTTACTTGCTCTGGAGCCTAAACGGTAGAGCGAAAATGAATGAAATATCGTACTTAGGCATTTTATCATACTGAGCAGAGTATGGGTAGAAATGGTTGGCATTGCTCAATAATTAAGAGAAGTTTATTCTACGCATTTTTAACAATAATTCGATTTTCTCAAAAACGGGTCTAACGATTTTGATAAAATTTCGTACAGTTACTTGAGTTTACGACTTCAATAATACCAAAAAGCTCATATTTCTCAAAAAATCTGATGTGGCCAACACATGACTTTCTCCATATTTGGGGTATAGATATTTAAATTATTATGAATAGCACATTATAAGGCAAAATTATTATTTCGTATCGCTAAAGAATACAGTCGTCTTATTGCCGTAAAGCAAAATATCTCCGAAATGGATGGTTCTACGAAGATTTGTTTCAAACAAAACTTGGAAGAAATATTATTCTCTACAACTTTGGTCCTCACGAATATTACTAATAACGATGTTTTTAAGGAGTTATTTGAGGGAAACCGAAAAAACCGATTATTTATAAATAATTACAAAACAGTAACTGATATCGAAAGTTGTTTCAAATGCATCGAAAGTTGTTTCAAATGCAAGTTATAGGAAATTACATTCTCTATAACCTTTGTGTAGAATTGTATATACAATAATGAGGTTTAACGGAGAAATATCGCAAAAACCGAATCGGGTTTCGATTAAACCTCGACTTCCGGTTAACCGGTACTGTCTAAAAACTAATCAGTTCTTTATGCTCTTGCTAAAGTGTTCTATATGAAATTTGGTAACGATATGACAAGTACTTTTTGAGTTAGAGCGCCCACAATCACATACATCCGCACACACACAGAGACATCATTCCGAAAATAGTCTAAACGTGTTCTAGGGACCTCAAAACGTGTATTTCCGTTGAAATCTCAAAGTCGATTTTTTTCGTGATCACAATACTTTCCCTTTACTACTTATGGAGAAAGAAAAAATGAATATAAGGCTAGTTTATTCTAGGCGACTTTAACAATAATTTGATTTTCTCAAAAACGGCTCGAAAGGATTTTGATCAAATTTTGTCAAGTTACTTGAGTGTACGTCTGCAATAATACTACGTATTTCATTTTTCTCAATTAAATTAATATAAGTCCAGTTTATTCTTGGGCAGCTTTAACAAAAATTGGATTTCTTAAAAACGGGCTCACACGAATTTCATTTTCTAAAGATAACTAAACGACGCATTATAATATATGAGAAATTTTGTACAATGTATGTTGTACCGATTTTTTCTGTCTCCTTTCTCCCCCTCTTCCTCTCCATTTCTTACCGTCTCCCCTCCATCCCCTTTCTCTCCCCGTCTCCTCTGCCATCTCTCAACCCACTTTAACACCTCCTGTTTCCTGTCTTAGTTCGAATTTATCCCTCTCTCTCTCTCTCCTCTTCTCTTCCTCTCCCACTTACTTTTCTTTCATTCATTCTCTACCTCTGACTCTATATATATATATATATATATATATCTCCAAACATCTTCCTTTCTTTTCTCTTTATAATTCTCTCTACAACCCCTCTTATCCCGCTTTCATTCCTTCCATTCATTCATTCTTTCCCTCCCTCTTGTCTCCCTCCGTCCCTTTTCTCTTCCCCTCCCCTTTCATTCTTCCCCCCTCTCCTCTTCCCCTTCCCCTCTCCCGCTTTTCTTCCTCTCTTTCGGTCTTTCTCTCGCTCTTTTTTCTCCTCCTCCAACCTATATTTACTCTTTTCACAATTTTTTGTCTCCCTCCGTCTCTCTTGATATAGTTGCGTTGATTTTTACTTTCTCCATACGTAGTATAGTGACAGTATTGTGATCACGAAAAAAATCGACTTCGAGATTTCAACGGAAATACACGTTTTGAGGTCCCTAGAACACGTTAAGACTATTTTCGGAATGATGTCTGTGTGTGTGTGTGATTGTGGGCGCTCTAACTCAAAATGTCCTTGCCATATCGTTACCAAACTTCAAATATAACACTATCGCATGAGCACAAAGAATTGATTAGTTTTTGGACAATAACGGTTAACCGAAAATCGAGGTTTATTCGAAACACGATTCGGTTTTTGCGATATTTCTCCGTCAAAACATCATTATTGTATATACAATTCTACACAAAGGTTATAGAGAATATAATTTCCTACAACTTTCATTTGAAATAATTTTCCATAGCAGTTATTGTTTAGGAATTATTTATAAATAATCGGTTTTTCCGGTTTCCGTCAAATATCTCCTTAAAAACGTCGTTATTTGTAATCTTCGTAAGGACCAAAGTTGTAGAAAATAATATTTCTTCCAGGTTTTGTTTGAAACAAATTTTCGTAGAACCATCCATTTCGGAGATATTCAACTTTTTTGGTAATATCCAGTTTACAGCGCCAAAACGTCGTAGCGGTGAATTCTGTAAACATATTCAAAATATCATTTACGGCAATAAGGACGACTTTATTCTTTTACGATACGACATAATAATTTTGCCTTATAATGCTATTCATAATAATATCTATACCCCAAATATGGAGAAAGTCATGTGTTGGCCACAGATTTTTTCCTTTATTTTTCCGCCCTCTTTAAAACCCTTTCTCCTCTCCTCTCTCCCTTCCTCTCCCCCTTCTCGTAACCCTCCCTCATTCTTAATTTCCCTCATCTCATTCCTCTCGCTCTCTCTCCGTCTAATTCTCTCGCCCTTTATCCTTTGCCCTTCCTCATTTCCTAACTCCATTCTTCTTTTAAACCCTTATAATTCTTCTAACCTTCCATCTTATTCCACTGATATTTCCCCTTCCATTTCCTTAACCTCTCTCTCTCTCTCTCTCTCATTACCTTCCTTTATCTGAACCTCCCTTCTTCTTCCCACTCTCTCACTTCTCCACTTCTAACCGTTCTGCCTTTTGAGGGTCGTCCCTTTCTACGTCATCCGTCTCCTCTTGTTACCGCTTACGGATTGAAGCGAGAACCGTGCGTTTGTCTAAGTGCTTGCATGCCTGACTGCACCGCTGCCTGCGAGTTATCTCCGATGAACATCAAAACCCTTCGCCGTTTCCAAGCGAATTTGTCAAGTAGGGTTAGAAATAATTAGTTCACCATCAATCATTCGCCAGACCTATATGGCTTCCGCTAGATACTGCTAAGCAACCCGTTAAACTTCTATTTGAGTTTTACAGCAAGTCTCCGGTTTTGGTCTAACAGTTTACTTAGGTGCACATATTCTATGAATATTAATATTTCCTGGAATGGGCATTTACCCTTTTTCTCGTCCGCATAAACAGGTATTTTTATAGGGTTTCCAAAAAACTTAGATTCTTATAATAGAAAATGTAAAGCTAGACATTTTATTTATATCATAACGATGTTCTCGTAAGATTATATGTAATATCTTTCCAAACTTCAAATTGCAAACAAAATAATAATTCTTTCGGATTTCAATTTTCTACCTGTATTTTTCTTCTTAAATATACTGTTTTAATTTCTATGGCAGTTACTTTAGAACAGTGATGGCGAACCTTTTATAGTCCGCGTGCCAATATTACCGAAATTGTCGAATCTTTTCCGCCTCGCGTGCCACAAAATGTCCTTGATTTTTTTTGGGTGCCAACTAAATTAAATTCGAGATCAATAAATAAGATTGTAAAAACTAACGTTTACAATAGTTAACTAAATAAAACCAATTTTTTTGCGGCGTTAAATCAGTAATATATATGCTTTGTAGGGTTTTCGCCTTTCGTTGGCGTGCCAAACAAAATAGTCTTGCATGCCACTTATGGCACGCCTGCCATAGGTTCGCCATCACCACTTTAGAATAACTCATTTTATGACCAAAGAACAAGTTAATGCATAAATATTTTAAAAGTTTACGTAGCAACCACACGTGTGTGTATGACAACAAGTATTGGTGAAGGTCGTGAATAATAGGAGAATGCGAAGAACTCTGTTTACAATATAATCACGGAAATATATGAGAACAGCTTATAAATAGTTAGGATACTGTATGCAACAAAATTATTAATTTGTATTGTTTTGATATAGGTAGTAATTATAACGCATTTTTTAGTTCTTAATATTCTCATATAAATTTTCATCATAGGCTCATAAACAAGGGTTAAGTTTAAAAAATGAATTCATTATGATGTATTTTTAACTAATGCTAAGTAATTTCGTCTTTGCTAATAATGAACATATTATTTTTTCGTTCCAGACATATCGGATCCACTGCCATAAGATGCGAGTGTCCGAAAGGCTTTACCGGCCACCTCTGTCAAAATAGAGTTACATACGATGGAAATCATACAGGTAAGCTAAATATTTTTGTAAAATACTGTGAAATTTGTTAACACTGATTGTACGCTATGTTTAAAATGCAGACTAAATATACAGAGGGTTGTTAAATAAATATGAAAAATCCTATATATGTTTATCAACGCGCTTTTGCATCTTAAAACTCCAGATATTATTATATTTGTTGTTTTGTGAATTCATGTTGACATAAGTATGTGTTTATTCCATTGTTATTTTCCTTCAAAATATCCATTCTTACGCAAAGTGAAAAATGTTTCCGTTTTAATACAATTTTATTCTTACGAGATACGTCATTTAATGTTCGTGATGTTGAATACGTTAGGGTGTAAAATTATATTATCGGGGATTTTAAAGTTATACTTAATGTTTTAAACTACCTTATACTGAAATATATTTTGAAGGGTGTTATTACGCATCTTACATTCAACAAACAAACAACAAACAACAAACAACAAACAAACTTACAAACATTTTCCTTTATATATTAGATTAGAATTAAAAACAACATATATTTGGTTTCCATGTAAACAAATTAAAATCGTACACAGAAATTGACAAACGATATTACGTTAAAAATTTTCCCATATAAATGCATTGAACTCTAAATTTCGGCGACAATGGGAGTTGTAATGGTAGCTTATAATGGGTATTGTAATAAAACATAAAATCACGTATTTTATTGATTCTGAATGCATTTTTATGCTAATTCCATCAGGATTCGGATTCTGTCTTCAATAAAAATAAACTTTTTTCTTTTTTTCGTAGAACCATTCAAGTCTCAAGTTCTTACCATGTTTCTAAGTAATTTTAAAATTCAAATGAAAAATAAGCTTCACTCGTCCCTATCTTATTGAAATGGAGAAAATGAAAAAAGAAAATATGTTTAAAAAATAGACAGTCAATCAAATCGATATAAAAACCTCACTACATATCCGTACTCGTTATTCCGGTTAAAATGATACCTTTTTCTTGTTTCTACATGCTGTAGTTGCGGAGATATAAAATTACATACAAACACTTTATATATATATATATAAAAAAGATTTTGGTCACTGGATGGCAGATTAAATAAATATGTAAACAGAATGCATAATAACGTGAAAATGAGACTGCATATATTAAGAATAAAAACTCTTTCATCAGATTGCCTGGAAGCGGAGTGTAGCGGACAGTGTCCTTTCGACGGTAGACCTGAATCAATCTGCAACTGTCCTCGAGGATCTAAACCGGCCACTGGTGAGTGTCTCCACTCGTGTATAATAGCAACATGTAAGAACTGAATAGTTCCCTCGGTAATATAGTAGTGCACGCGGCGACAAAAAACGTCAGAATTCATCATTCAAGTTTTATTGAATGTTATTCAAATTATTAAAAATGGCGATACTTAAACTTTTCGATACTCGACGTATTTCACAGAATCCTGGTATTTTCCTCTTTTGGATCCTTTACTTGTATCCCATTCCTAGATGTACTGTTTGTTAAAAAATCTGATGTGGCCAACGCATGACTTTCTCCATATTTGGGGTATAGATATTTAAATTATTATGAGTAGCATTATAAGGCAAAATTATTATGTCGTATCGTAAAAGAATAAAGTCGTCCTTATTGCCGTAAGTGATATTTTGAATATGTTTTCAGAATTCACCGCTACATCGTTTTGGTGCTGTAAACTGGACATTACGAAAAAAGTTGAATATCTCCGAAATGGATGGTTCCACGAAAATTTGTTTCAAACAAAACCTGGAAGAAATATTATTTTCTAAAACTTTGGTCCTCACGAAGATTACCAATAAGGACGTTTTTAAGGAGATATTTGACGGAAACCGGAAAAACCGATTATTTATAAATAATTCCTAAACAATAACTGCTATGGAAAATTGTTTCAAATGAAACTTGTAGGAAATTACATTATCTATAACCTTTGTATAGAATAGTAGGTATATAAAATAATGATGTTTTAACGGAGAAATATCGCAAAAACCGAATCGGGTTACGAATAAACCTCGACTTCCGGTTAACCGTTATTATCCAAAATTAATCAATTCTTTGTGCTCATGCGATAGTGTTATATATGAAGTTTGGTAACGATATGGCAAGTACATTTTGAGTTAGAGCGCCCACAATCACATACAAACACAGACATCATTCCGAAAATAGTCTAAACGTGTTCTAGGGACCTCAAAACGTGTATTTCCATTGAAATCTCTAATTGTAAGTCGATTTTTTTCGTGATCACAATACTTTCCCATTACTTCGTATGGAGAAAGTAAGAATACTATCCAGTTTCGAAAGCGTATATTTATTGGACGCGCACGGAATTTATTTTGGTGTTACAGAAAACAGTAGACTTGGAAAATGCTGTAGTTGATGACATCATCGAGCGATTGCTTGATCTTGTCCTCTCAAAAAGATTGTCTGGACATTTTTCGTTTAGATGATTCTGCCCAACGTATTCTCCAGGTCTATTACTTCTTACTGGGATAACTTAAATAGAGGGTGTTTTCAGAAATAACCCTCATAAAGTTAACTATTTGAATGAGGAAACTTCACAAGTTGCGTTAAGAACATATAAAGATTTTATGAATGTGCTAATGGACCATTGCCAATGATGGTGTTGGATTTCGGTATTTCACATATTGAAAATATTTCCACTTATACTTTCCAAACTCTTTTACCAAGTTTTCCGAAGATAATAATAATTTTGTTAACAACAATAATAACAAAGTTATTATTGTCTTCGGAAATATGATTATCAATTATCACCAAGCTCAGCCTAATTCCTTGGATTTTATTCTTTTAACCAGAAGCAGTTCTGCATGCCATGCATTACAGTAAAAATATGAAACTTAAAGGAGATCGCCTTTTATAGAACACCCTGTATAAGAAGAGGTGCCTGGTCTTGGCCAATAGGAAGCCCCCTTATAACACGAGAGCCCTAAGTTGAAACGAATAGGTTAACCAGCTCCTTTATATGCAGGTATAATCTCACATATATACACACGCATACGCTTATGTACTTGACGTTTCAGTTGATTAACATAATTATAATTGGAGGTTATTTGTGCATTATTTTTGCTATTAAAGCTAGATGAAAAAATTGCTGAATATGATGACTGCAGATATCTATATTATATCATAACGGATTTGAAAAATATTTTTATATTATTTTTGAGGTTTCGAATAAATTAAACAGGTGTCACAGGCGCCGAAGAAAATAATCCTATAACTTACTTGAAATATGCATATTACGTGGGAGGAAATCATTGAAAAGAAATTCTTTCCATCCGGGAGCGTATTTCCACTTTGCAGAATCTGAAGGAATATCGCAGAAAAATGTCAAGGATCCCTTTTGAAAAATTCGAATGAAGGGAAAAAACAGATCGGCTTACTGGTCGCGTCTCATTCCTTTGAGAGGATTCGCTTTGGCGCGTCGCAGGTGTTGGTGAACACTTTATCGAATATGGAGGATAGTTCTTTTTTATCTTTTTTGAAGAAGTCGATAGGTTCGATAGGGAGTGGAATAACGTTCGAAAAATCGAGTTGGGTGACGTTGTCTCCGGGCGTTTTGAATACGGCACACCGCATGGGTTTACTCTCCGAGAAGGTTCTCTCGTGTAGTGCGAATTTGGCTGCGTTCACTCGGATGAGATAGCGCGTATGAGGAGTTCAATGGACTACGCCAAGTCAAGTATTAAAAAAAATAATGCTCTAGCAGTGAAATCTTCTACGGTCACCATATGGATTTTATTCCATAAATTACGCGTATTTCGGAGTTTTTCTTTTCTAGAGGGTAAAAAGTAACAACGGAAAATTCTAGCCTCTATCTACCTTCAATAAATTTATCTGCCAATCTTGTTTGTTATCCACGAAAATGACTTAAATTGTGAATTTTAAAGATCGTATTATGGCCGAAAACAAATTCAAGAGTAAAGTATCAAGCATCGAAAACACTTTTCACAGGACTCTCCGATAGACATAAGAAGGTTTTTCGGCTGCAATACAGCCGTCTTCAGTGCTGATTCGTCGAAAGCAGATTTAAATGGATTTTCATAATATTATAGATATATAAGATACCTAACGTATGTACCTTTTAAAAAAAGTGCTTATTCTTGAATAAAAATGCGCGTTAATTCTTTTATAAATTAATTCAAGCGAGTTTCCTCCAAATAAGATGCCACCTTATCCAAGTCTCTTCATCGTAAGATTAATTTCCGCACTGTTACCATAGATCACAAATCCGGTTTAGCGTATCCAGGCGACGGAGATATTACACTGGTGTAATCGATCTCGTTTACGTCATACTCTGCATTTTTGGCTTTTCTATCGCAATTCGTTAGGATGGTTTCCATGACTCAATTATTTAAAAGCTAGTATTCCCGGTTTCCCTTTACCCGGATTAATTGGCTTCGAATGGTGCCGTTGTTAATTGACAAAGTAGGTACATTAAGGACTACTTTATTTTGTGTCATCAGAACTTTGTATAAATTCCATACTAAAATCGCATTCATATTTTTTCGATAGAATTCAATGCAATTAAAATAAAATAGTAAAGAAAATATTACGGAGTATTGGTGCATGGAAATTCCAAAAAGTAGCGTAATTGCAATTAAATCCAAACGTCGCTTAATCATTACACCCGTATCTACATAAGGTTTAATTCAAAAAAGGCTAAAAAAATAAACGGCGAGACAAAATATTCAATTCACTTCCGATATGGATAGGCATGTAATAACAGCGGTTTACGTTGCACCGACGCCCGCATGCATTCATATGTTTTTTTATTTTTCGACCGAGTCAACCTCCATCTTTATGTAATGCATCCATTGTTTCCCCGTAACTAAATCCGCCATACGTGCAGGCAAAAACCTTCCTCCTCCCGATGAAATTCATCATCCATCTCGTTCCAAAAACTGCCATTTTCCTGCAAGTCTTTTTATGGCGATGGTATTCCATTTCCTCGAACTTGAGCGAGAGTCGCGCGGCTTCGCTATGCACGCAGTTCGAATGTTAATCCGGAATAGGGTTTTGGGGTGTAGTCGTCTGCGGGAGAGAGGATGAACGTGCTTCGTGATCTTTCGCCCCCCGCAAATCCTAGCGGCGCAATTTAGGAAACGTGGGAGGCCCATAGGAAACGAGGCTTTAGTCTCGTAAATGAAAATACCTTTTCGCGTTGCGTTCGGGAATAGACAAATCCAGCGGTATCAATATTCCGTGGGGTCCTGGCTGAGCTCATAGATCCAAGGAAGCGTGTAATTTCATTTTTTTTAAGTCACGTTCGTGAAGGATTCCATTTCTGAAAACGTCTCGGTGAGGTGGAAATTCGTTAATTTTTTCGAGCATGGAATATATTCCTTAAAAGATTTATCTATACCGACGTATTTTATACTGTGCTATTTTGGCCTGACATTTTAGAAAACAACGGGGTAAATCTTTCTTTATTTACAGAAAAAACTCGGCACAGTTACATATTTAGATTCTTTAATATTCCGTTTACTGAAACTTACTGCCATCACCTTCTCCGTCGTTATATATTAATATATTCATACACTTATGGCATTTGGAGCTCTTTTCATACTGTTTAATTGATACTATTTTCGTCAGTTTTCCGTAAAATTGTCATTGGATCCGAAAAGGAAAAAGTTCATTCTCGATCGATACAAACCGGCCGAAATTTCGGAGAAGCGGGTTGCTTTGTCTGTCGAATTTACTTCTCTGCAGAAGGCGGACTCGTTTTCAAGGCCAAAGGGGCGCTCCAAATGGTGAAAGCGCTGCCTGTCATTTCCAAAATGGCGCGATATTTCTTTTGGCAAATTGGAATCGGTAGAACGGCGTACATTTCTGCAATGCGTACCGTAAACAAAACCGGATTACACGTGCGAACGTCCTTGTGACTCCGATTATTGGATGAAAAACACGTATTCTTATTATTTACAATCAACATTTACAACGTTCAACTTTAATTGATTTAATTCAGCGTATGTGGAGAACACGGCAAAAATATAATGTCTACTAGACGGCTAGAGCATGAAATTCTCCATACAGAGTGAAAAGAATTTACTAAGTTTTAAAAAGGACAATTTCGTGACAATTGAACGCAGTTGCGATTATTTATGCTTTATTTCTAACAACTTTACGCGAAGGTTCTTTGGCATTTTCTTCCCTCTTCTGTCAACATGTCGGCGCTTATTACTTTTCTCATCTCCTCTTTATTCCTATAACTCTCCTTATTATCTTCCCCTTCACCGCTTTTTTCAGTTGGCCCTACGCGTTTTTTCCTCTCCGCATCGGCATATTTTGTCGCCACCTGCTGTTGCCCTGCCATCTGTCGTGTCCTCCGCGAACCAATCTCTTTCTTTGAGTACTTTCTCCGGCGCATTTCCCTTTCACCCAATTTTTCTCCTCGGAAAATTCGTTACATTCTCACCCGCACTCGACACCTACGCTCCTAGCGCACGCGATATTTCATTCCTTCCGTTCCTAATATCGACTTGCCAGCGCGTCCTTCGGTTTCAGCGCGCCGCAAAGCGTTTACGACTTTCACCAATTCTTCAATTGGGATCGCTAGTCCCCGGAATGTTGGCGGGAATCTCTCTTTTGCGTCGCTTTAGCGAAAAGCGTGGTTTGAGTGAAATTGATGGTATTAAACCACGTATAGATATTGCCGTTCAATTGAATTGTGCTTAATTTTTTGTTTATATATTGACCGGACGTTATTTTTCGTAAATTAATAATAAAAAACAGTTTTACTGCGTGAATCTGTCTTCACCCAATAATCCAGGAGATGGTTTATAATTGGTGAATTATCACTTAAGATGGCTGTTCTGTTGCATAAACTTTATTTTTCTTTGTCGTTTTTCTTTTTTTTTTCTCTGTTAGGCTTGATTTTTGAAATCGTTCATCAGTTGGGCTCTTGCTGTAAGACATTGCTGATCAATTAAAAAGGTACTTTATAAACAACTGCTCGTTGAATTTCAACAGATTTAGTGAATCTAAAACTTTGACCGTGTAACATGTAAACATCGCGAGAATAAGATAGTACACAGTTTTAACCGTCAAATAAAGCAAAACTGAAGAAAACCACTCCGCATTTACCTATTTAGATGAATGAAGGAAGGAAATCTTAAACTGTGAAAAATCGAATATTACGTATAACTACTAGTGTATATCCGGTCAAAAGTGACGGGAGTAAGGATTCTATCGTTGAAGCTATTTATGGAGATGAAATTGGCATCAGAAACATGAATTGAAAATTCTCCCTCTTTCCCTTCCTCTACCTCCCTTTCTCACCATCCCTCCCTCTCCCTCCCTTTGTTTCCTCCCTCCCTTCTCTCTCGTGTTAAAAGCAATCAAAGCACGTTTACACCCATAAGGATTGAAATAACAATATGATATAGAGGTCTAACAATGGAATTGGTAGGCAAGGCAACATCCCGTTAAAATGGCTAGATATTTCCTCAAACTGTGTGAATTAAACGTTTAAATTGAGCGATTTCGAACTGTGGGCGGAAAAATAATAAGAGAATAAGAACTTTTATAATGTTTTATTCAAAATGGTTCACATCCGAGCTTTGTAGGTCAATTCTTTCTGATTTTAATCTAAAAAAGAATGAAACCCTGCGCGTCGAGAAGTTCATTTTTACGTGAAATTACGTGTTATGTTATTGGAAATGGATATTATCCCCTGGAGTCAAACCAGGGTCTTTGATCTCGAGTTCGATACATAAAAATGTTTTGTTATTATATCACAATGCTATCCTGAAAATTTCATCAAATTCGGTTCCGTCGTTTGCGAGATATTAAGCTTCAAAAAGCATTACACACAAAGTGACAGTCTTTTATATAGTTTACACTAGTGTAATACCCGTTGAAATATCAACGGAAGAATTATAGATAGATTGATAGGTTATTATTATTTTCATTTAAAATAATTAATATCACATTTTTACATATGAAATATTTCGTCATATACAACATTTGTAGTCATTATTCTGTTGTTGACGGGGCTATCTTTAGTTAAACTTAAAATATTTGCCTCTCTTTCCCTCTCTCTCCTCCTCCCTCCCTCTCACACCTTCTCTCCCCCTTCCCCTCTCTCTCCCTCTACTTCCCTCTCTCCCCTCTCTCTCTCTCTCTCGTATAAAAAGCATTCAAAGCACGTTTACACCCATAAGGATTGAATTAACAGTATGATATAGAGGTCTAACAATGGACTTGGTAGGCAAAGCAACATCCCGTTAAAATGGCAAGATTTACTCAAACTGTGTGAATTAAACTTTTACATTGACAAATTTCGAACTGTAGGCGGAAAAAGATTAACAGAATAAGGAACTTTATAATGTTTTCTTAAAAGTGGTTCATATCCGAAGATTGTAGGCCAAACTTTTGTAATTTTAATCTAAAAAAGAATGAAAGCATGCACGTCGAAATGTCCATTTTTCGTGTTACCTTAGGGAAAAAGGGAATTATCCCCTGGAATCGAACCGGGATTTTGATCTCGAGATCGATACATTAAAACGTTTTGTTGTTATATCATAGTGCATGCTATCATGAAAATTTCATCAAATTCGGTTCAGTAGTTTGCGAGATATTAAGCTTCAAAAAGCATTACATGACAAAGGGACAAAGTGACACAGTCTTTTATGTATTTTTTATGATGCGAAGTTTCGAGAGAATATCTTGAAAACAAAAGCTGTTAGTAAAACCAACAAAAACACAATAATTAACAGAAAATAGATGAACAAAGATCAAACGAAATTAATTAATTTAACGAAAGACAAAAATGTAAATAGATAACGTTTAAGAATCTCAGAGTGAATATTATCCTCCTTCTGTTAGCTCGATTCTCTCATCCAGGAGTTCAGTTATGAGAAAATTGTTTATATCAACAATACTTTGGAAACAATGAAACGATTTAACCAATTAAAATTTATGGAAAGTCTACGTCTATTTATTTAAGTGACTTACGTAGTTTTAAAAACAGTTTGCTTTAGAGTATACTACGCCGCACGAAAATATCATTTAAAACTATTTATTAGTAATATTTTAATTAAAATCAAAAAATATTTTGTTTTCATGTAAACAAATCAAGGTCGCACACAAAAATTTGAAAACGATAGTATGCACATACGTTAAAATATTTTGCATACAAATGCATCGGAATCTCAACTATGGCGACAATGGGAGTTGTCATGGTAGCTTATATTTGGTATTGCCATAAAACTGATAAAATCACGCATTTTTCTGATTCTAATCGCATTTTTACGTTAATTGGACCAGGATACGGATTCTATCTTCCATAAAATAAACTTTTTTCTTTCTTTCATAGAAACATCTGTCTCCAGTTCGTACCATATTTCTAAGTAATTTTAAAATTCAAATGAAAAATAAGTTGCACTCATCTCTCTGGAGAAAATGAAAAAAGAATGTTTTTTAAATTAGGAAGGTCAATCAAATCGATATAAAAACCTGACTACACCAGTTAACACTTTCTTCCGGTTTAAATGACACCTTTCTCGTGTTTCTAGTTACTAGTTACTAGTTTCTAGTTACTGAATTATAAAAAAACACATACGTACGTACATACATACACTTTATAGATATCTATAGATTACAATGCTTATCTTGAGCTATAAAATTATAGTTATTATAACATTGATTGCCCCTTTTTTATGACAAAATTTATCGATTTTTAATCTTAGCATTAATATGAAATACATTATTATTAATATGAAATATAGGTATTACAATTGTTATTTATATTAACAATATGATTTTAACAGTAGATAAAGATTGAGTATAAAAATTTTCCTTATTAAAAAAATAACTTTACATCAAGTCCACCGAAGACTAACATACCAGCGATTACATTTCCAGAAAACCATGCAAGGTTAAACAATAATTTCCTCATCATTTGGCGACATTCGTACACATTCTATTTTTCCATAACACCAAGAGCGTTGAGAACTTTATACACGCGTGCTCAATAACGACGACTAACTTTTCTCAAACTACGTGAGGGAAAATCAAATGCTTCAATTGGTTTAATTCTCCAGAACTCGTCACATTCTAGCGCTCACCCCATCCGTCGTCGCCAAGGGGATTTCTGAGCAGGCAGTGTTAACCTTAGTCCGGGAGGAAGTTTTACGAGGGAGGCAGATGATACGAAAGCGAGGAGGAACGAGTGTAGGATAATGAGAAGAACGGAGAGAGAGAGAGAGAGACAGAGGGAGAGAGAGAGAGAGAGTGAGAGAGTGAGAGAGAGAGAGAGATATGACTGAATAGAAAGTGATTCTAAGCAAACAAGAGTGAGGGTGACGAAGATGGTTGTTTCATTTTGGAAGAAAAGGGATGAGAATGAAAGTGAACGAGAGGAAGAGAGAGGGAGGAGGGAGGGAGGGAAGGGGAGGGAGGGGGAGAGAGGGAAGGGGAGGGGGAGAGGGAGTGAGAGAGGGAGGGAGAGAGGGAGGGAGAAGGGGAGGGAGAGGGGAAGGGAGAGAGGGAGGATGAGAGAGGGGGAGGGAGAGGAAGAGAGGGGGGGAGAGGGAGGGAGAGAGGGAGAGGCAGATGGAGGGGGAGAGGGAGTGAGAGGGAGGGAGAGGGGAGAGGGAGGGAGAGAGGGAGAGGCATTTGGAGGGGGAGAGGGAGGGAGAGAGGAGGGAGGGAGGGTGAGAGAGGGAGGGAGGGTGAGAGAGGGAGGGAGAGAGGGAGGGGGAGAGGGAGGGAGAGGGGGAGAGGGAGGGAGAGGAGTGTGGGAGAGAGGGAGAAAGAGAGGGAGGGAGAGAGGGAGGGAGAGGCATTTGGAGGGGGAGAGGGAGAGAGGAGGGAGGGAGGGTGAGGAAGAGGGAGAGAGAGAGGGAGGGGGAGAGGGGGAGAGGGAGGGAGAGGGGAGAGGGAGGGAGAGGGGGAGAGGGAGGGAGAGGGGGAGAGGGAGGGAGAGGGGGAGTGGGAGGAGAGAGGAAGAGAGAGCGAAGGTTGAAGCGAGCGGGAGAGGAAGGAGCACGAAAGTGAGGAAGAGGAAAAAGGGAGGAAGAGAGGTCTGGGAAGAGGGATATGGAAGAGAGAGGAGGAAGATAGATAGATAAATAATCGTCTTGACTCGGACGAATTTTTTGACCATATGGTCCACTCTTACACTGAAGCTTTCGTCAAGGATACGTTACATTTAATAGTCAAACACCCGTTTCTACGTAACTTTGAATCAAAAGACATTTAAAAAATCACGAATTTTCTTTATTGATTTTCAAGTATTTCTTTATAAACTACATTGTCTACTACGTCAGAATGTTTTGTTTTCATTTTGATATTTCTATCATCTCCTGTTCTAGACATGGCCACATACGACTGGCCATGGGGGAACACTGATTCATCCGACATCAAACCAACTTTAGACTAAGTTTGTCCTTTTCCCGTTGACGTAGAATATCCAGTATTATCCATCTCTCCTCTAAAAGTATTAAATATCGAAAGTATCTAAAATTTAAATTTTAAATCAAAACAAAAGAATTTTGATACCGTGCTTACCGGCATTACTATTATAATTATTAGAAATAAAAAATGTTTTATTATACCTATGTGTATCTTGAATACTCTTTTCCAAATCGCACTCTTAAATACTTTGACTGAACCAATAACAATCATGTAATCTGTTACGTGTGTCCACTTTGATATGCTGTTTTGTTTTACCTATTTGTTATTCAGTGTTGCTAGTGACTTGTTTATTTATTTATTTATTTATTCTGTCACCATGCTTCTGGTTGCAATTTGGCTTCGGACATCAATCGACAAATTATACATGTATAGATTAGATTAAATTGCATCACATTACATAAAACGCAATTAAAATGATAAAATACAAATGAAATATATCTTGTTAGGAAAGATTTATGTTTGCGGGGAAAACCTAGGTGTAGAGGGAAGAGGATGGAGAACAGGAAAGAGAGAAAGGGAGGGAGAGATGAGGACGAAGATAGAGATGCAGGGAGAGAGAGAGAAGGAATAGGGAGGGAGAATAGAGGAGGCAGAAGAGGAAAGAGAATTAAGAAAGAGAGAACGAGATGAAGAGTTAAGAGAAGGCGGATGAAGTGGTCGGGGGCTATATTAACTTTGATTCCTCCGTGACAACTTTGCGGTCGAAGATGGGAAGTGGAGAGAGGGTCGTGGAGAGAGAGAGAGAGAGAGAGAGAGGAAGGAAGACACCGTAATTGGCTGACGGGAGGAGAAGAGGAGGGAGGGGTGGAGAGAGAGAGGGGGAGGTTCCAAGGGCTGTCAAATGCGGCCGTGTGGTGAGTTTAGAGAGGGCGAGAAGCAGGGTATCTCTCTCTCAAGTTGGGGGAATTGAGAGAGGTTTTAGGATGGAAGGAAGGAAGAGAGGGAGGAAGGAGATGGCGGAGAAATGTGGAGGGAAAAGGAGGAAGAGGAGAATGGGAGAGGTTAAGAGAGGGGGTTGGGTTGGGATGAGGAGGTCGCCCTCTGTATTGTATCGAAACATGATAGGGACTATCCCGTGGGGCCCTTCGTGCCAGATAGTTATGAATGGTCTGGGACGCCATCCCGAAGGATGAGGGAGTTGGTTTGGGGAAAGAGAGTGGGGTCGGCACTCTGAGGGGCCATCACCCTGGTGACAACCGCACGAGGTTAATCCTTTCTCGTAAAGGTCATTGGATGTGGCGGAGTATGGGGTTTTTTTGGGGGGAGGGATGAGATTCTTGTTGCCTAGAGGGTAAGAGAGAGAGAGAGAGGGAAAGAGAGAGATTGCGTGAGGGGTGGAGGCGGAAGAATACATCTTTTGTCGAGTGGAGGTCGCCTGTCGACGCATCGCCTCCTTTCGGGAAACGATTTACGTGTCTAGAGAAAGTCTTCCGCAGGAATGGAGAGGCGTTGTTGTATAATTTTAGAAAAAACAATTTTTATTCGCGTGAAAGGCGTGGTAGCGACCGATTTTGAAATCCGGGCGATGAAAAATTTATTTTTCGAATATGTTTACGTTTTCGTCTTGAACGTTGCAAAATTGTGGCTTAAGGATGCGCTGAAAATGTTTTAGTTTCAGGTACGTCAGTCTTGTATGGTCGGAATTATTTTATTTTGAGGGAAGCAAATATAAGATATATGTTGGCGCTAAATGTTTGAGAAAAATGTGAATCAGATAAGTTTAAATTATTTTTATTTTGCAATACTCTTTAATAAGAAAGTTGATTTTTTTGTTGATGTGGATAACCGTAGAGTACAAATATTTTGGGATACAGAGGAAGGGAAGTGATAGAACGAAAGGGGGAAAAGAAAGAGGAGAAAGGAAAAAAAATAAAAAGAATGATAAAAAATATAAAGCGACGGAAAACAATGATCAAAAAACGCACTTACATTAACATCTAGTTCACAGTAGTCTCCGCCCAGTTATTTATTTACTTTATTTTAAATTTGAAGCATACGATAAAATTAATCAGTGATAAATAAAATAAAACTTGCGCATTATATTACTTCTTGAAGATGCATTAGGACGTGGAGAGTTAATACTTTGATTTTTAATTGATAGGAATCATATTTTTATTTTAAAAATTACTCCCGTAATGGTACTTAGCGTAGCTCGTTCTTGTAAGAAATCTTTTCCGATTTACGAGGGAAAAAAACAACGAGGTTGCTCAATCGCACTTTTCGTACAATAAATTCGAAATGGCGACCGTTTCGGCTTAACCGTGCACGCAAACCCTAAAGTCCGTCCACAAATGGACTAGCTTAAAATGTTCGCCTTCAACGAGGGTTCTGTTCGTGCAGATGAAAGGGCTTCCTCGATTCTTCGTTTTTTTCTATGTCCATCCACTGCCACATACACTGCAGTACTTCGTCGAAACAAAGTACAACACCGAACACGACGCACTTCCGTTTCGTTTCGAGCTCTCGACCAACACCAGTATTTTCGAACACGCTCAAAAACTTCATTCTCGTCCGTACGTGACCCCGCAGAACCTCGCACGAGCAACCACGGAAAGGGACTCGTTAAGAGGCCTTAACTCGTGGACCAGCCTAGCGTAAGCGTGCCATTTGTGCAAGTTCTACACGCGTATCCTTTTCGAGCATTTGTGTTTGCGCGGCTGCATAACCCGCAGGATGCCTCTTATATTTGCAGCCCGTATTATTAATGCCCTTATCGTTTAAGAGATAGATTTCTCTCTCGTTGAATCTTCCCAATAACAATAGCACAAATTCGTCCGATGGATTTCTACGCTAAAGTGCTTGGATGGGCTTCTTAGACATGATTATTGTATAAAAACTCGCGATGTTTTTGTCAACGAGTGTAGGAAACATTTAATTATTATTTAGTATTTTTAACGGCATCTGTATTAAGGATAGTGTCAGTTAAACTTTTAACTCAAATGCAACGATAACGGAAAACGTGGGCCCTAATTATTGATAATATAATCTATAAGGTGTTTATAATGTAACGACCCCGAAACATTCGTAATAGGCCTCGATACAGGTGCGGTCCATAAAGTTTTGCGGCACTAGTTATATTTAAATGATGCTTGGTTATTCAAAATCGAATGTTTTTTATATTAAATAGGACTTTAATAGAAAAACATTGAAATACAAAATATCCTTTAACAATCATTATTGGTATTCATGACGTTGCATAAGACAACAATTTTATAGGCCAAAATAATTTTCTGTTTTTACTAGGCCGGATGGAAAAGTTTGAAAACATCTGCTCTAAAGTATTATACGTCTCAAACTCATATGCATTTCTTGTAAAATGTTTTTAAGCTATCTAGGACATTTTAGAAATGTACTAGATCAACAATTCTGAAATATCCGCAATTTATTTTCCATCTTTCGTTCCCATTTAAAACGCCAAATACAAGATACAGATGAATATTCTTAACATGGAATGCGCCCATATGATACATATAAATTTAAAACACACATTAAATTCGTCCGCATCAGTGGATAATAAATTTATGTGCTTAATATACTAAAAAAAATACCCTCGGAGGTTTGTTGGAAGTCTGTCCGTAGATTTTATCCCTTGCGTTTGTATTTAGCAATTCTGCGATGTAGGACTAGACTCGAATGTTTGCGCTCTAGAATTTCGTCCGCAAATATTTTGTTTTCTAAAAAAAATAGAGTAAAACGAAGACAAAAATATTTTTTTAATACGAGTTTTTTATTAAAAATAATATATTTTAGCTGTTTTATATTAACACACGAGTCAACCTTACAAAATTTCAATTAGAATAATTTTTAATCATAGAAATGTAATGGTTTATATAAGCGTTTCTTAAACAGTAGTAATCCATGGACCACTTTTCATTCAAATATTTTTTGCGGACCCCCAAACTCTGTATTTATATTTATAGCTAATGAAGCATTTATTTTTCCTACACTTTTAGAAAATCACCATCGCTTTGTAGCATCATTTTCTCTTAAAGTAACGTATACTTGGAATTCTGTGTGAACCTGTAAGGGTATTATGTTGCATGTTTTATTATTTTTAATTATTAATAATTTTCGAACATCACTCGCGGACCCTTGTACTACACATTGGGACCCACGAGGGTCCGCGGACCCCAGTTTAAGAAACGTTTGTTTATATTAATTATCGGCGAAACGTTTTCGACAATATAATTATTTTCGGCAGTTATCACCGATGAGATATTTTAAAAAAATTCAGTCCGGTCTTAACACATAACCAGAATTTTGTATTAATAACTGTAAATTACACAATGAAAATTGAATTGCAACCGATTTTTGACATTAGCTCTGTTATCCGACATTTATATTACCTTTAACGTCGACGCTAACTAAGTAATATACGCTTAGTTCAAATCGATAAAACGACAATTCACTTTCATAACTCCACCACATCGACGTTCTAAAATGCAGAAAAAAGGAAATTTTCTCCGCCCTCGAATAAAAGGAAGAATTCTAATTATTAAAAAAAAAAGAAGTTTCCCTCCTGCATTAATCGCTTCTCCCTCACATTTCCCAGCGACTCATTTTCTGCGTCTGCGACACCCCTCCCCCTCCCTCATTTCACCGGCAAACATAGAACCGTTCCTATTCTTTCCGCCAATTTCAACCTTTCATTCCCTTCTACCCATCACAAGCCTCCGAAACACCCTCTCGCGGGCATTTCTGCGTCACTTACGAGGGGAAGGCCAGAAGCCATTCATTCCGAGAGCCACGGGGACGACGGACGGTTCGATTTGCCGGCGACCTGAACCATGGGATTTCCCACCCTCCTTCCGCCCGCCCGCCCACACACACGCACACGCTCACTCCCTATCCCACCTGCAGATGGCAGAGTGATTCATCGCCCTGGTTCCCAGACTCTCCGCCGAATCCTCTCAGCGAGCACATGTGTCATTCGTTTCCGACGACCTCCAGAATCGGTATCGGTTAAAAGTCGTGGGAGACGGGTCCTTTTTGGTCTTTTAAAGGGGCGTGTTCATTAAAGAACTTCGCTAAGCGGATACGGGCCGGAGGAAGGTTAACGAAAGCATTTAGTCGGTAGGAATTCGAGTGGGATTTGAACGTTTGGTGTTTCAGGAATAGGTTCGCCATTCTAAATCGGACCAAGGTTCGATTTTGCAATTTTGAAAAAGTTGTATAAGATTAATTGTTTCTAAATCAATATCGCACTTTCTTTGCCTTGTCATTGTAGAAGCGCTCCCGAAAAAGACCTTGTAAATGTAAACCGTGATAAGTGGGATAGATTTCTCCATATGAATGAGGTAACATTGTTTTTAGGTCAACGTGAAAACTTTTAATTAAACTGTATTAAGAATTTCTTAATTGATTCTTTATAATAATCTCCAAGTCGAACGAAATATTTCGTGGTTTTTAATTCTTGGAGGCCGTTTCGAAATCTTCCTATGATGGCCTGTAATTCGAAGTACCTACATAGTTCTCTAAAATAAAAAACCGTTCTACGCCGAACACGTAAACAGCAAAACCATATGGATGAATGTTTGAATAACACTGTCTGCCCTTCCAGAATGCCTTCCTCGTTAAAAAGGACTGATATTACTGGAACATTTTTAGAAAAAATATTATATTAATTGCTAACATTTAAATTTAGACCTGGAATAAAATATGAATGAATAAATATTGGTTATGAAGACCATTCAATAGCAGGAATCTAATTATTGGTCAACATTACTCCTATTTCCATAAAACGGGGTTAATCAACTGTTTAAATGGCTAAAGGGATTATCTCGACAACCAAGAGAATTCATTCAAGAAATCACATATCATAATATGTATTTGTTCATACATTAATGTTTTATCATTAGGTCTAAATTATAGATTAAATTACGAAAAAAACGATGACAGATGGATTTAAGAATTTATATTCTTGAATTATTTGTTAGGATTTTTACTCGAGTACCAATCTTCTATTTACAACCAAGATTATTTACATTGTCTTAACTCAATTTTCCACGGTAAAAAGAACAAACGTTACACAGCAATTAGGAATCATAATGCGACTGAAGATTTAAGAAACCTCTGCAAAACATGTTGGGGCCTTTTCGAAGTTTTTTCTTGCGAGAATAAAGTAATCCTTACGTCGAAGTTAGCTTGTTTTACTTTTCTTCGTCCTCTGCAAATGGAACGAGTTTGCTCTTACGTGTAACCGAAGCTTTGGGCAAAGTTTTACTCTTAATACCTCATAAATCGGTCTCCTCATAAAAAAAGTTATTTTAAGATGAAATAGAGTTCCGTAGCTGAACGCTTTTTAAAGCAACTTTGAATTTCATTCAAAATATCAATTCCTAATTTGTTAAATTCGATTCTCAAGACAAGTCAACGACGAATGGTAAATCTTTTTGAAATATCTGAATTTAACGGTGAAGAAATCGCAAGTGCCCAAATAAGTGAAACTATATATATATATATATGTATATATAAGCTTAAAGAAAAGGAAAGGTAATAAGGTGTTGGAGGAAGCCCAGTGGACGCTTACCTAGGTTGGAGAGCCGCTGGGGGTGCTGAGGAGACACGAAAAACAAAAACACAAAAATAACACAAATATGGATTTTTCGAGCTGACGCCCTTCTTCAGCGACGGAGAGACATGTTTATATATATATATATATATATATATATATATATGTACAAAGTTACGGAGGAGGAAAGGTAAATGAGGATATTTAGGGCAACTAGGTGTTGAAGGAAACCCAGTGAGCACTTACCGGAAGGAGAGCCGCTGGGGTGTTGGAGAGGTACATTTGTAGAAGTTATTGGAGCTTCCGGGATGATCCCTTCGTCTGCACAAGAGAGACACATATGTATATATATTGTGTGTATATACATATATATATATATATATATATATATATATGATACACACATATATACACACATGTTTTGGTATTTATATGGACACGCAGATCTTTGACGTCATCATCTATCTTTCGAAAGTTGATCCGTTCCTGTTTGGTTAACATAATGGAGAGCCTTTGTCGCTTACTCTTTTGATGCGCTGACAGACACCTATAGAACCCAATAAAGTTACATCATAACGATGTGTTGCCTTTGTATTCGTCTGTTCACGCGTTTGCGGGAGAGAAGAAAGAAAGAAAGGTGTGAGAGAGAGAGAGAGAGGGGGACAGTGCTGAAGAGAGAGGGTCAAGAGAAGAGGGATAGAAATGGGCAATGGATGAACGTCATCGTTGATGAATGTTTTCATATGTGCTTTACTCGAACTGCAGGTGACGGTGCAGATTGTAGAGTCACCATATGCCGCGTTTGCAACGTTTTTACAGACGTAAATGTGTGCTTACATACCTGATCCATGCTTTCATTTATTCGGGATATATACCGTATTTAAACTAGTATACCACGCGTGCCACGCGCACCCCTATTTTTCGGCCAGTTTGGAGGAAAAAAAATAAATTCGTGCTGGAATAAGTTGGCATCATCGGCGGCGGAAAATTAGAATAAATTCAATAAAAAAGACTATAAAAATGTGCGGGGATTCTCCATAGGTGCGTTCTCGAATCCTGCGAAAGTAGGGTTTTTTTTTTCAGAGGTTTAGCGGCCCCCTATTTGCGTGTTTTAGAGGAGAGCACGCGAATCAGTGCTCCGTCCTTCGGAAGAGACGTAGAGCCGTTGATCCCCTTGGCACCGGGTTTATCTCCTCCATTGCTTTGTGACATCTGCGGCCAGAAGAAAATATCTCCCGAGAACCGCTGATTTAGACTGAGAAGCCTACTAGCGCCGGTAGTCTTTTGAAGTCACAAGGTCCCACAATAGCAATAACAATAGATGCGTTCTCTCCCGAGTTAAAGGAGCGTCAGCGGCTCACGGTGAATTTGGCGAACACAGATACCTGATGCCAACTTATTCCGGCGAAGGTATAGGTAGAAATTGATAGTAAATTTTTAATGACAGAACTGCTTATTTTGAGTAACAATAACAAACTTCAATTTACAGATTTAATATTATAAAAATGTTACGTCATCTCAATCTTGAAGCTCCACCAACGGCAACGTTTGCTTGGTCGTATATATACGCGTTTACTTCGTCGAAACTTGAAATTTTGAAAACTTGTTCAGAAATCTTCATGTATGACGCGAAGTCCCTTTTTTTAACCGACATTTTGGGGAAAAGGTGCACGAGTAAATACGTATTTCTTACCTATTGGTTCAAAGTGAGTCATTGTATGTGTAGTAAATATGCAGAATTTTTCGTGTAAAATTTCTCAAAATAATAAATGAAAATCGAGAATTTTAAGGTAAAAGGAAATCAGGCTAATTTTGTTGGTCCTAATGCACGGATTAAAGGTAGACGCTCTCATGTACGAAAACATTTAATTGTCCTATAAAAGTGTTATAAAAGAGATAAGTCAATATTAGTACACACTAAAAGTGGCTGATATAATTGCAACATGATTCCATGTTGTCCTCACTTGTTTAATCTTTAATCTTCGAGTACTTCAAATGGAAAATTTTGCTTAAATGCTTTTCAGAAAGAATCGAATATGCATTAACCCTTTTAAAATACGTATTAAGCTTTTCAATTATTCAAGACGCTAGCAACACGAAGTGTCCCGCGTATTTCCATTTTTTCTACAGCGACGTCATTAATCGATGGCTATTTCCGTGACGCAATACACGTGCAGCGAGTGGTAAAGAGATCGATGACGGCTGAGAGCTTCTTCGGCTTGACGTGACTGGAGTGACCTCCGTTCGCGTTAGAGGGTTCCAACCTGTCCATGTTAATAAATCATTCACTCCGTCAGCCTATATTTACCGGGGTTAACTGTAGCGCATGAACATTTTCAGCAGTTTCATTCGAATAATAAAATAAATTATGCTTCTCTTCTGTATAAGGGACTATAATGGATCAATAGTGGAAAAAATTAAGTTTATTTCCGAGTTATTCACATATGAATTTCTTCCTTCTTTATCTTTTTACTAAGGGTTCATGACCTATATCGAAAAGCGACTCGACCTAACCTCACCCGTATTGCCAAAAGGTCATTATAACAATTTTCTAGGCAGTCGTTGCAATTCAAATTTTCTATCATTTAAAAATTATATTAAAAACTGATTGGTCCAGTCGATTCTGGAAGTGATTTTTAAACCTTGTGACAGGAAAAATGCATTTCGTTAGTTTGGCTATAGATCTGATTAAATAAGTGCTTCAATCTCAATTGCAGCTTATTTGAAAATGCACTTTCATAATTAACTAAGGTAATAATCACGTTCTTCCCTTGAGGTAGAAATCACCCCTCATAAATTCATCTTAAGGAATTTCGAAATCTTTTTGTCTGTTGTATCTCATTGAGCTAAATATTTAATCTGTAGACTTTCTGATTGAAAAACTATGTCTCTCCAATCGTCATGAAAAGTTTGGGAAAACCATATAGGCAGGTTTCTCCGCCGCAAAGATGCCGTTGTCATGGGTAGTTAGGCGATGGTAAATTATAAGAACAAGTATCCTTTAGTTTAGGATGGTATATCCTATATTATGTAAGAGTGGTATAATATTGATGGTATGAAACGACGCTGGTCAGTAAGCTCTTGAGTGATGACGAAGTCCTATCAACTCTGGATTTTTTTTTTAAATTTTGGCCCTGCATTAAAAAATCTTTGAAAAGAAAAGCATTCATTCGGGGCTGCTTTAAAATCAAATTCACAGAATTGTAGCTCTCTACACAGACCCTATTTATCGTCCAGCTATGTATTTTAGCATTCTTCTCGTGGCATTGCATCAAAAATGATGTTTTTTTTATTAACGTCGCCCAACATCTCGCTCGTTTCGACTCGCATGTTTGCCGTCCTTTTTTTTTTAATTCTCGCTCCACTCGTTTTTAATGAGACGCGGATTGTCTCCAATCTCCGCATTGCCGGCCTTTATCCCGGCCCTCGACAAATAAAAATTCAAATGCATGCGTTCGATGGGATATGCCGAAGTGGGTAAAGACGAGCGGAGGATACGAAATATTTTTTTTTTTTTTAAAGGATCGGGTCGCCGTTATTGTGGTCAGCAGAATAACGAACGACGTTATCAAGTTTTTTTCTTCCTTTACTGCCTCTTTCTTTTCATCTCTTTCGCTTCCTTTCTGTCACATTTTCTCGATCTCTCATCCCTCTCTCTCATCCCTGTCTCTCTTTCTCTTTCCCTCTCTTTCTCCCTTCCTCTTCTCTTCCTGCCATTCTTTTCATTCCTTTCTTTTTCTCCCCTCCCCTTTCCTTTTTACTTTTTCCCCGAAGTATCGAGAAAGTATTGTTTTCGCGAAAAAATTCGACCTCGAGATTTTTACGGAAATACACGTTTTAGATGTCGCTGAATCCGAAAAAGTGGTTTTCGCAATGCCGTCTTGTCTGTCTGTCTGTTACTGGCTCTGGAGCCTAGACAGTAGAGCGAAAATGAATGAAATCTCGTACTTTGGCATTTTATCATACTGAGCAGAGTATACATAGAAATGGTTGACATTGATCAATAATTAAGAGTAGTTTATTCTACGCATTTTTAACATCAATCCGATTTTCTCAAAAACGGCTCTAACGATTTTGATCAAATTTCGTACTTGAGCTTACGTCTTAAATAATACTGTATAGTTCATATTTCTCAAAAAATGAATATAAGACTAGTTTATTCTAGGCAACTTTAACAACAATTCGATTTTCTCAAAAACGGCTCTAACGTTTTTGATCAAATTTCGTAAAGTTACTTAAGTATACATCTACAATAATACTACGTATTTCATTTTTCTCAATGAATGAATATAAGGCTAGTTTATACTTGTGCAACTTTAACGAAAATTGGATGTCTTAAAAACAGGCTCACACGATTTCCATTTTCTAAAGATAACTAAACGACGCATTAGTACCCATATATGAGAAAGTTTGTACAATGTATGTTGTACCGATTTTTCTCTATGCATTTCTTCTATATTTTCCTGCGCTTTTTCTCATTCTTTCTCCTCTATTTTCCTATCCCACTATTTCTCCCTCGATCTACCATCGGCCTCGGTAAGACGGACGGTTGGCGTATCTGCCTACGGTTACTGAGGTCACGGGTTCGAATCCCGCCTAGGACATGGATGCTTGTGTTCGTCAGGTTTATATGGGAGAATGGACATTGATGTCTAAAATATCGACCTAATAAAGACGGCTTATTATTATTTCTTTTTTCTCTCGGAAATTTTCCGGCATATTTTTTATACAGCGGAGGTAACGCAAGCTGCGTAACATTATTTATTTTGCTTTTTGTTTTTGGTGGTCAGGTGATATTTCCTAAGAATCGTCTTGCAATTGAAGTTGTATTAATAATCACTGATTTTTTGTGGTTTTATGTGTAATTTGTTATTTAGTTCCAGTATGTTAATGCTGTTGTGGGGACATTTTGGGATGACACCGGTGGATGGTAACACTCTGAGAACAATGCTTACTTTTCCTTGGTTCCACATATTCTTGACTTCTTCTGCTAGTGTTGTGTGTTTTTGTATTTTTTCATTGAATTTCTTTTCTAAATTCGGTGTGCTTGGGATTGCTATGTCTATCAAATGTGTTATTTTATCGTTCTTTCTTATTAGCGCGATGTCTGGTTTGTTATGGGCTATTGTTTTGTCGGTTATAATTTCTCTGTTTTATTATTATTATTATTATCTTCTTCAATTTTCTCCTTTCTTATTCTTCCTCTGTCTATTTACTTTCTCCCTCTTATTTCCCCTCCTCCTTCTCACTATTTGTCTCCTTTTCACTTTCTCCTTCCCTTGCTCTCTCTTCTCATCTCCATCTCTCTCCCTCCCTCTCTCCCTCCCTCTCCCTCCCTCTCTCCCTCCCTCTCTCCCTCCCTCTCTCCCTCTCTCTCTCCCTCCCTCTCTTCCCCTTTCGAATGGGACGACTCGATCGCAGAAAAGGAAAACTCTTATTCGGGATTTATTTCCCACGCCTACGCCCTTGGCGCGACCTCTCACATTTCAATTTTTTTAGTCCTCTTTATCCTCTCCGTCTTTATCTTTCTTGTACTCTCTTTCGTTTCTTCGTATCGCGACTTTTCGTCAATATCGCCTTTCTCTTTCGTTCCATGTACTTTTTCCCACCCACCTCCATTTCCACTGTAAAAGCTTATTGCCTTACAATACAGGTATATTATTTTTCACGTACTCCTCCTTGCGTGACGTGTTTCGCACTGTTTTAAGTCGTTGTTTGAAGCCAAAATATATCTAGGCCTTTAGATATAACTCGACTGAGCAGAACAGAAGTTACGATAAGAAATCAGCCGACGTAGAGTGATACTGTTCATTATAATTTGCTTTCCCTTGGTGCTATTGCACCCCCCTGCCACACACCATTGCGGTGGCTTGCAGGGTGAACTGTAGATAGATAGATAGACTTAGACGTCGTATGGAAAATTTACGTGGTAATATCTTTAAGAAATTTACAAATTTAGACATGTTTTGTAAGTTTTTTTTTACTTCGATGCCACGAGTCACTCCTGCTGCATTTCGTTCAACGAAATTTAACTTGGCAAAAATTACACTTATCCAGTTTTTACCAGTGGTGGATGATTTGGTAAATAAACATTGGCTTTAAATGAAGTTAAGAACTTGCACAAAAAAGTCGATTCAAGCTTCTTTCTTCGAGCAAGAAAAAATGCATTTTTTTTACGAATGGACGATTATAAAATTCGGATCAACTTATTCATGTACTTGTGGACTCATGGGTCTCCAACCAGTCGATCGCGATCTACCGATCGATGTTTTGCCCTTTAAAAAGTCGATCGCTGAATCTTGCATAGGCGCTATTACTTTTTATTGAACCAAGTGAGAAAGTTGAGCCGATATAAATTTTGAACTTACAATTGGAACTTTTTTACCGCGCTATGCGACTTTATAATCGTTGAAAATTAAGGGCAATTGGAATGCATACACCAAATAATACGGGTATCTCTCGATATCAGTTCTCGCAGTGAGACGCGAGAGTATCGTTCTTTATCGGCCCTGAGTATGCTTAACTGTAGCTCGAGACGTATTATTCCAATCGCGAATTATTGCAATGGGCAAAATAGTTTTAGGCTAACTGCGACTTTATGTGTAACTTGATTAACTAATTCAAGTTATGTTTTGGTTGATGTCTTCCGTCTGTATATTTATTTAATAGCATTTTTCTTTAACTTCTAATAGTTTAAAACATATTAGCACATTGAATTGTCCGGGTGGATAAAATTTTAATCAATTTTATTTGATCTAAAGTATTCTCTTGCACAGAACGTAAACTCGACTAAAACTTGTTTAGCTCGAATATGAAATTGTATGCAATTCAATTGGATTGATTTGTTAAGCAGGACATTTCATGTTATGATACTGTTTTCGGTGTCTCTTAAAGTTGGAAGAAATTGTCGGGGTTCCCCCCTCCTCCCCCACCTCCCCCTGCGCAACAGTATTTATCTCCGCTGTGGGTCGATCCTCGGTAAATTTACAAATTAATAGTAGTTCTTGGGTGCTGAAAGGTTGGAGATCCCTGTTATAGACCATGACATATTATAGAATCTCATTGTTTCTAGTGCTCTAGTCCCAACAAAGCCTTCTGGCGTCGGTATTTCTACACTGCGAGATATTTATATAGCCACGCTAAAGCTTAACACTCGTTATACTTTTCTACAAAGTTGTCCCTTTCGTTTCGTTTGCGTTAATGCACATCAGTGGATGCTTGTTTTTAATTTTCTTCTTTTACTACTCGTCTGCTTGAAATATGAGTTTTTTTTGTCTCAATTCCTCCCTGACAAAGGCTATTATCTATTCATCTTCTATCTCCGAATCCTTTCCCTCTATGCGCGTTCCTTTTTCCTTCTCTTCCCACTGTTTTCGTTCCTTTATTTTCCCATGCCCCTTCCCTCACATCCACACTCTTCTCTTCCACTTCCTTTTCTACCCCACCCACCCACGCTCACATTTCCTCCTTTTTTCCATTCTATTTTTTCCTTCTTCTTCTTTCTCATCCTCTTATCTATGTATTCCATCCATTCCTTTTTATCCCATTTCCATCTTTCTCTCCCACCCTCTCCTTTTCCACTTCCTCCGACTCCGTTTTCCTTCTCCAAAAAAAAAACCCATTTCCTACACCACTTCCTGAGGGACCTATATGTTTTATATACGCTTATAACGTGTCTCTTGGACTGCAATGGAAAAGCTTTTCCCAGTGAAACCTCTGTCTGCGACACTCCCAAGGATCCGGAAATCGCTTTTCGAATGTTTATATATATTTTTTCTGGAGATAAGTGAAAGTCCGCGCGGGTCCGGATATGTATGCTCGGTGGGTGGAGTCTCGATCAGTATTGTCGCAAATATGTAATTTTATTGTCGAATCCGTTCGTGTATGGAGGTGTGTAGATATAGTTTTTTCTGGGCGAAGATATGCCAATACTCGGACTTTTTTTGTGATTATATTTCTTCAGCATATTATGATTACCTTTGGCTTACCTTGTCGTGCCACATATACTACTTACATAAAAACTGGGTTGTCAGTAGAAAAGGGGATCAATGACGCAATAATGGTATTGATGAGACGAGGTAGTGTGATGTAAATTATTTAATTTAAATTATCGTGTTCGTTTTATGGCTGAAATAGCTACAGAAATGTCATTTTCCGTAATATTTGTTATAGCTATTGGAGATACTTATGATAAGTACTTACTTTTCAATTTTTTATGCTGAATTGCTCATTTTTTAAATTTCAATAAAACTTGTAAATAAAATTGCAAAACGCTATGTCCTTTTCGATTTTTTGATAATAGTATTAGGCATTTTAGTATGTACGTCCAACACATCACGTTAAAAACTTTATATTGGTAGCATGTCATAATGTAAGGAATCTTTCCTTCAAAACCATTATTTTTCTTTAAACCCAATGCGTTACATTTTTAATGAACCATGAATTCTTTTTGAAAATAATGAATGCTTTAATGTGATAAAAGCATCTTATTTAAAGAAGCAGTTATTATCCTTTATAATATTAGACAAGGTGAGGTGACGCTTTTTGCCAAGTGGAGTTCGTCTTCTTAATTTCCGGTAGAGAGCGTGCATGCAGAGTACAGTTAGTTCCCCCTAACGTCGCGATTGAAAATTACCAGAAGCTACCTTACGCCTCGGTGATCGTTATATGCTCGTTGTTTCCCTCACGTTTGATTCCTTTATCTATTGGTTTATTTCTCGCATTTAAATAAAAAATCGCATTTTTCTGCCCTTGGTCATAGTTCAAAATAAATGTAAAACTCAGTCAACACCAAAGTAAGAAAGAGAAAAGAAACGAACGTGCTAGAAGACACAAGGAGCTTCATCGCCATGAAATTTGAAGTCGTCAAAATGTACGTCGAGAACTAAATAGCCATTTACGTCTTGCAACAGCCAGAGTTGCTGTCTATGAATCAGCAAATGCAATTGATCCAGCTAGATATTTGTCAATATCAAAGGGGCTTTGCAATGAAACTCGCGTTATACTCCGTTGATTACAAACAAACGTGATTAAGGTAGAAATCATTACTGGTTCCACGGCAGGAATCATACACTTTCTCCCACTCATAATACTTGACATGTCAAATGATCCATCCTTTCCTTTTAACATCCGTCGCGGACAATTCCAAATAAAACTCTCAAATGCCGTGACAATAAATAAATCACAGTGCCAAACCATAGGCAAAGCTGGTATCTATACACAAGGACAATTATATGTGGGATGCTCAAAGGTTCAGAATAAAAATTCAGATAATACCAGGTTTCAAGCAAGTAGCATTGTATATAAAGAAGTTTTGAAAATAAAATAGGCCCCTAATATAAATAAATGTATACGAAATTGCGATGGAAATTTATCATTAAAATTGTAAGATGCTCAGATTAATTTGCATTCATCTCGCGGTAAATATTATATTCTTGCCAGTTCTAAACTGAACTGTTTACAGCAAATCTCATTCTCGCTGTCGGTTATTCTAAAACCTAAAATTATCGAATATTTTTTATATAATTACATAATAAAATGCGACATGCATGATACCGTAGGAATAAAAGATGAAAATACCCATCTCAAACATCTAATAGCATTATATTCATAAGGAATTGACCATTTTCTCCATAAAATAAAAACATAACATGCTTTTCCATCAAATTCTTCAGTTCCTTAGTCCAATGTTCAATTCCGTCTAAGGTAATGATATGGAAATATTTTTGCAGTCTTGCAAAAACTTGGGCGCAATCTACGTTTTCACAGGAAAATCTAATCCACGTAAATACACCAACGGGGTCCTTTCATCCCATCCGGATCCTCGCGAGCTTTCCCTTAAAATCACTTTAGAAGGGTCTTGAGATTTGTTTGAGTAAAATGGCCCCTCTTCATGGCTCATATCCCGTCGCGGGGACCCAAGTTATAAATGGATGCGGAAAGAAGCAGGAGAGGAGACTTTCGACGAATGGAATGCTGAAAGTTTTCCTCTAAACAAAAAGAAAAAAAAACGAATGTAAACTCCTTTCCTCGTTTAAAGGCGTGGGAAGGTTTATTCACCTCCTATCGATCAAACTCGCCTAGAGTATACTACTTTAAGTCGCTTTTAAAAAAAAAACTCGCGTTTTCCAACACCCTTCCAGTTCTTTCCCGTTTTATTTCCACGCGGGCACTTCCCGACTGCATAAGATCTCTTCATCCCTCCCTCCTACCTCTCTCTCCCTCTCTCTCTCTCTCTCCTTCTCTAACCCCTCTCCCTGTATCTCCTATCTCTCCTTCGTTTCCCCTCTTGGATCTCCCTCATTCTTTCTGTACACAACCCTCTTTTCTCGACCTAATTCTACGTATCTCTATTTCTCGCTTTCTTTCTTTCTCCCTCCATCTTTTTTCTCCCTTCCTCATTTTTCTCCCTTCCTCATTTTTCTCCCTTCCTCTTTTTTCTCCCTTTTTCTCTCTCGTTCTCCCACTCCCATCCTCTCCCTCTACCTTCCTCTATCTCTACCTCCGTCTGTCTGTCTCTACCTCCATCCTTCACTACCTCTCTCTCTCTCTCTCTCGCTCGGTTTTTTTTTACTAGGATGGCCAGTTCAGGTCTTTCCTTTGTTTTTACCACAAACACTTTGTCTTTCTTTTCTTTTTTTTGAAGTTTTCCGAACTTTTAATTGGATATTTTTCTCGTATGTTCTTCAATTTGTTTACTTTCTGGTTCTTTTCTGTGAAATTGTGTGTAGCTGTACATATAAAAACATTATTATTATTATTTTTAATTTTGACGTAGGGTTGAATGAAAGAAGTCTCAATTTCACCCTTAATAAAGTCGTTTGTCTGTCTGTCTGAATACCCCCCCCCCCTCTCTCTCTCTCTCTCTCTCTCTCTCCTCTCTCTCTCCTCTCTCTCTCCTCTCTCTCTTCTCTCTCTTCTCTCTCTTCTCTCTCACCCTCTTTTTTATGGTCTCAATTTCAACCTGATAATGAAGACAATCTACCTATCTCTCTCTGTACCTCTCTCTTTCTCTTCCCTCTCTCTCAATCTCCGTTTCTCTACCAACCTCCTTCCTTTATTTGTATTCCTCTATCCCTTTCTCCTTTAGTCTCTTCTTCCTTATTTTTGCCTCCCTCTCCAACTTCTCTTCTTTTCTTCCTCCCTCTCCCAGCTTCCCTTTCTCTTTCTCTCTTTCTGATTCCCTCTCTCCTTTCCTCTCTCTGCTTCCCTTCCTCTTTTTCTGCCTCTTTCTATACCTCCCCCTCCATCACTTTCTCTGCCTCTCTCTGCCTCCTTTCTCTACCTCACTTCTCTCTTTACTTCCCTTCTCTCTCTACCTCTTTACCTCTTCACTTTCTACCTCTTTACATCTTCACTTTCTACCTTCTTTTTACTTTCCCCATACGTGGTAATGGGAAAGTATTGTGATCACGAAAAAAATCGACTTCGAGATTTCAACGGAAATACACGTTTTGAGGTCCCTAGAACACGTTTAAACTATTTTCGGAATGATGGCTATGTGTGTGCGTGCGTGCGTGCGTGCGTGCGTGTGTATGTGATTGTGGGCGCTCTAACTCAAAACGTACTTGCCATATCGTTACCAGGCTTCATATATAACACTTTAGCATGAGCACAAAGAACTGATTAGTTTTTGGACAATATCGGTTAATCAAAGTCGAGGTTTATTCGAAACCCGATCGGTTTTTGCGATATTTCTTCGTTAAAACATCATTATTGTATATACAATTCTATAGAAAAGTTATAGAGAATGTAATTTCCTACAACTTTCATTTGAAACAATTTTCCATAGCAGTTATTGTTTAGGAATTATTTATAAATAATAGGTTTTTTCGGTTTCCGTCAAATATCTCCTTAAAACGTCGTAATTGGTCATCTTCGTGAGGACAAAAGTTGTAGAGAATAATATTTCTTCCAGGTTTTATTTGAAACAAATTTTCGTAGAACCATCCATTTCGGAGATATTTTGTTTTTTCTTAATTTCCAGTATACAGCGCCACCAACATGTAGCGGTGAATTCTGTAAACATATTCAAAATATACGTAATTTACGGCAATAAGGACGACTGTATTCTTTTACGATACGGAATAATAATTTTGCCTCATAATGCTATTCATAATAATTTAAATATCTATACCCCAAATATGGAGAAAGTCATGTGTTGGCCACATCAGATTTTTTTGCCTTCTTCTCTCCAACTCCCTCTTTTTCCACCTTTCTCTCTCATTCTCTCTCTCACTAACTCCCTCTACGGTTTCCTCCACCCTGAACTTTCTTTAAATTTCCAGTCCTCACCAGAAAAAAACTAAAAAAATTCGGGGAAATTATACGTCCGTTTCACTCCTCCGACCTGTCGTATACATTATTTTTTAAAATTCTGGTCTCTTTTTTTTTAAACCCTGACCACGCAACGAAACCCTATCACGAAGTTTTCTGTCTCTCTCTCTCCCTCTTTTAATTCCTCCCAAACCCGGTTTTTTCACCTGATCCCGCCTCATCACTTTGGATGCCCTTTTAAAAAAAATGAAATAAAATAAACCGCCCGTCATCAATCCTCTATAAAATCCCACGGACCTCATCGTTTGCATCGTGCGCGGTTTCGTTTTTTGTTTTTTTAAAAATAAAAAGGGGAGGACGACCTCCTCGGTTCGCATGGCAACCCCGCACGATTTACCTCTCCCTCTTAACACTTCCCTTGAAGCAGTTCTAGTTCTTTATGGAGCTTTGGTGGTCTACCGTATCGCACCACCATCCTTCAACCCGACCAACAGACTCGCTTTTATTTTTTTGTTGTTATTATTTTATTTATTTTTTTTTAGTACCGCACCGATATCTCCCGATGCCTCCGACCCCTCTTTCTCTCCTCCTCCACGATTCCCTGGTGATTTTTCGGTGTCCCCACGTCTTTTTGCAATTTTTTACGATTTACCGGGAGAAAACTGGTCTTGGGCTGTTTTAAAATTTAATGAGAAGCGTTCCCAAAATGGCGTGGGACCTCTCTCAGGCGGTAGGAGCTCCGGGACTAGGCGTTAAAAAGTGATAAGCGGAGTGCCGGATTATCCCTGGTTCTCTATTTTTCTCCGGTCATTTGCCGTGAGGTACGATTCGGGCGGTGAATCTCGTGCGAATCATTCGTGGTTTATCCAACACGATAAAAATCGTGATGTGTTGCTGTCAATGATTCGTGTGAGAGCGTTTTACCAATGTGTTCTTGGATGGGACCGCTTAAAGCGAAACCGTGTAAAGCGAGGTACATTCTCTCGTAGGAATGCTTGAGGTGGCATTATAGCGCCGTATTGAAGTCAACGTGAATAAATTCGATCTTATTCCATCATTTATTTCTGTAATCCTATGCTGTCAGCTACAGTTGTATATGTCGAAGAGAAATATTTTATGCTTATTAACGTTCGAATAAAGTTTCTAAACCGTGGTAAAGTTAAAACGATTACAAGGAAATCGTGCAATTCGGAGGATGAACGTGCGTGGGAATTAGTAACTCGCAATGTTGATTTAAAATAAATCAAATGAAATATATATATATATAATTCGAGTGAAACGTAAATGATATTGTTTACTTTTTTTGAAAATCAAACCGACTGGTGGATTGTAAGTTAGCTTCATTTTCACTGGAACGATTAAATATGCCACAAAAATATAAAATCGACATCGGGTCAGTTTTGCGTAATGAACTGCTGAAAACCATTGCGGCTTTGTATTAACGTGCAAAACAGATCGGCATACGTTTGTGAAAGTTACGTGTGAACTTTTTAATGAACATTTTCTTTGCTAACATTGAACAACGAACATTTGTAAAATAACGAGTTGTCCTTTTAATGCTAATCAGAAAAACACATCCCATTGTGTCAAGATAAACATTTGGATTTAAAATGCATCCAGATGAACATTGTTTTAGCTCAAACGATTCGTAATATGAATGAATCCGCTGAATGGTGAATTCTACGAATAATTCACCTCTCAAATGCAACTAAATCCGTGAAACATATTATCGGGCTGGAAATATTATTCGATGAATACATATATATTACTCATAATACGCCGTGAAAGTGGAGATGAATGATTAAATAAGCTATTTCTATCTATAGGTTTTGTTTAGGCCAATCTCAGTAAAAAGTTGACATCAAATTGCTATAAAATGAGACTGATTTTAAAATAAATCGTCAGTGCTATGAATAGTTATCATTTAATGATTGTAAAAATTTAGATACATTATTCTAGATCTGGGTTCGGCAGCGTTTTTCTTTTGGGTGCCACTCTATCAATATTCATAATCCGTGCCCCTCCACGCGTGGCATCTTTAAAGTCGTTTTCTCCATAATGCTTACGAAAAACGGTTCTTATGTTATAAGGATTCCTGAATATAATGTGGTCTCATTGAAATACAAAATAAAATCGAAATAAAAGTGAAATTATTTTAAAAATATGTACTTTTCGTAATTATTCTCTGAAATATCGTGCCAGTTAAAATCTCTTCCAGTGCCACCTTACGGCACGCGTGCCATAGCGACCCCTGTTCTAGATGCTCGTGAACGTGAACTTTGCAACTTTGTCACCGACGCCTACACTGCAGACGTCCTGAGAACCCTAGGATGGAACATGCTTCTGGAGCTGTATGCATATGATGCAGCCTTATTCTGCAGGTCCTCTAAGGAAAAGAAGGCAGCGAATTATCTCCACCGACACCCTCCTAGCCTGGTTCGAGCGCAAACTACAGGTCGACCCCCGGAAAACTCAAACCGTGCTGTTTACCAAAAGCAGGACGTGCGACCCGGACGGGATCCTAATTGGGTTCGAAGAAGCTGCCAGGAAACTCGATGTCATCTACCTAGGCGTGACCCTCGTCAGGGAACTCAACTTTTGCAAACACGCCCTGAAGTGGGCCCAAAGTAACTTGGGATGCAAAATTCACCTCGCTCTTCTCCTAAGAAACAAGCACATCACCAGGGAAAGGAAGCTGCATTTGTACCAGGCGATAATCTTCCCTGCTATATCATACGCGTCCCCAGCATGGAGCGGAGGAGTCAACGCAGCAGGCCGACACCATTTGGAGGTCGCTGAATGAGCTTGCCTCCGCGCCATACTGGGAAACACCAAAGGAATGCATATCGGCGATCTGTATGGACATCTGCAGATCTCCACCATCGGGGAAGCGCTGAAGAAACGCGCCCAGCAATTCTTCCTCCGCGCAGAAGGGAAAAACATCATTGTCCTTCGACAAGCAGCGGAGACCTGTCCCATTCCCTGGGACAAACATAGACGTCCTAGAGCCTCCACGGGAGAGGAAGAAAATCTGCCTCCTCCAAAACTCAGGAGGACGTAAGGTCGAAGTGGGCCACTATACTCCAACGCAGCGGTAATTAAAAACTACAGCGCAGCTGCTTAGAGGCCGAACTGAGCTGGATAGCAGCACCACTCCCCCCTCAGCATTCAAGGGGGTGTGCGGAAATCACGAAGTTTTCGTGAACGTATCGTTCTTTCATGTCCTTTGCTGCAGATATTTACAATTAATGTTGTAAAACCTCTATCTCTTGTTTTTCAACCTAGATATGCACACGGATAAGCTCAAATACCATTTGAAGTTCGAACATCTTACGAAGTGAGAAAATAACCATAATTTTGCTCTGAAGCATCTCTCATTCAATTTTTAAAATGACAGATTATTATTTCGTACTACTTGACTAACTTTTGAATGCGAATTGTAAATTCGAAATCGTCGGATATTAGCTTTTCTCAGATTATACTTCGCGGCATAATCACCTCCTCATTAATTAATGACACTCTCTTCGGAAATTTAATTTACTCCGCCCCGTGCTTATTTAATCAGAGAGCTCGACGATCCAATTATGTCTGAAATTTGTTTTTTTCTTCTCTTCCTGAAATCCCGCTTCCGTCTCGTACCTACATCATCACAGACTGCTCCACCGTACTAATTAGCATACCAAATTTGCGTCCCACGTGACACTTTTGCAAGGCTGCCTCTGGACCTTGTCTTTAAATCGAGTGTCGTCGGTGTTTGAAAAGCCGTGTAATTTCGTCCATATTCTCTCCTCCCTCTCCCCTTAATTCCCTCTCCCTCCTCCTCCTTTCCTTCCAAGTAAAACTCGCTTCCAACAACTTGCTCGGAGCCACCTTTCCTGTAACTCTATCTCAACCCCTTACCCAGCTATACTTCCTCCATATTCTAACGTCCTAGTGCTTGCCCTCTTCCGTCTTCAGCCTCATCTCATTCCCCCTTCATCCTCGCCCTCAGAGCCCCACCCCCTATCTTCCTCAGCCCCCCCCTCCCACCCATCTCCCTCTCTGTACGCCCTTCCCATAACGCAAATCTAATTTCATCGTCGGCTAGCGGCGACCTCTCCGTCCTGCGAAACTCTGCCAGCCGAGTTGGCAGGGGCTTTGGGAAACTGCTACATCTGTCCACATGGCGCCCCGTAATTGATAAGCAATAATGCTGGAATAACACATGCGGTCAGATGTCGTGTTGATAATAATTTCGTGTGGGCAAATTTTATTGTTTTTTTTTCCTCCCGTTTCCACGAAATAAAACTCGTTCATGGTGATAATTTGTCGAAAAGGGTTTAAGAATGGAGATGTGTGTTCCTAGAATTATACGCGCGTCGAAATTTTTGCATAGGATATTCCCAATGGACTGAACTTATTTTTCAAGAAAACAGCATGAGGGGAGAAAGTGATATTTTGATTATAGTTACCGTATGCTAATATTTTTTACTTAAGGAATTCCTCATTAAACAAGCCTTTTTAGGCGCGTTTCGCTTACAGCGTGAGCGCCTATTATCGTCGGTCGGTCCGTCCGTCCGTCTGTCCGTCCGTCCGTCCGTCCGTCCGCATGTTCGTTCTCGGCTTCTACCGAACGGATTTTTATGAAATTTGATATTAAGGACTTTCAATCAAATATAATAAGAAAATCGAAAAAATGAATCACGTACGCCAATCAGGGGTACCACTTTACTAGAGACAAAAAATTAAATTTTCGTCATATCTCGTAAACTATTGTTCATATCAAAATATTTTTCAAATAAAAGTTGTAGAACTGGTAAAGTAGAGTATTTCCTTTTCTATATATTTTCATCGTAGGAGTAGCCGTTATCGAGAAAATCAAACAAGAAAGTCTTATATCAAGTTGAACTTTGAAAATTTCTTGCATGGTTACTTCATTATTGCTAACATAAACAATCTCCCAAACAAACGTCTAATTTCCTTACGTGTGCATGTAATACTATTAAATAGGAAGAAAATGGATTATTTATGATGAAGAAAAGGACTTTAAAACGCTATTTCCCTTACGTACAGATATATAATTTCTTTCTAATACTCCATTGCAAGAAACGCGCCCCATTTGTGATATGTTGTACGCTTTCCTAACTTGTTTTAATCCTGAAAATATTGTGGGTGAATGTGTTTTAAAAGTAATTTGTCCATATATTTTTGTCGATTTGATTTATTATCTGAAATCCTTTTATAAAAATCGTTAATGATGAAAGAAGTTTAAAGCGAGATGTTTTTGCGGTTGTAAGCCCTGGTGATGGTTGACGTTCAGTTCCATTGAGAAGGTATTACTGAGATTTCATTAGTTGCTCATAAATAAATTGGTCTTAAACGCATACGATAACATTTTTTAAAAACGATGTATGCATTCTAGAAGGTAATTCATTTCTCTCAAACATAACCACGAATGTGTATATTAATGTAAATTTTCACGAAATTATCATAAACTAATATTTTCAAGAATATTTATTGTCTTAACGAACAATTTTACGTTTTCCTATCCGTACCTTGTCATCGCTTCATTTTACTTCCTCCATACGCAGTATGGGAAAGTATTGTGACCACGAAAAAAATCGACTTCGAGATTTCAACGGAAATACACGTTTTGAGGTCCCTAGAACACGTTTAGACTATTATCGGAGCGATGTCTGCCTGCGTGTGTGTGCATGTGTGTCTGTGCGTGTGTGTGTGATTGTGGTCGCTCTAACTCAAAAAGTATGTACTTGCCATATCGTTACCAAACTTCATATATAACACTTTAGCATGAGTACAAAGAACTAATTAGTTTTTGGACAATAACGGAAGTCGAGGTTTATTCGAAACCCGATTCGGTTTTTGCGATATTTCTCCATTAAAACATCATTATTGTATATACAATTCTACATAAAGGTTATAATGTAATTTCCTACAACTTTCATTTGAAACAATTTTCCGTATCAGTTATTGTTTATGAATTATTTATAAATAATCGTTTTTTTCGGTTTCCGTCAAATATCTCCTTAAAAACGTCGTTATTGGTAATCTTCGTGAGGACCAAAGTTGTAGAGAATAATATTTCTTCCAGGTTTTGTTTGAAAAAGATTTTTCCGAGATATTTTGCTTTTTCTTAATACCAGTATACAGCGCCACCACCATGTAGCGGTTAATTAAAAATATACGTAATTTACGGCAATAAGGACTGTATTCTTTTACGATACGAAATAATAATTTTACCTTATAATGCTATTCATAATAATTTAAATATATATACCCCAAATATGGAGAAAGTCATGTCTTGGCCACATCAGATTTTTTAATTTATAAAACGGCTCGGATGTTTTACCTCGAGCGTTGGAAAAACTCCAGCGCTTGCTTTTTTTTTTTAAGCGTTGAGGTGACAATAATTGCGTGCTTCATCGCTCCGTCCATAGGTGGCGATAACGAAGACGTGAACAATGCCGAAGAAGTCAAGGAATGTAAACATTGTTAAAGAAAAGGGACGTACCTATGCGGGAGAGAAGAGTCTCTGATGAATAGCGACAAGGGTTTACAAGGTTGAGTGTTCATTTGAAGGAATGGCGCTGAGGAAAAGCGGCGAGAGGATAAGGAGACGCGCTCGGTTGTCCTGGAGTTGTTTATATCTCGGTTTTCGTTAACAAGAAAAGTTTGCCGGGAGAGAAAGGATAGCTCGAATGCTTTCGTTCGTAGGGATCATACTATCCAGATAATCCCATCTCGGAGAAGTCCTATGAAGTAGTTAGACGAAAGAAATCTTACGAAGAATATTTCGAAACCGCATTGAGATTTCATGGTAATCGAGCAAGACCTCAAAACTTTGATGAGATCTGCTATTCAAGTTCGCAAAGAAAACTCTAAAAATGTTCATTCTCGCTTTGTAGGCGCTTTATTATTTTTTGTTTGAAAGAGGGCCGAATGACGTCAATGTGAAAAATGTGCAACTATGAATTATTTTCGGTATTTTCCGAATACATCTTTGAATGTTATTTCGTATTAATATGTTAAAAGATCGAATAATATACTTGGTGAGTGTTTAGGAAAGTTTTACGTTAAATATAATGAAGGGCTCAAGGAAAATCCACTTGCATAACAGTATACCGTAATTTTGTACGGTATTTCTTACGGGAAATTTTTCCATTTCGCCGATGAAAATGATAAATATTGGAATATTGGCATAGTTAAACTTTGTATGTACCAACAGCTAAGTAAATCAATTGGCGACGTACCTATATAATTTTTATAATGGGAAAAAGAAAAGCATTTGAAAATAATTGATTATTATTACTTCTGCAAAAATTAGTAATGATTTCATGAGAAACACGTTATGTCATTTATTATAAATATCTCATGAATTTAAAGGGAAGCCTTTAACTTGATGGAATTCCATTTTAAAGAAGAAAGGAAACTACTTTCTCGAGCGACGCATCCTCTTAAGCCTCACACCCATCGTCTTGTGTCACTTTGTTGTTGTCGTCGTCGAGTTACTTGTCCTTTTAATCTTAACCGGATCACCTAATTTCCCCGGTCTATCAATGTTAGCGGAATCAGTCTCCATCTCCTATCCTGCTTCTGTCAAGCTTAATTCAATCCTTCTTCATTTGTCCTTCATTTACAACACTAAATCGTATATATATATATATATATATATATATATATATATATATATATATATATATATATATATATATATGCGTGTGTGTGTATATACACGTATCCAATCCTGCTTCTGTCAAGCTTAATTCCATCCTTCTTCATTTGTCCTTCATTTATAACACTAAATCGTATGCGTATACATATACGTATATGTATGTGTTTGTATTTCGTTGCTTGGCTGATGATAGCGAAACGCACAAATGCCGTTCTCACAGTTTGATTTTCTACATTAACTAAGTCTATTATTTTTTATCCTTTTGATATGAATATATTTTTATTTATTTACATGTCCAATGTTTTATTCGGTAAACCTGACGATAAAAAATTCATTTGGGCATTTTCTCCTTTCAGTTGAGTTTTTTTTACGTTTACAAAAAATATTGTGCCTTTTAAACTTTGAAATTATTTTTTGGTAAAAATAAACTCGCATATGAATTCATTCCGTTCCAAATTTTTATATATAGTTTCGATTCGCGGATTGATCAGAAACCGAATTCACGCTACCAAAATCAACTTTCGAAAATTGTAAACATGTTTGCTTTGGGAAACTGCTACAGCCGTCCACATTTTCCGTAGCCTTTCGCTGTAGCCTTCGTGCAACACGATTATCAGGAACACGCGCCCAAAACCTATTCCGTGATAAGGTTTTAAAATAAAAACACGTCGTTTTGAAACGCGGATATTAATTTCCTCCCAGAGATGTGTTTTCGCGTTTTAAGACGCGAAATTATAGTCCTCCGGAACAAAGCGACGTTCTGGATCCACAAACTAGAGGGAGGGGAAAGCTTCGTCATATTACGAGGATTGAGATAGAGAGAGAGACTATCCATCCCTTATTCCCATGGCGGTTTTCGCGTAGGCAATCAGTTCCGTTGGCGCAGCTCCCAGTTCCCGTCGTATGTAGAATGAGTGTTTCCCCCTTGAGAGAGAGCGAAAGAGAGAGTTTCCCAGAGTTTTTCAAGCGGTAGACGCCGCAAAAGAGCAACGGGAAGATCCCCACGAGCGCTTTAGTGAGGAGGGAGGGAGAGGAAAAGGATGGATATAGTGCGTGACGAAAAGGTAGGGACGGAGGGAGTAAAAATGGAGATAGAGAGGGAGGATAAAAGATGGAGAGATGAAGGGAAATTTTGAGAGATAAGAGGGAGAGAGGTTGAGCTACGTAATAAATGAAGATGGAGAAAAATGTTCAGGTAAATTGGTAATTATGCTAAAATAGCCAAGGGATAGTTGGGTAGGTTGTCGTGGTTATTAGACAAAAAGGCCATCGCAGGATAGCTATGGAGGGGTGTGGGGGTTTTTGGGAACAAATAGTACTTAACATCTGGTGTGTTGTCCTAGAGTTCGAGGTTGACCTCGACTGTATAACTTCTATGGAGTCGTGTCGTTTACCTCTAATCTCTTGTATTTTGAAATTAAAAGTTTCCCTTCCTGATATTTAAATTGTACTTGCGGCTAACCGCACTCGCAGTTAATCGCCTTATGTAGACGTCTGCGGAGGCAGGCGTTAATACAACGAACTCCATGCTATGTTTAATAGCAGGGAAACTTTAAATAAACCGTGTCCCACCTTATTCTAGCTCTGTAAATAGTCATTAAAACTTCTAATTAAAACGTTTTGCCAAAAAAAGCTGAAATCCTTTATCATGATATGCAAACTACTAAAAATTACTGAACTTGATTTAAACTTTTAAACGAATGCAGTCAATGTTTTATTCATTGCATGCTTAAATAATAATTGTAATAATCATGTTTTAATGATAGCAGAAAAGTTTGCTCTTTGTTTAAACACACACGCACACACAAACACAGGTGTATATGCCCATCAAAAATTACTGCTCGTCATATTTATCTATTTTTGGTTTGTTTTTAAATTTAAGGACAAAAAATAAAAAAGTTTTATTAAAAGGAGAAATAACATAATGAAATAATCATATTTTTACAAAATCCGCGAATGAAAATTTTCTCTCTTCACCTCTCTCTCTCTCCTCTCCAACCAAAATTTTTTCGCTATTTTCAAATGAGAAAATTTGAATCGAATAATTGAGTAAATCCTTCAATATAAAAACGTTATATAACCATTTTGAATAATATTAATTGTTTTAATGACCTGCGTTTGTAAAATTTTTATAATTGAATAAGGGTATCTTTTAAACATGTTACTCAAATTCTTTGTGGTCTTTTCCATGCTTTCGTAACCGTACGTCCTTCAATCCTAAAGTCACATGTACATGAATCACCGTAAAGAAAGATTTTACGGGGGTTTAAAAAGTACTGGGAGGGATGAATCCCACTATCCCCGTGATAGGAGCCGCCACTGTACATGATCAAATACTGCTGGAAAATTACTTTCGATTTACGCCAATTTCTATTTACGCCTCAGGACGCATCCATGGCGTAAATCGAGCGTCGCCTGTATACAGACGGAGGAAATCAACCAAAACATATTTTGAATTAGTTAATCAAGTTACACACAAGGTCTCAGTTAGCCTCAAATTTTGCCTTTTGCAATAATTCGCTATTGGAACGCCACGTATCGAGCTACACAAGCATACTCAGGGTCGATAAACGTTGATAGGATCGTGTATCGCTGCGAGAAGTGATATCGGGGGATGTCTGCATTATTTGTTTTACGAATCCCGCTTGCTCTTACTTTTTGAACGATTGTAAAATCACCTTCATAGCTCGATAAAAAAAAGTTCCAACTGTAAGTTCAAAATCTATATCGGCTCAACTTTCTCACTTGGTTCAATAAAAAGTAATAGCGCTTAGGCAAGATTCAGCGATCGACTTTTTAAAGGGCCAAATATCGAACGGTCGATCGCGATCGACTGGTTGGAGACCCCTGCTATAGATCAACACTTTTTAATTAAAGGCCTTTCCTAGACTAATACAATGTAACATAACCTTGAATTGACTCTAAAAACTTCAGAATCTGTCTCTCCCATGTACGTTATGGTATTCTTTTAAGTTACTATATGTTTCTTTGTATCTATTCAGTGGTGATGATATATATTCTACTATGATCATTCCATCTAGCAGAAAAGCCCTTCCACTGCTACTTTATTCTCCTAATTACTTAGCTGACTTGTATTCTTTCTTAACCAATCATTTATTTTGCGGTCTCTTCAGAAAACCTCTAGGACGGCTATTCTGGAATTCACAGTCCACTTTTTCACACTCCGAGGTCAAAACGGGCAGAACACACTGACCATAAAATCTGCTCTTCAAGGGAGATTGGAATATTTGATTTGACGATATTTGCATTTCTTCCGAATGTGCTTCGAGCAGTCTTGACTCTCATGTTGATTTCTCCGTTGAGTTATTCCTTCGAAGTAATGAATGGATCCACAATTAAAAATGATTCACACAAATGTTGCATTTATGTTGGCTTTCTTTGCCAAAATTTTGTTGATTTCTTCCGCTATTTGTTCCATTTGTACATTTAACACAGACGAAATCCGAATAGAGTATTTTTTCGTATTCGATGAAGCTCACACATAAAGACAACATATAGTCATTAGTCCGACTTATTATCTCTCTGACATGTATAATTTGGTCCATCAAATTGTATCCACTTCGAAATCCAGCTTATGCGTCCGTGCGTATGTTTTTATGTGTATATGTGCCTGTAAAAACTTTCATTTTTAGGAAAATGATGTTCGTATCCGATGTTTTCAACAGTGAAATGTCCAAACAAATAATGAAAAAAATGGAAGGCCAAGCGACCAAATGTAATCGGGGCGGAATTGACATCCTTTTCGGTGAATATTCGAATTTTTTTGAACGAAGAGTGACCATCTAGTTTGAAAAAAATTTAACTGATATAATGTGATCGTTAAAATGGAAAAAACGAGTTAGACAGATTTTCAAAATGTTTTCAAAATATATTTAATTTTTGATGGAAAATTTCTACCCACGTCAAAATTGAAAATTGCGTTAGCGTTGAAAAACACATTTGTTGATGTGTTTAATAATTAATTTCGTGTCAAATTTTTCCATGGAAATATTTTTTTGGTTCCGACAATTATAAAAATAAACAAACTTTTGCTAAAGTAATGCAACAATTTTAACTTCTAGTTAAATACAGTTTGGGGACTAACTTTATGCTCAGGTATATTGCCACTATCTAATTGATTAAAGATATGTGAATTTACATGTTTTTTCCTGTTTCAATCTATCACGATATTTTGAAACTTCTCGCATATACTCAAGTGACAGTTCTCCTGATCGCATTACATCATAAATGAATCGAATTTAAAAAAAGACTTTTGCAGTATTCTTGTAATGTAAGAGACTGCTAGTACCCGTTTTCTGCAACTCACTGCGATTTTTTTGCTATTTCATAAGCATTTTCTATAGTATACTAATGTATTATTGTGACAATACGCTGTTTGTTTGTAGGACGATAGGGCATCTGAAACAAAAAATTGATGGTAAAAGTAATACAATTTGATTAGCGAAAAAATAAACACTATGTAGAAAAGCAGTCATTAATAGTACGTATTAACCGTTTAAGCTAGTAATCCCTGTTTGTCCCTCGAAACGGCCGCTTCAATGTTTTTCATCCTCCTTGGCATTTTAAAAAATTTTTCTGCTTAGGAAAAGGTAAACATGCCTAAAATATTTTGGTTTGAACATAGAGAAGTCAGGGTCCGTTCATGTATATCGACTATCGCAGCCGAGTCAAGATGGCAAGGTCCGTACCCATGTACGTCGAACCAGATTGAAGGTTTAAAAACAAATTTTATAAGTATGTACAAGCTGTTTCGTTAATTCTTATTATTTAAATTCACGTGAATACTAAAAATTATCTTTGGAAAAACAGAGTTAATAAGCAGAAGCGTTTTCGTAAGGTTCTAATGTTTAAATTAACGCGCTTACTATCAAGTATCTGAAATTTCTTATACCGTTTTTATAAGTAAATATCTATTTTCGAGCAATCATTTCGACATTTAAAATCACTTTCCTCCAATCATTTAAGAGTATCGAATTCTTCCAATCAGAAAATAATTCGAACGGAACTCGGAGCGTCGAGAGGTTAAGGTGGTTTCTTTAAACTCATCAAACGAGTTTGTGGAGGCGGATGCGGTGAATTGAACTCATTCCAAGAGTTTCATCTCGGCCACTGTCGTCTGAAAAGAAAACGATCACCTTAAAGCAAACGCGCCTTGATTTCCCCTTGGGCCTCGCGGAATGAATCAAACTCAAACAAAAGAAGCAATCATCGCCCCAAAAATCTCTTTCGGCAAACAAGTCTTATGTACCTCTATTATTTTTTTAATCCAACGCATCCCACGGCTAAACTGTTTTATTTGGTCAGGTCGATCTTCAATTTTTTTCCCTATTCTACTCTGATGGTATATATATATACACTTATATGTGTCTGTATATATGTACATACGTGTATGTATAGATCGGCAGTGGCCAGACTTACTTACCCTAAGAGCCACATACGATAATCTTCAGAAGTTAGAGAACCGCGTAACACACATTTTGTGCTCATTAATTTAAAAACAGTAATCCAAAGCGATTAAGATATAATACATGGCCTTCAGGCATTTCCAACTCGTCTCATGTCGCAATACATCATTGTGTTCTGTAGTGAAAAACGTTGACACCACGCCTCCGAATGGAAATTTAAAAGAGCCACATATTAAGTTAAAAGAGCCGCATGTGGCTCGAGAGCCGCGACTTGGCCACTCCTGGTATAGGTACACATAATATTCACAAAATGTTCACTGAATGGAACTTAAAGCGGAAAATGTTTTATGAATCGAAAATAATACAAATTACCTTTTTTGTCCAACAAAGTGACTGATTTTGCAATGTCGTCCTTATAATTGAAAAATATCTGCGAAAACTTTGTTGGGATATCGACCTTAAAAGAGTAAATTCTATAAATTGTATAAATTCGTAAGATTGTTCGATGAATAAATTCAGTCGATTAATAAATAATTTGCTGCGGTTTAAAGGCTAAGAAAACCGCATTTAAATCCGGGGCACAGAATAATTTTGCAAAAAATGGATCATAATATTCGTTAATCAGTACAAAAATCTGTACAGGAAGTTTTTCAGTAAAATATCATCTAAGCCAATAAAGTACTGAATAAACACGTCCAATTCGGAAATGGAAAATAGAAAATGTTTAAGGAAAACCTGAATCTTAGGCCTCAGAATTACAATGGCTACAAATGCGAATGCCTGTACATATTTAATTATTCAGGTTATGCATTACAGAAATGTATAGTAAAGTATGATGAGAAGTTTTCATGGATTGGTTGAAGTAAGGTCGAGCGATGGGCAGAAAACCTGGATTCAGTTATTTAACAAAACATCTAAAGAAATTTTCAGCGAAATTTACATGACTTTTTTCACAGAATACAATGAATACGTGCGGTATTTTATATATTAACGCTTGGTCAGTTAAAATCTACCACCATGGAATTTTAGAATGAAAAAGTATCACTTTTGATGTCACAGATTAAGCTTTCGTACGTGCGATTGTGCTTTGGCAGAAGAAGATTTATATGCATAAGCTCTCATTACTGAGATCACAACGGTTGCTAATCGGAATCAATTCGCATATACAACAATTATTCGTGTATTGCACGTGTATGTAGTTCTGACGACTGAACTGAATAACGTTTATTTATTCATTTAACGATAAAATCTTACCAGTAAAATTATATGTTGTTGGGTTTTTATGATAAAATATTCATAATTTTATTTGTTTACATGATAGGAAAATGATATTTTTTGTCACATATGCCTCAATATATGCTGTTTTGATTTTTGAATGAATTATATAGTGTTATATAAGCCATTAGAACAAGTTTCAGATTATAAATACCTTGGAAGCATCATAACGAGAGAAGCAAAATGTACCGATGAAATCAGGACTAGAATAACAAAAGCAAAAGTTGCTTTCAGAAGAAAGAAACTCCTACTAACGGTAAATATAAAGCAGGAAATCCGCAAGAGGTTGATAAAATGCTATGTGTGGAGTATAACTTTGTATGGGGCAGAAACATGGACGATAAGGAAAAATGATATTAAGTGCTCGGAAAGCTTCGAAATGTGGACATGGAGAAGAATGCTGAAGATAAAATGGACAGATAGGGTGATAAACGAGGATGTATTAGGAAGAATAGGAGAGAAGCGAGCGATTATACAGACTATCAGAAAGAGAAAGGCGAACTGGATTGGGCAGTACCTGAGAAGAGAGAGCATGATTAAAGAAGTGCTAGAAGGAAAACTGGATGGAAAAAGAGAAAGAGGTAGGAAAAGGTTTCATCTGGTAGACGACTTGAAAGGGATAGAGAGCTATCAAGACATGAATAAAACTGCGGAAAATATGAGTATATGGAGAGCCAAGTTTAACCATAAATAATCACGGACCTGTCAACGGACAGACTACCTATGATGATGATGAAGAGACACCCATTTTCTTAGTCCAAAGGTTTTGGAAAAGATGGCGTCCTACATGGATATTTTCGGCAGGTTTAGACACTTCAGTCGGAACGATATGCTCTTCGTCCTCCATTGATCAAATCTCCATTACGTTTCCGTTTCATAACTTCCAAGAGGCTAAGCTTTGATCACGTGGAGCCATATATAGGTGAACATGTATCCACGTGTAGATTATTGCACACTCGTAGTCTCGTTGCGGGTATAATTTTTCACTAAAAACCCTAGATTAAATACATTAAATGTTCATTGATGATTGCAAGCAAAATTTGGGTGTTTTATATATATATATATATATATATATATATATATATATATATATATATATATATATATATATAATACATAGATAATGTATTAATTATATATGGCATACAACAAGTGATAAAGGAAAGCTTTTGGCTGCGAGTGGTATTTTTAGTGCGGACCAGATATAATATTGAAGCAATAATCACCGACACATGATTGGCTCACGTGTGTACCGGGGGAAGGAATCCCATCTTGTGATTTGTATCCCATCTTGTGATTTATGGCGTATTTGCCCTGCGTGCTTGCGAATGCGTGTTAGACGGAAGAGTAGATAGTAATTAGTTATATGTAGTGTATTGGGTGATGGACGTATTTCCCAGTAGGAGTCACGAGAATGGTTAAGGGCCCCGGAGCTATTGGCGTTTGTGTATATACCGGGAGAGTATCTGGATGGATATGTATTCCATTTCCACGGCAGACTGGGTCCGTAATATATAGGATTGGCGTGATGGGAGAGCGTCTTTCATGCATCCCGAAGAATTAAGAGAATGGTTGAAATAAAGGTCAGGACCGTTTTCGTTGTCTGATGTAGAGTGCGAGAAATGTATCGTGTAGATGTATTTTTTTTCAGGATCGGAATGGTTGTCCAGCAAATCTTTACGTCTTATGGAGAGACAAATAAGTTTTTAAAATGGAAATCTGAAGAAATTGTTTGTGATAGGAAAGGTTTGAAGAATGCTCACGGTTATTATACAGTTGAGCGGGTACTTTAATGGTTGATTCATGATGGGGTTATGGAATCGATAGGAGATTTTCGGCGCAGATTTTTATCGAATGTCTAACTTAAACGAAAGGTTAATCCATCTAAAAAAATGTAGTGTATCCGTACGAGTCACATTTATTTTTTTAGGTTGTACAAAGTTTGCCCCGAGTTCTAAAAAAGAAGTCTTCATTTAAAATCAAAGATGGATGAATTATCGCTCACAAATTTAAAGCGGGCTCTAATTTCTTTTTGAAATTATTTATTTTTGATCCGTCCGTTTCGTAGTTTCAGTAGATAACGGGGAGTTACAGGTCGAGAAGAATAATCATACGAAATTAAATGACTGTATATGCATGTTTTGTCGGCTTAATGTAGAAATTATTTCATCTTCGATGTGTTATTATATATATTTTTATATATTATACATATACTATTATAAATCCAATTTATTACGGACTTCTGATCCACAAAAAACAATTATATTTGAGAAAAAATAGAAAAAATATATATATACTCCCACCCACCTCTCTAAAATATCTATTCGACATTACTCTCAGTGTGTAGGGATATAATAGGTAAGAATATATACGTTGGACTGCCTTGAGACAATGCTATTTAGGTTCAGGTTAACCGTTGAGTATTCCCCAACCTGCACTGTTGCCACGGCCGGAAATCATTCAGGACGCATAACATCGGATTGGATATTCGTACTTCTGATTCACATTTTTAGGCTTTCTGCATGCCGCTTTATGCTCCTTTGAAGAGATTCTTAATAAACTGGATGAGATAAAGGCGGGTTAACAGCGTCGCTGTCACACTTTGAACTTCCTCCATCTCTCAAAGTTAAATTTTACGCATCTACCTCAGCTTATTCGTCAGCGCGGCCTCCGTTTAATGCCGGGCAATCGATATCTCTCGGAAGAAGACGATTTTCTCGTTCGCCGTCGAAATAATATTTCCGCCTTGCCTCCGGGTTAATTATTCGGGTCGCATAACCTCGTTAATTATGAGGACGTTAGACATATGCGAGAATCGGAACCTGCGCTTGATCGCATGGGGAGGAGGGTTTTATAGTCGAGAAAGCCAGCGAACCTTATGCAAATACGACCCATTGTAGGTCGAGGTCGAAAACGATATCGCGCGTTCGGTGGAAACAATATATGCACCGCGTGCGGTATCAAGTGCTTTCGTCGAAAACAAAAGCGGTTCCGCGTTCCCGAGATCTCTAACCCGCTCCTCTCTTTTGTTGCCGAGGAAAGGGAATTCGCAGGATGCGCCTCCTCCATTGTGCACGTAATGCAGTTCGCGTAAACGCTCTATGCAGTTCATCGGGCCGACGCGGCTGGAAGGTTGCTGTCATTTCTCGTTTTTTTTTTAAATCTCTACGATGTTAATCAATTTGCGAAAGTGGTACATTTCCGTCGGATTAGATCAGAGGGATATTTCGCGCGAAAAATGGAATTTTGCGAGGTGATTGTTAATGCGCGTCTTTAGTGGGTTTGTGGGCCACGCTGTTTACAGTGAAGAAGATCTGCTACATATAACCGCAATTTATAATGGGAACCTTTAACCCCTGAATGTATGTTTATGGTACGAAGAGAATCTTTACTGGAAGTTTATTAAAAGCAAGTAACATTCCGATGATTTAGCATCTTTTATTTAATAACTAAGACGATTAATTACTACCTGTTATTTCTGACGGGCAGTTATTAAGATTTATGTAGTAAGGGTTGTTAAATGTTGATAGTGAGCCTTGGGTTTCTTAATTAAGTTGCTATTTTAATACGTGATTCATGCTCACTCGCTATTTTCGAAAGAGAATTACGGTAATGATAGGCGCCAGGTAATTACCGTCCTTATTCCTTTTATTTTTCTTATTTAATTGTAAGCTATATTTTACGCATTTTGGTACATTGCCTTTTCAGGTGTTAGATTTAAATTAAATTTGACGTTTCTAATATATCGCAAAATAAATGATATTTTCATGCTTAATGATATTCATAATGGCTCCTAAGTTTCGTGGCTGGCTCCTAGACCTGATACATATTTGTCGAGGCTTGAATTGTATACTAATACCGATAAAATGAAGTCCGGTTAATTAAAATTACGTACGTATGAAACAATGAAGTGAAAGAACGTCTAAAATAGTATCTGGCGCATTTTAAGTTTGCCTCGAGGTATTAATAGTCATAAAATTCCATTCCAGAATTTCTATTTACCGGAGTGTCAATTGAACAGCGCACTCGACTAGTATTTCCATAAAAAACTGTGGATTCTTATCCTCGTCATTATCTCTCTCATAATGCTCCTATTTTTCACCACAAACGCATTTTTTGGTAGCTATTTGTCCTTTGATAGTTCCACTCAGTTTTATTTTCCCTCAAGATTTTATTATCCCTCTCAAGAGCTATCCTAATCATTTACTCTGTCTACTTGAATCTAGTTCATTAATCTTCCCATCTCACCCTAAGTATTACGTGTTTTTTCGATTTTTTCCTCTCCCATTAGACTCTCCACTCTACGCCTTTCCTGCATTTTTGCTAATGTTCCGCCTTTAAATATGGAATATATGTACACACACATAAATTTACGGATGAAAATACCTTGGTATTAACCTGTAAAGAGACGATTTCAACCTTAGGTGCCATCCTCATTTCCTTGATGCAACTTTAACAGGACGATCCAACCTCGAAATGCTTAGAACGACTGATTTTGATGAACTGTGTTTATAACTGGACGGAGATTCACCTCATTTCACTCTTTTAATATGAGGTATTTCTATGATGAGACTTTTACGAGTCATTGCATAAGTGGTGGGGGAATTTTAGAATGTCCCCGTCGGTCTGTTGCGTTAACTTCCCCGAATTTCTTCTTGTGGAGAGTGAAGAAAGACTTTACCGTATGCCAAATTGAAACCACGTACTTAGCAAGGCATTAGGGAGTGTGTATCTCTGGCATTTGCAAACATTACCTAATGACATCATACCTTTATGCTTGCGCGTTTGCCTATGTTAATGATAAATACCAGACGTTTTCATGCTGATGGTCTACACTTTGGTTACAAAAGTTTAAGAGCAACATAGCAATTCGTTCAGTACGCGTATGTAGTTAACAGAACTCGCTCATGCTATGCTTAAATTTTCTTTGCATTTATAAAATTATGCCACTGTATATTAACTTTTGATTCAGCATGTATAATAAGTACTACGTCGAAGAACACCATTATTATTTCTTTGATAGAATAAACAATGGAAAAATATCTATCATTCATCACTTTTAGTAAATCGCACTGTTTTGAATGCATCAGTACTAATGTTCCCCAGATCTTTTCCGTTCATCGACGCCAGTTTGGGTTTTTCTTTATTTTTTTGGAACGCCAGGCAGTTTTTCCAGTTTTTGCACACGCATTCTTTTGTCCTTTTCCCTCGTCCATTATTGCGATAATGCCTTGAGAGAAATGAGAGAAATTACCTCACGCCTTCGATATTTTTCTTCCTCCATCAGCTTCCGGCAAACGAGAAATGGAGAACGAGAGAGAGAGAATTGCCCATCTTTCCACGAAAGCCTCGGTACTTTTCCCTCGCTTAGTCCCTTTCTTGCCCACCGCGCGGCGCTGGCGTAACTACGGCGTCACTCATCCGTCGGATAGATCCTTTTCTGATCCCAGATGATCGATGGCTTCGAATGGCTTTCATTAAGTCGGGAGAACACGGACGGATGATTTTGCACGGAGCAAATTGCCTTCGCTGCTAGCGAAAAGGCACGTCTGTGGATATATTTGTTTTATTTTTTTATCAACTCGGAGATTCCTTTCAGTTTTTTTTTCATTGTCTCCGCCTGAGCGATTCGAGGCATCTTCTGGATAGGTTTGAAAGAAGTGAGGCGTGATTGCTTCTTTTGCGACTGCATTGTTCCGACGAGTTTTTTTTTTGTTATTTCTCTCTTCCTCCGCATCCTGGAGAATTTCTTTGGTAAACGTTTTCCGAGGACGTTCGCCGTTCTTTTTAAACTCTCTGGGGTACCTTTTCGACAACTACTTCTGCCGATATCTTGCGGAGGGTTTTGTCTGGAGCGTACAGATGCTAGGAAACGCTTGTTTTTTTTCGCCATTCATCCTTTGTAAAAATTGGAAAAATCGTGTAGATTGCCTATTTTTCTTATAAAAAGAAGAGTTTATCATTATTATTATTATTATACTTACTTCGAAGTGGAAATTAGTCTAGAGAAGTTCAGGAACGATAAAATTAAAAACGGGAAATTATTTGAACTTTTTTACTCATCTCTACAAATTAAATCGCAAGTAGGCCAGGTTTTGACGATTCATTGACATCATCAGGAATCGTCGAAAATGGCAACATTTTTTTTTTGGAAATAAATGCGAAGTTAAAATAATTTCCCGTGTATTTTGCATTTGCTGCGAAATTTCTGCTGCCTCCGCGGAGATCCTCAAAATATCGGAAAATCTAGAGAGTTTTATTCGGATTTAGTGTATTTTAAATGTTTATTCTTCATTGAGTCACAATATCCTATCGAAAATATACAAACTAATACGATGAATTTGATTTATTAGTTGTATTCTACCAGTTCCGCTTGCTTCGGAGCAGTGTTAACGAAGACACCACTTATTATACTGCGTCAGGGTAAAACGGTCTTAATTGCTTTCATTAAAACGTTATATCTGCATTCCTTAAAATTCGAAAAGAAAAACTTTTTAAATTAAACTGATATAAGAAAGTAAAGAGTTGTTTTCCCCCTGACTATTAAGCTTATGGGAGCATAAAAACTGAGCCGGGACAAGAGCTAGGCGAGCGATGCAGCCGCCCAGGAGGCAGCCCTCTTAGGGGAGCAACGATAGACAATTTGTAATTTTATGCGTCACGTTTTATATTATAGATATATTTTACTTTACTTCTAAATTGTAAATAAACTGTTGTCCATGGAGATAAAATGGTGTATATTATAATTTCGTCAGAAAGGGTGCGTAATTTTTAAAACTTTTCCCGGCTCTGCAAAAAATGCAGATCCATCCCGAAATAGTAAGGTTATTGCACGACGAGCGTCACATACTACAAAGGTTAATTCACTTAACACCACCGCCATCAAAAGCTCACACACACGCTGTAACATTTTCTCCAACGCTTCACGCGTTTCGTGGGAACCAAACGATCTCACGAATCGTCTATTCAATCTCCCACCTTCAATCAAACGTCACGATTATTTCTTTTTAGTTCCTTTCCTTTCTTTCCCTTAGTAACCGAGCCGTCTGAAAAACTTCCAATTTCGCCCCGTCGCTTTCGCTTTGATCGAGTGCTAGATCCTTCCAAAAAAAATAAAAGAAGAAAGATCGAGCCGTGGGGAATTTCGAATCACCGCGGGAGACATTTATAAACAGGCCGTCGTGCGTCAAAAGCCGTTTCCTCTTGACGAACCATATATGCGCTTTTCGGTTTTCGTCTCTTTGACCCTTGGCAGCGCCAAAACTTTCGTCACTCTCCCCCCCCCCTCCCCCCCCCCTTTCGAAAGCGCTATTTCATCATATTTGCGCTCGACGATAATTGGAGGGAGGCTTACGCGCAACGTGTTAAATTGCGCAGCTGCAGGAATCGGGCAGGTCCCTATACTTTATGAAGCGGACGTTTCTGTGATGCTGCGAAGCTTTTGATTTTTTCGAGAGGGTGCGTTAGTTGCAAGGAATAGAAAAGGGTATACATTAAAACGGCGTTTTTGTCAGCAAAAGTTACCGGCAATATTTTCAGCATCCAGATTTATAGGTGAAATTTCGACTGCTAGTTGAATACCGGCTCATAGAACGGGAAGAAAGACGTTTTTAGAATTTAGAGTTTAGAGCGGAACTACCCCGTAAAAATGGCGGTCATGCATGACCAAAGGATTAAGTTAATACTCCCTAACTCTTTCTCTCTCCCTCTATGCAACTTTTCCCTCTCCTTTCCGTTCTCCCTTTCTCTCACTCTCTCTGTCTCTCCACGATAGCGATACAGTATGCCCCTTTATGTGGTGCATATACCGTCACAGACAAGCGGACAGAAACTTGAGAATTATTACGTATATAAGGATTCTGCTCACTATATATACTCCAACAGAAAATTAATAGATTTTTAAGTCGCGATAGTCGCATATCGACGCAACAAGAGTAAAACTTTGGAGATTTTTTCGAATAAGCATGCAGTCATCCAACCAAGTTTTCAAGGTTCAGTAAATTTTGCCACGGAACCGTAATAAACATTTCTTTGACGTGGGATAGAAACCCGGTCTTCTACTACCACGACGGATGTTCTACCGCTAAACTATCAAGGAAAAACAATGTTCGTTTTTTTTTCGGAATGCCCCATTTTCAGGTTTTTTTCTTGCTTTCCATGAAATATTCCAGACTGCCATACGCTTGCAGGCATGTAAAATAAGGATTTACCCTTTCCGTCTTGCTGTCCGCAATAAGGATGGTTAAAACAAGACGCACGTGTAAGCTGAAATTTATTCGTCCTCTGTGACTACTCTCACCCTATCCAGCAATAACCTCTTGACCTTTTCATGGCTGTGGTAGTTACCTCGATGATCAATCGGATTCGAGCAGTCGAGCGAGCTCCATTACGTTGCCGGGTTATTCGCGTTCGAGTTTTGCGGGTTGCGTGGGATTTTAGGATAAACCTGTTTCAGTCGCAGTTTGATGCAGTAAAGCGATGGTTACCAATGATTTTGCAGGCGCGGTACCCTTTCGAAGATAAACGGCATTTAGCGGCATACCAATTTTGAAAACATCGTCGCATGCTTAAAAATTCGAGTGTCAAAATAATTCGTTTGCTGGTACCACTACCACAATTTATTTTAGCAAATATTATTGCCCGAAAGGCATATATGTATACGTCTCCTAATCTTTGATTCATTTATTTAACAACGCTTTCCGTGGAAACCCTAAGGATTAGCCGCGACACCTAGATTTGGAATCACTGCATTAAGAGAGTCGATTACTCGATTATTCAGTTGTTCGAAACGACAGCTATCATAGAGACATTTTGTCTTAAAATGGCTTCACTATACTATAGCAATTAAAAAACATTTGGAGACTACGGCAAGATGGATGTTTAAAAAATTTAAAAAAAAAATATATTATTACTCCTTAACCGTACAATAAGAATATATAGAGACGAAATAAACGTAAAATTAAACAGGGTAAGGAAAGAAACAAAGGAACAAATAAAAAAAATTTACGCTTACAGGTTTACGGGGATAACTCCTCGCTGGTGGCGATCTATATATGTATCCTATCAAGTTCAGTACCTACTGTCTAAATTCAATCGTTATTTTGAATAAAAATTTACAAACTTCTTTTTTCAGATTTTATAAATTGAGCTGAAGCATGTTCACCTACATTTTTAGAAATAAGAGTAACGCTATGTTTTTCAGCTATCGCAAGTAATCGTTAATCCTAAAGATGATCGTCCCCACAATCGGCTATTTATTTATTCAAAGCACAGCTTCTCTACATTATAGGCTCATCATATTATTTTAAAAAGCACGTCGCCTGTATGTTGAATTGGATTGTACCACACGAAACTGATCCGACTGTGATGTGAAGTATTTATTATGAGCTTACTTAACCACTCACTAAAATTAAGTTAAGTTGGTGATTGTGGGAAAACTATTGGAGGTGAATATCGATAAAGCATGAAGGAAATGATGGAGATAGTTTTCTGAGTGCATTAAAAATATTTGCCAAAATTGACTACACCGATCGCTCGTTTTGCACGGAACATGGGTTCCCGAAAAAGGCCGTGTAAGGTGAAACCGTGTAGAATAGGATAAATGTCAGCATAGGAAAACACGAGGTCGCATTTGAGGGCCGGCTTGAGCTCTACACGCGACAATTTAGTTGTATTATATAGAGCGGTGGTTCCCAAACCTTGTGAAGCCACCGAACCCATGTATTCAAATATTTTTTCTCGCGGAACCCTAAATAAGATATGGTAAGCCTAATCGCAATAAAATAAACTTCAAAATCATTATAATGTTTATTTATGTAGCTAATGTATGTTACAGTATACAATTTACAAGTGAGGCTCATGTTTCCTGCTGTAAATATGAGAAAGAAGAACGGAACCCCATTTAATTTCTCCGGAACCCTAGTGTTCCGCGGAACACAGTTTGGGAAACCCTGATATAGAGCAATGCTTCTTTTGTCCTTTCTGAAACATTCTTTTGCTTTTTATTCCTCGGAGTCCGTTTCAAACCCGTGCTAAAGTTAAAATGCACAATGCGAAACAGTTCAGTTTGAAGGATAGGAGTATTCATTGTCGAATGGAAAGAACCCTGAGTTTGTTTCCTGGTATTTTAAGAAATCGGTAGGAATTTCCGGGAGAAGTCGATATTTATGATGAGTTTTGAAGGATTTCCAGGTCCCGAAAACAGGACACGCGAAGTGTTTTATTCCTACGCTCGCGCGTCGCGTTTCCATAGTTTCGTCCGCCTTTCTTACTCACTCACCGAAACTCGATGACGAGCGCTCGGTTACCTCTCGACCCTCACCTCCCCACGGCGACGAGGGCGATAAAAAGGTAACGCCTAGGAGAAATTATTTACGCGGTCGAAGATAACTGGCTCCGTTCGAACTGCATAGGCGTGGCGAGTAAATTAGCGCTCACACGAGAGCGGACATTGCGCATTCTGTTTAGATTGGTCACCACGCGCCCGACGTACTCAGTCGTGTCGTTTTTCGATATTCGGCGTGCGCGTATTTGCTCCAGTTAGCGAGAGAAGACGTGTGCGCGCGCTCCGGTGCGTGTTTGAACATAACTCGTGGCGCGTGTGTTTGCCACCTGCGGCGTCGTAAAGCAGGTTATTGCGCCAAATCGATTTTTCTCTCCTCGATGCTATGTCAGGGTCCATTTATGACGTGGAATTTGTAAGGGAAAGTCGTTTGTTTTATTTCCGGTTGCGTTTTGGTACAGATACAAGTTTGCGATAAAATAAAGTTGAATTTCAATGTCAGAAAATACTAGTACAAGTTTTATAATTGTGGGAAGAATTTTACCTTTATTGTGAATTATATGTATTAAGGAGGAATTACTTTCGAAAATTGTTTCGAAATTCAAAATTTGTTATTGATTACGCCTTACGAATATGCATAGTGATTTATTATAATGATAGCATATGCATAAATTTGCTCAGTCGAGCATTCATTTGCATCAGCGTAGGTTAAAAAGGTCATGGAAAACAATAGAGGGAGTCTTCAGCGAGGAAAGCAAGGGAAAGAAAATTTTATGGGAATTCCTTAGTAGGCAGAGCAAATTTCAAATTTATTGCATCTCCTTCGTCCCATTTCGAAAAGTTCGCGCCGTTAGAGTGACGCGAGTGCGCGAAACATGCAACGACTACCGAAAGGCATTCCCGTCTGGTTCAGCGTTGGATTCCGGGGAAGCTCCGCTATGCGAGTCCACTACGCTGGAGCCTCGTAGATATCCATTATTGAAACCACGTAGCGTAGAGGTAGAGGGAGGAAGGGAGAGAGAGAGAGAGGAAGAGACAGAGACGGATACCGCAAACAAAGTGAAGCCCTTTTGGCAGGTCACTATCGATCTCAACGCGATGTGACACCTGATCGACGTTGTTTCCCCTTAACGCGCGACGCACATAACAGGTGAGAGACACGCCGCACGTCAGGCCGTTTAGCCGATCGCTCAACAAACCCTCCCTGTAAAAAGAAATCAACCCGCGTCAACTGTTTTATTTTTTTCCTCTCTCTCTCTCTCTCCCGAATTTTATTTTATTTTATTCTGGGTAAGTATAAAGGGAAGAGAGCATAGTGAGGGGGTAATGGGATAGGACGGTTGGCATGGTGACGATGACGTCCCTACCTCAACACCGCCAAAGGGCGTTAAATATATCCCCCTTCTGACCGTAAGTGAGTCGGAAAACTACGTGAGCCGCCGTCGATAGATGGGTCGCCCGGCGCATTTGTCATCCTGTCTCGTTTCGGGTCCGAGGGAAATATACGGACCGGTTTATTCGGTTGGTTTGTTGCCTCTCTCTAGGAGTCCCGATTCCCAGTGTCGGAGGGGTGGAAAGGGTTGGTGGGAGAGGAAGTGGGAGGCAGCGAAAGTGTGTTCACGAGGGTACTAGACGAGGGGAGCAGGAAATGGACTCTACTTAACTGAGGAATGCAACTCACTCTCTCTCTCTCTCTCGCGTAACGGTGTGATTTTGTGTCCACAACACGCGTGGATACGCGCGAATTTAGCCTAAAGGAGGCGTGAAACGTCGGGGCATTTGTCAACGTCATCGACTACTGCTGCTCTCTTGTTTATGGGGTGTGTATTATCCCTGATCACATTCCCATATTTCACTCGGAATACTGTCTTCTTTTTTTTTTGGTTCTTTGTCATTTTTTTTGGAAAATGGTTTGAGTATCTCTTCTAGCGAAGTTCCATAGCATCGTGTTATATTTTTTAGATTTTTAACTACCTTTAAAACAAAGAAAAATAAATTTCACTCATTCGCATCTTGTTTAGATAAAGAAAGTAAACTCTCCTGGAATCGAACTTGTACCTTAATCATGGACGGCGGTCCGTTTAAAACTTGCAAGGGTGCACACACACACACACATCGAATAACTGGCGAAAATTTCATCGAAACCGTTTGTGAGTTATTCACATAATTTCCTTAAATATTACTCACAGAATGAGATTGTTCTTTGGTAATCGGTTTTGAGTTATAAAAGAGATTACATTGCAATTAGGTAGAAACCTACAATCCAAGGATATCGGAATATAATTTATTGATATAACCTAAAAGTTAGCTTTATATAAAGTCAACACTAATTTGATCTCTTAATATATTAAATTATATTTAATTTATTTTAGTCGTAGAATAATGAACGTATATTATTTTAACCTTTTGACAATCATTATCCTACTCGGAAAAATAACTTTGCGTCGGAAAGGTACCGATTATCTTCGCTTCTCAATCTACAATTATATTGACAGACCCTAAATGCTTATCAACCGAAAACCTACCACGCTTCAATTCCGCGTCGCCCCTGCAAAATGCTTGTGTTCTCATTGCCTTGATATTCTCAACCCTTCCTGCGTCAGCTTTTGGGTAATCGCCAATCTGCAACACGCTGGAAATTTTCCCTATTTTTAAAATCCGATTTTATCGACTTTAAAAGAGAATGGGAGGCTATTTACCATAAATATCCAGAATTTACCTCTAATTTCAAGTAAAAAAGGTTCGTGTCATCATCCGAACGAGATAATTATTGCGTAATCGGTATGTGGATATTGGGAATTTCGCGTACATCTTGGCAATTTGATCTATGAAAAATGTTTTCATCTAATTATTGTTCTGTATCGAGCTGGTAAATTTTAGGTCGAAATCGTTTTATTTCTGCCTTTGGTTTGTAAACTGGAACAAACTCAAAGTTCCATAAATTTTAATAGTTTATGGCAGATATTGAAATTAGCTTTTTATTATTTTTATTCGTAAGCAACATTTCTCTTTTTATTAAGCTTAATCTTAGGAAAAATAATTATATCCCAATGAAATACCTCAACGAGTTGCACTGCCATGTGAAAAGTTCTAACAAGCACGTCCATCTACCTGTGTCTCTGTCCATATATTTATTATTTTATTTTACGTTGAATGAAACTTTATATCATACTCAAGAGATTAAAATTAAAAATTTTCAAAGAACCAAGCGCATTATAAAAAAAGATTCTTTTAAATTCTCTTGCTTTCATTGTGTCCTTCATCGCAAAAAGCACGAATGAGTATAACGCGAACCTTATACTTCAAAGGCGAGCTTTTAGAATCATTTGAATATCACAGATGACGTGCTCTTGCCTAAAAAGAAAAAATAACAGAAAAGCTTTCAGCATATTTTTACTTGCTCACAAACCTTCGTACCAAACGTTATAAAGGTCAAGGGAAGAGAGATGGGTCATATTTTTCCAGAATCTCTTCACACCTTCGCGTGAAGGGCCACAAAAGTGATACTTTTATTTTGTAATTCAGTATGTTGCTTGGATTAATTTAAAATGCACGAAAGAATGAGCCCTTATTGCGAAAAATGTTCAAGTATAAAACATTGAATAACGCACTTTTATCAGGTAACTAGGTTATGAACATTTTTCGTTACCTTCTTGTTGCTCTTGGCGATGCCTAAGATAAAAAAGTTTTTCTTTCAACCTTCTGATATTCGAGCGCTTATTGTTTGAATTCGAGACGCGGTGTTTCCTCCCGGTTATACGTAAAGCGTTTGTCCGAAAACGGCGAATCGGCAGGGGAGAGTTTGTATAAAGGTACACAACACGTTACGCACACGTAGGCCAAAAGTGAAACGAGCGCGCGTGTTCGTTATTTTCTCGATAGATCGAATCATGACTAGATTCGATACATCCCGCGGGAACAGTTTTCGCCGAAACGCGTTCGGATATCTCGAGGGGCTACAAAACGGAGCAAACAATCCTCGAATGGAATCTTGGGAGATCCTCACTCAGTCAATGAACGGGACCTAACGACTCGGATCTGGGTAAGAAACGCAAAGGGAGGAAGGGAGAGAATCGATTAATATCGATTTCGCGAAAAACTGCGGAGGGAAGGACCGTAGTTTAACCGCGTGGACCATTTAACGTGCCGTTTTCGCTGATAACTTCGGAGAGAGAAAACGCGCGTTGAGCATATCCTTAAACGAATCCGGCAAAAGTACTTTGCTGGTTCCTAAAAATCGAGATATGAGACAGGAGCGTATGTTCTTAACCCATGAAACCGATGTTTTTTTTTGGATCCCTCGTTCGCTCCTCAAAGAGGACATATTGATGTATTTTTCCATCTTCGAAATCCATGCTTATTTTATTGTTGTAAAGAAGTTAAATAGATTGTTCATATATTTAAGTTTTGATTCGAGAGTCTGTACACGTGTACGGACAGCCGCTGCTGAGGCAAGATGGCAAGATTCGTACACGTGTAGGTATATCTAACGGATTCGAGGGGTTGAATGAATTATTAATTTGAAAAGTGAAATAGATTATTATGTTCAGATTTATCGTGCCATGAATGCCTAAAAAAATTACGAATTAGGTCCGACGTAACAAAAACGAACTGCTACAGTTGAAGGGCGGTGGCAACCGAGAATTTGCGTCACTTGGGGGAAGGATATTTGCAAACTCATTGCAGGGTAATATTACAAGCGGTGAATAAAAAGAAACAACCGCTTGCAAAGACAGAAGAATCCATAATGACTTGGAAGACGGAGATTTTTTATATGGAAGAAAGAATAAGTAGAAAAATTAAATGTCTCTTTTGAAAAAAATAGCGTTCGTTAAGAAACCTTTTAAGCTGAAATTAACGAGACGAGGAAATAAAAATACACTATAGTTTTTTTTTACGGGCTAGGTTTATATTTAGAATGCGTCGCGTTTGGATTAAATTAAGCTCTTGGAATAGTATTTCAAATGCATTTCAGCGCGAATAAAATTCGTCGAAATGATAATTAATTACGCTGGCGGAGTCGGGAGATTGCAATAAAAAAAAGTAAGGGAGAGGATTAAAGAGAAAGGCGAATAATTATATGGAACGTCGTCGGAAACGCTTCGGTTGATGTGGAGATCCAACAATCAACCGTGATAATTTTGAGTTTGTTTATTTTTGTTGTTGTTGCGGATGCAGTTTTAATGCTCGTTTGTTTAATTATATGGCGAATTGTGTTCCTGGGATAATCGCGACTGCTAAGGGGAGGAAAAGTAATGAATCATATAAATAAAAGTCTTAGCAAACGTTGTGTGTAATGCTGTTTGAAGCTTAATATCTCGCAAACGACTGAACCGAATTTGATGAAATTTTCAGGGTAGCATTATCATAAAACATACATATATAAAAGACAGTGTCACTTTGTCCCTTTGTCATGTAATGCTTTTTGAAGCTTAATATCTCGCAAACGACTGAAACGAATTTGATGAAATTTTCAAGATAGCATTATGATATAATAAAAAAAACGTTTTAATGTATCGGTAATATTATTCTGCCCCTTTTTCCATTTGTCACTCCCTCTGTCACGCTATGAAACCCAGAAATATACCTGGAAAGAGGCTTTTGAAACACAACTGATACTCGCGGCGAGAGTTTCGAATCAGCAGGAGATATGATTTCAAGTCAAAGAAGACTGCCTCAATTTTATTTCGGAATAATCGATCATCCCCGTCATTTTTGACGGGCACTTATACTAGTTTATAATAATAGGTATACCGAGGGTGAGGGATGTTTATAATATTGCAGCTGAAATTAGATAGAAATGCGTTTATTTGTGAAAACAATTAAATTGAGTAGGGAAGCGAATGAATTAAAATAATCACCTGCGGTTTCAAATGCATGATGACAGATACTTGTATCTCGCATAAACCATAAATATTTTAACTATTACATTTTTAAATGCGCGAAATGGACATTAACCCGCATTTGAAATTAAATTTAAATTCATAGAAATGTAAGAAATAAAGTACATACAAATGAGTTCAAAAGCAGCATTCTGCCCATTGATAAGTTCAAGAAGACAACTTCGATGTAAACATTTTTGGTGCAAATTCTTGACGAATAATTTAAGTGATGTAAGTTTTAGCGTATTTCGTTAATAATTTTGAGCAATACGTCGTAATGGAGGAATAATAAATAGCCAATGCCAAAATTAAAGCTTGAAGATAAGAATCATCACCGTAATTCGATACAGTACTGACATTGGACGAACTATGTACTTGCCATAAAAACGTATAACAAATAGAAGATACGCGCTCCGGTTGAATAACAACCATTACTAACGGTGGATCAACAACAGCATGTTCTATAATTAATCCCCACCGATGTCGGCTGTTTTGTAACTGAAATTTGTGAATGGTTTTCTCAGCCTTAGCACGAGCATTGGACAAGGTTAATATGGTTTCAGCCATAAGGCTAACTCGATATTTCTTTCTCGAATTTGTAACAGTACTTTAAAAAATTAATTACATTTTAGGTCACAGAATTGTATCTATGCTTTGCAGTAATACGTTTCCATTTATAAGCAGTGGACACGTTGCTATGGCGTGCGTGCGTGTCTTCTTTATTTCTTTATTTATTTGTATTATTCATACATTTACCTTCGACGTCCTGTTTGTGTTTATTATGAGTGTTATATGTATATTTAAAATAACTCATGCATAAGCTGATCGCAACAGGCGTAGCATGTTCGAACAACGTTGAACACTAGGTACTCGACGACTTAATCCTAAAATAGGAAATATTTCGGAGTCGAGACGTCTCTGTTATGTTTTAATGCGAAGGGGTATTCACAGTTGGGTGAGCTGGTGGCATTCGGCGTTCTAGAAGAGCGGTCGATTGTTATTTCGACGAGAGGCGTCTGCTTTAAATTTCGGAAGGCCACTAAATAAGAGATGTTTTCGAGCGCGTCAAAACAACTGGGAATCGTCGTTGGCACCCGTGTTCCCGAGCGATTTTTTTTATCCGACTTAGATTTACGATTCGTTCGGCGTTTCGATGAAGCTACCTTCGTGTTTCGGAACCCGCGGATAATAAATATAGGCGCGCCGTTTCCGGAAAATGGCTTCTTTAAACGGGTCGTAAATCGTTTGATTTATTTTGAAGCCATGTTATATGTGTTTTAAGCTACTGACGCTGTCATACCTTTAGTTAAATATTAGTAGAAATATTAGAGAAATATAAGAGAAATATTTAGAAAAATATTAAGAGATTAACAATACTCTGAAAATGTTAAGGCATTTTTAGAACCAGAGTTCATTTTTACATATATTGTCACAATCTTGTTTTTGAATTGACTGTCGTTAATTTTACGAAACGAATAAATCTCATAACTGAGATTCGCTCGAAAGATATGCTTTTAATTTTTCTTTACAATTTCCTAGTATTCATTTGTATTTTTATCGCACCGATATTTGTCTCACATTCCATAGTGTGTTTAGCTACCTCTACGTTGATTTATACTTACTTCCTGATAACGGAAATCTAAAAATAATACCAATATTACCAATAAAAAGTATTCTTTACGGCCTCTAAATAATAGTTTCTTTTTTTAAAAGAAGAACATTGACGCACTATTTTATTTTTTATGAAAAAGTGCCGCGACAAAGTCATAAACAAAGCGAAAATTTCGTGCGAACGTTCGTCGGCGATAATTAAACCTTTCGCCAATATTTATCTGTCGAGCGAAAAGAATTCCCTCCTTTATTTTTTCCCTCCCTATTGTTGATTCGTGTTTGGAAATGTATACTCCGACCGACAGTTCCTGCCGTGATAACATTCGCTGTTGAATTTCGGGGGAAGAACGAGGGCCAGAGGAGGAGTGACGTGTTTGGTGTGTGTGTATATGGGCGCGCGATGTGTGAGGCGAGAAGTGTGTGTGTGTGTGCAAATCTCGGACTCGTTCCAAAAATGAGTGCTCAAAAAAAAAAAATTTCCGCCACTAGGTCATGGTAACAAGCCGCCGAAAATGCACACGTGACGCTTCGCTTGACCCAGATACTTTTTAACACCTACTATTGCAACGGGTTTTTCAAAGACGCGGGTGGAGTGGTTCCGTGCAATTCTACGTTCTCTCTCCCTCTCTCTCTCTTAAAACGCTCGAGTTTTTGGATCCGCGTAGCATAAAAACGGACTCGGGGAGATTTAATTAGGAGATAAGCGTTGATGCCGTTTCTATTGTGGAAACTTAAGAAGTAAGGATTGAATGGGGATAAAGACGAAGGTGTAGGAAGGAAAAACGCATATAGAATGATTTTAAAAGGAGAGGATGGGTGTGGGAAAATGAAGATAAGGGCTTAAGATGGGTGGGGTGAAGCGAAAAACTATAGGGAAGTAGGGTATATGCAGTTAACCTTTGTCTGACCAGTTTTCCGCAACGCGGTTTTTCCTCAACGCGGTTTTTCCTCAACGCGTACTCACCCTACGTGAATTTTATTATACACAGTTAAGCAAATTTTCTCTTATTTGCATAAAAGCTATAAAATTTAATTAACCGCGGTCCTAAATAGGGTGGGGGCGGCAATTTAAGTGTGTGTGTGATGGGAGAAAGCTCGCAGCATATTAGAAGAAGTAATTTTTTCATGAGTTATTTATTTTACGGCGACCTTTTCCAAGAGGACAAGCCCTGACTTGCGCAAGGAATTACTGTAAGTCATATATGCGGTAGATCCAATCGGGGGTGATTTCCTTGCCCTATCCTGGGATTCGCTCGCACGCTTTTTGTCCTTACTATGAGATATACTTGTATTTATAATGAAAGGTTGTCAGCCGTAAGCAGAGGTGTATTTAAGATGGAGGTGATAGGAATCGTTGCGCTTCCTTCGTGGACGATTTTCAGCATCCGCTTTGTTATGTATTTTCTCGCGCGTTTCTATGGTCCTTTTCTACTCTTATGTCTTCTGACCTTCAGTCATATATTTACGTCCCAAGACTGTAGCCAATCACAGTTCGGACAATTGACGGTGGCGTTGGGAGTTAGTCATTTTCTCGCCGACCGTCATGCTGTTTACATCGCTCCGATTTCTACATTGTTGCCGGTGTTAAGGTTACAGTTTGACAATGAGTGTTCTATCACGTAAGCTGGGCTTCTTTGTGCAAAATATGACATCATTTGATATTTTCCGTTCGAATCGCGCGCTGCACGTACAAGCTAATGCTCATAGGCCGTTCGCTACTTCAAGGACAGAGGACATAAGAGTAGAAAAAGACTATAATCACGTTCTAGATGTCATTCCTTGAACCAGATACTTAGTACATCTAATGGCTGGGTCCAGTTAACGGTTTAGGTAGTTTCAATTGCCAAATAATCGGACAGGAAAGTAGATGAGCATATGGGCTACGAAGCGGATATCATATTGTTGTTGTTTCTAACAAGAAGGAAAAGTGTACTGCATAAATGAAACAAACTGTGTTTTCAAAGACGTTTTCACTATATTGTATAGGAGCGTCAACGCTTTGCTGATCTTCATGACATTTAAAGAGATCCGAATAAAAGCAAGTTAAACTCTTATGTAAGTAAGTTTTAATTACTTAACTGAAACGTCGCAAAAATCATATTTGGATGATTAATTTAAAGATGTTCTCTCATACTAAATTTAACCGTCGAGCGGTTGAAGAGATGAAAGATGAGACAGACACGCAGACAAGGCATTCAGTTAAGTACCATCGTTGAACTTGAGGGCATCTAGTTATAATAGCACAATACAACTTTGCTGGAGCTAAATTATTGTTCCTTTAGAAGGAAATGTATGACTCATTCAGAATAATAAAATAGTTTTTAGCGATACTATTTCTTCGGATTTGACGTTACTGTTCGTGTTCATTTCCCCAGGCGGAAATATCGTTTATTAAATAAAGTTTCGACGTTCCAATGATTTCTGTATTTTATCCCTTGCTAAAGTATAAATACACTTTGTTATAGCGGCGAATTTGCGTTTGAAAGCCTATAGTTTCATGCTTTGTAGTAGTTTATATGTGTACCATGCGTTTATATATGTGCTAATTTCTCGTATAAAGTAGTTAATCGATGTCGTGGTTGAAGGTCCGATCGTCATCTCCTTTTATCAAGACGACCTCTCAATTTGCATCATTCACTTATACTTTATGGTCGACTTTAACGCCGATCACTTTTTAAATCACGTTCACAAAATGCTCTTTTCTCGATCACTCTTACCGTTGCTTCTCTTTTTATTACTATCTCAATTCTCTCTCTCTCAATCTCTTTACGTGGTATTTTCTTTTTTTTAACGCTCAACTGGGTACCGACCACCGCTCTCCTCCGCCATATTTCCTCGCTCAACCTCCTAAATCGCAGAACCTCTGACGAATCACGGGCAGAAGCCCTTTACGTAGAAAACAACTTCCTCTTCCCGCTAAGTTCCGGAGCCTCATCCACTCGCCCGCGCTCCTCCTCAGCCCACCTGCGATTCCATTTTCTCATCTCTCTCCTGCCCTTCTTCAAAACCGCGGACCAACTCGATAGTTTTCCGGTTTCCGCCTTCCCACCCCTTCGCCTCCACTTCTTCTATAATCCCTCCCGTCTCGTCTCAGTACTTAACCTCTAGAGCTGTCTCCTCCCCTTCCCCCCCTTCCTCCCCCCTTCTCCCCTCCCCCCACGCTTATTGCGCTCCCTGGAACCACGTAAGACGCTTAGCGTGCACGGAGGATATTAAAGTTCTTCTTCTTCTCCACGATTCCTTTTTTTTTACGAGACGAAACGATGAGTCACTGTGGAGGTTACTAGAAGCAGTCGGGTCGATGCGGGGCATTATGGGAAATCGGGGGCTTGCTTGGGAGGTCGCGATCGGCGATTCTGAGGGAAAGAGCGGGTGGGGGGAATTTTTTTATTATGGAGATGAGAGTAAAGATGCCGTTGGAAGAGTTTTTTTTTGTTATTCGATGGTTCATTCACGTATCGATGGAAATCCTTCTTTACGTTGGCGACGTGACCTATTTTTTGCCTCATTACGAAAAGGGCAGCGATGTCAATATGGAGTGTCTCCGTAGTCCGGAGTTTTTTTTTGTGATTGCAAAGATGCTTTTGCGTGTATACGTATAACATGAAGCTTGACCATGCGGAAAAGTTATTCGTTCACGAGTGCTTTTATCGCGTGCTTCAGAGAAGTATGCTTTCGTCTTCGGTAAAACGTTTTTATCTTAATGAAACCGCAGAAATCGCTTGGTTATTTCTTGGATTGATAAGAAATCGGTAAAAAATGTAGTTCGGCTGAGTTTTACTTTCACATATACGAAGTATTATACCTATTGAGATAGTATTTTAATCGCGAAAAAATTCGACTTCGAGATTTTGATGGAAATACACGTTTTAGGTGTACCCGAGTCCGAAAAGTGGTTTTCGCAATGTCGTCTGTCTGTCTGTGGGTCAGTCTGTTCGCGGTCCTAGAACCTAAACGGTAGAGCGAAAATGATTGAAATCTCGTAATTAGGCATTTTATCATGCAGAATAGAAGCTAAACCTTGTACTTTATATTTCTCAAACAATGAATATAAGGCTAGTTTATTCTTGGGCAACTTTAACACCAATAGGATTTTCTAAAAAATGGCTCATACGATTTTCATCAAATTTCGTATAGTTTTTTAAGTTAACAATTCTACATAGTTCATATTTTTCTAAAGATAACTAAACGACGTATTAGTATATGAGAAAGTTTGTACAATGTATATTGTACCGATTTTTTTCCAGTTGACGCGAGGGTGATGCACTGTAAAGTATGTCGGAAAACGTGCGTTTTGGAAGATTTGACGGAAGTGTCACCCATAACAACCGTGACCATAAAAATAGTTCGTGCAAAGAAGATGCCCATCTGGTTGATTCTCTTATCCGACGATCTGTGGAGTATCTCGAGAAATGACTGAATTTCGGTAAAAGGCGCATCTATTTCAACCGTATTTTTTTATGCGGGCAAGAGTTCACTCACCTGTGCGATTTAGGTCATGCAAGCCATGAGGTGAGGTAGTAATTCGAATTTCGAATCCTGGGAAACAGCCAATCGGCCGATATAACATGCCATCACTTGATGCGAATGGAGTCCTTTTTTAAATAATATAATGGGAGGCGTAATTTAAGGAAGTTGCTTAGAGACGGCATATGTCTACGATGCGATGTAAGGGTGCTTTCAAGCTAGACACTTCATTCTTATCGTTATTAGTGGGGGATTTTCATACAGTTGCCATTACCGCCTGGTTTTTTCTTTATCGCCTGAAGGTTTTAGAATCTTTTCTTCTTTTGACTAGGGCTGTGAATGATTGAACGGCCGCCTTCTTTCTTCCACTATCTTTTATACGTCCTGAAGTTATTATGGGTACCTTTTTTTTCGAATAATATGAAAAAGGTCCACGCAGCCAAATAAAAAAATAAAATTTTAATCGGATCGGATTAAGAAAATTTTTGGCATCTCGTCAATTTTCAGGAAACTAACGATGAGTTTACGAAATCTATTTTTAAGGACTCGAGAATTCCTGGATGTTTTTTGTCGAATTTTCGTGGCTTCACCTAACGTTCATTAAAAAGAACCTCTATAATTCGATATAAACTTCAAGAGTATCACAAACGGAGTTATAAACAAAATATAGGCCTGTGTCGTTTTTTGGCTATTAAATTCGGATGCATTTATTTTTCGAATGTACCAATGAAATTGACCCAGTTGTACCTTAATAGCAACTACACGCATGAGCAATTTTTTTTGCAGGTTTTATGTTATATTCTCTATGGGTGAACTTTTGGTATACGCTGAATGAAGCAATTGCTGCGCAATGGTTAATGTTAGCGTAATAAAGAATGAGACTGGATAACAAAACGAAACTGTATATCTGTCACGTCAAAATCCGAACTTTGGCTAATGTCGACGTCAGCATGTAGGAAGTGGTTAATTTCGACATCATCCAAGTAAGCCTAGTTGATAATATCCACATGCACCTGAATTGCGCATTCACGCCAATAAACAAACTTCGAGATCTGGATTCCGCAATTTAGTTAAGTTTCAGTTAAAATTTGTGCGTTTCTCTTCGAAGGTTTCTCTCGCAGTCTCGATAAAGGGAACACGGATATCTGGTTTGCGTGGCTTTTAGCAAAGTTTCAGTTCCGGCTGAATCCTTTGAAAAGTTATCATATACTACCAATAGATGAAAAAATTTCAGCATTATGCAGGTGAAGCTGAATGATGTCTACATTACCCATTTTCGAACATTGTAGGAAACATGCTTACGAATTTAAGTCAACCATTCATTTAGGTATTCCGCCAATTTATTAGACATTTGATATATATTTTTATTGAATTTTCTAAAGATATATTCAACTGCGGTTTTAAATATTTCTATTGCCTCTATAGTTTAATTGCCCTTCCTGAATTTTAAGGAGAAAATAAAATATTGTTTTTTTCCGCCGCATGTTTTCCTCTATTTTACTTGTGAGGGGTTTTTATTTGTCTGTACGTACGTCCAAATTTAAATACGATAACCTCACCCTTACCAGACAGAAAGAAGCATTTAAACACTGTAACAACATTTCCCGTTCTTTACGATGCTTATAGTTGTTTACGTGACTCAATTAAAACATTGTCAACTTATGGTAAAATTAAAAAAACAGTATTTTTAAAAACCATATAGTGCTAGGTAAATATTTCGAATTGCGTTATCGGTATACTTCATTCCGAAAAGACGAACTTATTACGGTAAGGGGAAAACAGCGTATTTCCTTCACCCTTGTTTTTAATGTAATAAAATCGTATGAAAATATGGTACGATTACGCGAGTAAATACAGTTTGTTAACTTATTTTCGCAGCAGGATTGTTTCTTCGGCTCAAGGCAATTTCAATGAACGTTAAAACGTTTGAGAACCGAAGCCGAGACGGTCTTTCAGCCAGCATCTCTCAATCTGCATTGTAACTTATTTGTTTATAAATTAGTTATTTATTATTTAAATATTTATTCTATCAGGTGTGATAGAATTAATTTTATATAGCCTACCCTCCTTGTGTCGTGTAAATGAAAGAATTGTGTAAGCAATTTAGCAGGCGATAACAATCCAAGAGACTGATTCGCCATAAGACATACATACACACACATATACACACATGCGCGCGCGCACACACACATTAACACGGTTGCTCAACCAGCATGTGACTGTTTCGCAACTGTGTTCCGAGGTTGACTAACATATCTTTTTTTTTCTTTTAACTTTCAGACAGAGCTCGTTTCGAAGGTGCCATCAGGCTGGCCAACGTGACACAGCTCCGCCACATGTTAGCGACGGCGAGCCCGCCGCGCACTTTGGAGTTCGCGCTCGAAAAACAGGTGAGAATCGTCACTCAAATTCTTTGACTCGTCTTCATTTCCTACCAAACAACGAGCAACTCCATCCATCCGTTTTTGCTCTTTAAGTCGTTTTCCGTATAAAGTGACGTTTTGATTCGGATCGTAGTCTTCTATGAGAGTTATTTTTTTTTCGGATTCGTCGACTCGAAAATGCACTCTAGGATTAATGGCATGGGAATTCTTCGTAGCGCGTGAAGTTGTCAGGTGAATGAATCGTGGCGTGGGTTTGTAATGTTAGCGCGCGCGCACGTATGCGACGGTATGCGAGAGCCTACGGAAAACCGTGTACGAAAGTTCCACGAAAGAAAAACTAGTTAGAAAAAAAATGAGGGAAATTGTGTCGGTAGTAATTTTATTTCCCCTTTCCGCCGTCCCGATAGGTACGGCGCTGGTGTTCCGAGTAATTGTTTCTGCTCTTTATTTTTCTCTCTCTCTCTTGCATCTCGTTTGTTTCTCTGCCTTTCTGTTTAAGCGAGGAAAAACCTATTTTGCTAAGAGGGATTGGATAGGAATGTAGAGTGCTACGAATTGCGGTAAGGGAGGTGAAAGGAGAGGAAGAGCAGAATTAAAGCATAGCGAATAGGGGATTCCTTTTTATTTTGTTTCTAGCAGCTTCAAATTGCTCGTCAGTTAGGAAATTTATTTACCGTTTGGTAGATTAAAGCTTGCGGTGGACTTAGAATCTAGGTCACAAGAGTTCATTTCAACTCCGAAAAAAGCGTTAATTTTGGTTTATAAGTAAGCTTTTATTATCGTGAAATCCCGTATAAAAGTTTATTTTGTAGACAAAGAGTCTGAAACGGACTATATATGACGCATAAACTGTGCACTATGCACGGGAGCAAATAATGATAGATATTTTTAGGTACAGAAGAGAATTAAGTCCATGGGGTAATTTACTCATGTTTAATTAGATTATAGTTATAGACGATTGTAGTGATAATTAGTATATACGAAATAATGTATATTTATCGAATTTCATTATTCGTTTAACATATCCGTTAATTTAATGCGCTTGTTTACTTATTTAAATTGTGCGAAGATCCTTCTGATCTTTTACGTTAGACATCCATAAAAATAATGTATGAACTTAATTTTTAATTCCTCATCGTCAAAAGCGTAATTCGTAATTACACACCTCGAAAGAACTGACGATTAGATCAGCGGGACTTGCTTTATCGCGAAGCGGCGTTTTCCGACTGAGATGTCAGATCCGAAACCACTTTTAATATTCTCTCTGACCCGTCAAACTACACTTCCGCACCTGTCGGTTTAATCCCTTCCCTTCGCCTCCCTCCACCTCCTTCAATTTCGCCCCGTACATAAGGGGGAAGTTCTCCTCAGGCTTCGTCCTCAAACCCCAACCTTTTTAACCATCCCCTTCAATCCTCCTCCAAACTGTCCAAAATTCCGGGTCCCTACACGCTATAAACTCCCTTCCTTGATCCTTCCTCCTTTCTCGTTGCCACTTCCTCCTAAAACTCCGATTGCTCCTCTTCCTTTGATCAACTCCTTCGACCGGAAAGTCTTCTATATCCCCCTCTCCCTCTCTCTACCACCATCTTAAAGTCTCACTCCACTACTCCAAGCATTCCTTCACCTCATAATAACCTCATTAAATCTCCCTCAATTTCCTTCCCGAATGCTATTGCTTCTTCGTCTGGGTCCCTTCCTCCTCCGAGAAGGATCTTCCGTTTCCATTTCACGGCAATATTCTAACAAGAACATCGCCTGTACTCGACGCGCCTCACGAGCGCCGGCCTTAATGAACCCGGATGATTTAGTTTGCAACTATTTCCGCCGTGCATTCATCCTTGGGGAGAATCTCGACCGATAGCATTTATGGTAATAAGACGGGATGCGAAGTTTATTACCGAATTACTTCGAGAGGGTGTTTTCTTAGGAATTGTCGAGGAATTAAGTTATGCGGTTACCTACTCAGGGGAAGGGTGGGGTAGGCGACCCAAGCCAAAGTCTCAAGAACCAAGTTTATGAGGCAACAACCTCGGGATGCACCGTTGATTAGCTGCGATGCTATCCAATATGAATTTGCGAAATAAATAGACCGTAAGAACTCCACGCTCTCCGAGCGGGAAGAAATTGAACAGAATTTCAAGTATCGATTACGAATTATACCGAATACTTAACAGTATAATTCGATCACTGGGATTCCAGCCAACATTTTTCTGCCATTTCTGTAAATATGAAAAATATGACCCTCTGAATCATTGTGAGACTATAAGTACATTTCCCTTTGTAGGAGTAAAATGGGTTCCCATAAAACTAGATTCTAAACCGTCAAATTATTGTCTAAAAATGCGATATGGTACATTTATTTAAGGAATTCACGAATGACAATCAGTGTTACCATTTTCCTTGTTATGGCTGTAACAAATGGCAGTTTTTAGTCTGCTTCGAGGACATTATATGTTTGTTGTTTAACCCTAATCCTACCGGGCTCTTTCACTAACGTGAACTACCGGGATATGACTTATGGACACACATGATATATTTGTAAGATATGATTTACTTGGACACTATTACTATTGGTAACATATTATACATGATTAAATAGATCGAGTTGACGTGCCATCAAAATGCATGTGACGATGTAATGCGATAAATTTATTTTTAGACATACATGCACAAAACATTTGACTACCAAACAGTCGTTCCCAAAATTCTTTATAGTCAATTTTACCTTGTTTATATAGTCCAGCATAAATAGCAGTCCAATAAATGCCCTTATTTAACATAAGACGCATTCACAAAGAACATTTTCGTTACATTGTGTCAATGCGTCACTGAGTCATTTTATATTAGAAACTATATAAATGAAACACAAAGAGTTAAAAAAAAGGTTGATGGTGTTTATTTACGTAGAAATATAAAATAATAGAACACAGAAAGTCTCACTGCCAAATAAATTTAATTGTGGAAGTAATCGTGAATAAAAACACAAATGTGTCTCTAAGTCACAGCCTGGTAGGATTAGGGTTAAAGTAAAAAATATGAAGTGAATATTACGGAAAATTGACGGGGAATTTTAAAGAATTTGCCTTATAAGATTCCATCAGGGTGTACATTATGTCGGAAGCAGCACACATTTCATGGCTCAACCAATACAATAAATATGTACTATAGTGAAGGAATTTTTTTATAGATGTAGGTTATCCTTCAGTTTTCTTGCTATTGCATCGTTTTTACTCATTCATTAACACCACAAGACCGAGTTATATACGTAGCCATTACATATTTATACAGGTAATGTTGTTTTATTGTTATTATTTTTTTATACCAAATAAGGAGGCCGTAACTTTCTGGAGCTCAATCTTATGACTTACTGGTGTGCTTAGAAAGCATACTGAATTAAAATCTGATGTGGCCAACACATGACCTTCTCCATATTTGGGGTATAGATATTTAAATTATTATGAATAGCATTATGAGGCAAAATTATTATTTCGTATCGTAAAATAATGCAGTAGTTCCTATTGCCGTAAATTACGTATATTTCGAATATGTTTACAGAATTCACCGCTACATGGTGGTGGCGCTGTATACTGGTGTGAAGAAAAAGCAAAATATCCCCAAAATGGATGGTTCTACGAAAATTTGTTTCAAACAAAACTTGGAAGAAATGTTATTCTCTACAACTTTGGTCCTCACGAAGATTACCAATAATAAGGAGATATTTGACGGGAACCGAAAAACCGGTTATTATAAATAATTCCTAAACAATAACTGCTATAGAAAATTGTTTTAAATGAAAGTTGTAGGAAATTACATTCTCTATAACCTTTGAATAGAATTGTATATAAAATAATGATGTTTTAACGGAGAAATATCGCAAAAACCGAATCAGGTTTCGAATAAACCTCGATTTTCGGTTAACCGTTATTGTCCAAAAACTAATCAATTCTTTGTGCTCATGCGATAGTGTTATATATGAAGTTTGGTAACGATATGGCAAGGACATTTTGAGTTAGAGCGCCCACAATCACACACACACACAGACATCATTCCGAAAATAGTCTTAACGTGTTCTAGGGACCTCAAAACGTGTATTTCCGTTGAAATCTCGAAGTCGATTTTTTTCGTGATCACAATACTGTCACTATACTACGTATGGAGAAAGTAAAAATCAACGCAACTATATCAAGAGAGACGGATGGAGACAAAAAATTGTGAAAAGAGTAAATATAGGTTGGAGGAGGAGAAAAAAGAGCGAGAGAAAGACCGAAAGAGAGGAAGAGAAAGGGGAGATGGGAAGGGGGAGAGAAAGAGGAGAGGGGGGAAGAATCAAAGGGGAGGGGGAAGAGAAAAGAGACGGAGGGAGACAAGGGGGAGGGAAAGAATAAATGGAAGGAATGAAAGCGAGATAAGAGGGGTTGTAGAGAGAATTATAAAGAGAAAAGAAGGGAAGATGGGATGATTGGAGAGAGAGAGAGAGATGTAGAGAGAGGTAGAGAATGAATGAAAGAAAAGTAAGTGGGGGAGGAAGAGAAGACGAGAGAGAGAGAGGGAGAAATTCGAACAAAGAGAGGAAAGAGGTGTTAAAGTGGGTTGAGAGATGGCAGAGGAGACGGGGAGGGAAAGGGGATGGAGGGGAGGGAAAGGGGAGGGAGGGGGAGAAAGGAGACAGAAAAAATCGGTACAACATACATTGTACAAACTTTCTCATATATTATAATGCATCGTTTAGTTATCTTTAGAAAATGGAAATCGTGTGAGCCAGTTTTTAGGAAATCGAATTTTTGTTAAAATTGCCCGAGAATAAACTAGCCTTATATTCATTCATTGAGAAAAATGAAATACGTAGTATTATTGTAGACATATACTCAAGTAACTTTACGAAATTTGATCAAAAACGTTAAAGCCGTTTTTGAGAAAATCGAATTGTTGTTAAAGTTGCCTAGAATAAACTACCCCTATATTCAGTCATTGAGAAATATGAACTATACAGTATTATTGAAGACGTAAACTCAAGTAACTGTACGAAATTTCATCAAAATCGTTTGAAATCTCGAATTCGATTTTTTTCATGAGCACAATACTTTTCCATTACTACCTATGGAGAAAGTAAAAATACATTTATTGTTAGTAAAATTACGACAGCAGTATTTGGAAAGTTTTCTAAGAGTATTTCTATTTAGCGCCTTTCCTAACTAAACCAGTAAGCCTTATTATTATTCTATTAAACAATGTAATATATTCCTGAAGTGAAAAGTTCGTGGAAGGGAGGACAATTCTTCTTAAGTAACTCTTAGGCCTTGGGCGGCCGCTACCAAATTCGCACTTTTTATTCTTAAAAAGTTTCTTGAGACGCGTGGAAAAGTATTCCTCAAGAGAAAATGAATCAAGATCCGCCCGGAGAGCTAATCGACTACGAGGGAATCTTGAGAAGTTTAAGAGAAAGAAGTTTAATCGGGGCGATTATGAAAGGGAGACAAGGAGATGAGAGAGAGAGAGAAAGTGAAAGAAAGAAAGAAATAAGATTCGGCTTAAGACTATCCGTGGGAATCGAAAGTTTTTTTTCCCCCTCTTGCGAAGAAGACTGCCTATGGGTGGATTACGGAAAAGAGGCGTGTCGCAACGAGGAGGAGACTAGTCTTCGCTTCGGAAAAGCGACCAAAAAAAAAAGACTGAAATTGAGTGGATGGAGAGAAAGCGGCCGAAAAGCGCTGAAAAAAGGAAGATAATCCGACACGTGTCGCGGTCATTTTTACTTTCTCCATACGTAGTACAGGGAAAGTATTGTGATCACGAAAAAAATCTACTTCGAGATTTCAACGGAAATACACGTTTTGAGGTCCCTAGAAGACGTTTAGACTATTTTCGGAATGATGTCTGTGTGTGTGTGTGGATGGATGTATGTATGTATGTGATTGTGGGCGCTCTAACTCAAAAAGAACTTTTCATATTAATACCAAATTCAATATATAACACTTTAGCATGGGCACAAACAACTGGTTAGTTTCTGGACAATACCGGTTAAACGGAAGTCGAGGTTTATTCGAAAACCGATTCGGTTTTTGCGATATTTCTCCGATAATACATCATTCTTGTATGCAATGATCATTACAAATAAGGTAGAAAAAATAATTTCCTACATCTTTTATTTCAAACAATTTTCCATAGCAGTTATTGTTTAGGAATTATTTATAAATAATCGGTGTTTTCGGTCTTCATCGAATATGTTCGTTAAAACGGTTATTTACGATCTTTATAAGGAACAAGGTTATAGAAAATAACATTCCTTCCAACTTTTGTTTGAAACAATTTTTCGTAGAACCATCCATTTCGGAGATATATCGCTTATTCGTAAATTTCCAGTAAACAGCGCCACCACCATGTAGCGGTGAATTCTGTAAACATATTCGAAATATACGTAATTGACGGTAATAAGAACTACTGCATTCTTTTACGATACGAAATAATAATTTTGCCTCATAATGCTATTCATAATAATTTAAATATCTATACCCCAAATATGGAGAAAGTAATGCGTTGGCCAAATCAGATTTTTTAAAACTTGGGACGTTAAGCAGTTAGCCACATTGGCATTCCTTCTCCTTTCTCTGTAGAGCCGTGTAAGTAAAATTTGGACGATAAGTGAGTGATTAACAAGAAAAGCAAACACCCTGTGACGGAATTACAAACATACTTCATTATTTATACGGAAGTTAGGTTATGAAATTGTTTGTCGAATGTATTTCAGAATAAAAGAGCAACATACGTAACTAAAGAGGCGTTCTTATTTCCTTCTCCCTTCTCTGTAGAGCCGTGTAAGTAAAATTTGGACGATAAGTGCGTGATTAACAAGAAAAGCAAATACCCTGTGACGAAATTACAAACATACAAACATACTTCATTATTTATACAGAAGTTAGGTTATGAAATTGTTTGTCGAATGTATTTCAGATCAAAAGAACAACTTACGTGACTTACGAATTTTATTCCACCACCGGTTTTGCTAAATAACTTGCATCATCAAATAAAATCTCTGGGGGAATTTATCGAATACGACGCAGGTTTGGCAGCTGCGTTCTATTATGTCCTCTCTCCCCTTGACCTTTCGAATTTATAATGCCCTCAAAATCCGACTCCAACAACAGGCATCGCTCGACAGTTCCGCGGCGTTGCTGCGCAAGCGATCGCTAATCACTGTAAATCATTCATTTCATCATCTTTTCATCACATATTTAACCATGCCATTGCATGTAAGCAATTATTAAAGTGGCAGTAATAACAGAATTAATTTGTGCCTATAATCACTCTATCGTCTACGTTCCGTTCATTATCTTCGAAATTCGTTTATTTCCGGGTAATGAGGTGGTTTATTAATTTTGAAAACACACGAAATAAGCCGTATATAACGGGGATGTGCTAGTAATAAAGGGACTGTCATTACAATGATGAAGTTCGTCATCCTCCCACCTTCTCCAAAATCTAATATGGCGGTTGATTACATCCAGTATAATCTTCCTTGTCATAATGAAGCATTTTGATACCTCAGTTGCCTCACAAATCGACATATAACGATATGAAATGATAGAGAGATGAATATTCCGATGGAAACATAACCATTTAAAATCGAGCATCCATGGAATCCGTTAGAGATCTGCATATCCGACCCGACCCGCGGATATCCGAACGAAAAGTTGCGGTTCGGGTCGGATAATGCGTAATGCGTAATGCGGGTCGGATTCGAATATCTTGCCTGCGGATACGAAAATCAATATGCGTGCTGAACTCAAAATTCGGCGTCTTTGAGCATGAGAAAAAATAATAACGTTGGTAGCACCCTTCTCCTACCCCGTCCAAGCCGGTGACCCTAAAGGCTTTGGGTCTCTTTTGACCTTCTCCGTTACCTTTCGAGGAAGTTAATGGTGGGATTTTCCAAAATCTTCTATGCATTAAGAGAGGGTCATTGATATGTTCTGCGGAGAGTCACATTCTTTTAAATTTTGGGTTTTGGTTCGTATTTGTTGCTCCAGATGATTTTTCCTGCGGATACGATTTAAGCTTGCGGGTCGGATTGGGCCGGGCAATTTATACGGTCGGGTCGGGTAATTTATAAATTTTTGCTTGTACGGTTCGGATACGGATATGTAGGCTGCGGGTACGGGTCGGGTGCGGATGTCTAGTTTGGGTTTATCACATCAATGAAAAATTGAATATTTTTCTTTAATATAATTAAAATAATCAAGGATCAAACCTGTGACCTTCGAGTACTGATTAATTTATTTACCATGTTTTAATATATATTACACGGTTTTTATATGTAACCGTTATGATCGATTTACAGATGTAATATTTCAATTTAAAGAAAATCGTCACTTGAAATTTGCAGGTATTGGTTCGCGATTCGTATTTTCACTGGCACACAGTCGCGAAGGTATAATTCGACTAACGACAATGTTTGCTCGCTTAAAATTCTCCACATACACTTCAGAAGATGTATAACGTTTATCACGTAAGAACGTCTGCTAGCATGTAAGTCGGATCATCTTGATTAGATCACCTCATTCTCATTCGAGGTTAGATCGATTCCTATGCGATTACTCTCAATCCTCGATGCGACGTCGTCGAGCCACGAGGTGGTGGGAGGAATATCTCCCGGCTCAATTCGTGTGTTCTCTCCCTCTCTCGTCTCTTCTCCTATTAGACAAAAAAGAGCTCCCTTTCCTCCGAGGCAGTCTGCCGACTGTGGATACCTTGTGTGTATTTATCGAGAGAGGGAGAGGGAGAAGGGGAGAAGGAGGGGGAGAGGAAGAGGGGGAGAGGGAGAGGAGGGGGAGGGGGAGAGAGAGAGGGTGAGAGAGGGTAAAGAGAGGGAGAGGAAGGGAGAGAGAGGGAGAGGGCGAGAGGGAGGAAGAGGGAGGGAAAGAGGGGGAGGGAGGGAGAGGGAGGGAGAGAGGGAGAAGGAGGGAGGAAGGGACAGGGAGGGAGAGGGGGAGAGAGGGAGGGAGGGAGAGAGAGAAGAGAAAGGAGAAAGGGTTTTTCAAAGAGACTTCACGGTAATTAACGTTCTCCCGAACGTAGTCTCCCTGGATTAACGTTCCCCGTCTCCGTAGCATAACACAAACGGAGTGAATAAAGGATTAATGTTTACTTGTAAGAAAACGCTTGCATGTTATCCTGGAGCTGCGCGGCGCTAGTTGAGGATCTTGACTCTCTCCTCTTTCGGCATTTCCGCCTTCAACTTTTGTTTCTCGCGGAGTTTGTTCCATGCGCGATGTGCGACTAGCTTATATCAGAAATAAAGCTAATGTCGTATATACGGTTCTTATTCTTACTCCTCGGGAAGGTCGGATGACGAAAAGAAAAGCCGTCTAATAAATTCGCGTCTGATTTGATGCCGAGTTTTCGACTCGAAACACGTCTCGTTGTTTCTCGAGGTGTGAACTTTATCCGCGTGGGATCGGATAGAGGAGGAAATGTGATTTGCGTTTAATATTGCCGGGGTGTAGAAATTCGTGTGATTTTATGCGGCGTTTCGTCGTGACTGTTTTCGCCACGCGAGACGTGCGCGTGAAAATCGATTAAGGTTTGGCTCCGCAAACTTGGGGGTAATGTAATGAAAATATTTGTCGCCTTTCCTACAGTCTCATTTCGCCGAGTAAATTTTCGGATTCTCGTTCGTTCTCAGTACTAATTACCTAATATCTTGATTTTGTTTTGAAGTGTTACTGTCTATCGTTAGTCTAGCGGCATTAAAGGCACTTGACTCATACCAGATTGACTCTAAATTAGTCTGGGATTGCATTCAATCCCTGATAGAGCTGGAAGAACAAAGCAGGATTCAACTGCTATGGGTGTCAGGTCATAAAGGGATTGAAGATAATGAAATTGCCGATTTTTTGGCAAAAGAAAGGGTGCTGAAAGTTCTTTCTTGGGACCTGAGCCAGCTTGCGGCATTTCTATGAAAGTTGCGAGGAGGGAAATCAGGGACAGAATGAGCAGAAGGCACCTTGTTTATTGGAGGTCCATTAGTGGACAGAAACATGCGAAATCCTATATACAGGAAATCTCGCAGAGCAGAGATGGGGAACTATTATGTTTAAATAGGAACCAGATAAGAATAGTGACGGGTCTATTGACTGGACACTGTCACTTAAAGGGACACTTACATAAGCTAGAGTTGGTTGAAGACCCTAAGTGTGGCAAGTGTGGAAAAAGTGAGGAAACAGCCTCACACGTTTTATGTCACTTGGGCTCCCATTTTATAAGTCTGAGTGACTATCATAGAAGAATAAATAAATGTCGCACTAGTACTTTTCCCACTGATTTATTTGCACTTAATGACAAGAGACGACCATGGTTTCGCTACACAGTAGCATCATCACTGTGTAGCGAAACGATGGTCGTCTTTTGTTATTAAGTGCAAATATATCAGTGGAAAAAGTACCAGTGCGACATTTATTTATTCTCCAAAAATGGATATATTCCACAAAGTTACGCATAGAACTACGGATTTTTTTACTGTCACAGGATCCCGACAAACAAGCTACTGCGATGTATTCAAAGTGCTTGTTTGCTTGCAGGATAAACGGCTGGAGATGCACAACAGACCAACAATGGTCACAGTGCTAGGGCTGTAGATAGCCCACACTTCTAATTCTAAATTCTACGGCTTATCGTTGCATCCTTGACTAGTCATTCGTTAAAATATCTTTTATTACCGTTTTTGTGAATAATGTTATTTTAAATTGAATTTCGATGGGTATTTTTTGTGATTTCGTATTGCTCTCCTTTGTAATATTCTGCTTCACGTTAATTTTTAAAAAGTGTTAAGGTTTATTATTGAATGCACGAATAGTTATTCGTTAACATTCCTTTATTACCGAATTTGTGAATAATTAGAATTTAACTCTATTAATGATTTAATTCATCAATATTTTTTTATCTCGCGTAATTTTCTGAGCACTTCTGCATTTATGAGTTATTAATTTATATAGAGTTGAGAACCTTTGCCAACTGGCCAGATTGGGACTTCTTTTACCCTTAATAACCACAATTAAAAATTTTATCCGCCCCCAGTGGAAAGCCTTTCGTTCAAAGAACTTTGGTCCTTCGCAAACGTACCGTCTAAGATAAGATCGGAGAGATTGCGTATTCAAAGTCTACCACGCGTGTGAAGCGTTTCATTTGCTACGCTTTTTAGCTGAAAGTTTGTTTCATTTCGCTCCATCGCAAATAGTAGCTGCTGACTCACACACATAAACAGAGTATCCTGGCCTCCAGGTGGAACTGCAAATCAAAGGGAGTACCATTTTCGTTTCAAGAGATGTCCAAACATTTTTATCGCGTGCTTTTCAGTTTTCTTGTTGACGCTTCCCTGTGATTTCAAACGCGTTCAAACTCACCGAATCATGCGCTTTAAATATTTTCAGTCGGAAGGATTCTCCCCGAAGGCGACCTCTTTCATCGCTTTATAGTAGATGTTTCTGGAATGTACTTTTAGACGTGTGGGAGAGTTCCTTTTGAGAGAGAATCCTATTTCAAAAGTTTGTATTTCGTTTATCTTGCCTTTTGAATGTCCCATTTAATGTTAGCGTACCAGCAAAATTTTTCACAAAGATACAAATATTCGAATCTATTTATTTATAAAATATTTATTTATAAATGCATACACATGTGCTCTACTACGCTAACTTTTAACATCGGATCAATAAGAAAAGGAATTGAGAAAATATGGACGGTGATAATGAAGTCATCATTTGATTCCTGAAAGCCTGTTTATCTTATAATATAAAAGGCTAAATCTCTTGGTCATCATTTTTTGCGTAACGCTAAATATCTCAACATATCTCGGCCATTTCTTCAGCCAATCCAGCGAAATTCGGTAGGATTGCTACAAATACGTTCAAAAAGCGAATGCTATAAAAATATTTTCAAAATAGTCCCAGGTTTGACGCCAGGAGAATGTTTTACATTCCATATGAATTTCAAAACCTCGACTCATAAGTTTACACGGTAAAATTTAATTTTCAACGAGCAGAGTTTTACTCTTTTGGAAATTAAAAGAAGAAAGAATTGACCTACGACCTTAAAGTTAGGACCATTTTAAAGGAAAATAAACGGGTCGTTTAATTTTGTTCGTCTTTTCTCACCTATAGGTAAAACTTTAGCAAATTTTACGTTTAAATTCGCCGATGTAAGAAAAATCGTTCACTCTCATCAGTGATCGCTTTGGAAACGGGTATTGTTGTTTCAAGCCATATATATGCTCATATAAATCTATATTCATTTACTTAAATTGGATGGATAAATGCGATAAATTACATATTTTAAAACATGCTAATTTTTGAAATAATTCGACGATATCTTAACGTGCCATCGTTGTCTTATTGAAGTTGCTTGCGCTGTGCCTTCGCATTATCTGAATAGAACAGATACAATGAATATATTATTAATTACATTTGCCAGATGCAATTTTTTCACATGGACAGCTGTATGTAGCCATAACTAGAACACGTGACAAACATAACTTGAAATTTTGGGTTAAGGATAAAGATAATCAAGGGTTGTTAAACGAAAGAGTATTTACAAGGAACGTCGTTATAAATAATATTATTGAGGTATAAGACTGTTTTCCTCTTCATTTTGTAAAACTATTCCTTTGTTTTCATTTGTAGCCCTTTCCAACCTTATTCAAATATTATAGTTTTATCATTTGTTTGTTGGTTTTATTTTTATGTTGTTTGTTTTCAAAGGCCGTTTTAAACGGGCTCATTCGTCTAGTCCAGTGGTCTTCAACCTTTTTTGAGTCACCGCCCACTTTTACCATATGTTGTCCTTTGAAATAAGTTCACCGCCCACCCAGTGGCGTAGTGAGGGTTTCTGGCGCCCGGGACAAAGAATAATTTTGCGCCCCCAGTAGCAAAGCGATTTACGGAGGGAGGAGGGGGTGGGGGTGCAAATCGCACCTCGACCCAACGGGTGCTAATTTGATATTTTTGCGCCCCCCTGAACTCGGCACCCGGGTACCTGCACTCCCCTGCCCCCCTTCACTACGCCACTGAGCCCACCTACCGTATGAACTTAACAATAAAGTTTTTAATAAAAGACATCAAATTTAATTATGTTTATTAATCCCAAAACAATGTTAAAATAAGCATTTGGCATACATTCCAATGCGTACTTTGTGTTTGGTGCCTACAAAGCAGGGAATCAATGTCTGGCTTCAAGTCTGTAAGGGTCATTCGAAGATCTCCCCTTTCTGTTATTTGTAAGCGGTTTCTTTTTTTGGACAGGAGATTGTCGATTGCACTGAATCCCTTCTCGACTAGATATGAAGTTGGGAAAGCTAACAAGAGCAACGATATTTTCTTCCACAAGCGTGGATACAGAGAGGGCATTTTCTTGTTCTGCCAAAGTTGTACATATCCACCTTGGTTGAAATTGGCTTTACACTCATCATCATGAATTAATTCTATTATCTCCTCTTGGTATTCAATAACCACATCTCACACATTTGTGATGAATGTAGTCACCATCCAGGCATCCACTTTTCAGTCTATTACATCGCGAAAACGAGTCATCATATCAATTCTAATCACAGAAAGGTGATCTGCAAACTTGTCTATGTCTTCGGCTGTAAGATCATCTTTGATGTTGTGTAGTTCCGGATACTGGTAAAATTCTTGTTGCAGGATGTTTTTTTTAATAAATCCAATTTGTCATTGAATACCGAAATAACATTTTTGCAATCAATGAGTGTCACTTGCTTTCCTTGAAGTCGTAAGTTAACTTCATTAAATTTTTTAAATATTCCAGCCAAGTAAAGAGCATCCTTTTTCACCGACTTTAAATTATTGCAAATGTCAATTTTGTTTTCATTAAGGTAAAATAACAACACGCTATCGTATAATTCTACAAAACATGTCAAACAATTCCCTTTCGAGGGCCAACGGACTTCAGTATGTAACAACAAGCGAGCAAACTGCTCATCATTATCTTGGCATAGCTGGTGAAAAATTCGATAATACTTTCTTTCCTAAATGGTATAGTTAGGATTACCATATTCTGATAATAAAACCCGAACAAATTTAATTTTAAACCTAAAATGTAGTATAATTAAAAAAAAACAAGGTATCTAATTGCTCAAGTCTATAGCGTTAAGATTTTGATGGGCATGACCAGAAAAAAAAAGTTTTATTTGCTAAAATTTCGGTAAATTTTAAGAAAATCCGGACGTATGGTAATCCTAATACTAGTGGGATTGTCGTCAGATGAGATTACCGAATACGGTCTCAGTGGTAATAACAGTGTTTAAAAATTTGTGATTTTATGTATTTGATAAAATTAAAGTTAAACGCTTCGCTGCTTCTGCGAGAGATTTCGACCACCCTCATGGGCCTTTCGATTTTACCGCAGCATGGATACATTGTCGCTAGTATAGTATGATATGATACCATAGTTAACGACAAACGAACTGTAATAGTTGTACGTAAAATAGTTGTACAGAATATGTGTGCGTATCATTAAGCTTTTTTATAGAATTTTATTTTTCAGTGTAAAAATTATAATAGCATTTGATGAGTTCTTTAACGCCCACCAAAAATCCAAAACGCCCACTGGTGGGCGCTGTCGCCCACCTTGAAGACCACTGGTCTAGTCCTATAATATAAAAAGCTAGGTTTATCACTCTGTGTCTCTGTACGTAACGCTTTTGACATGCTTATATCTCTGGAACTACTTGATGGATTTTAAAGTTATATACCGTTTTGGATTCCTCAAACGTTTTAACTTTATATCCGCAAAAAAATTTGGTCAATATGTCCATCTAGAGCTGCTACAAGAGCTGAAGGGGGGACATGTTTTGCATGGAAATTTATGTCTCCTGGGCAGAGGTTTGTACCGATTGAGCTGAAAATTTCAGCATAAGTTTTTATCACAAGATATAGCTGTACCTGCAAATTTTCGCTTGATCGGTGAAACGGATCAGGTAGCTGCCATACAAAGAGTTCGTTCTGAACAGTGATTTTTGAAGCATTTTCGCAATAACTCGATGAAAAGCGAATGGATCAAGCTCAAATTTGGTATTATTCAATGACGAGAGAACCTTTACCAGAAATGTCGTACTGAGAGAATTATTAGAGGGATAAAGCCATTTTTGTGATATTATTTTTGTGTGATAAAAATTTAAAAAATGCTAGACGCAAGAAACGCTCCTTTGGTCGAAATTTTCATCGTCAATATTATTGACGGGTATTACGCTAGTATCTTCTATTTGTGTGAATCAGCCATTATTAAAGATTTGTATTTAATTTAAAAATTGTGTTGAAATTAATCGTTTTTGGTTTATCACAGTAATTATTAATAATTTGAATATCATGGCTATAACTACGATGCTTTAAACAAAATAGATCGCCGTTCAATCAATTACCGTGATTTGCGAAGAGGTTGACGATTTAAGTTTCATCGAAAATCCTTACGTAAAGCTTAAGAAAGGAAGTAGACTAAAACAAGTAATCGACATTGTGGTTTAATGAGCTCCATTTCGCCGTTACTACAGCTGTATGTCACAGAAAAGAGTTCTTACGTGTAATTTCAAAGATATATTTCTGAAAAACGTTATCACAGCCTCATCAGAGACACGTAAACAAAACGATATGTTCATTAAGAAAAACCGCAGTCGTATCTAAAGTGACATTTTGTAAATCTATTTGCAATAACAGTTTCGAAGCACCTCAGTTTCCACGACAAAAAAAGAACTCCCAAATGTGAGATCTAAGTTTGTGAAACGGGCCGCGGAAGAAATTAAAACTCGCTATCTAAACCGGTGTTTCCGAATTGATTCGATGGCTTTTTAAGCGAAAGTTTTCCAAAAAAAACCAAGAGAAACATTTTTACGCTGGGACATTCGCCCTCGAATGAAGAAAAAATGTCTCTCTGACTGAGGGATAAAGCTTTTTTTAAAAATCTATTCCTCGTTAAATCGCGGAAGAGTAAGTTTTGGAGCGCGCACGGAAACCTCGGCGATGTATTTCAAAACATTTTAATCGGTTCCACCAGGAATGGCGTTGCACCAGTCCTTCGAAGGGTTTCGTTGGCATTTATCTCCTCCTACGTCATTCTCTCTCTCTCTCTGTTGCAACCACGTTAGTGTTTTTCGCGCCCGACGGTCTTTCATGCAGGTGTCTTATTGGTTCCGGTTTGAAAGACTATTTCGTCCCTCCAACCTCCTCCCTTCCTCTTCCGATTGGACTTCTAGCCCTTCTCCTACGTCCGACAGAAAAAAAAGATGGGATTAAACCCATTTGGAATTTCCCCTGGGTGAGAGAGAGAGAGATAGATAGATGTCTCCTGGAAGTCGTTTAACTGGGATAAGGTTTTTTGCAGCCTAGAGTGTTAGAGGTAGATAAAAAGAAATGAAGAGATGAAAAAAGGGTGATGATGATAGAGGGAGGGGGATAGGAGAGAGATAGAGAGAAGGGGGAGAGAGAGAGAGAAAGAGACAGACAGACAGACAAATGACTTTATTTAGGGCGAAATTGAGACTGTGAAGTCCCTTCTTACATTTAATAGGGATTACATTTAAGAGGGATGGAGAGAGGTGGGAGAGATGGGGCGAGAGGGAGGGAGGAAAATAGAGAGAGGAGAGTAAAAGAGGGGTGAGAGAGAGAGAGAGTGAGAGAGAGAGTGAGAGAGAGAGAGAGATAGAGAGAGAGATAGAGAGAGAGTAAGAGAGAGAGAGAGAAAGAGAGAGAGAAAGAGAGAGAGAGAGAAAGAGAGAGAGAGTAAGAGAGAGAGAGTAAGAGAGAGAGAAAGAGAGACAGACAGACAGACAAACGACTTTATTTAGGGCGAAATTGAGAGTAAGAGAGAGAGAGAGGTGGGAGAGAGATGGGAAAGGGAGTAAGACAGAGTAAGAGAAAGAGGGAGAAATGAAAGGGTCTCCTGATACATGAGTGTCGCAGTCCATCGTCTAGCCGCCGCCTTTGTGTAGACGCTGCACTCGAACTTGTTTAGTTGGTGTTCAGCGCTATACGTTATCTTCCTCCACACTCACTCCCCTTCTTCACCTCATACTCCTACAAAAATCTTGGCGTTTTTATTTGAACACGCGGTAACAATTTCGGAGATGGAGCGTTCCATTCCTCCTGGGAAATTCCTAACAGTTCTCTCGAGCCGTTGACCTTTGAATGGTTTTTCGTCCTACGTGTTAGGAAAACTGAAATGTTTTTCGCAGTCGCTGTTTTCTCCTTAGTCGGCTGTTTATTTTTTTTGTCTAACACAGACTGGAAACCACTTTGTGAGGTTGTAAGGTTTGGTCTGGTTAATTTGTCACTCAGAGATTTTTTTTTCGCCTTCGTTGCCAATATATGTATATGGAAGACCTAAATCTACGTTTTCTGGTCCAAGGAATGTAAGTGTAAGGATTTCCTCTCTTTGTAAAAATACTTCTCTACTAATTATGTCCATCCTAAAAGCTTTAAGCTATACATTTTTAACGAAATTCCCATTAAATTTACTATGGCGTGGTTATTTTTATGGTACCATTAATCTACCTAATTGATTTTATTATTAGATACAAAAAAATCTTTTAAAGCTGAAATTAATTTGTTTACCTTTAATTAGTTGAGGAACGCTGCCCGATAGCCTTTTACAATCAGAATTTCAGTTGTAAAAATTTCATGTCAATTGTATGATTCTAATCCTGGCATTGCTGCCTGCTGCGCTAACCAGTACTCTTATTAAGACCAGCATCCAGAAAGCATAAGTGATTGATATATTTTGGAGTATAGTTTGCCCTTATATGTGTCGTTATAGATTTATAATTTGTGGACACATTTTTTCACAAAAAAACTAAATATAATAATAAAACCAACATTTATTTTTTTAAATACGCACTGAAGTATTAAGAATTGTGGAAAATAAGTACTAAGTTTAGTTATCTCTATTAAACGTAACAAGGTAACTAAAGACCAGAAAAATCTAGGTAAATTTAGAAATTCTCACTGATGGCGGCTGTATTGTAGCCGAAATGTGCTTCTTGTTTTTCATAACTTTATTATGGGTATTGAAGATGAGTAATTATTTTTAAAAAATTTTATGCTTAAATTAAAAAATTTGTTTTCAGCCATAAGACGAGCTCGATAATTCTCTAGTAAATTACTTTTTTATTTTGTTTAACAGAGATGTTTTTATGACTGAAAGGTGTACAAAAAATGTGTTCCATCTCCCAAGTTTTGACATGCTTCTATCTTTGAAGTGATCGACTTTAATACGAAATTTTTAATTTGAGCCTCTGTCAAATCTAATTCCGTTTTGCTTTAAGTGTGATCCATCAGATCGTACCAGAGTCCATGAAAAATTTTGCAAATGACCACTTAATTGTCGTTCCGAGCCCATTTAAAGATCTACGTAGCCAACCGTTAATTGGAAAAATAGCATTCAACTAGACAAGCAGCTAATAATTTTTCCTTTGCCACTCTGGTTCGGGCGTGTGTGTTTAATTCGTCCTTCGTGGCTTTCTTGCGTATGTTACACGTTCAATAATTCGCTATCTAGTTAAAATAACGGGTGAAGTGCATCCAATTAACCATTTCATTTGCAGTTTGTATTAAATTTTAAATAGACTCTGATCCAATTCCGATTAGTAACCAGTTAAAATGATTTTTAACAATTATTTTAACAGCAATTAATGTCAAATATTTATAATCCATGACGGCACAAGGGTATTCATCGAAATAATTCCGTTGGAAGGAATAGATTATACAAGTCGTATTTATCCGTTGTCGTAGCTCAACGCGTTCATTTTAATAAATTGTTGAAAAGTAATTGCAATATTGGTAATTCAATTCCGTCGCAATTATTTTACTCTAGTTTGACCTAATGTTTTAAAGCGATATAGTGTGCACAATAATTGATTTGTTTGATCCCTTAAGTGGCGTAATTTAAATTTCTAGTGCTTGGTTTGTTGATACAGAGTGCATCAATAATCCAATCAAGCAAATGTTCAAATTAATTCGCTTTATCCGAATGGGAAAACAAACACACTAACACGTACACATGCAAATAGACTGAATTGTTAAATTCCATCCACACTGGAATTATAATAGTACACTTTGATGCGGTAGATGGCAAAACGGCGGTAATAACTAAAAATAGGAGCTTCATTTGATATAATAATATGACGTATTAATTTATTCAATGCTTATTTTTTAAATATACTCATACACATGTTAGGTTTCTAATCTAATGATTATTGGCTTAAGATATGAATATACTACATTAATAAAAAGGAGCCCCCCTGACACTCACCGATTTAAATATAAATCCCCTGCAGCGTTATAAAGAGCATTAAAGATAACACAAATAGTGAAAGTATTAACATTCTACTTGGAACCATTTGCTCGGAATAAATTTCAAAATTTTCTTTTGCAGCCTATTAAATGACATCACAGGTCACATACATATACAAGTAGACATTCTACCTTTCGGTATGTTTTAGGTACACATTACCAAATCTGGGTTATTCATGTGATAAATTCCTCCTTTTAATACATCATAGGTCAGCATCAAATTTGTCTTATGTCACGTAACGTTCACTTGCTATTTTAATTTAATTGAATTCAGGCAGGCAGAGCGAAAATATAAATGCATCTATGAAATAAATTGCGCTAAAAATAGGAAGATATGAAATTGGAATATTTTGTAGGAAGACAGCGTCAGAATTTATGTTTTTAATATGCATGGAAAATTTAACGGGAAGCACACGCGAAATGTTCGAAGAAGGAGGTGGTATTAAAAGCATCAGAATCCAGGGCGAAAAAACAAAGAGCTAATTGGGAATATTAGAAAATTGGAAAAATAAAGCTAAACGTTGCAACGTAAGTTAAGCGGAACGAGTCGTTACTTCACGATGGCGATGATTAGCTCAGTTCAACTGCACCGTTATAATTTACTCCATGTTTTTAATCGTTTTTTAACTAAAAATATTAACATGCAGAATTTAAAAAAGAAACAGCATCTCACGTCGGACATCGCTCCGGTAAAATTGAACGAGGTTTTGAGTTCATTAGAGAAAGAGAGAGAGATAGAGGAATCCTTATTTTCGCCGAGGACTTGGAAATAACTTCCGAGATCCATATTTAGGATCGTTCTGACCCGTAACCTTTTGCTGAAATAAGCTCCTGCCTGCTCGAGATAGAAGGAGGTGGCGGAGGGGGGAGTGGGGTGGGGGGGGAAGGAGGGAGGGAGGAGGAGAGGCGGTAAGGGGAAGAAGAACGCGACCCGTTCGTTATGAGGTCCAAAGCCTCGAAAAGGTTGAAGGGAGTTCATAATTGATGCGATAGAAGGCGGGGCAGGGCGTCATAAAAAAGGGGGCGTGAATGGGGTTTTGTTTCAGGAGCTTAAAAGCTTCCCTCTCTACCTTTTTACGCACGCTTTCCGAACGAAAGAGGGCTCTTCTATCGTCTAAGCATTTCTCCTCCTCTTCTCAGAATGCGGAAGTTTCGCTCGGGAGCTGCGACTGGGTCGACGGCGTGTGATTTTCGCATCGTCGCCCGGGACGATTTTATCCCGCTCTCCTCTCCTCTCTTCCCGCCAGGAATTGGGCTTATAATAAATGCCTGGGTGTGGAAATGCGTGACCCAATTCCGATGTGTCGTTAGGGAAACGAATATACAGATGTTATTGTTTAAACGTGGCGTTTTGATAGCGCTTTAAAAAAAAGAGTTCGCGGTAGAATTTGTTCTTTAATTGCATCGATAGAATCGGACTCGTCTGGAATTTGCCTTTGGGAATCACAGAAATAATATCTCTGACAATTTGTGTGTTATTAACAAGATGAAATTTTGGAAAGTTGAATTATTACACATATTGCGTACGGCTAAACTCAAATGTGAACTTTGAAAGGTAAATTTTGAACTTGACCGGAATCCAAATTGGAGAATGGAGAATTGGACATAGTAGGTTAAAGTGGGAGACTCGGGTCCGATTACCGGTCAAGTACAGAATTTTTCTCCTTCTCAAAGTTTACATTTAAGAGTCATTTGTTCTGCGATTGAGAATTACTCCAAGTGAATTTATCGAGGTCACCGTCAAATAATTTTCTGCAAAAAGGATTTCGGTTTCACAAAGTATTTTTTAAGTTTAGACAGTGTGAATAATATTGTGGTTATAAAAATTATTAATTCAAATAATCTTGTTCCATATTATCAGAGTTACTAAAGAATCGCAAGTCTCACGGGAAAAATTCAGGATGTTTTTTTTCCGATGAATTCCAACAGAAGTGTGTATAAATCCTCAATAATTTATCGCTCTTGACTCGTAGAAAAATTTTGCAGTCATTATCTCGTTCATCATTTCTTCCCTATTACGAGGTTCGTTTGCAATGCGACTTTGCTGACGCATTACTTTTCACTTTAGTGGGAAATGAATTCACGGATCAGAATATCTTTTGTTCGATAACGCATTTCTTTCCTCATGTGCCTTAAAAATATTCCTAATGGGCAGTCATTTCTGAGCAAAAATGTTTTGCCACCATCTTTCTGATTATAATTTTATCTTTATAGCTATCAAAATCCTATTTCTAGTCGTTAGCACGCGATGATTTCTTGCATTGCATAAAAATTATGTATAGGGAGATATCGAGAGTACCAACGGTTGGAGTTCAACTTTAAGGTAAATAGCCCATATCCATCAATTCTTAGATAATGTTTAATTTATTCTTTAAAATATTTGGTTGAGATTTTTGGAAGAGCCACTTCGTTTGGAGTGGTGTGATTCATCGCTCCACCGAGTTTTTCAAGGGCGATTGGTCGACTAACTTCACAACGTTCGAGGGGTCGATAATCCAATCCCTCTCTGTACCTGATGAGATCAGACTCTTGCGCCTAATGAGCCGTAAGGAGAAATGGTGAAAGAGAGAGATCCAACGGAAAATTTTTCTCTTTTGTTCCGATTTCTTAGCGTCAGTTCGTTATAATGAAGGTTCTACCAAAATCCGCGCCGTGGCGCTGAGTTTCATTGGGCCGAGACCGGTAAAGAAAAAAAGGAGGATTTCGGACGGAGAGATTGGTAGTCTTCCATCAATCAGTGAATGGATGGGAGAGGAAAAAAAAACAATTCTCGATCCAACTATGGATTTCTCTGGGAGAAAATTAAGGTGTAAGGTACACTCATTCTGTTCGTTGTGCGCTTAGTTTACTCCGTACCTTTCTCTCTTGCTCTGCTGTAATGTGTATACATATCTACATATGTATGTACAAGACAAGCCCTCTGTATAATTTGCTTGGTTATACGTGATAGTTTAATGCTCAGTCGACGTTTTCATTGGTTGAATACAAACCAATCAGCGTTCGACTGCAGCGCCGTTTCTAAGGCGTGGAAGAAACGCGAACTAATAGAATATATGTGATGATATAATTCGAAGTTATTTTCCGCTAGATGTTTAAATAAATTTTTAATATTTGAAATATTGTTTATAATAATAATAAATACGAGATTTTAAGTTGAATAATATATTCCTTCCCGCCATATTGAGGGGCTTATATACCATTACAAGTGCAATTCCCCGTTGAATTTCAACGGATTTAGTGAATCTACTTTTATGGGAAAACGGCGATCGACATTCGTCTGTTCGAGATTCTACCGCGTTTTCAGGAACGCATCCCTGTCGAATCTCAAGCGCCGCCTGTAACACGTCCACGTGCTGCGTGCATGCTCCGTAACCGTTCCATTAGTCGAACGTGTCAGGATGCGCATCCAAGCTGACGGAGGCCATTTTGAACAATTACTGCAGTAGTATTAAACATTTCAAATACCGATAACTCCGTAACCGTTGAGAATCGGACCCATGTTCACATGACATTTCTGACTGGGAATGACCTCAGGAATAAGATCTTGAAGTATTGACATAACGTCGCCGGACATCCTAGATACTAGTATATATACAAGCGCACCCCTGCAGAAACAGTCACCCTGTTGAGATATATAGTGCGGGTGCCCGCTGGCTCGTTGCTGAGTGCATCACACGAGTGACTGAGAAAGTAGTTACACATAGTTCCTTTTCTCGATTACTCTTTACTTTACTACTCTATATCCTATTGTCGCAAGTCTTCTTCGAATCCTTTAACAGCTCATACTTTACAATCGTAAAGGTACGTGCTATTTCACAGTGTACCTCAGACAGAAATTTTATGACTGGATAAATGGAATCGGTCTGTAATATTTTTGCGTTTCCGTCGGGTCGCAATTTCTCAGAAATTATTAAATAACATCTCGCAATCAGGCCGCCGTGTTCGTAAAATGGTAAATGAAATGTGCTCTGCTTGATCGTTGAATAGCATAATAGTCGACGTCAGACTGCGCTTTAATATATGAATTGAAAATTAAGTAATCATGTAAATTCGGAGAAAATTACATAATGATTGTGAGGATTTTTCCAAAATGTGCGTATACCGTGACGAACTTAACATTAAGCTTTATCTGATTTTTATTTTAATAATGGTGTGTAAACGTTGCATAGATCTTTTATTAAATATTTAAGCGACATTTAATGTATACCGAAAAATTAAATTTCATTAACATGAACGCCCCTCTTGTCCTTGCAGCTCACTAAATTTATGAGGACGCAGAACCTGACCAGGATGGAAGAACTGAAAATCATCAACATTACGTGAGTATCTTTATGAGTTTTGATACTTATATCAGAATAGGATAGCAGATTCGTGTGTGATTCATTTTTTCCTACCAACGGATGGTGATATGGAATTTTCTTATGCCTAGGGATGAAGGAGAGGTCACCTTCGGATTCCTTGGCGGAAAAACAGACGGAGGCAAAGTGAGAGAAGGACTCATTCGCTTAGTGGAAAGGGTTAGGTTGGGGAGCTTGCCCTTGGTCCCTAACAGGCTAGCTTTCCGGCAGGAGCCAGCGCTGCTTCTCACGGTAAATATATTTGATATCTCTTCCCAACGATTCGCCCTAATGTATTTATTTCGATTTAACGAGAGAAATGATACGATAGGTATTAATAGTAAGATTATCGTGAATAATATTATCGTTTCATTGCAAAAGTTACTTACTTCTGGTTTTTCATTTCAGTAGAAGTAGAATGTTCTATCAATTTATAAAGTGCACTGCATACATACTGTAAAACATCTTTTAACCGTCTGCTGAAGGATCTAGACTCTAGATTCTAGAGGAGTGGCCGTCGAATAGGGAAAAACATTATTATTCCTCTTATGGACATCCTTTCTGAGAAAAATTGATCGTTAATATGAGTGGTTGGTGAATTTTCATGATTGGCAAAATACGTCTATTTCAATGCCGATGTTTCTGCGATATTTTCTTCGAATCCTCGGAAATGTTTTCAATAATATTTTTCGGTACTTGGAATAGTACATATTCAGTATTTGTTAATTTTTATAATGTGAATCGAATGCAGTGATCATTATCATATTTTTACAACGGGAACATGATTACTTCTCCGAAAAAATATTTTTGATTGAATCTTACGCGTAATAGAAGTTCTTTTGTGGTTCCAATCTCACGCGCGCTCTTTTACGATGCCAATGTGTCGCGACAAATCGCTTGAGGAAAAGTTTTTCGTCAACATTTTCAGAAAATTTAAAAACAATATTATATGATGTACTAATATTAGTTTTGATTTTAGTGCACATTTATTTTTGGTAATAAATCGTTTGTTTTACTTTACCTGCTTCATATGTGAAAGGTTGTGCGTCGGCCATATTTGTTTTAAATCTCCTCATTGTATCGTCAAAATCCTGCTCACTAAAATGTGTGCCACAAGGCTAGAAAGGTTGGGAAACACTAGTTTAGATGTTGACCTCTATTGACTTTAATTTTATATCCTATATCTTATGCACGCCTCACAACAAGGCGAGCGTACACGGGGACGTATGTACTTGTTATGTATGTATACGAATTTTATGTAAGACTCGCTCATAAAATAGAATTTTCTCCGCAGTTAATTCGTTCTCTCTCTCTCTCTCTGTCTAATTTTCCTAATGACGCAGAGCGTCGTCGTGAACCAGGAGAGGGTGATGCTCGGAGAGGAATTCACGGTTTCGTGCGTCGCTCAAGGATCTCCTCACATGGAGTTCAGATGGTACAAGGACGGAGCACTAGTGAACCACAGCAGAGCGACGAGGTGAGTTTCAACTCTTACCACTTTCAGGCGAAAGCGTGATTAACGTTTCGCTCGACTGCTTAGCGGAGGAAATATTTTTTTTTTCCTATCCAGTTAAAGGAATCTGTTTCCATTGATATTTTTAATTGAGGTATTTGTTGTTTTAGGATTTATGATAGAGAAATTATGGCAGGGCAAATTCTCGGTTCAAATTTCATTTGATTTATTATTAAATATCTTATAATAATGTAGAAACGTTGCATTAAATTGATCCTACCGATGCGTATGCAGTACGAACTCGTCTGTGCAAATTTCGGGAGACAGAAGTTGTAAGATAGATGTTTATAATACGGAGATCGTTTTAAAAAAACAAGCTTTGTTTTAGAAGAGCATAAAGTACACATTTTATGGACGAGCGTATCGTATAAACCGATTCTGTATTATTGAGGTTTTACTGTACTTGTCAAGACAATGTAAATATTTAAATATTTTGGTTCGAGGAAATTGTATTCGTATGCAAAACTTCCTATTAAACTAAAGCCTTATTTAAAAATGGGAAATTGTACCCCGTCCAAAATATTTTTGACTTTGAATATATAACGACCGAATAATAATATAAAATATTCGTTTTACTGGAATAAACGAATTATTGCGTCCAAGTATTTTCCTAATTTAGTTTGTTTCGTTTCTAACGAGTGCTCGAAAAAATAAATAAATCGGAATCTGGGAATGAGAAGGAAATTTAGCACATAAATCATCTAAAAGATAGCCACATTAGTGCGACATGAAATGTCGAGTTCTTCTCCGAAAAAATCATTATAAAAATAAATTTTTCTTCGGTATTTATAACTTAGCCGTTGGGAGTTGTTCAGATGCAGCTCATTGGAGATGGAAATGAATCAGTTCAGATGAAGTACTGTAAGTTGTATATTTTCCATTTCTCGCCCGTTTTTATAGCTTTTATCCATCCAGCGACGCGATTCCTATTCCTTGTTGACAACTGTGAGAAGCATGGTAATAAAAAAACTTCGACTGGGATATTTTTTTGCTGTCGAAAACTGTTTACGTGGTCTGTAAGTGAAGGAAAAACGAGTGTCGCGGTGTAACGGCGGATAAGTGTAGTCTCACTTCTCGACGTTTTGTTTACGACGATATCTACGGGTGTTCCTGAAAAATTCCGTCAATAGATTCCGCGACGAACTGCATGCTTCATATTTTTTACGACGGCGTAAAAGTGCATCCTTATCATGGGAATCGCGGTGTCGTTTTGGATATTTTTTGCGTCAACTGCGTTGGCAGTGGAGCTCGCTTTACGAAGAAAAAAAGAGTAGCGAATCGCTTTAAAATCGGTGAATAATCGTTATTTTCTCTTTCTTTTAATTAATTATTATCGCAAATTCATCGCCTATATCCCATTCTAGAATAGATTAGTTTACACTTCTTAGATTTATTTCCCATCATGACTTTTTAGGAGTAAAAAAATTAAGTTGCATTTTTATCTCAAAAAAGTGGTCCATTGATTCCTTAAAGTTTTTAATATGGGTGCGTATTTCTTATAAAAATATAATTTGACAATAGTGGAATGTTTATTAAAACTCATTTTTTCGGGTAATTATTTGCTTTGAGAGATGAATGTTAAATTTGTAGAACATATAAATAAATTTATTAAAGTTTGCATCCTAAACAAGATGTTCATTTATCTTGTGTAAAGCACATTAAATCATAAAAATTTAAATTAATCGCACCGAACTAAAATTCGAAACGAATTCTTCGGAATTATTTTTAAATTAAATAAATTATAATAGAAACCGATTCTCGAAATACTTATTAAGTACATTGGAGTTTTCGACTATGGGTATCAAAATAGAAATGCACAACAACGAGTTTCATTACTGACATTTATTTATGTAAATGAATGTAATATACTTCGGAGGAAAATAACAAGTTTATTTGTTAACTTCCACAAAGTTATTATTTTCCTCTGAAATATGTGTATCACTTACCACAAAGTTGAGCCAAATTCCTTGGATTTTATTGAAAGTAATGTTTTAACACAAAAGTTTTTCATATCCGCATCAATTTTGAATGTGTTAAGAGGCGCATAACTATTCAAGAAAGCCACAAAACAAAAGTTTGAAGATACATTTAAAACTTAGGAGTACAAATACCGAAAATTATGTTTTATATATATATAACATGCATTAAATAGTTATTAAGCTTATTTATTCGGCGGCTATATAAAATTTTCTCTTCACTCAGAAGCGAAAACTTCGAATTCATGTATTTTCTTGGAATCGACGGGCAGAGGAAAATTACGCATACTCTTTCAAGAAGGTATTTTTCTCCAACGACATTGCATGTAAATGCTCTGTCCTCGGGTGGATGATGAAGTCTCTTGAGTACTTTTGCTTAACTCCCTGGAAAATATTCCTTTCAATTTCGTCCGAACGGACGCTTGATTTTTAAATCATTCTATAAAATTATAGAATCCCGTTGGGTACGTAATATCATCAATCAAAAGGAAAACAAAATTCGCATATTGGAAATTTATGAGGTATTTATTTTAATACGATTTATACGATTGAATTACTTGTTACATATAGGGGTGTAATTTTTTAATTATTTCAAATAACTTATTCTGTTAAAATTTATTGAAGAACCCGAGGCTTCGGAGAATTCCGTATTAAAATAAGGCAAGTTATTTAACAACATCTAACTTAAACTATTTTACGTAACGTATTCCATTTTAACATTAACACTACATCCTATGGGAAAAATTCTTTTAAACCATAAAAAATACTAATGTGCTGAAAAATATTAAAATCCCTTAACTAAAATTATAATTGCGCAAATTTTAAGAACTTTTAAAGAAATGTGGTAATTTTTATCACATAGTTTAGCATGTAAATCAGTATACGTTCTATCCACGAAGTCGTTATGACGTTCTGCAATAATATTTTTTTCATAGACTTTGATACAGCTGTGACAAAATCTCTGCCTAAAAAAAAAATAACATGCATTCCTTTTGACGAAACTGTGAAATTTCCAACCATGCAGAGTCCATCACCGACTTCAGCGTCGTCTCGCCGTTCTCTGAACAATATCCCTTGGCAATTTGTCACCTGTTTTGGTTTATTTGGCGTGACCTGTTTTCGTTATCCTCTGACCCGGCAGTTCGTTCGCGTTATTCTTCCTTCTCTTCCGGCGGAACGCCTCCATTTTCGCTGAAATATCGAGGTATCGATTTATTTCCTTGTTTCCTCTGAAAACGGTCTTGTTTTGCGAGCTCAGCCTCGCAATTCCTTCCTCTCTCTCTGAATAAAAAAAAAAACAATCTCGCATCGACGGCTGTGATTCTATCGTCACACTTTTAACCTTCTGCCACTGTTCCACTTCCGCGTTTCGAGAGAATGTGCATATTTTTTTTTGTTTCTTTCTTCCACACTCGCCTGATCCCAAACAACTTCAAGTTTCAGTTTATTCGTGAAATCTTGATCGTATTATTAAAAAAAAAAGAAGGCTCGCATAGCGTAAGACTGACAGAAATCGCTCCAGCTGCTTGCATATGTGTGTGTGTGCATTACACATTGGCGAGAGATTTTATTTAGTTCAGACACGGACTAAAAAAATAAATATATTTTTCTCGAACCTTTACGCGTTACCTATATCGCATTAAGTGCAAATCAAGAGGAGGAACCGACTCTTAATTGGAAATTAAAGAGAAGAGAAAAAGTTTAAAACGAATGCTTCTCCGCGCTTCATTGTCGTTCAATTTACATTTTCAATTAGGGAATGCGTAATCAACACAGTGCGATTGATATGCTGAGATTTATCGAGCACCACTTTCGTTTTCGTCTGATAAGCTTTGATATCGCGATTAATCACTTTCCTAATTCGCTGTCAAATCGCCATTTCAAGGTTTTTATGGCCATTTTTGTTACAGTCGTCCTATCCAATGCTTTTTTGTTAAACTGTGAAACATCAACGAGAGTTCGTCATGCACGCTCGAAATATAATTTTTAATGAAATTAAATATATTTATGTCGAATTAAAAATTTAGGTGGAATAATGAGAGTTGAAATTACTGTAAAGCAGGCATGTCGAACTCGTGGGAGCATTGGGGCCATTTTCAGGTTAAGTCCATGGCTTGAGGGTCGCGAGTTGGATTTTATTTTATTTTTGCCTCGTTTAAAGGGGGGATGGCTACTGGGATACTCAAGAACAGTAGATACGTTTATTTATTTACTACAGTTTATTAACATTAATTCATTATTTGCAAATATAAAATGTAACTTTATCCAAATTTAATAATACGTTGTCTGTAAACTATGATAAAATTTGTTTTAAATGTACTTTTCATTAGAGGTCTGACATCGTTTTCTCAACACAAATTTTTCATAATACGGACGCAGTCGTTGGGTAGCCATAAAGGCTAGTTTTAAAATATTAATTTTTGTACTTTTAACTTGTTTTTCGTGTTCAGTCACTGGTATTTTTCATTTCATGTTGATCCAACCATGGAAATCAAAAAATAATTAATCTAGCACTTCTAAAACGACTCATTCTCACGCATATAAGATAAATAGACAATTATAATCTCTCGTAGCCGCGTTTTCGATGGCCTAATCGGTTAGCTGGTCGATCAGTCACTAACAAGCTGTGTCAAATTGTAAAACCAAAATTTAACAATACAAGTACTTTCAATAATAAATCAGTCCGATTATAATAAAAGTTGATAATAGCTATTACCTAAATATTTACCTTAGCTCTTCAGTTTCTTAGAAAAATACTGGCTTAGCTTTGGTATTGTATATACTCTATGTCTTTTAAGGATTAAAACTGATAGTACCACAGCTGGTCCAAGATAGTTCAAAGTATCTTTAATATCATCCAAACACAACTGTTTTCTACAGCATAATGAAAACGAGAACACGAGAGTAAAACCTAAATAAACGCCAACAAAAGAGATAATTACGCACTCTTTTATTGATTTAAAATTAGAGTTCCATTATAGAGTGAATTAGAATTTTACATTGTTAGATTAGTAGTTAAGTTACATTAAAATTTTATATTCACAGATGTATCTCGCCTATAGTTTGAAATTTATTTTAATTAGATTAGGAAGTAAAGAAGAGTTAAAGCGGAATCTTCATTAACAACTCATTTTTGCGTAACTTAAATCAGCCACTTGGACTCTATTTCTTTATTTCTAATAAAATATGCTGCAAATATCCACAAGAACTATTAAAGGCCCGCATTGCATTGAATTTTAAAATCTCATCGGGGACAGCAGAATTTCGGAGAATGTTTGATTGAGAAGGATTTTAAAGGATTGAGAATAATTTTCTAATCGTAAAAACAGTTCACAAAAGACTGATAACGTGGGTGAGGGGAAGGTCCATTGTAAATTTACATTCACTGTAAAACAGTCACGCATTTTTACTTTCTCATACGTAGTAATGGGAAAGTATTGTATTCATGAAAAAAATCGACTTCCAGATTTCAACGGATATACATGTTTTGAGGTCCCTAGAACACGTTTAGACTATTTTCGGAATGATGTCTGTGTGTGTGTGTATGTTAGTGTGGGCGCTCTAACTCAAAAAGTACGTGCCATATCGTTACCAAACTTCATATCTAACACTCTTACATGAGAACAAAGAACTGATTAGTTTTTGGACAATAACGGTTAAACGGAAGTCGAGGTTTATTCGAAACCCGATTCGGTTTTTGCGATATTTCTTGGTTAAAATATCATTTTTGTATTTACAATTCTATACAAAAGTTATAGAGAATGTAATTTCCTACAACTTTCATTTGAAACAATTTTCTATAGGAGTTAATTTTTAGGAGTTATTTATAAATAACCGGTTTTTCGGTTTCCGTTAAATATCTCCTTAACAACATCGTTATTGGTAATCTTCGTAAGGACCAAAGTTGTAGAGAATAATATTTCTTCCAACTTTTGTTTGAAACAAATTTTCGTAGAACCATCCATTTCGGATATATTTCGCTTTATCTTAATACCAGTATACAGCGCCAACACCATGTAGCGGTGAATTCTGTAAACATTCAAAATATACGTAATATACGGCAACGACGTGTTTCTTTTACGATACGAAATAATAATTTTGCCTTATAATGCTACTCATAATAATTTAAATATCTATACCCCAAATATGGAGAAAGTCATGTGTTGGCCACATCAGATATTTTGCCAATGAGTTAATGAGCTACCTTACGCTATTATTTTTGTTGACTGGTTCTACACAGTATTGCGTACTATCTTATTGTTTTGTGGTTTGGTGGTCCTAATATCCTTAAGATCCCTAAGAATCTGTTAAAACTTGCCAAATACATACGCAAATAATGCCGCCAACTCTGGCAACAAGGCTTATTCAATAATAAATTTTTAAAACAAGTAAAATAAGCATTTCTCCATAAGATAAGGGCCGACGTTATTTGATGATAGCTCATGCGCGCATGATTTATTTAGCAAGTCCACATTCACACCTATCTATAAAGTAATGATCTTAATATTGTCGTGTTCACATTAGTCGTTTATATTCCACCCTCGTCTTTCGTTCTCTTCCTCTTCCTCAACAGGCACATGTGGCAAAGACTGCTAGGAAGGGACAGTCGTGAGAGCTATACCGCCCTCTTGAGGGTGTCTGGTGCAGCCGCCGAGGACGACGGTGAGATGTGGTGTCACGTGACTGACGGTGGAAGACAGCAGTGCGCCGCGGTCAGAGTGAAAGTAGCAGGCCAGCCTCCAGCGGCGTCGGTTCGCCCCAAGGCTGTAACCCTCCACAAGGTGAGCAGAGAGAGAGAGGAAATGACGCGACGTCGCAAAGCGAATGATTTTAGCTTAGTGGATCTGAAGCATTTCCTTTCAGGTAACAAACGAAGAAGAAAATCTGACCACAAGTTCGGAAATGTGAAACGAAAAATAGAAAGTCTACCTATTCCTGCGCTCTAGACCATGGGTTGTCAACCTTTTCTGCTTGGGAGGGCCGCATTGGGAATCACGAGAGCTTCGGCGGGCGTTTTAATCAGACGTTGCCTGGAGATTTTGTGGCATCATACTAGTGAAAATCAATTACAATTTGTTTACGAAAGAGAAAACTTCACTAGAAAAGGTTTTGAGACCATGATTTCACTGAAAAACTATGGAATTGGCTGTTAAATTATATCGATAACTTTTTCATCATGGCTTCGCGGGCCGCATAAAACGCTCTCGGGGGCCGCATGAGGCCGGCAGGCCGTAAGTTGCCGACCCCTGACCTATACAATAATCCAACAAAGTTTTATAATATATAAGAACTAGGGTGTATCCCGTCAAAAATGACGAAAGTAAAGAAAATTATCATACAAATTTATAAAGGGATATTTAATAAGCGGTTTTTGTTTCTCTCTACCAGTTTTAATCAAGATATGTATCATTAATTTAATTTAAGCGATATTTTAGTGAATACAATACACTATTGTTGTCGTATGATACTTTATAAAATTAAAAAATCTCAAAACAAACTCTTAGATCAGTTATTTATAAGGTCGTATGTGGCTCGCACTGTGGTATATAAAGCTTAATCCGGTCCTTTTAGTAACAAGTTTTTTTACCCCTGTTCAAGCGCACAAAATGTATTTTTAATTTTTCCTGCGTTGTATACATTTTGACATGTTTCTTTAGGTGATTGTTATTTTCGACAGCGTAATACACTATTTGACAATTTTTGCTCCTCCTTAACGCTTCGTCATTTTTTTTAGTCTTTCGTTCGTTTTTCAGCATTCATTTCCAGGAAAATAACGTCAACATTTCTTTCCTCTATTTCTCAAGATTACAAACGGGTGAGCTGCCAGCTCCATACACTTCGCAAGACTTTCAAACGGAAGCGTCTCTTATTCAGCTTTCGCAAGAACTCAACCTTATTGTTATAGGAAGGGAATCATGCATTTTTCTTCTTCTTTGTAGCCTTACGCTTGCGACTATCAGATGGGCTTTTTCGCACGTGAAGTGTCTGTAAACAGAAAAAATTGTAAAAAGTTTCGCAGTGTACCGTATAATGCTTGAAACTCGGGCGGAAACAGTAAGAAAACTGAAACTGAGCGGTTAATCAAAAGACGGCGCCAAATTCAGGAGAATACGATTGCTGCGAGTAGCACAGAATTGTTTAACGTACGTGATATTTTTTTAAAGTGTCCTGTTTTCGGATGATTCCGGTGCATGGACATCACGTTTTTAGGCGCGTTTCGCTTACAGCGTGAGCGCCTATTATCGTCGTCGGTCCGTCCGTCCGCATGTTCGTTCTCGGCTTCTACAGAACGTATTTTCATAAAATTTGATATTAAGGACTTTCAATCAAATATAATAAGAAAATCGCAAAAATGAATCACGTACGCCAATCAGGGGTAGCACTTTACTGGAGACAAAAAATTAAATTTTCGTCATATCTCGTAAAGTATTCCTCAAATCAAATATTTTTCAAATAAAAGTTGTAGAACTGGTAAAGTAGAGTATTTCCTTCCCTATACATTTTTATCGTAGGAGTAGCCGTTATCGAGAAAATCAAACAAGAAAGTCTTATATCGAGTTGAAAATTTCTTGCATGGTTACTTTATTGTTGCTAACATAAACAATCTCACAAACAAACGTTTAATTTCCTTACGTGTGCATGTAATATTATTAAATAGGAAGAAAATGGATTATTTATGATGCGGAAAAGAACTTTAAAACGCTATTTCCCTTACGTACAGGTATATAATTTCTTTCAAATACTCCATTACACGAAACGCGCCCATTTGTGATACGTTGTACACTTTCCTAACTTGTTGGGTTTTGTACCCGGTGGGTATGAATGTGTATATACCAAGTAAAAACATCTTGCAGGCCAAATTCCACTCTTCCCCATCCCATCCTGCCTCCAGTTCACCCTCCCCCCCTCTCCTCCCTTCCCCCTCTCCTCTCCTCCATCTCTTCTACCCCTTCCCGACCCTCCTCCATCTCTTCTCCCCCTCCCTCTCTCTTCCCAATAATTCCCTTTACCCTCTCCTTCTCACCCTTTCCCTCCTCCCTCATCCTCCTTCCTCACCCTTGACTTTCTCCTCCGCTCACATCTCCCCCTCCCTCTCTCCTCCCCTCCCTTCTTCTCCTACCTCTCTCCACCCCCTCCCCCCTCCCTCTCTTCCCTATCCTTCTCTCCTCCCCCTCCCTCACACCCGTTATCTCTTTCCCCCTTTCTCTATCCTCCCCTCCCTTCCCCCCTCCCTCCCTCCCGCCATCCTTCCCCTCCCTCACGCCCTTTCTCTCCTCCAGTTCATTATCATGACGCCAGACTACCGTCCCGCTTTGGCGCTGCTCATATAAAATTCTCTTTCCTTTCATTTCGGATCTCTCTGCTCCTATACCCCTCTCTCACTCTCTCTCTCTTTCTGCCGCCGCTCGTAAAGAAAACAAAACTGAAGCGGAAAAAAACTTTAGCCCTCTTCTCCTATTCCTTCCTCTTCTCTCCTTTAATATTCTCCTCTGGCGCTGCTGTGTGTTTTCCCTCCGCCACAGCGTATCTTTGGCACAATCAATCTTATCCCGGCGCGGGGAAATAGCGAGAGAGAGAGAGAGCGTTGTCCCGCGGGGTCGCTGGATGCTACTTCCTCTCTCTCTCTCCCTCTCTCTCTGTGACCCTAACTCCCTCCTTTCCTATGCACTTAAAGGGTCCTCACTCTCTCCCTTTATCTTTTACCGTCATTCGGTCCGTCTCCCTTATTCTCCATCTCGCCATCACTTTCTCTTTTCCATAGATCTCTAACTTCGTGCTCCTCCATTGCGTTCCCTCCTCTTTGCTCTCCACCGCCATATACTCTTGTGTCCTATTTTTACTTTCTCCATACTTAGTATATAGGGAAAGTAGCTATTGTGATCACGAAAAAATAGACTTCGAGATTTCCACGGAAATACACGTTTTGAGGTCCCTAGAACACGTTTAGACTATTTTCGGAATGATGTCTGCGTGTGTGTGTGGATGTATGTGATTGTGGGCGCTCTAACTCAAAACGTACTAGCCATATCATTACCAAATTTCAAATCTAACAATTTGATATGAGCACAAAGAACTGATTAGTTTTTGGGCATTACCGGTAACCGGAAGTCGAGGTTTACTCGAAACCCGATTCGGTTTTTGCGATATTTCTCCGTTAAAACATTATTACTGTGTATACAATTCGATACAAAGGTTATAGAGAATGTCATTTCCTACAACTTTGATTTGAAACAATTTTCCATAGCAGTTATTGTTTAGGAATTATTTATAAAAAATCGGTTTACGTCCAATATCTCCTTAAAAACGTCGTTATTGTTAATCTTCGTGAGGACCAAAGTTGTAGAGAATAATATTTCTTCCAAGTTTTGTTTGAAACAAATTTTCGTCGAACCATCCATTTCGGAGATATTTTGCTTTTTCTTAATACCAGTATACAGCGCCACCACCATGTAGCGGTGAATTCTGTAAACGTATTAAGAATATACCTAATTTACGGCAATAAGGACGACTGTATTCTTTTAAGATACGAAATAATAATTTTTTTGCCTTATAATGGTATTCATAATAATTTAAATAACTATACCCCAAATACGGAGAAAGTCATGTGTTGGCCACATCAGATTTTTCATCTCCGTTTTCCTTTTTACCGATTCTCCCTTGCTCTCTCTCTGTATCTCTTTACATATCTGCCACTCTCTCTACAGCATCTTTCTAATTGATCTAGTTTACCTTCCACACCTCTACTTCTTTATCTATATTTCCCTCTTTCTTTCTTTCTCCATCTCTTTCTTTCTCCCTACCTCTCTCTCCCTTAAATGTAAGAAGGGACTTCACAGTCTCAATTTCGCCCTAAATAAAGTCGTTTGTCTGTCTGTCTCTTTCTCCCTTTTTCTCTCCCTATTTATCCACCCCTTCCATCCATATTTCTCTCACTCTTCTCTTCATTTTCATCGTCTTCATCTTTTTCTGTAATATTCCTCGTTTCCCGTGCTTCACTTCCTTTTCTTTCTTTTAACGTTTCTCACTCCTTCCGCCCTTTTAAAGCTTCTTACTCAACTTACCCACTTATTTTCTTCTGTCCCTTCCATATTTTTCAATTTTTGATGTCTCTCACATTGTTGTCCTTAAAAAATTTTCCTATCCGCTTTCTTCTTATCACTTCTTTCTGCCCCTCTTTCTAGTCCCCCTCCCCCCTTTCTTCCCCCGTCTCTTACCCTCCTTATTTTCTCCATCCCCATTCTCTACTCCTTTTTCTCCCGTTCTCTCTCCCCCCCTCTCCCCTCCCTCCTCCCCTTTCCCCTCTCTAACTTCCTCTTGCTCCATTTATCTTTATTACCTCTCTTGGTTTTTTTTACTAATTATAAGATGGCCGAGTCAGGTCTTCCCTAGGTTTTTACCGCAAATACTCTGACTTTTTAAAAAGTTTTCCGAATTTGTAACTGGGTATTTCGCTTTTACGTCCTTATATATTCTGTTTGTTTCCTTTCGTGTTCTTTTCTTTGAAATTATTATTATTATTATTATTTATGCTCCTTTGTAACTTTTGACCTATGGTTAAATGTAAGAAGGGACTTGTATAGTCTCAATTTTGCCGTTGATAAAGTTGTTTGTTTGTCTGTCTGTCTGTCTTTCTCACTCCCTACCTTACTCTATCCCTTTCTTCTTATCCGCTCCCTCTGTTCCGTCCTTGATCTCCATTCATATTTTTCCTCTTCCCTCTCTATCTGTCTCTCTTTCTCTCCCTTCCTCTGTATTCTCTCTCTCTCTCTCTCTCACTCCATTCCGCTACTACCAGACAATAGCCCTTATCTCGGACGTAGCCTTGCCCTCAATCTTTCCCCATCGCTTCGCCTCCAAAACCATTCTTCACGAGGAGAGTGCTATATACTTCTCGCTTCTTTTCCCTCTGAATCTCACCCGTCCCATTCTTACCCTCTCTCTCCAAAACTCTCTCTCCCTCTCTCTCTCTCTCACTATTATTCTCTTTCCATATCTCGCGATTCGCATTTCTGATGCTTTTCCTTTTCCATCTTTCTTTCACTCTCTCTGTAGTTCTATCATTCTTCATACCTATTTTTAGGCCCGTTTCGCTTACAGCGTGAGCGCCTATTGTCGTCGGTCTGTCCGTCTGTCTGTCCGTCCTTCCGCATGTTCGTTCTCGGCTTCTACGGAACGGATTTTCATGAAGTTTGATATTAAGGACTTAAAATCAAATATAATAAGAAAATCGCAAAAAACGAATCTCGTACGACTTTACCGGTGACAAAAAATGAGATTTTCGTCATATCCCGTAAAGTGTTGCTCATATCAAAATATTTATCAAATAAAAGTTGTAGAACTGGTAAAGAAAAGTATTTGTTTTCCTATACATTTTTATCGTAGAAGTAGCCGTTATCGAGAAAATCATACAAGAAAGTCTTATATCGAGTTGAAAATTTCTTGCATGGTTACTTGTTTCTAACATGAACAATCTCACAAACAAACGTTTAATTTCCTTACGTGTGCATGCAATATTTTTAAATGGGAAGAAAATGGATTATTTATGATGAAGAAAAGAACTTTAAAAAGCTATTTCCCTTACGTACATGTATATAATCTCTTTCTAATACTCCATTGCACGAAACGCGCCAATTTGTGATACGTTGTACACTTTCCTAACTTGTATTCTTTACGATTCTTCCTTCTTTATTCTCATTTTTCCGTCCTTCCTTTCTCTCCCTCCCTCCCTCCCTCTTCTTTATCCTTATTCGTTTTCGTTCCCGCATCGCTATACGGTCCTATTATGACGCCCCGGGAAAATTGGACGAGAGTTGTCATTCGTAAGTTTCGTAACGACGGGTCGGTTGCCGCTGGAGATTGGTCCAAAAACCGGCTTTTAAAAAAAAGGGAAGGGTAAGGGGAGATAAAAAAAGAATGCGTTGTTTCCATCCTGGGGCAGAGAGGACTTCTTTTCGCGTTAAAGGAGAAAGAACTTTCTCGGTGACATTTATTTGTTTCGGAAGTCGACTAATAACTCGGTCGGGTGATTTCAATGGTTCGTGTACTTACGAAAAAGGGGTATATTTCTACGTAAACAGTGTAAACTTCGCAGCAGTAAAGGGTGTTTTATGTGTATTTATTTGTTCGCTAGGTAATAGCCCGTCGCATGACGGGTCGACGTAATATATCAAAAATTAAAATTTCAAAAGATTATTTTTATTCCAGTTGAAAAGAATACTCATTGTCAGATGAAGTGGAGTGGTTTTGCTCTCCAAATTCCTCGTAAAACTGAAATTGCTACCTATTTTTCGTTCAATATAGTTTCCAAAATTTTCCATTACATTATGCAACACGAAATCAACTTATTGTACCCGGTCTCAGCGTTATATCAGACAGATCGGGGAATCTATATATACTATAATTCTTCGAGGACGATGTGCTAGTAAAAATCAGGAATAAAAAGGGCATTCAAAAAGTAATCACATACCTTGTCTCATGCCTGGAATTCAGTTGATAAATTACGCAACCCTTAATTCATAGCTAGTATTTTTTTTATTATTTCTCCGATATGTCTTCAAATTCTTATACGAGTAGTAGCACGAAAAGGTTGATAAGTTAGGTAGTATCGACTACTTTAGTTTGGTTGGTAATACCACATGAGCATTTCAGTTGCAGAGCGTTGATTAACTCATTGTAGATTATAAAACCCTTATCCTTTTACTGTCAACGATTAGGTAATATATTGTTATATACGGTTGCTTGAAATCTAAATACAAAATTTGTGTGAACTATAATTGTATACAGACTAGAGAATTCTATTGTTTGATTTTCTTTTTTAAAAGTAGTTTTTAGGCGCGTTTCGCTTACAGCGTGAGCGCCTATTATCGTCGGTCGGTCCGTCCGTCTGTCTGTCTGTCCGTCCCTCCGTCCGCATGTTCGTTCTCGTCTTCTACAGAACGGATTTTCATAAAATTTGATATTAAGGACTTTCAATCAAATGTAATAAGAAAATCGCAAAAATGAATCACGTACGCCAATCAGGGGTAGCACTTTACTGGAGACAAAAAATTAAATTTTCGTCATATCTCGTAAAGTATTCCTCAAATAAAATATTTTTCAAATAAAAGTTGTAGAACTGGTAAAGTAGAGTATTTCCTTCCCTATACATTTTTATCGTAGGAGTAGCCGTTATCGAGAAAATCAAACAAGAAAGTCTTATATCGAGTTGAAAATTTCTTGCATGGTTACTTTATTGTTCCTAACATAAACAATCTCCCAAACAAACGTTTAATTCCCTTACGTGTACATGCACTATTTTTAAATAGGAAGAAATTGGATTATTTATGATGAAGAAAAGAACTTTAAAACGCTATTTCCCTTAGTACAAGTATATAATTTCTTTCTAATACTCCATTGCACGAAACGTGTACACTTTCCTAACTTGTTTAGTATTTGGAGCGCATTTCAATTATTTCATTGATAACACCTTGTCTCCTTATTTTAATTTTTAACCTTTTTTGTTGTTGTTATTTCAATAGTGACATAGGCGTGAAGTATTTCTAACGAATGTTAAATGAAAGTATATAATATCGTGAGTTTATTTATTTATTATGTTTTAACTAGCTAACAAAACAGCAGCACTTTACGGCCTTTTGCGATGAGCGCATAATAAACAACAACAAAGAAGACGAAGACGTACGACAATGCCCTCGGCATCATTCGAACCCGTGACCCGTGACCTTTGGGTGGGTCAGTTTCCCACACTTCCTCTCCAAATATCAGACATTTTTAAATTAAATATTTTTGTTCGTGTTTTAAAATTGTAAATATTGCGTTAGACCTTTTGATGTACGTTTAAACTCTTTGCCTAAATCTTATACATAAGACGATGCGTTTCAAACTCTTAACGCAATATCACAAGAAATTTCTCCTCAAGTTAACTCATTCTAGCGCCCGCCGGAAGTCCAATCGAAGATTTTTTCGAGATAGCTAAGGTTTGGAAGAGTGAAATCAGACTGGAGCATACCTAGAGGACCTATGGAACATCGTAACTCGTCCGATCGCGAAACTTTTCGAATAAATCATCGCGAGCTGATAACGGCGGCCCCGTTATCACATGGTCCCACGTTATCTCAGCCGTGAAATTCGAACGTGTACCGACGATATCGCGATGCGGCCATCTACGGCGTTTTTTTTTATTCGCTCCATAGGCGAGGCTAACTTATCTCCCGCGAACAGAAGTGATAGTTTATTAGATAAAACAAAAGATTCGAAAGGCATGCGAAAGTTTCTTCGAGAAAGAAAAACGGGTTCTATTAAGTATCTTTTTCACTTTCTCATACGAAGTATCGAGAAAGTATTGTTATCGCGAAAAAATTCGACCTCGAGATTTATACGGAAATATACGATTTAGGTGTCGCTGAATCCGAAAAAGTGGTTTTCGCAATGCCGTCTGTCTGTCTGTTACTGGCTCTGGAGCCTAAACAGTGGAGCGAAAATTAATGAAATCTCGTACTTAGGCATTTTATCATACTGAGCAGAGTATATTTAGAAATGGTTGACATTGATCAATAATTAAGAGTAGTTTATTCTACGCATTTTTAACAACAATTCGATTTTCTCAAAAACGGCTCTAACGATTTTGATCAAATTTCGTACAGTTATTTGAGTATACGTCTGCAATAATACTACGTATTTTATTTTTCTCAATGAATGAATATAAGGCTAGTTTATTCTTGGGCAACTTTAACAAAAATTGGATTTTATAAAAACAGGCTCATACGATTTTCATTTTCTAAAGATAACTAAACGACGCATTAGTACACGAGAAAGTTTGTACAATGTATGTTGTAGCGATTTGTTTTACCTGGAGAAGATTTCGCCAATGATAGCTATTGATAGTACTTTTTTTAGCATTCGAGTATTTGAAAAAAAATTTTCCATTGATTTCGTAAAGTTAATCGATTAAAGAAAAAAAGTAATGGTTGACAACATGCTAGTTTCTATGTTTCGTAAAAATTTCTATTTTCTCTCCCTGTGGACTAAATTATTATATGTAGAGATGATTTAATAATATAATACGAATAACATATGCATACACAGATTGAGTGTCCTCATTGATAGTTCCACTAAAAATGGCCGCTTTCATTTATAATTCATTCGTCGTTCATCCTTAATTAATATTAATACGCTGCCCGATGTTTTTAAAACGAGCTGAAGATATAAACGGCATGTATTTTTATAAAATCTTTTATGTACGTTCGTCCGATATTTATTTATTTATATGATTTTATGTGATTGAAAAGTTCATGGACTAAGGCTGAAAATACCAAACGAGGGTACTTACGGGGTATTGCGGGTTGTGTCCTTCAAAGTAGTCCCCGTGAGCCTCAACACAACGATTCCAGCGAATTTTCCACTTGCGGAAGCATTCCTGGAAGTCTTCTTTTTTCAGGATCTTCAGAGCATTCAGCGCATTTTCTTGGATCACTTCAATGGTGTCAAATCTTTTCTCTTTGGGCGGCAATTTCATTTTTGCGAATAAATAGAAATCACAAGGGGGTAGATCCGGCGAATAAGAGGGTTGCGGAAGCACGGGGACCTGGCACTACTTTGCAAAAAATTCGGCCGCAGAGTCCAGCTCTTGTCACGCCAAAGTTCAGGCCGTTTCCTCCTCACTTTTTCTCGCAGTCGCTCCAATACACTTTTTTAGAATTGCTGATTCACCGTCTGACATGTAAGAGTGAATTCATTGTGAATGGTGCCCGAAGAATCAAAGAAAATTACTAAATTATTATTAAATTGTTTTAACATTTGATCGACTATGTCGTCTTTTTTACTTTCTCCATACGTAGTAATGGGAAAGTATTGTATTCATGAAAAAAATCGACTTCCAGATTTCAACGGAAATACATGTTTTGAGGTCCCTAGAACACTTTAGACTATTTTCGGAATGATGTCTGTGTGTGTGTATGTGTGTGTGTGTGTGTATGTTAGTGTGGGCGCTCTAACTCAAAAAGTACATACCATATCGTTACCAAACTTCATATATAACACTTTAACATGAGCACAAAGAACTGATTAGTTTTTGGACAATAACGGATAACCGGAAGTCGCGGTTTATTCGAAACCCGATTCGGTTTTTGCGATATTTCTTTGTTAAAACATCATTATTGTGTATACAATTCTATACAAAAGTTATAGAGAATGTCATTTCCTACAGTTTTTATTTGAAACAATTTTCTATAGGAGTTATTGTTTAGGAGTTATTTATAAATAACCGGTTTTTCGGTTTCCGTTAAATATCTCCTTAAAAACATCGTTATTGGTAATCTTCGTAAGGACCAAAGTTGTAGAGAATAATATTTCTTCCAAGTTTTGTTTGAAACTAATTTTCGTAGAACCAACCATTTCGGATATATTTCGCTTTTTCTTAATACCAGTCTACAGCGCCAACACCATGTAGTGGTGAATTCTGTAAACATTCAAAATATACGTAATTTACGGCAATGACGTGTCTTCTTTTACGATACGAAATAATAATTTTGCCTTATAATGCTACTCATAATAATTTAAATATCTATACCCCAAATATGGAGAAAGTCATGTGTTGGCCACATCAGATTTTTTTGGTCGTGGCGAACCTTGACTCATCCATTGCGAAGATTGGACTTTTGTTTCAGGGTCATAACCGTAGACCCATGTCTCGTCACCCGTAATGATTGAATTAATGAAATTTGGTTCGTTTTCAGCGCGCTCCAGCAGTTCCTGACACACTTCAACGCGTCATCTTTTCTGGTCCTCGGTTAGGATTCTCGGAACGAATTTGGCAGACGCGCGCCGCATCTGCAAATCTTTGGTTAAGATGGACTGAACTGCGTAAAACGTCAATTATATGTTATTGGCTGTCTCCATTATTGTCAATCGGCGATTGCTACGCGAGAGATCTCTCACTTGTGCGACGTTGTCGGCAGTTTTTGAAGTGGATGGACGTCCAGCGCGAGGATCATCTTGGACCAATTCCCGGCCATCTTTGAATTTAGCGTACCACTTACAAACGGTACTTTACCCGAAAGCACGGTTTAGTAGCAAGAAACTACATATTCAGAGCATACTGTCCCCAAACGTTATACACGATAGCGGGAAATACGGTTTCAAGGTGAGTTGTCATTTGACCAATATATGGCGAGAGAAGTTATAACGCTTACTAGTACGAAAATTTTAGCGTATTTCTGTTATGTCATTTTATACCTCGATAATGTTCAGTATTGGTTTAAAAATTTTGAACTTTTTCATAAAACAATTAACAACTCATAATCAGTAGGTGATTTATTTGGGAATGTATTTTTATTCATCAGGCTGCGGTAGATAGCTTCTGGTTAGAAATGTATCTTCTAAATTTCAAAACTTGCGAAATGGGGTGACGTGGCGTAGTGGCGAGTGAAAACCTATGAAAATTGCATTTTTACTTTCATATACGAAGTATATTGAGAAAGTATTGTAATCGCGAAAATTTTCGACCTCGAGATTTTTACGGAAATATACATTTTAGGTGTAGCCGAGTCCGAAGAAGTGGTTTTCGCAATGCCGTCTGTCTGTCTGTCTGTTACTGGCTCTGAAGACTAAACGGTAGAGCAGTGAATGAAATCTCGTAATTAGGCATTTTATCATACAGATCAGAAGCTATAAAGAAATGGTTGACATTGCTCGATAATTAAGGGAACGCAACATTATTTAACAACAATTTGATTTTCTCAAAAACGGCTATAACGATTTTCATCAAATTTCGTACAGTTACTTGGGTTTACGTCTTCAATAATACTAAATATTTCATTTTTCTCAATGAATGAATATAAGGCTAGTTTATTCTAGGCAATTTTAACACTAATTTGATTTTCTCAAAAACAACTCTAACGATTTTGATAAAATTTCGTACCGTTACTAGAGTATACGTCTGCAATAATACTACTTATTTCATTTTTCTCAATGAATGAATATAAGGCTAGTTTATTCTTGGGTAACTTGAACAAAAATTGCATTTTCTAAAAACTGGCTCATACGATTTTCATTTTCTAAAGATAACTAAACGACGCATTAGTATATGAGAAATTTTGTACAATGGACGTTGTATCGATTTTTAAATTGGAATTTTAACATATAATTAGGAAACTACCAAAAACCAACTATAGCGTCGAATAATTCTACAAAACGGATTAAAATGAAGCATAAATTTTACTGAGCTACTTCTTTTCGGCCTCCAGCCAAAGTTTTTGCCCTTTCAAGCAGTTTTAAAAAAATATATTAATTAGAAACAAAGGAGAGAGGTCGTCGAAGAGGATAATTTGATTGCGAATTGCCATCAAACGAACGAAACGGACAAATCTTTAAGTAAACAGCTCGGCCATCCATAGTCTAATTGTAAGTTGAATATTTGCCTACGTCCTTGGACCTGTAATTTTCTTGACGTCTTCAATTACACTAACACATCCTCCCTCTCAGCGCTCCACCTCCCTCTCTCTCTCTCTCCCTCTCCCTCCCCACAAGTGTTTTCTGTTTACGCTCCTTAGCCCTCAGCCTTTACTCCTTCAAACCTTCTCTCGCTCTTCCCGGAAACGATTACCGTGGAAACCTGAGTGCAGAGACACGGTTCACTCCGAGATGCATTTGACGAATGCAATCCATTAGACGCGATTCGCATGTTATTTACCCTTTGCCCGCGACGAGGTGAATCCGGACCGCCGCGGCACACCAAATTCGTGCCCGGAAGGGAAGTTAGGAGATGAAACGTGAAACCCTGCGTGCTTTATCCAGGATTCTTGGCCGAATATATATATATGTTTTCGTGTCAGCCTCCATGTTTTCCATTTGGGGACAAAATATTCGTTTGTTGTTTTCGTCGGATAGGTTCGATTTCTTCTTACTACTATTCTTTAATCGAACCTATGGATGGATCTACGCGGTGAATTCCATTCCCGTGAGCAATCCCTTCGCCATTAACCCGTATACCGATCTTCTTCGAAATTCGAATTTCCAATATTTCTTGGAAGATTTGTGTGAAAAGTCTCCCTCAGAAAAAGGTTTCAGTCGCACTTAAAGTTAATCCGTATGGAATCTTCCTCTCTGGGTATGTCTCCGCCTTTTTTGTTTAAAGGTGTTTCCTTCCCGCTCAATGTTTCTCTTTCAAAGTATCCTCGTCGATTTAAACCTCTATGAAAATCGCAGTTTTTGCTAACGGAATTACAAATTTCGCCAACTTTCTCAATCTAGCATTGGGCTGTTGTTCTCTTCCTTTGCATTCAGCGTCCATGCTTACTTTATGGGTGCCCATCATGCATAGGTTTTGACACCGTATTACTTTGTTCCTAATTGAAGGAATGGATTCATCTATTGTTACAAAGAATGGAATTATGGTTGACCGATGTGAAATTCCCTTGAGCAGATTTTTATAAAAGGTTCATATCACGTTTTTAATGTTTGTAGCTCTTTTATTATATTCGTCGGTGTCTTGTATTCTTGTCTGATTCATGATTTGAATTTCAAACTGCGCATGCGCCGGTACGGAAGCGCATGAGCAACTACGGAAAAGCTCGTCTAGGAGCTGCTCGCTTTCCTGGGTCGCCAGCGAAGAGACCAGTCAGAAGCGGGTTTAAAGCGGCGAGTCTATACAAAGATTATATATATATAATAATTCCTTTTTATATTTCCAATTGTTTTCTATAAAAGTTGGTTAGTCCCAATAGTAAGAAAAAGGTATACGTGCAGTTAGCAGTAGTTATAGCCTGCCTGATCTGTTTCTCTTACCTTTCTTCATAACTGTTAGAGAAACCTAATTTAGCTATTGATTCAAGTGGATTCTTAACATTTTTAAAGCTACAATAAATTGAAAACGTTATCTCGTATGTGAATTTATTTTAAACGAAAACACTTTCAGTGGATATTCAAGCCTAATTGCTAGTGTTTTTCATGGTGAAATAATTCTAACATTTAAAACGTTCTGAACATTTCTCATGAAATGTGTTTTTATTCTACTTAACTGTTATTTTTTCGAACTTTCATTTCCGACACAAAAATTTTCTTTAAGTCACGATTTCCCTCTCCTGGATCTGATAAGCAACGAAACGTTCTTTTTAAACAAAATGAAATCGCGAGAGAGCGACGGTTGCTAAGCAACGGTCACGATCATAGTTTGAATAAATCTACGGATGCGCTAATGCGTCGGCGTCATTCGGTCCCCAAACCCTTCATCTTCACTTTCTCGGAAGATGAAGATGGAAAAAGAGAGGAAAAAATATTTTAAAAAAAAAACGTCTCGTGAGATGACCTCGCCGCGTAAAGTAAACACTTTCTCGTTTGCGAGGTTTAAAAAAAAAGTAATATACAAACGTAACGAAAGGAAGAGGAGTTAAGAGAGAGAAAAAAATAACACGTCCTCGGAATAGCGTATTCTCGACGAGGCATTGAACCGTCTCGCCCCCTTATATCCATTCATAAATCCTTAACAGTCCCATGTTAGCACAGTTCCGGTTTGAAAGTACGTACGCAAACGAACGAAGGAAGAAGAAGAAGGAGGAAAAAAAAAGAAGGCGGGGAAGCGACAACAACAGAGAATGATAAAAAAACCTCCACAGCACTTTTCCATTTTCCACCAGAAAAGAAGGGATTTTTCTAGGGTTTATGTCTCTCTCTCTCTCTCTCTGTCTCTCTCTCTTTGTCTCTCTCTATCTATCTGTCTCTTTCTCTTACTACGACATCACGGATCAATTTCGGGAGAATTATACGGCAGCATCTCCTACACAGCTAGTGCCCGAAACGACTCCACGATCTCCAGCGAAGTAGACCTTTGGAAAAGGGTTTGAGAGAGAGAGACAGAGAGAGGGTTTGGAAATGGAATACGAAGGGGAAGCTTTAAAAAAAAAAAGTGGGGGAAGAAATTTCCCCTCTCTCTCTCTCTCTCTCTATTTCTCTCTCGACGTTCGGAGGTTTTCGTCCAGATCGATAAGAGAAGGGTCTTTCTGGAGGGGTTTTTGGTCCACCGCGGTATCCGAATCTTGGCTCCGGTCTCTTCCTCTCTCTCTCTCTCCGTTGCCACAGATCCTACATCATTCTTACCCTTATCTCTCGCTAAGAATTTTTACGTTATTTTTTCCAGCTTTAATTTTTTTCTTCGTTATTTTTCTTAGTTATATATGTATATATATATATATATATATATATATATATATATATATATATATATATATAAAACTAAGAAAAATAACGAAGAAAAAAATTAAAGCTGGAAAAATAACGTCAGGATGTTTCGTTTCATAAAAAAAATGAATATCTGAGGGCTGGACTAGTATGGAGGAGAGAGAGATGGAGTGAGAAAGAGAGAGGTTGAAGAGCTGGACTGGGCGTGTGAAGTAAAGGATCACGTTGCTCAGCCATTTGAAGCCTCCGTGTCTAGTATGTTGATGTTTTTTTTTTCACCCGAGAAGGTGCTAGAGATGTTATTTTTATGCGAGGATATTCGCGAAGGGGATTTCGTTTGTCTTTTTTTGTAATTGTGTACTTTGTTTGAGTGAGTTGGTTTTTTTTTACTGAATGAAAAGTAGTACTTTCACCCGAGAAGGCGTTAGAGATGTTATTTTTATGCGAGGATATTTGCGAAGGGGATTTTGCTTGTTTTATTTTTTGTAATAGTGTACTTCGTTTGAGTGAGTTGGTTTTTTTTTTTACGAAATGAAAAGGAGGTAGTTTAAAATAGGGAACCTTTTCATAAGGTGGCTTTTAAGGAAAATTAGATTCACCGATTATTATAATATTGTTCCGTATTTGGGATTAATTGGAAACCCAATTTTTTAAAAGCGTCTCGAACGAAGGAAGCCTTTAAAGAAAATTATTGTGTACATCCTTGCTCTAGATAAGGAGTGAGCCAACTTTTGACGAGAGCCACATTACTAGTTGTAGGTGCTTAGGGACGCTTTAGCAGATGAAGATACTAGGGTGACCAGATTTCTAGTGCCAGAGAAGAGGACAAATAAGGAAAAATTAAGACTAAAAAGAGTATAAAAGAGTACATCAAGTATTAAGATTGGTCATCCAAATTAGTTTCAATAATTGTCTACTGTTTTTCAGAGAATATATTAGTTCAATTTAATAAATTAAATAACAACACACTACTAGTCATAATATTTCGAGAAAAAATGCTGGGTACCTACGCACTTATCTTCAGTAATGACGGTGGTGACACAGTAATTATAATGAGTGGTAAAAGTGGAACTAGTATTAAATGAATTGAATAGTAATATGTAAAGTTTTACTCACCTATTTCAGAACAATTAAAGTTCAAAGAATCCTTTTCTTCTAAATTAAATGCGATACTGTTCAGTTACACATTTTTGAAAAAGATTGACCGAATCACGTCAATTTTGATGAGTTAGAGTTAGGAGGAAAGAAAGGAAAGAGAAAAAGTATCTTAAGGATCGCCTAACACAATAATTCCGATACAATGTAAATAAATGTTCCAACTCAGTGAATACTGCGATATTAGGTTGACTTACCAATAACGATACATTGTAGACTTCTTAAAGCATACCTTAGTATGCACTAACAGCACAGCGAAAAAAGAGTACATTTCCACCGATTAGAAAAAAGAGAGAGTACAGAAAATATTGAGCTCTAAAAGAGTACATGTACTCTTTAAAGAGTACGTCTGGTCACCCTACTCACACCGGAAGTTATGTGAGTGCACGCGAAACGTCGTATTGCTGAAAATCAATAATGAATAATTTTTAGTTTCAGATGTTCGCTATATAAGGTTTTCCGTCCACAAATTTTAACAGATGACATTAAATAGTTTATTTACATGTCATGTTTCGCTTTCCTATTGGCGTCGCGAGCTGTTTAAGATGCTCTTTGCTTTCCTCGGTTCGTTGCTTCCCCTCCCCAATTCTAGATATTATGAAAAAATATGGTGTCCAGTACGTGATTTTCTCCATACAGCAGTGGTCGGCAATTAGATTTGACCAATACCCCATGTCAAAAGCTCGGCGCATCGCCGTTACCCCGCCTACAGAAACTACTTGTTATATTGATGGAAAAAATGAAAAACCAGGTTGTTTTATTTATATATAAGACAAACTGGGTAAAATTACAGAATCTAATTCTAATCCTAGCTAGTCTAATGGCTAAAGTGACACATGTTACTGTTGATCATTTCTTCAAACTTCGGCTTGTGTTGAGTCAGTAACATAGTGAATATTTGGTTACAAAAATACTGGGACAGCAATAAAAGAAGGTAATTTCGGCTTTCTTAGTTCACGAAATATCACAAAGTTAGTCAAGGTCAACGTTTAGTTAGAAAGTCTTTTCCTCGAATAACTTTGAGAATGTGTCGTGGCGTGGATTACACAATCTTTCTGTTAAGTCTACTCCAATTTCCTCCAACTCCTCACTTTAATATTCGGATAGCAGGAGGTTAATACTTTGTATGTCGCTGAAAAAACACATTGCTGAGTGTTGAAAATAAGATCTATTCACGGCAAAATAATTGTCAGACATCAGGTTACATTTCAAGATGAATGTTACAGGAAAATAAATGAAACATACCACCAAAAAGATGTCCCAAGAAGTAAAATAGCAAATGTACGTCCGGCATCGGGAGCCCCGTCAGCGCTCCAAAAATTGCTTCTCTCACATTTTCTAGGCATAAAGCTGCGTTCACACTATTGTAATCCAGATATTGCTCGTTACCCCTATAAAACTGGAAATTACCCCCGCTGGGGTAATTTACCCCTAATTGCCGACCACTGCCATACAGAGTAATGAATATTAATACAACTTACACGTTCCTATCGATATCAGCGTTCTAAAGAACAACTGTAGGCAATTTCACTCGTGAATAATTTGTAACACTTTGAATAATTGTAGCAGTGAAAAATACTTTGAATAACTTTTCACACTGAAAAAACGATAAGTAAACAAAATGTTTACTTGTTTATGCGAATAACAAAATATTTTTCACGATCAAAATTACCTTTGGCGGCATAGGCATTGCTGACAATATTTACAATAAAATTTATTGACAAAATATGACGCTAGGTTGTACTGGGATAATATTAATATTTGGAAAACACGAAATAATGAATTTCGGTTGAAGAATTTTAGCCGAAAACTATTCAGAACTTGATTTTTTAATAAAAATCTTGATATAAAGTTTAGTGTTGATTTCATTATTTCAGTGCGCCCCATCACGCAGACGCCATTAAAAAAATAGTGAAAACGTACTCAGAGGACCTTAAAACTTATATTTACGTTGAAATCTCGAATTATTTTTTTTCATTAAAACAATACTTTCTCCTATGCTGTGTTCGGAGAAATTAAACATTTACTTCCTCTCCGAGCTTTCCCGAATTTGTTTATTCTGTCACTTAAGGTTATTTATGAACAAAATATCTTTCTCTGTGATTTCATGGCAATTGAACTTATGAGGACCTCATTAGAATGCGTATGACACATACGGTAGTCGAGTGATGCTTAACAAAAATATCATTAGATACTGTTACTGCTTTAAAGGAAAGTTCTATTTAAATGAAATAGGACACTCAGACAGACGATTAAATACCATATCAGCTGAATTTACTTTTCCCAATATACAACGTGATTTTAATTAAAATAGATTGAAATTAACTTCGAATTTCTATTCTCTGGGACTCAACATCGGGAAAGAAAATTTCGAAAATATTTCCATAAGATATGAGAGGTACTCAGAAATTAATATATCAACCCATATACGCATTCAGGTTTAATGTGTTGTTTATTTATCTTTAGTTTAACATTGCGTAGTATTATAACATCGTATTATTTAATCATATGCAAACATATTCGAAAATATTTATACTTTTAATTAAGGACGAATTGTTGTCATTTTAACGGTTATTTATTTAAAAATTAAATAAATAAATAATACCTATTACCGTCAAAAGGGATCTAGGTTTATTTCCCTTCCAGGATTTCATAGTAAAAATACATAAATTCCATCGGTAACATGGATACCATAGAAATATTCCTTCTTTGTTTCATGAGAAAACACTTGTACATGCACGGGATATTATTCATGCGTGGATGAGCCCTCGGTTTTCGTGGGAGCTGTAGGTCAAGAGTTAAAAAAAAAAATTTTTATTATTTCGCGGGAGAAAATAAAGAATTTCTCATTTTTTTTAAAAAGGGGTTGGGAATATCTCAAGTTTCAAGAGACCTTTTCTTAAGTGCCAACTTTTTCTAGACCTCTTCCTCGGAGCGAGTTTTGTGATAAAAAAGAGAGAGAGATGTGGAGTGGGTGGATGCGGGAGAGAGGCATAGGGGATGGATGTAGTGGGAAAGAGAGAGAGAGGGGGAGAAAGTAGGAGATGAAGAGAGAGAGGGGAAGAAAGTAGAATAGAAAGAGACAGAGAATGGGAGAAAGGGGTAGAGGAAAAGATGGGGGGGAATTAGGAGAGGAAGGGATAGCGGGAGAAAGTAGATGAAGAGATAGAGAATGGGAGAAAGATGAAGAGATAGAGAGAGGGAGAAAGTAGGAGACGAAGTAGACAGAGGAAGGAAGTAGAAGAGGAATATATATATATATATATATATATATATATATATATATATATATATATATAGAGAGAGAGAGAGAGAGAGAGAGAGAGAGAGAGAGAGAGAGAGAGAGAGAGAGAGAGAGAGAGAGAGAGAGAGAGAGAGAGAGAGAGAGAGAGAGAGAGAGAGAGAGAGAGAGAGAGAGAGAGAGAGAGAGAGAGAGAGAGAGAGAGAGAGAGAGAGAGAGAGAGAGAGAGAGAGAGAGAGAGAGAGAGAGAGAGAGAGAGAGAGAAGGATATGAAGAGGTGAGAGAAAGTAGGAGAGGGAGAAAGTAGGATAGGAAGAGGTGGGAGAAAGTAGGATATGAAGAGGTGGGAGAAAGTAGGAGACAGACACACAAACGACTTTATTAAGGCGAAATTGAGACTATAGTCCCTTCTTACATTTAACCCTGCGTCAGCAGTTACAAATGAGAGTAAAATAGTACTAATAATTTCACATAAAAGAACCAGAAAAACATACAAACAAAACACCAAATTACAAATTCGGAAAATTTCTATTAAAAAAGACAGAGTAATTGTGGTAAAGACCTAGGAAAGACCTGACTTGGCCATCCTATAGTAAAGAACCACGCAGGAAAACACCCACGAAGGGGGAAGGGGGGATGGGTGGGTGGAAAAAAACCTGAGAAAACCCTAGATACACGAAAGAACAATAGTTGAATTACAATAATACAAACAAGTTGAACAAGATAAGATTTACAAAAAAAAATATTTTAATTTTATGAGTAATGAACAAGATAATTAAAGAAAAGGAAGGGAGAGAGAGGGAGAAGTAGAGGAAGAGATAAGGGGGAAGTAGGAAGTAGGAGAGGAAGAGATATACAGCGGGAGAAAGTAGATGAAGAGATATAGAGAGAGGGGGAAATTAGGAAATTAAGAGTTGGGAGAAAGTAGGAGAGGAAGAGGTAGACATATAGGGAGAAAGTAGAAGAGGAAGAAGTAGACAGAGGGAGAAAGAAGAGGAAGATATAGAGAGAGGGAGAAAGTAGGATATGAAGAGGTGGGAGAAAGTAGGAGGGGAAGAGAGAGAGGGAGAAAGGAGGAGAGGAAGTGGTAGAGAAAGGGAGAAAGTAGGAGAGGAAGAGAGAGAGAGGGAGAAAGAAAGGATATGTGTGTAAAGAAGAGGGAGGAAGACGGGTAATAGGAATAGAATTGCATATAGGTGGGGAAAGGAGAAGCGGTAACAAGAGGTGAAAGAGGGAGAGAAAGGTAAGAAAGACATTTGGCGCGTCTGTGTGTGTGTGCATTAATCTTTTACGTCGCCTTAATCCATCCCTTCCTCTTTCTCCTGCATCTTTCTCCTCTTTCTTTCCACCCCCTCCTCCTCCTGCACTTCAACTCGCATCCCTGCCCCTAGAGGGATAAAAGAAAGCATTTATTCCAGCTACCTATTTCGCTTTTTAACGCTCGCTCCTGAGAGGAAACTCGCGGATTTAAAAAAACAAAAACCAAATCTTCACTTCACGCAGCGAGAGTTGGAGAAGATAAAAAAAGATCGTGAAATAAAAGGGAGGTAGTTTGTACGGAGTAATTATTTATCGATGCCCAAAGGCCTGTGTGAGCTCGTTAGCGTATCCGTCGACAAAAAATTATATACTCGTATGTGAACTATTCGATTGCAGCGAGGAAAGTCGGATAGATAACTTTATTTCCTCTTGGTCCATGCCGACACTTTTTTTCTCCCTCACTCCCCTCTTTCGTTTCATCCTCGAGTATTTGCAGCTGACGCCTTCTGTCTTATCATCCCTTCTCCCCCCCTTTACCTCCCCCAACCTTCTCTCAACCCCCTTTTCCAAACCCTTTTTTCCCTCCTCAAGGACCTTTTTCTCCGCGGGCATCTCTCTACTCCTTTTTCCATTCTTCATCTTCCAGGTTTCTTTATTTTTTTTTCCTCCATCCCCTTACGCTTCCCGCGCAGTTTTCCCTCCAAAAAAAAAGGGAAAATGAAAACACTTTTCTCTCTCTGACTCGCTCCGTTTCCTGCTATTTCCGCGACGGTCTTTCTGCTACCTCTTAGTAAAGTTTTTTTCCTCCCCCAAACGTTCCTTTGTTTCTCTTTTCTCTCTCTCTCCCTCTCTCTCTCTCTCCTCGCTCAAGTTAGCGGGGCGCTATTGGTGTCTTTTTACCCGCTCTCTCTCTCTTTCTCTCTCTCTCTCTCTCTCTCTCTCTCTCTCTCTCTCTCTCTCTCTCTCTCTCTCTTTTCACTCTCCGCCCAAACGCTGTCTCGGGAGGGTGAGTGTGTGTGTGTGTGTCTAGCCAGTTTCAGTGAAAGGAGAAGTGTGTTTCCCTCATCGTGTTGTTCCTAGTGGGACGTCCCAAGTTGTTCGGATGGCCGAATGGAAACGTTCGACAATTTTTTTGCGCTGCGTGTATTGAGGTATGAGAAGTATAAAACGGTATAAACGAGTACATGTAGATGTAAAAAAATTATCGAGACCGTCTTATGGTTGGAATAATATCGAAAAATTGTGTTCTCTTTGCAATAGCCATATAAGTTTTGGGAATACAGGTGGTGATTCATAGGTCATATGTTCTAAATTCTAGAACCTCTCTGCGAATCAGCACATTCAACTAGGTGCATAATGTAAAAATCAAGGTTAAATATACGTTAAACGAATGTATGAACCTAAGCAATGCGTCAAACCATTCAATATTGATTCAGTAAGGATTTGAACGATCGAAGATTAAACTCACGATAAAGGCTTCTGGAGAAATATAGGTCGGAATGTCCCAAAGAGGAAATTTCAGGAATAATTGACGCGCCAACGTAAGTAGGTATGCACGATCGTGACGATAAAATGCGTGAGATCGAATGAAGAACGGAGCGTCCAAGGACAATGCGAGATCGTTACATGAAAGTCAAACCTGCGAAAGATGAAGTTGACGGCCTTGGTATAAGGGTGGTTAGCGTGTCTAGCTCCTAATGCTAGGGTCGCGGGTTCGAGTTCTGCCAAGGGCATGGTCATATGTATTCGTATTTGCTATTGTTATTACGCTCATTACAAAGGTCGTAAAGTGCTGTTTATGAGCGTATGAAAAATAAAAACTAAATTAAATAAATAGATAACAGTTAAATAGGCTTTGATGCTTTGAATTCCCTTCCACCCACTGATTCGGGGAATGGTAGGGTACTATGTAGATGCATATAAAAATAATACGACAGAAAGTTCTTAAGTCCTCGATGATAATGAAATTAGTCTTCGCCTTCTACATTATAAATCCTTTCTAATTTTAGCGGGAAAGTATTATCGAAAAGTTCCGTATACAAGTAAACAACAGCGAGTAACAAAATTCACTTCCTGATGCAAGCATATGTAAAGGGTTAATTCACAATTGCAACAAATATTCCTTAAAATGTGTGATTTTCCAACTTGAGTACTTGAAAAATTCTATTGGTTCTATATTGTTATAATCTACGATATTTGATTCACCGCTGATGATGGCTTGTTGGTGGGTAGAATGCGCACCTGTTTTCCCCAACCTTCGCAAATCTGCTGGAGAAATACAATTTTTCAACGCCATATGCTGCTTAAATAAATGAAACTGTCAGAATCAAATAAGGATTTACCGCTGCAGCAAACTCTCTCATATTTTACCCGCTGCGGATATTATAAGGCCTGTCTCTCAATGCATAGTTTGCGGGTTCGAATCCTGCCGAGGAAATGCGTGTAAGCGATCTTTTGAAGGTCGTTAACCGCTGTTCGTGGACAATTTACCATAAAAGAAGTAAAATAATAAATGAAAATAAAAAATAAGGTCCCATTCGTTTGTACAATCGTGGAAAAATTCTCAGAGACTAATATATTATATGATAACGTACGTCTAATGATTAATTTAGCATGTTAGAATGGTGGGACATTCCAATCAGATTAATGCAAAATGAATGCATTACATCTGTCAAGTGCAACGTTCAAACAACGGTTTGAGCATTAAAAAAATTAATCGAATCGTCTTCTGTAAATAACGTACGAGAGCGCTGCTAGGGTTGATTCTATCGAGGGCTCAAATTGACAGCATTAAGTGCTACCAGGATATTACAGAGAGGTTTGAAATCGAATTCTTCTGTCAGATTATAGCAGGACGATTACGATGTAATTGCAAAGTGCATTATTGTAATTATAGGTTTAAACATGGCGTATGCATTGAAATGACATGAGTTTTCAATCAAATTCTATAGCTGGATGCTAGATGATTCAGTTATGCTTGGGTTGATGATTTATTATCACGGAGGTGAATTTCTGGGATAGCAGACCTCACAATCCGGCCTACATTAAAATAGTGTGCTATTTGCATAAAATAAGGAAATCCAAATCGGTAGTTTACTAATATTGAAATTCGAAAAGTGAGTTATTTGACATTAATTCCGTAAAATTACATTTTTTACTTTTCCATAAATTAATTAAAAAATATTGCTGCTCTAAATATCTTTTCGATTGATTACGTCATAAGGTGGATTTTTAACACTTTTTAAAGGCATTTAAAAAAATTTAATGGTTTTCAACAAAGTAAATAACTTTTAATTTTATAAATATGCAATTTCTTCGTGGAAAGAGTTTTTCTTAATTTAACCATTAGTTATCGTTAAAATTCCTACGTTTTATTTGGAAGAATTCTCAGAAATTAATATACACCATCTCGTTAAAACAGGCGAAAAATCAGCTCAGCTATGAATATTCAACAGAAACTCAATTAAAGTAAACTTTTTATTCACTTTGAAAGTATCGTATTTTTTAAATCTCGTTAAAAGTTTGAAACTCGTAACATTAATTCTAAAAATGTCAAGACATTTGTTGCTACGTATTTTAATTAAGAGTACCGTTCGGTTAATTTTTTTCCTTCCTGGAACTGTTATTTTACAACTAGTTCTACATTTAGGTCAATTATTGAAAAATGAAAAAAAAATTTTCTTTCGAACATGGATATGACAAAATCTTTTTTGGTGAATTACGAGGAAAACATATTTAACTTATAGTTTATACGGTTTATTCTCGATTATTTCCTTGCTTTATTCCTAAACTCGTTAGCGGCAGAAGCGGTGCCCGATACCTTGCTGTAGGCTGGAAAGCGTTTCCTAAATCATGACCACCTCCGTCATATGCTATCGTTGTCATTTTCCCGTAATTTACAGCAATTTTGTATCCCAACCGAACCAAAGAATCCTAGTTAGACTAATTTTTGAAGGGGTAAGTCACAGCAATTTATATAAAAGTAGCTGAAAGTACCCGGCGATGCCCGGGTTATGCCAGACGTCATTGGCGAATAAAATTAAGTATTATATGGTAATACAATCATTTCACCTATTGCGCTTTTTTTATCAAAGGATGAAGGCATTATAAATTACAAAAATATGTCTTAATATTTATTTTAAAGTTGCTTTTAAACGTGTATTTCCGTTGAAATCTCGATTTCGAATTTTTTCATGAAAACAATACTTTCTCTGTACAACGTATAATGGAGAAAGTAAAAACTAATTCTGAGATGTCTCTGATACCTATGAATTGAGCCGGGAGGGTCCATGGAGGTTCAGAGAGAACGTGAGCATACGTGGGAGTAATAGGATTTCGAGTTTAACAATGTAATCGGTTGGCAAGGCAACTTCACTTTAAAAACGCTAAATTTTGTCAAAATATGATATTAAAACGTCAAATTCGAAATATTTAGATTGGAAAGCGATAAAAGACGATAAGAATAAGAAACTGCATTTATTTTTCTTGAATACAGTCAAGTCCGAAAATCGTAGGTCAAATACGCGAATTTTAATAAGCAAAATAATATAAGGTTGCAGGTCGAAATATGGATTTTTTCATGTTATCTTATGAGGAATGGAAATCATTCTCGGGAATCGAACCCGGGTCGATTTTGGAAATTGTTTTTTCGTAAATGGCTTCTACTTTAAGAACCGAACATTCCTACCAAATGTCAATCTTCTAGCTCCTCGGAAAGTTTGTTAAAAATAGCATTACAGAGTTTCCCACCGACGACGACGACGACTAACAATAAGTCAATTTTATATATTAGATTTTATTTGCAATCGCATTCGGATGATTTTAAAAATTTTCGTCCTTATAAAATTTTTTAATAAAATCTCTGAAAGCGTTCGTCGCAGCCTGTTAGTTGCCCAAAAGTCACGCAAATAAAATCGTGTTTAAAACCGAGCCTCGATCAGGTCCCGCATGGTGTCGCTGTTTTTTAACCGGTCTCCTTCTCTGCTTCGCTGCCATCGTTGCAGAGGCGGTGTTGCGGGACGGAGAGAAGTGCCAAACGGTAGGGAGAGAAGTAGGAACGAATAGGTGGACACATACGCACCCAACCAAAAAAATGGGAGGGAGAGAGAGAGGTCTGGAGGGGGATGGGGTGATGGAGGGGAGGGGAGAGAGATGTGGAGGGGAGGGAAGAGGGGTGTGGAGGGGAGGGAAGAGGGGTGTGGAGGGGAGGGGAGGGGATTGGGTGAAGTAAGGTAGGGAGAGGCGTGGATAGGAGAGAAATGGAGCGATGCGGGGGAAAGGGGTGTGGGTTGAGGTAGGGTAGGGAAGAGGAATGTGGAAGGGAGGGGATGCGGTGAGGTATAGGGCGGTGAGGTGAGGTGAGGGAGGGGTGAATAATGCAATGAGGTAGGGGAAAGGGGTGAGGGATGGTAGGCGGAAACAAGGGTCGTAGAGAGAGAGGGGGCGGGAGGGGTGGGGAGCAAGGTCCTGAAGAATGCACGTCCACTAGCGAGATAACACTGTTCGAATGATGGAGCCCACAAAACGACAACGTGTGCTTCCCCGTTGGCGCGCTCTTTGACATCCGCAACGAGTGCAGTTTACGCTCCTTCCCTGAGGGTCATTAAAAAGCCCGCCGCGCCATGGGAAGGTGGCGGTGTTTGCGGTGGTGCTTCCGGTGACGCCGAAAACTCTACTCTCTCTACTTTTTTTAATCATTTTTTTTTTTTAGGCGTTAAGATTCGCGGGATCCTCCGCAGTGAAACGCCGTAAAAGTTTACGGAGGGATGATCTCGTAAACTTTTATTCCGTTTTAGGAGGAAAGAAATGCGCATTGTTAGCGTGGCTTTGGATCCGTTCCATTGTTGTTCGTTTTTGTTTCCGTGCTAATGGCGTCAGGTGCGTGAATGCATTTGGGAGTCACGGGATACGTTTTTTTTTTTTTGAAGAATTCTTTGTTGTAGTTGTATATGTAGTTTCAAGATTCCTGCGAGTTACTTCTCGCACGGTAAGTTTAAAAAACGAGTTCTTTTGTTCACGTTATGTAAAAGGTTTTTCTTTAAAACAAAATTCCGGAAATGGCTCATTCAAATGTTTTTTTTCCGTCTCCTGCTTACGGTTAATATCTGGTTATCCGTTTTTGTATGCGTTTTTTTTTTGTTGCCGGTGTAATTTACGGTTTGATGCGGCTCATCTTGACTACATGAAAGATGTATTACTCGAATAATTAAAAACAATTAAAAGAAAGTCGCTCGGTGTTTTATTTCCCCCGTTTGCAGCCTCATCATCTCCACATACTATGCACTTCTCCAAATGAATGCGACACCTAAAATAAAATTAATATAATATATTTTAAATAACCTTTTATTAGTAAAAGTGGCATTAATAAAACAAAAAGTAAATTTGATGAATCCGAAATTTCGGCAATTTATGCTTGAATGTAACAATTAATAAAAGTTGCATGGTGAATTTCCGAGAGTTACACATGTAGGGCTGCCATTTTATATATTCGCCATATAAAATATACTATTGGTTATAGCCAAGTTTAAATTAAACTGTTGAAATTTCGGAATCATAAAATTTACTTTTGTCTTATTGGTGCAACCTTTAATAATAACAATTTATTTAAATAGTTCCTACGGTAATTTTATTTTGTATTTTAGTGCATCTTTTAAATAATAATAATAATGATTCATGTTTAAATTGATTTAGCAGGTAAATTATCTGACTTGACGATATTAGCCTTAAAGCGATGATAAAGTCTTAAAGGCTCCTATATGAAAATTTTATTGTAATGATGTTTCCAATAATCATCATTTTAATAGTTGTCCAAAGTGTTGGATAGCACAATTTTAGGCAAATATTACAAGCATTTATATTTCTGTTAAATTCTTCCAAAAACATTTATACATTTTGGACTATTCACTCTTTTTATAAAATTAAGTCGTTTTTTTATGATCGCGGGTAGGTTCAGCAGATCTTTTTCTTGTCTGTCTGGTTTTATCCTTCTCCAACCGTTTTTGTTTCTTTTCATCAGTTTCCATTTGTGTATTTCCCATTCGAGTTTCTTTCAAGATATTTAGTCTTATTTTACGTTAATCTTTAATTTAATTCTGAAATGAATATTCTCTCGCTTTCTTCAAACGCTTTTCTCTTTCTTCAAGACTTTCATTTCATTTTCTTTCGAGGGAGCATTCATGATTTATTCAGGACTTTTTTCTTTCAGTTCAGTTTCATTGTTAAATTTTTTAATATTAAATATTCTCTCGTTCTGTTGGATCTTTTTTTACTATCTTCAGAACTTTCATTTGATTTCCTTTTAAGTTAGGATTAGAGATGTTGTTCTTGTTTTTTTTTAAATTGCTTTACGTCGCTTTTGTCATTTGAAGATATTTTCAGTAAATATCAATTGATAAATATTAGTCGTCAGGGAAAACCCCATTGTAGCTTATCTGGCAAAACAGTTCGGTGTAATTCAAAACATATGGATGAACGGAGTGAAGTTAATGATAAAATTTCATAAAAAAAAGCCACTTATCAGTGCGTTATTGATGATTAGAAAAAGTTTGCATTCATCTGCTTCATCAGGATATTAAAACAGTTTCGTTTCCCTTGCATAAACAAAGTTCTAAAATATAAATTTAAAGCATGTTTAATGTCATTTTTGGTGTATATATCGTAAAAGTTTACGCACAGCATAAAATTAATATAATATGGATTTAAGCGCAATTTTTAATTTTCGATTTTCATACCTTCAACTTTGGTAGAAATAATTGAATTACTCGTCATCTACAAACAGTCACACTGAACGATTCTTACCCGCAGGTAAAAGATGTTTTTTACCGTAATACTCCTCCGATGTATTTCGCGGAGCTCTTTTTTGAAAAGTTTATTGCGCTCTGGCGAGGTTTTATTCTGAGGTGGAGCATTTTACTTTAACCTGCTCCTTTAAAAAAAAATCTTGCATTAATCTCAATTTAAAATTCTTTCCCAGAAAATCTTTCCGTGCCTGTCCGACAGATGGAGATTAATTTGGGCCCTCCAGTTCATTCACCATCATTCCACATTCTTATTTTTGCCATCATTCAAAATTTACTCAGCGCGTTCATCCCTCAGAACGTCTCTAAAACTCTCCCTCTTTTCAGTGTCATTACGAATTCGCTCGCTCGATTTTTCTTTGCGATAGTCACAGACAGCTTGAGGCCATTCTACGTGTTGCCCCCGATTTCTCTTCAAAAGGTTTTGATTTAATTTATCAGGTGAATTTATAGATGACGTGCATATGATTAGGTGACGTCTTTGTCGGAAGTTCACGTAACCATATATTTCTGAAATGCGTGGTACGATAAAATTTCGCTAAACCTTAAGTCTCCGGGAGAAATGTTATCCTGATTTCTATGGAATAAAGCCTGTGCTGGGTTAGCTTGTTCGATACAATTAAGTCAAAATTTCAAAAAAAAGGAACAAATCGTACTCACATTCTAACAAATTACAAAAATCCTTCGTTTCCTCTCAATGTAATATTTTTAAGAAAATGTCTTTTAACATTCCGAGCCACATAAATAACCAAATAACTATTGTACTCCTGATAATTATCTGCCTTCATTTTTATTTTTAGGCGCGTTTCGCTTACAGCGTGAGCGCCTATTATCGTCGGTCGGTCCGTCCGTCTGTCCGTCCGTCCGCATGTTCGTTCTCGCCTTCTACCGAACGGATTTTCATGAAATTTGATATTAAGGACTTTTAATCAAATATAATAAGAAAATCGCAAAAATGAATCACGTACGCCAGTCAGGGGTACCACTTTACTGGGGACAAAAAATTAAATTTTTGTCATATCTCGTAAAGTATTGCTCATATCAAAATATTTTTCAGATAAAAGTTGTAGAAAGGGTAAAGTAGAGTATTTTCTTTTCTATACATTTTTATCGTAGGAGTAGCCGTTATCGAGAAAATCAAACGAATGTCTTATATCGAGTTGAAAATTTCTTGCATGGTTAGTTGTTTCTATCATAAACAATCTGCCAAACAAACGTTTAATTTCCTTACGTGTGCATGTAATATTATTAAATAGGAAGAAAATGGATTATTTATTATGAAGAAAAGAACTTTAAAACGCTATTTCCCTTACGTACATGTATATAATTTCTTTCTAATACTCCATTGCACGAAATGCGCCCATTTGTGATACGTTGTACACTTTCCTAACTTCTTAATTCCTTCTGAGATATTGATCTGCTCAGTTAATGAAAACTCAATTTTCTTTACTTCGAACCTCTCAATTTCTTGTATACAGAGAGTCGTTCGATTTATACCTTTAATTCACAACATAAGGAAAATCACACCGAATACAAACATCAAACACTATATTATAGGATATTAACCAAATAAAAAGGCTTATTTCCAAATTACATTAATCTCTCGGGGTCCAGAACCTTAATGTAGTTGTCGATGAAATGAAAATGAAAGTCCGATCGCGAATGGTTTCTCAGAAGAGAAACTCGAGACTGTTTTTCAGGAAGAGGAAAAGCAAGGAAATGTGATATAGTGTGAAAAAACCAGCGCAGAAGTTTAATTTTCTCTCGTTGAATGTCCCTTTTGCCCAAACCATCCCAGTGTGGTATTTCACCTATAAATTGGGCTTTAAAAAAAATATAGCGAAATCGCCTGTTGAATTTGTGCGAAATAGTGAAAACCACGTAAAATTTAATAATATTATACAAGAATATTTTTGCCGTATATATATATATATATATACACACACACACACACACACACACACACACACACACACACACACACATATACATATGGAATTTAAAGCTGGAAAATACATTTATAAACAGTATATTCTGATGTGTGATATAAAATAAACTAATGAAATGAACGTAATCAATCTTACATGTTTCTCCTGGAAAATATGCATTATTATGGAGTGATGCGTTAAGGAGGTGAATGTGTGGCGAGAAAGGAAGAAAAGAAATTTATTTGGTGAATTTAAGGTCTTCTATCTAGTCATTTTGAAATTTTATTAAATTTACAATACAATATTAATTCAGCTAATATGTAATTTAAGAAAAAATATAATGATGAAAGAAGGAGATTCGATGGAATTCCAATAAATGTAGCAACATAATGAAATTAATCATTCAGGTCACACCTTATAATATAAGCAGTACGTACAGATAATTTACAATAACTATATCCATAACAGCACATGCCGAGCCAGATAGAGGGGGGGCCAGCTGGGCCATTCCAAAATTTATTCTGAAGGTTATGTGTTCAATATATTTATTCTAAATTGCGGGAAATTCCGAAATTTCAATAGAGTTTCAAAGAACCCGCAGCATTAAAACACAGTCTGACGCCGAAAAACATTACAGAATCGAGGTTTTTTTTGTGTTATTGATTCGGTTATATCTGGATTGTCACGGCGTTTTCAGTCCTTGCGCGAAATATGCAACTTATTTGGAATCCTATGGACTTTTGAGGATTTAACTGACGAACAAATAAAAGCCTCAGCACAAAAAATACAACAAATATGCTAAGGAAATTTCACACGAAATATGCGATGAACTTGTTTTTATGAAGACAATTTACAGAACAAACTTTAAATCGGAACCAACACGAGCGAATTTGCTACAGAACATATTGGAAACTAATTTAATTGAGTTGTTTCCAAATTTGTCTATAGCACTTAGAATTTTTTTGAGTCTACCCGTTTCTTTTGCATCTGCGGAGAGAAGTTTTAGCGTTATGAAGAGAGTGAAGACTTTTAACGGATCTACAATGTCCCAAAAAAGGCTGAATGGTCTATCAATTCTTCACATAAATTCTGACGTTGCGCAGACAATAGATTTTTCAACGATAATAAAGAAATTTGCAAAAACTAAAGCTCGAAAAGCATTTAAAAAATAATTCTAATTCGTGTCAATTTTTAATTCGGGTAATGTTATACAGGTCGTCAAATTATATCTCAAATAAATGTAAATTATATTTAAATTGTGAAGCATTGTAATCAGTAATGTAAATAACTTCTGTTATATTCATTATAGTTCCTTTTCATAAATGGTGAAAAATCTGTTTTTTTATGTTTTATTGATTTTATTCATATATTTGTATGGCTTTCGGAGTGGGGTGGGGCCCCACATTTGTGACTGGCCCGGGCCCCATCTCACCTCTATCAGGCCCTGATCACATGCATATAGTTAAATGTCGTAAAATAAAATGTAAATAAAAGGATGGATATAGTGCAGAGAGTAATTAGGGTTGCTTGAGAAGGCAGAGAAATAGTATGTTAGAATTGATGGAAGAGGAGAAAGGGGATATAAGGAATTGAGTCTGAGAGAAAGGGCGGCGTAATTGATGCGAAATTTTAAGGGGGATGCACTAATTAGAGAAGCATCGAAAGGAAGAATTCTATGTAAGAGGAAGACCAGCTCGCTTAATGGATGCGAGTCAAACAGAAATTAAAAGGGAGGATCGATCGAGTGGAGCTGGTTTTAAGATACGACCTCGTAGCAGGCGAAAGACTTGAGGAGAAATCGAAGGCATTTGCATCTGATATATTCTCCGTCGCGTCTTTCGTTAGACTTCGGTCGTTAAAGTCTATCCGGGAATTCGGAATTGGGGAAAAAATATTCCACGGATCTAGAAAAAAATCCTTGTAATTTGTAACCATTCTGCTATGAGGAATTTTTGAATAAATGAAACAATCAGTAATGAATAAGGTTTAAAGTCATAGATGATCGGATTTTATTGGTTTCAGTTCTCTTTTCTAAAGACGCAAGTGTACTCATGGGATTATTTTTCCAAATGGAAATATTGAACATACGAATAGATGGAGGATGGAGTATTTGAAATTTAAATGCATATGCTGGTCCATAAAATGGGAAATTACTATCTTCACAGAGAGAGTAACTACTACGCCGATTTTTTTTTTCATATTTGGCTATCTTTATAAAATAGTAAAGAGCGTGGGTGATTGTAATATTACCTTGATTTAACAAAAAACTTCAAATTACTATATGTATATACGTACGTATATAGGTACTATTAATATTATCCCTCGAAATATATCCGTTTGAGATACACTTCATCGTTCATTCATCATAAATAAGTGTAGGAAGTCGAGTTAAGCGCTCTTTCCTCCTTGATACCACACCTCAATAATCCAACCTAATAGACTACAGGTACGTTTTAATTACAATATTATGGCTGATTTATGAACGGAAGATGCTGTCTTCTAACGGAAGCCTCTGCGCTTATGACAAATCGACATTGTGAATCGTTGACTATTCTGTCTCCTCGACTTTGTTTTGGTATCTCTAAAATTAGTCGGAACTTTATTTATTTAATTAAGAAGTACTATTATAGTCGATTCAAAAGAAAGTGCGCAGCGCGCTCTATAAGGATCTCCAATTAGTTCAACTAATTATACGTTTCTACTTTGCCCTACTTCCGAGCCTTTTGATGGATAATTTTCACATCACATGCTTTGGAAAAATTTAGTTTCTTATTTAACCCTTTTAAGTTTAAGCAAAATGATCTTTTAATTGTTCATTAGTTTTCATTCCCGCGATATTAGCGTATTACTTTATAAGCCGGAAATTTTAAAAATGAATTACCGTCACAACTTGCACCTTTAAAGTAACTGGCGATAAAGACTGCTGAGTGAACTATATTAGATCCGCATTCCGGCGACAACGTAGTCATCATCAATGGCGACTCTAACAAACTTATATGCTAAAACAAGCGAGGGAAAAATTGCGGATCAAAGTACGTAAGGAGCTTTTTTTTTCCACCGACTGCTATCTCTTCATAGGAGTAAAGAATCGCAGATGCGATGAATTGTTGGTTGCCTAAATTTGCAGCTTCCTGGACTTTTTAGCGGTTTTTTTCCGATTCCTTCCCATAAGGTACTCCAAGATCCATTGAATTTATACCATATGTTGCTATGATATAGATCCGTCTTACTGGAATTTTGGCGTTGTAACTTTCGCTATTTTTTTAGGAAAGCGGCTTTCTATGGAAAAAACGTACCCGCGCTGCGTTTCTTCGTATATTAAATTATGTGGCGAATCCATTTCGAACCACCCATCTTCCTTCTACGTACATCGATCACCGACAAAAACTCATATGGATTCACAACTCGAGAATCGTATGAGATTTAAATAAACGGGTGGAAACTGTTAAAGATTTTAATTCAAACAAGGATTCTTATCGGGGAAATGTTATACCCTTGGAGGAGATGACCTTTGGATTTTTCGCGTATGGTGTGTATGAGGGTATCCTCTCAATATTCTAAGTAAGACTTCCTGGGTCGTCGAACCGATAAAAAGAGGTAATGTATTTTTTCTACCGTATATCTTTAGGGAGAGAACGTGAGCCTGGTGTGTATGTCACCGAGTCAAAGGCACCGCCATCCGGATCGCCTCGGATTCTTTTGGACCAAAAACAACGCCCTTTTGCCGCTGATACCGGGAAGGGAAGTGATGGAGGATCTATATCCATCCGGAAGCATACTTCACATCTTCAACGCCCAGGTGAGGAAACTTTATTACGTATGTCATAGATTATTGAACGAATGTAAAAGGGTTCATCCTTCTACAACTTTATTTATGACGCATTTTAATGTGTTTTAACAAACTTCCCGGCTAGTAAGAATATTGAGATTTCGCAGGAATACTTAAACATTAAAATTCACGCAATACAAATTATTACGATAAAAAAATACCAAAAAAAGACCCGGGTTCAAACCCAGGAGCATTTATTCTCTCCGTATGAGTAACATGCCATGCAAACCTGTTTTCCTCGAGATTTTGAAATTATTTATAACCACCTTACAAACTCGGGACTTGAACCGGAGAACGTCTGAAATAATGACAGTTGTTTTCCTACCGTCGATTTTCGAACGCGCGTAGGATTGGTATCAATTTATTATTCTTATTTAAGAGTTAATCGTTTAATTGACGGAAATAAATGACCAATTTATGAGATGATAAGTGATTGAAAAAATTAACGATTGCGATTACATTCTTCCTGGTTGATTAAAAACATCGTTTAGTTTATAAGAAATTCCAACCCGCTTTAAATGGGTTTTTAGCTAGATATTTAGTAAGGTCTCTTAGATTACCCGATCACACTCTATAATCCCCATTCATTTCTCTTCGTTTTCCTCCTCAACAGCAATCGGCCACGTACTCCTGTCACGTGGTCAGCGGAACCCTATCCCAGACGTCCCGCCCCAAGAGCTATTCCGTCCGCGTGGCAGTCGTCGATCCCGAATCGGTGCCCCTCTGCCCCGCCGTGATGACTTGGGGCGTCCAGTGGCCCCGCACCGCCCCCGGCCAGAGGGCCTTGGTAGACTGTCCATCCCTCCCCCTCCTCCGCCCCTTCACTCCATCCACCCCGATCTCCGGGATCGAAGGAGGTCCCTGGAACTCGGCGTCCACCCCTAAAACGTCCCCGCCGGAAGCTCTGGGATGGAGTTCCGTGGAGGCGGTGGCCGATCCCGGAGGAGGAGGGGAGGCTGGGAGGGAGTGCGTCTTAAAAGACACTGGCATAGCAAAGTGGGAGGAGCCGGACTTCTCGGAATGCTTATACGAACCTGTCGTGTCCATAAGGGATCAGGTGAGTGGGTTTTTTTTCTCTCTTTTTTTTCTCTTTTGCGTCCACGCCTTTCGTCGGCTGTTCTTTTCTTTTTTTCGTGTTCGGTTCGCTGGCGATGGTCTAGAATGTTTTTTATTTTTATTTTCTTCTTCTTAACAGGAAAACGGTTGAGGTTTTTTTATTTTCGTTGTGGTAGGTAAAGCGCTGATTTATAACGTTAGCCGCCTAAGAAAAACCGCGGTATAAAAGTTTCTTGTAAGCATTGTTTATCGAATTTACGTGGAGTTGGCGGTCGAGTGAAATGTTTTAATAGGTCAAATGTTGTTTCTGATGGTGGCGTGCGAAATACGTAGTTGTGGCACTTTAAGAGCACTAACGTTTTTAGGTTAGTAATGGTAATAGTCGGGAAATGTTTTTCATTTTATACGTTTGGGTAATAAAGAATTATTAATTAAACAACTTTGCACGCATCGTATTGCCTAATTTTAAACATTGACCAAATATTTACATAGACTTGAACGACGAAAAAGGTTTATATTTTTGTTATGTTAGAATTATTTTTATTAATTGTTATATTTAAATACATGAACTAATATTGTTGTAGCGTTGTCAGCTGAATAGTAGCTAACCGGTAACGTATGTAAATAATTATATAGTAATAGATGATTTTTATAGATATATAGCGACTAAAATTAAATTAAATTATTAAAACAAAAAAGTTTTCAGAAAGCTAAAATAAATTTCTCATAAATAAATCAATGTTTATTATATTAACCTAAATATTATTGTTTTGCCTTAAATCATTAGCCGTACAATTTATTCATTATGCATTAAATATGTACGCAGTTAGCGTCTGTTACATATTTTACGTCATTATAGAAAAGTATACTTAGAATACGTTTCAGAAACACGTGGTGTATTATGTCCCGGCTTGTGGCATTTATAGATCCCCAGGAATTGATTTTCCCTCGGGTGTCTCTTTATGCCAAGGTTGCGTTCCAAAATAGCCTCGCAAAAAGTGAGCTCGCTTAAATCGACCCCTTTGCTACGTGTAAATTAATCAACAGAGATATGTATGTACCAGCCTTACTCTGTTACTCCTGCCTCCCTTCCCCCCAAAAACGACTAATTCCAATAGTAATCGTATAACACAATAAGGTAATGATATAAAAATTCGCCTGACGCGGTAGAAACGCATCGAAATTTTCCCTCACAAAGCGAATTTTTTGTACGAAATAGCCGCTTGTAAGCGAAGTCGCTTAAAGAGAGACCCCAATATTTTGTTTTATTTTACCTCAACGTAATATATTTACTGGTTTTTCTTATTTATAAAATGACTAGGTTATACATTTTTATTGCCCACGGTTTTTTATTTTGTCATTCTTTATACCTATAAGAAATGAAGATACCTAGGATACATAACCCGTATGATATTAACTATTTACAGTTTTTTATTATTTATCTTTTATTTCAGAAATAAATATGCCATATTATTATGCTTCTTGAATAAATTAATTCAATACTGATCTAAAGATCAAAAGCTTGGTCGGACTTGGAACATTAATTCTCGAGTCATTAACCGAAACGCGTTCTGTTTCTTGTTAATGCAGATTATTCTAAGTATACTTATAAAATTCCCCGCTCTTGAATAATGGCGCGCACTCGAGCAGAACATTAACGATCGCGATTTTATCCATATTTTAACGCAGTTTCCTGGCAAATATAGCCTCCGCGTTCATTATCGAACCGTCTCATTAATTATGAACGGATCAAGTTCTCTCGGATGCGAATTAATAATGTTCTTCCTTAAATTCTCTCTCTCACTCTCTCTCCACACCATATCCGCAACGCTTCCAGTTCAAGCGACTGACGCTGGGTTACGAGACCACAACTCCTGTAGCGACGCTGCAACACTTTTCCGAGTTCCTCTTCTCCCGTCTTTCCCCCGCCAGACCGGATCTCATACGCGACCCCTTCCCTCCTCCTTCGTCTTCCACCTCCTCTTCTTCCTCCTCCTCCTACTATCCCCCGCCTCCCCTCCTCCCAGGAGAAGGTGAACCAGGCGTGGCCCTGCTCTCCGAAGTGAACACCTATCTCTCCCAGGGATCTGCGGCCAGGGTGCCAGAATTAGCCGCGGCGTCTCCGCTCTTCTTCCGTGCCGTGGATCTACTTATGAGGCACCGTAGGGCCATCAAGAGCTTTCTGGTAAGCGCCTTGTCTTATCCGTTTTTGGGGGATTATATGGATTCCGGCTGCGAGAGAAACTTGCGCGAAGAGGGAGTTTTCTGTTGGTTTAAGTGGCGAAGAAAAAAGTGTGGCACGTTTGAATGCTAAGCAGCCGCGGTATGTAATATGTATAAGAAACGAAGGTTTGATTCGCTCAAACTTGCCTCTACTGGTCCCGGCGTGAATGAAGCTAGGACGGTACGCACGGAGTATTGAAAGTCCGTTCTCAAGCTCAGAGTTATGTGTGTAATACAATATTTAATGATGCAAAAGGTGAGACTAGTATTAGCGACCACATGTCTTTGGAGCGGTCGGTGTTCGTTTGAAACGAGTTTTTCCGTGCTCATCAACCCCCTCTAAAACGCTACATTCCATTTTCAGCCATTTACGGCTTCTTTTGATGAGTTTTAGTATTCGCGTTGTCAGTTATCCATGATAATTAAATTATGATGGCATTTTAAACAAATATGCTTCTTTTGTAATATAAAGAAATCTGCAGTCAGGGCGGAATTTCATACCTTCTATTTATTGTCGTATAAAGATAGAAATACTTCAAATTTGTGCCATAATCTGTTTTTGGAACATCTTTTATCTCGGAATAAACCATTTTTAGTGATTTGTGTTGAAAACATGATTTTCGGGACATCTTACATACATTACGTGTATTTTTTGTATTTAATTTTTTTTTTTGTTTTCAGCTCAAAAATGTAGAGGTTGTGACAATTTGTTTCATTTTATTAGATGTAGAAATTTATTTGCTGAAACCATATTCGTAAAAGTTGCCATCAAATAAAAAACGCCAATTACATGCAACCGAATCGCCTGCGAGCGCGAGTATTTCCAAGGAAGAAGTTTGTTTTTAAACGCACGTTGCTGTTTAATCGTTTTCTTCTCAATAAACTCCTCCCTCGTATTTCATCACTCCCCCTCCCTTACCTTATTCTTTTTTCTAAAATAAAATCTCTTATAGTATACTCGGTTTATCTGTTCGTCCATCCATGTGGGTTATATCTCTGTAAGCCTTAAACTTGGATAAGTTAAATTTCCACGGTTTATATTAGATCTAGATATGGTAAATATTTATGGATCTAGCCTCAGATTCTGCGGAGTACCGTAATTTTCCGATTATAATACGCACTCATGTTTTCACGTGTGACGTGAAAATTGTGCTGTCACCAAGTACAGTACGCAGCTTATTTTTCGTGAAAAGGTCAATGTAATTTTTCACTTGGTTATTAGCGGAGAGGAGACATTTCTAGACTTGCCGTCAAGCGATATATGTTAGGGAGAGTTTTTGCGATATAAACGTGGCTTTTAAAAGTATTGCCTCACAAACGTCACGGATGGTCCTGAAGACGACATAATATAGATTGAGGATTTCACCGAGGTGAATAGCGAGGATGAAGACGACGTTCGCGGCGACGCCATTTACTCAGACGATGAGAGAGAACACAAGATTGCCGACGAACTATTTTAGGACAGTGATAAGGCAGAGGCTTCAATGGTGATGACGTCTGGAAGTAATGAAAAGATTATTATAATTTTTTGTGAAAATATATTTAAAAGTAATTCTATCATAACGCAATAAGTACGATTTATTATTAAAAATGCGTCCGAATGTATCACTTTTTTACCGATAGGAAAATGTTTTTAAAGAAAAAAGCGCCTTATGTATGTTCTGCAATTCTTCCCTCTCCTTTTTCCTCTCTTCCCTATCACTCACTTCGCCCTATAACTGTTTCTTAGTTCTTTTCTCGTCTTTCTCTCTCTCATCCTCTCATCTTCCCAGCTACGCCTCTCTTTCTCACCCCATGTTTTCTTTCCCTTCTTTCCCGCGCCCTTCGATCCCAGCTTCCCGAACGATAAATCCTTCCACGGCCAGATTATTCTCCTCCGCGTGACAATATGGAATCCAATTACTTAAGTAACGTGTTGGATCTCTTCTCTTCCTCTTCAGTCGCACTGCCTCCTCTCAACCGCAACTCTTTCCCCTCCCACTTCCCGCATTCCCTTTAAAGGATTGGTCTCCATAGCCCTCGATCGACCGAGACCTTCAAAAATAAAATAAAATAGGAAAGGATTCCAATTGAATGGGACAAGGAGGAGTGGGTGTAAGATCTCCTCTCCCTCTCTGTCCTTCTCGCCCTCTCTCTCTCTTTCTCGCCCTCTCTCTCTCGTCCTCTATCTCTCTCCCTCTCTCTCTCGCCTCTCTCTCTCTCGCCTCTCTCTCGCCCTCTCTCTCTCCCTCTCTCTCTCTCGTCCTCTCTCTCTCGCCCTCTCTCTCTCTCGCCCTCTCTCTCTCCCTCTCGCCCTCTCTCTCTCTCCCTCTCGCCCTCTCTCTCGCCCTCTCTCTCTCTCTCCCTCCCATTCCGGATCGCCACTCAAGGGGACAAGTGGAATCCACTCAAACGCCCAAAAGTCACTTCCCTTTTGCGGGTGTAGCTTAAGATACCCCTACCTTCCTCTCGCCTCCCTCCTTCTCTCCCTCCACCACCCCCTTCGCTCACCCCCCTCCCCCCCACCCTCTTACCCTCTCCATTCGCCCACCTGCATAGAAGTCCCGATTCTCTTTCGGGCGCAGCCAAATATATAACACAACCTGAGAGACCTTCTGCGGAGATAAGACGTCGGATTTCCTCGCCGTAAAATGAAAATGGATCATAAATACTACGAGTCACTTTCTCCTTCTAGATAGTCGATCCTTCGGCTGGGGAAGAAAAGATGGCGTTTTCTCTGTAGAGAGAAGATTTATGTGAGTCTCGTGAAGGTTGTCGGTTGAATGGTTACGACCGGGGCGTGTTTACTCGAAGAAGTTTATCGGAATGCCACTGAGGGAGGTAGATGAAATGGTCGTGGCACGTATCGAGCATCGATTCTGTTTTATGGCCGTGCTGTGATAACGTCATATCCCCGAGGACATCGGTTCGGAATTATGTTTCGGACTGTTAAGGCGAATATCTCTTCAGGATGACGTATAAAAGAAATGAAGAATCAGAATTCTCCAGTAGTCATGGAATGGTTGTGAAGACCGATCGAACAAGAGTTACGGCTGCAAGGCAACCGTCAGCAGAAGTAGTTCAACAATAGTGGTTTCTCGTTGAATTCGGAAAGTTGTCCGTGTAGAAATGAAGGAATCTATTTTTAACACACAGATCCACAGTAGCAAAGTATTATCGAATTGTCCGCATATTAATGTTTTAAAACTACCTCTACTATGGTGCATACCTAAAAAGAAAGTGATGTTTTCTGTCTAGTTGCTAATTGATTAAAAATAAAAGGTATTTATGGCTTGTGTCGTCATTTGTGCTTATTCTCAAGGTTACATTACGGAAGAGTTGAGCTACGCGTTTTTCTTTCGAATGTTTACTATTCGTTCCGCTCGGTCTCTAAATTAGGTCCTTGTTAAATCGTACGTTTTTAGCATTTCCTCTACGGTGGTTTTTACCTTATGCATTTTAATTATTTTACCACGATGTGTAAGACCTGTTCCTAGTCTAAATCTTTCCTGAACATGTATATACTTTAGAAATAATTTAGTTTATCCTGTTTATAAACGGTCGTCTTTATTTCTACCTTAATTTTACATTATAAATATTTGATATTTTAGGCATTTGGTTTTTTTATATATTATAAATAATAATAATTATAACCTTTATTAAGATCGCCTTAGGCATGTTATTCCTTTACCCAAATTAATAAATAACTGTACGTATCTTTTAAGTTTCCCGTTAAATATAAAAATCTTCCTTTTTAAATTTTCTCTTCCAGAAAAGTGAAAGTGACGGGATACGTTCGTAATTTAAAGAATTGAGATTTGCGTTTCAATTTGATCACGAAATAAAAACTCTTGGGAACCCATTCGATATCAACGGAGAGAAAATTGAAATCCTGATTAATTAATATTACCTATCTTCTATACTATAGAAGCTAGGTAATATTAATTTCTTTCAACGTGTTAATCGATAGAGTGCTGCTGAAATGACTGTTCGATGTTTTGAACACTTACTGGTCCTCCACGGGACTCCAAATTATCAGGCGTTAGTTTTCGATTAGAGGAACAGAAAGGCCGAAAACGTTTTAAAGTTCACGTCGATACGCATTGCGCCAACGCGACCCCTTAGTAAACTTTACCGAGCGAAAATGCAGCGAAAAGCAATTTCCTCGAACTGGAGTAGTGCTAAGCAGTGTTTGCTAGAATCGGAAGCTGATTGTTGCGTGTAGTACAGGGTTCCATCCTTGACTCGACCCCGCTCTTTCTCTCTCTCTCTCGATCAAAGCGATTGGAGTTGTCAGTTTGGAAAACTTAGCTCGGAGTTGGGGAGGCGGAATCGATTTCAACGGCTTAGCGACACGGTGACCCCGCTAGGATCAAAAAATTGGAAGGGTATTTTATTTATTTGTTTTTGATCCGTTTCCGAGAAAAAGAGAACAAATATGTAAAGTTCGAAGTCGAGTAAATATGTGGAGATCCTTTCTGAGGTGTATTATTATAAAGGTAGAGACATTTTTTCCGATCTATGTTCTATTTATTTTGTGAATTCACTTTTTATCATTTCGGGAGGTTTGAAAATTATTTAAGAACAAACCTGCAGGTCTGTACCTTGTTCTAAGCACGTTACGGAGAATTACTGATTTTTAATTATCTATTTCGTGTGATAACGTTATAAATTGTTAAATGAAAATATTTTATGTAAAACAGGTTTCGATTTCAAAAGATATTAACTACAAATTGATTTAAGGCATATTATACCTACCCAATAACTTGTAGAAAAAAACATATTCGACGTCCCATTATAAATTAAAGTACTCGAGTCTACTTTTTATTCTGCGACGTGTTATATTTCAAATCATTTGGACAATTGCAGAAATTTATTTGGTTTCTAAGACATAATTAGATATTTTACTGGATATTCCTGAAAATATTTGGCGTGAAAATGCGATAAAAACAACTCTAGTCACAATGGAAAGGTTTTACTTTAAAAAAAAACATTCTTGCCTTTATTCAGTGTCTAATTGTCATCAGTAATATATATATAAAAACAATATATATATACATACATATATGGCGTTTTAAATTTTATTTTATTTTATTAATTTCATTAATTTAAACGAGAACTACATAATGGGCTTCTAATGCAGTGATGTATAATTAAAAATCTTCGGCCGAACGTATTGTGAAATAAAAACACGGTTAAAATAAATCCACTTGTAAGGAAAAAAATAAAATATCGAAGATAGTTTTTAGAAAATGCTTGACTCGTATGTTTCACCATAATTCCACCGAAATATCTCTCCGTCGCTGAAGAAGGGCGTCAGCCCGATAGCTCCATATTTGTGTTATTTTTGTGTTTTTCGTGTGTCTTCAGCACCCCCAGCAGCTCTCCAATCTAGGTAAGTGTCCACTGGGCTTCCTCCAACACCTTGTTGCCACCTTTATTATTTCCTTTCCTTTTCTTTAAGCATATATATATATATACACACACACTACGGAAAAGGAAAGGTAAATGAGGATATTTAGGACAACTAGGTGTTGAAGGAAACCCAGTGAACACTTACCGGAAGGAGAGCCGCTGGGGCGTTGGAGAGACACGTGTAGAGGTTATTGAAGCTTTCGGGATGATCCCTTCGTCAGCACAAGAGAGACACAACTATATATACTTATATATATATATCGCAATAAATCTTAATCCGTTTGAAGTAGTTGCGCATCTCTGATGGTTGCCTGTTATGAAAAATGTGCAAAAAAACGATTGATGATAGATCTTGAAGAGGCGCGCGGGATTTCCGTAGGAATTGGATTCCCGCAAACCATAAACTGCGGTTTGCTCTGCGGGAATTCCCGGTAAATCCTCCCGAACTGCTTTCGCATGACAGGCGACGCAAGGGAGGAGCAGGAAGAAGAAGAGAGGGAGGTGTGGGGCGTGGGTTGGAGTTGGATTCCAATCGCGGGATAACTGCGGGTCATCACATTAAGGACTGATAACGGGGGAGGGATTGTGTCGAGCGGCAAACTGCACTGCTGCAATACGTTTGGAATAGCCAAGGAAAACCGAGAGAGCAGAGTATAAAGGGCTTTTAGCTCGCGCGATTGCGTCACGCCTCATTTTGTCTTGCTGGTGTTTGTGTTCGAAAGTTCATTGCGGTGCGTGAGGTCAATAAAGACGCACTGCGGCGTTCGTTAATTAAGCCTCGCTTTTGAGTCGAAGAAAGAGCGTTCCCATAATCCGAAGTAGTGTTGTTTTGCAAAAACAGATATCTGGAACAAAGGATGGTGACTGACAAAAGGGCTTAGATCATAGGATAATATGTACTGCGCCAAAGTTGTAATTATTTTGAATGTTGAAAAATATCCTTGATGGTATCGTAGTTACTCGGCGCGAAACAACATGGGGATCTATATTAAAATTTATGATATATGTGTAGTATTTGTATAATAGCGGTGATTTGAAAGTAGATTCGTTACATTGAATAGAAAAAGTCTTTTATTTAAGAAAAGTTCCCGTTTTATAATCTGTAAGTAAAGTTAGATTATATAATATCAACTTTCTTGATGTAACGTGGCAAACCGATTGCATTTGAAATCGTTCATAATTCTTGTTATTCACCCTCCATAATAAACTTAGGGGATGAATATTATCAATCTTTCCCAAGATAAATCAAATATATATATCTGAATAACAATAACATTACGAATTAAAATTTATAATCATTTGTCTTCCGCAGTTGTAATCAGAAGTTACTCATTCCGGAATGTGTTGTTCCTTATCAATTTGTTTAAAAATTTCATATATGTATCGGTTCCTGCAGTTGGTATCATTAGTCATCGTGACTAAAACTTTATCGATATATCTCATGCAAGTGGGCATAATATGCATTTTAATTTAGGGCATATCCAAACTCGGCCAGCGGTCAGTAAGCAAGAGGTAGACCTTTTCAGGTAGCGGAAGAGAACATCCAAACTCGGTCAGCGGTTACACTCCGAGGACCCCCTAAGGTTGGTGAAATGTGAAAGTGGTTCTCACTCTAGGGAAAGCCAGAGTTACTATCCTTTTCAGATATTTTTGTGGTTTTGTGGGAGGAAGGTCTAGAACCCTTTCAAACACGTGTCCTTAGCCAATAGAAATATACTATTGGCTTAGTAGCCAATAGAAATATACAATGTATTATCTCATATTGGCTGGAATTTTCACACAAATTCCTGAAATGTACTTTAAACATGTACTTAATAAATAAGTTTACAGATTTTAAAATAGGAAAATCTTGAACAGAAATGAAAAAACAACGAATTCCCTATCATAATTTCCCTGTTATAATAAAGAAAATGATGTGCGTAAGACATTAGATTTTTCGTAGCTTGTTCAGAGTAAAAATTTGCGAAAGTGCGAAGTGAAAGTACGTGTATTTCAAGATATCCTGGTCGAGTTTGGATATTCCTTCCTGGGTGCCTTTCTGACCACTGGCCGAGTTTGGATGTACCCATAGGGATTAACCCAACCGCTGGCCGAGTTTGGATATGCCCTTAATTTAATATAGGGTTCCGACACGTTACGCATTTCAGTGAAATTCCCAAAAGTTGCCTATTTGGCCCTTTTAGCAAAAATTTGGATGACTCTTGATTTGGCGAAATTCCTTTCACAATCATGCTTTTAAAATAACTTTAACAGAAATAGAAATCTGATTTTAAAGTTAAGAAAATACACCTTAAATCAGAAAAAAACGTCATTCGCTGCTGATATTTAGACTCCATACGATTTACGCACAATTAATTATTCATTTTGATGTTTTAATTAGAGCATAACACTTGCCAATCGATATCGATTTAATATCTGACAAAAATGCATGACTATTTAAATAACCTGTTAACCTTATTGACAGATATTTTATATCTGAATTTATTTAGATTCAATTTGCTTTTGAGTCTTTCTCCATGTGAAAAGATGTGTTTTAAAAAGGAATTTCCTCTCTCACTCGTGTCTCCTTTTCAGAAAACGACTCAGTTACATGGTTTAGTGGTTCGCCAGTCCCTCCTGTGGGCGTACAGCCTCTCGATGACCAACAAAACGTCCGCTTCGTACCCCGCACAGTCCACCCCTTCCCCCTTCGCGACTTCTCCTTCCTTCCCCTCGCTGGCATCCACCTTCCAGAATTCGAATATGGTCGAAGACCCATCAACCATATTAGTCTACGCCGCCCCACTTCGAAAGGAAGACAGAAGCAGCCTCACGAAGGAATACAAGATGAGATATCCCAACATAAGCTACAGGTAAAAAAAAAAAAGCTCACGAGAATGTATCCATGTGTGTTTGTATGTAAGAATTTGCGCATATATACGTATAATTCTATGTATATATGTGTGTTTATATTTGTGTTTGTGTATGTAACAATACATACGTACGTACATATATATACACAGAAGTTGACGTTTGAATCAGTCGGATGAATGTCTCATTGAATGTTCATGTGTTAAAAATACGATTCCAAAATCATCACTCTAGTCAATAAAACAAATTAATCCCTGAATCTTTAAGTCTTAGCAAGATTCATTTGCAATTTATGGCCTATACCTCCTTCAAATTTTCAATAAAATAAACTTAGATATAAGGGTTGTCAGTTATATAGTAAGTTTCAGTTGCATTTTTCGGATACTTCTTTCAGGTATTGAATTAAAATGTTAGCCATGCACGCCTGATTAATCTTAACATGATCCAGTTTCGTATATTAAACATAGCATGTATATTAGTCTAACCTTAAATGAAAGCTATTTATTTGTCGGTTTCAGCGTAACATCGTGGTTGTCTCATTTATATTGACCCCGAAACTCATTTCGTTCCTATTTCCATCTTCCAGTCACCCATATTGGTTTTCCGATAAAGTCCAGGCTTGGCTGACTACTAGGGAAAACCCAGCCATCAGGGCGAGATCCGTCAGGGATTTGGATAAGATCGACGAGACGGATTTGGAATTCAGATCTCACCAGTGGAACAATGACAGCTCGTCTGAGGGTTCTTCTTACGCCTTACCTCACCTTTCTCCTAGACTGGACGTCCCGTCTTCGTGGTCAGTCGTAGTCTTCAGGAATTTGGGACTCTTTCTGCCCCAGAGATATGTCGGAAGGGCAAGGTCAGTACCGTTTGAATTTGGATGATTTATCCGGAGTGATCGTAAAGTTTCCTCATAATATTTTGTTTGATGTAGTGCCGGCTTTTCTTAAATTTTACCCTATCTTTCATGGAGGCAATTGCCACTGCATTTTATATGGTGTACCACAGTTCTATCGTGATAATCTAAGAGCAGGGGTAGGCAAACTACGGCCCGCGAAGCTTTGATGAAAAAGCGATCCGTAAAATTTAACACAATTTCATTTTACTTTTGCATAATTATGACAATAAAACCTTTAGTTTTGAAATTTCAGCCCTAAAATCCTTGTTTGTGCTTGTTTTACATTTATGTCTTAAGAATCTAAGCAATTTCCGATTTAAACTCGAGGCATTGACACCATTCAATGCGGACCCGCTGAAGAATTCGCAAACACCGATGCGGCCCGCCATGCAGAAAAGGTTGCCCACTCCTGATCTAGAGATAACTTTGCCTGAAATATTTCTATTTTTTTAAACAAGTTATCATGCGTTGAGTATTTTTTGGTATCATTTCAGAGACCCAAATTGGCTGTTTTTGTGCTAATCTTTGAACCCACTTTGAAAACAATGAAAAAATGTACCCGTTAAACGAGAAGTGCCGGTCAAAGATAAATTATTAAATGGAAATTAACTCCGAATATACGATAACAAGGAAATTGCGTTTATTTGTTCCAATTATTCCGTTCAAGTAATGCAAAATATAAAAATACGAATCGTTAAACAACTAGAATATAAGAGTTAAAAAATATACATCGTTATATAACGAAATGTTTTTACTTTCTCCATACGTAGTACCTAACAGGAAAGTATTGTGTTCACGAAAAAAATCGACTTCGAGATTTCAACGGAAATACACGTTTTGAGGTCCCTAGAACACGTTTAGACTATTTTCGTAATGATGTCTGTGTGTGCGTGCGTGCGTGCGCGCGTATGTATGTGATTGTGGGCGCCCTAACTCAAAAAGTACGTACCATATCGTTACCAAACTTCATATGTAACACTTTAGCATGAGCACAAAGAACTGATTAGTTTTTCGACAATAACGGTTAAGCGGAAGTCGAGGTTTATTCGAAACCCGATTCGGTTTTTGCGATATTTCTCCGTTAGAACATCATTATTGTATATACAACTCTATGCAGATGTTATAGAGAATGCAATTTCCTACAATTTTTATTTGAAAGAATTTTCCATAGCAGTTATTGTTTAGGAATTATTTATAAATAATCGGTTTTTTCGGTTTCCGTCAAATAACTCCTTGAAACGTCGGTATTGGTAATCTTCGTGAGGATCAAAGTTGTAGAGAACAATATTTCTTTCAAGTTTTGTTTGAAACAAATTTTTGTTGAACCATCCATTTCGGAGATATTTAGCTATTTCGTAATTTCCAGAATACAGCGCCACCACCATGTAACGGTGAATTCTGTAAACATATTCGAAATATACCTAATTTACGGCAATAAGGACGACTGTATACTTTTACGATACGAAATAATAATTTTTCCTCATAATGCTATTAATAACAATTTAAATATCTATACCCCAAATATGGAGAAAGTCATGTGTTGGCCACATCAGATTTTTAACCTTGCAGTTAAGCACAATAGCAGCTGTCGTAATAATATTATCGCCATTCAAACAAAATCCTCAATTGCAAAAATTGATATTAAAAATAAATGGCTAAATACAAACGAAGTAATTATAATATAACGAGATAATTAAAATAATAAAGTACTACTACGATAATTATCTCCAATTTGAAATCAAAATTAATGCATTTTTTTTAACTACTTACCTAAATAAACCATAGTAGCGTGTGGAAAAATATACGAAAAGTCATTATGCAAGTTAAAATATACGTATATTTGCGTCAAGTACGATCATTAAGCGCTATTCCGCGGCTCGTGCTACGTTCCAGGGACGAAACGGGTGCTTTATACGCGCGAGACCCCCCATACATTCAATGCTCCACTAATGTCTACTTGTTTATCCCGTTGTCGTTAATTTCTCCGCGAAACAAAAGCTCCTATTTTCACAATCCGCGTATCTCCAAATTGAATGAAATAACTGCAATTATTCCTTCGTTGCTTTATATATTTTTTCGTTTTTCGCCTTTCCCTTTCTTTTCTCTCTCTCGCGAAAATGAAAACTTATAGTGCCCTTGTTTATATATATATATATCGTTTCGTTCTCTCGTATTTTTCCCCCTCCTCTGTTTTTTTGAATCGCCGACATATGAGTCTGTCGCAAATTGCTACGTCTCTCCGCGAGACGAAGATTAGCGCACACGTGTCGCAAATATGTCCCTGCGTCGCTAGGGTCCTCATTTTTGATGAAAAAATGAGGGAAAAAATAGGTAAAAAAAATACCCTTTCCTTTCCTATTATTCCTCTAGCGCAGACCGCGTGCCGTAAAATAATCCTAATAATCCCACCGCGAGGATGCCGTTCTTCACTTTTTTCCGAGCGAAAATTCTTCACATTTCTGGTCGAATTACAGGCTTTTTTTTAACGCACATGCACGCTGTTTTCCTAGGGTACGTGTCACGGCGATGCGTTTTATTTTTGCGGCGTTCGTCTAGTAGAAAAAAACAATTGTCTCGTACTTTATACCTTCTTAAACGTATAATTATGTATGCATTTATGTATATAGGTCTCACAGATACAAATGGGGAATAATAGGTTAATTACTCCCCCGCCCTCCTCAATGGAGTTGGTCAATCTTTAATAAAATACTATCCCACTTCGTGTTTATATATTATTGACATAATAAAAGTGTTTTTCAAATATCTAACCAGTGTACAATACATGTCAACTCTATATTTCTTATGAGACATTATTTAACATAAATTTCACTTTTAAAATATGTTTCTTATTATTCCCTCTAAGCTCTGTACTTTGCATTCATCCTTGGTAGTAATTATGTGGTTCGCTAATTAATAGAAGTTTTTATTGATTTGTTTTAGCAAGTTTTGCTTAATATGTTTGTATAGAGTATGAGTATCAAAAAAGTAGTCCGCATATGGCACGTCAATCCAAAAAATTCGGCCCTCTCATTATTTCTATTGGAAGGAAGGAACAGCATGGGCTAGACAATCATGGGATAACATAATGAAAAGGACCAGTGCAAAAATAAAGTATAACTTCGACTTGTGCGATAGTTTTTACGATAAAAATAATCACTCATTTCAGTCCACTACTTCTAAGTTTTAATAAGTTGTTTAGGCTCAATATTGCTTAGATTCAATACGTTTCAAAATTATTTTTATGGCCTCCATGAAATTTGAGATCGAAATATATGGTACATTTCAGTCGTTCTCAAACTGTGTGCCTCGGCACAAACAAAAATAATGACGGTGATTATGACTATCATGGCTGATATCACATTAATCTTCGCTTTGCACCTTTGATGAAGGTTTTTAGCGATTCAAATAAAGAACTATTTCAATAATTTGGTTTAATTTATTTGCTTCAGAATGCCTTATAAAGTATTCATCCTTATAAATTAGCTTCTGAAAAAGGAGATCGTGTTATACTCGAGTTTATCTTCTAGTCGGGTTAACACGGTATTTTGCTGACGATTTTAAACGGATAATATACAGTGAATCCTTGGCCAACGCGGGTTTCCTTTACATGGATTTTATTATACTTGGTGAAATAAATGCGACGTATATTTACGCAACAAGCGCAAATTTAACTACACGCGGTTTTGAACTGGGTGCGCACCGTATACGAAGCCTATACGAAGACGCGATGTTATCCACATGGTATTGAATTTGCGCCACGCGGTTTTGTCCAACACAGTCTCCTCTAAGAACGCCACCCCCGCGTTGCACAAGGGACTACTGCTTTTCTACGCATCCCGTGTCTCATATCCCTTCTATTTCCAGCGACGGCCAGGACATCGAGTTCGAACTGGGTTCCAGAGTCATCTCCTTCGAGATAGGCGGTCAAGGAGGACACCGACTTCACAGGGCATTCCAGAAGGTCACCCACACCGCCCCGCTGCACCCAAAGAGGCGGCAGTCGCAGCCCGTGTCTTCGAGCCTGAGTTTAGAGATCGAATTCTCGCTGACCACTCCTTTTCCAACTCCCCCTCCTCCCGTGGCCGACACAACGAGGAGACCTTATTGGAACGTGACCTGCGGGAAGCTGGTGACCGGCGGTGGAGCGGAGGCCAACGCCGGGTCGCCTCCGACGTTGAGGGGTCACTCTTGGAAGACGGACGCGTGCGCCGCGACGCCTTCTCCGGCGATAGCGGCCGCCGTGGCATCTTGGGTTTCCGGAAGATACAGGGCTTACCTATGGGGATTGGACATGGAGCAAAGTTCGGGAAGAAGTATGGTGGTGACGTGCAAGTGCGAACATCCAGGGACTTACGCCGTCCTCTTGACCATGAAGAAGCCTACGGTGAGTTCGTGTCGCTTTTTTTTCTGTCTGTTGTATCTAAATCATGTGTTATTTGTGGGGTGGTTTTTTAAAAAAATAATCCGCCGATTTCTCTGTCTTTGTTCCTGAACGGTAATTTTTAATTCGTCTTTTTTCGCGAATTTATTTTCTTTGAAATTATTCTACTTTAAAATAAAGGATGCGAACACATTGAAATTTTTATATTTTTGTTCTATTAGAAAAAAGAAACTGGTGTATAACTGCGGAGAATGGCTGACAATGAGAATTATGCAAGAAAATCTCGCGTTTAATGGGCGTTCTCGTGGTGTTTATTTCAGACTTTCTCGTAATTTTTAATCCTGAAACATCATTATTTCTTAAAGCTATGTAATATGAAAAAGGACTGAAAAAAGCAATAAATGTATATTATCAACAATAAAGAATAAAATACGCGAGGTGGAAAATTTAATTTTAAATTAGTTCCATGCTGTTTTTCAAGTTAATTGTTATGCTTACAATTAGTTAAATTTGGAATGCTAGTTCGACGTCATTCAAAAAATAATATATGTTACGTTTTCATGATTTAAAGCAGGAATCGGCAACCTACGGCCCGCGGGCCTCATGCGGTCCCCGAGTGCGTTTTATACGGCCCGCGAAGCCATGATGAAAAAGTGATCTGTATAATTTAACATAGTCCATTCCATATTTTTTCAGTGAAATTATGGTCTATAAACTTTTTCTGGTGGAGTTTTAACGCTAATAAACGAATTAAATTTAATTTTTATTAATATGATACCACAATTCCTCTAGGTAAATTCTGATATAAACGCCCATCCGGCCCGCTGAAGCTCTTGTGATTTCCAATGCGGCCCTCCGAAGCATTCACAACGACGAATGTGGCCCGCCATGTGGAAAAGGTTTCCGACCCCCTGAGGATACGTTGCCACGCAAATTTCTTTGTTCATCGTAATTCGTGATTTAAGTGGTTTGCCATTGGTGTTTACACGAGACGAGGAGATTCTACGGTATTGCACCAGTAAAAAAATCATATCTAAATAACTTATTAACATTAAAACTTTACCAGAGAAGGTTCTGAGACAACAATTTCAACAAAAAACCATGACGTTTCAAGTGATAAACTTTAACGGATCGTTTTTCATAATAGTTTTCGAGGGCCGGAATAACTAATTTAATTTTCTGATCCCTGGTACAGAAAAATGAAACCCTACTTAGTAAATGCTTCGTTTACGAATTTTTTCGACGCGAGATAAATTTCCTGAGCGTGCTCTAAATCCATTAAAGAGCCCATTGTCTTTCCTTCTTCATCATCATAACAGCGCCCATGGGAAACGGACGGAGAAGTGAGGAGCAGCATCATCGGGGAGAGCAGCTGGTGGATGCTGTTACCCGGTTACGGCGGACCTCCCGGGGCGAAGGGCGTGGCGGGGGCGGGGTGCGGCGCCTGCCTCGCCCTCTCCCTCCTCTCTCTCCTCTCCCTCCTCTGCCTCCGTCCCACCATCATTCTCATCGCCAGGTGTAGTATATGCTTCAGGAGGAAGGCCAAGCATCACCAGGCCAACACCTCGCCGAACGCCACCAGGAGATTGTCCCCGCCCCCTCGACCCCGGAGGCCTCGTCCCCTTCGCCTTCCTTCGTGTCTCCACCTCCTCAAGATTCAGTGCTGCGCGGCGGTTGTCGGCGCCATGGCCGTGTTCTTGTACGCCATGCAGGCGACCTTGCCCAAGGTAAAAATCCTTGCCGCTTCCAAAATCACGTTCCGCGGTTTGATTATTTTCTGAGGATTTTTAGATTCCTATATATAACCCCTTTGAACGTATTTATGCTATGGGTGAATTATACGAGCAAGGCGTAGGAACAATATAATTTCGGATGTTTTTTTTTTTTGAAGGTTAGTCTATCGAAAATAACGGTGCGAGACGAACTACGTAAAGCTTGTCAATCTCCTTTATTTTAAAGTTGACTCGCTAAGTTTGTCATCGGATTCCTCACAATAAGTGTATATCTTGGATGTTTATGACTCAATCTCATATATGAGTAAATATTTATACCGCCAACGAAGTAGAAATGGGTATAACAAGAGAGTGCTGAGTTATAGAAAATATATTTAATATAGACTTTTTCAGAAGGGAACTAAAATAACGATTGGATCCATTTGAAATTTTAACTGATTTAATCTATGCGATGCTACAGTTTGACTTGTGAAATTTCATAAAAAGAAAAGTAATTTTGTGCGTAAATTCACGTTTACGGAAAAATCCTTCGAATATAATAACGGGAAATGTTATGCGGAGCATCACTTTTGAAAGGAATTGGATTAAAAGGAATATTGGAACTTTCGGAGATATGAGTAACGCGTGGACGCGGAGCATATTACGTAAGTTGGAGATATGCACGGGCTTGCATTAGGAAAACGCGGAAGAAGATGGAATGCACATTCAAGCGATATGAATTAGACATAAGAAATGATAAGAGACACGTTTCAAGAGAGAGAGAGAGGAGGATGATTAGCCAGGGTCTTCCAAAAGCGAGAGATAAATAAGAGAGGAAGTACGATAGCTAAATACAAACGGGATAGACACGAAAAACATATTAAAATAAAGGGGTTGTGGAGGAATAAGCTATGGACCAAAAACAAAGTAGGATAACTCTGGTAAACGAAACATATTTTACGATAATTTTTTGGGCAACTCCTATCAGAGATATTTGCCATCCTTGAAGTTTTAATTGGGTCACATTTCGCACCTAGATCATAGAGAATTCTGGCATTCGTTGAAGACTCAAATGTTTCGTAATCCATCTGAGACACTGTTAAATGAATGACTTTTAAGCTCCGTGATAAAATCATTCTTTTTGCTTGTATTTAAACGTTTTCTCAAGAAATTTCCAATTTAAGCTCTTCACTATGATTTTTCCAAGTTTAGAGATTTAATTACGCTATTTAATTTCGTTATAATGGATGATTGACTGCTCACCCTCTTCCGATTTATTTACAGGTTTAATTCGCTCCATAAAACGTCGCAGAGATCTTTAAATCGGACGTAAAAACAGCGATAAAATAAAAGGAAAAAAAGCAACAACTATGGATGTTTGATGAATAAATGCCAACCATGAGCGATGATGGGATTTTGATTACGACAGAAGGGGGTAAGGCGTGAGCAGTTTATGACCTCAGTATGGCGAGAGGTGGAGTGCTTCGAGAGGAGAGGACGAGAGAGGGGTTTTTAGTAGGATAAGGAGCTGTACGAAGGGAGAATACGTAAGCACATCGATCGCCGATTCACCGAAAGGCGGAAATTAAGCAGGTGTAAAAAGAGGCTGCGTCGGAGATTGTGCGGCAGTGGAGAAGAAAGGTGTTTTTTAGAACGACAGTGTCCATTTACAAAAAAAGGATTCCGTGACCACTTATCCATCGAGCTAACGCTACAATGGGACTGGATCACGCACCGTCCTCCATATTTCAATAAAAAAATGAACAGCAATTACTGTGGTGTGGCAAAGATCGCGCAGGCACAGGAACGTTTTTTAAAACTTTTTTTTAATTAAGAGAATATTCACAGATGATACGTTAAAACACCTCCTTCCGAGTTAAGTCCCCGCCGTCCATATGGTAGTTATGCCACCATTAATTATCAATAACGCATTAAATATCACAGTGATCAAGAAGAGATTTTCCATTAACCAAAGTATACATTTTTCTCTAGGCAGCATTCCATAGGCGCCGGCTTTATATGACTGCGAGCGTTTTTAGTGTTTGTTGAAACATCCGCTAATGTAATCGTTCTGTACGTCCGTCCGTCACAGTCCCGCGTTAGGTGAACTACTTCTATAATGTTCAAGTTAGAGGAACGAAAATTCGAGAGATTGTTCATGGCTGTAAGGTCAAAATTTGGAGACACCTCGGGCAACCTAAACGGCGTAATTTGGGTCACAGTAAACATTGAAACATTAATTTAGTGAACTACTTATACACCGTTCCAGTTAGAGCAATCATATTTTCAGGATAGTTTTGGGAGGTAACAGCCATGAGCCTTGTTGTTGTTGTTGGGATGTGTCCTCCTGTCCATTTGCCTTCTAGTAAGATTTTTAAAACTCCATATTAGCTATATGCAGGGGTTCGTTACTACGATGAAAAGTACCGTCCATAATATCTTGATTCACCAGTTCTTTCCTTACCTGTTTCTTCATCTATTTAAAAATGTATTTCTGTTGATAAGTGTTTAAATTCTTGTGTATATTTATGTCAGTTTCGTTTTTACGGGAAATACGAATGTTAGCTGTAGACAGTAGGAGGGGGCCGCTAAACATGCTGTCAGGTGTAAATCCTTCTACGACCATTACTATTTTTAACGCTCTCCCGATATCTTCCAGGATATTATTACTTTCTCCATACGTAGTAATGGGAAAGTAGGTATTGTGATCACGAAAAAAATCGACTTCGAGATTTCAACGGAAATACACGTTTTGAGGTCTCTAGAACACGTTTAGACTATTTTCGGAATGATGTCCGTGTGTGTCTGTGTGAATGAATGTGATTGTGGGCGCTCTAACTCAAAAAGTACTTGTCATATTAATACCAAATTTCATATATAACAATTTAGAATGAGCACAAAGAACTGTAGTTTTTGGACAATATCGGGTAACCGGAAGTCGAGGTTTATTCGAAACCCGAATCGGTTTTTGCGATATTTCTCCGATAATACTTCATTATTGTATACATTGACCATTACAAAAAATGTAGAAAATATAATTTCCTACATCGTTTATTTCAAACAATTTTCCATGGCAGTTATTGTTTAGGAATTATTTATAAATAATCGGTTTTTCCGTTTCCGTCAAATATCTCCTTAAAAACTTCGTTATTGGTAATCTTCGTGAGGACCAATGTTATAGAGAATAATATTTCTTCCAAGTTTTGTTTGAAACAAATTTTCGTCGAATCATCCATTTCGGAGATATTTTGCTTTTTCTTAATTTTCAGTATACAGCGCCACCACCACGTAGCGGTGAATTCTGTAAACATATTCAAAATATACGTAATTTACGGTAGTAGGGAAGACTGTATTCTTTTACGATACGAAATGATAATTTTGCCTCATAATGCTATTCATAATAATTTAAATATCTATCCCCGAAATATGGAGAAAGTCTTGTGTTGGCCACATCAAATTTTTTTTCAAGTAGGCAGCACCTCTCCTTTAAGCAGTAACACGCCAACCCTTGAAACTCTTTAAAGGTTGATCTGGAAGGCATTTATTTTAAGATCGATAGGTTTTTACCACGTCTTTTGTTCTCCCTTCTTTCGCAGTCCTCTTACCCTTACGTCACAACCTGTCTGGAGGGATTCCTCTTGACCGGGATGTCGTCGCACCTCAGCAAAGTCCTCATCGTGTATGCGGAGGTGGTGACGGCAGCGGGTGCGGCCGAAGTGGGGGCGGCAACTGCCGCGGCCGCCGTCGCTGCGGCGACCTCAGGAGGAGGAGGGGGTGGTGGAGGAGGAGGAGGGAACGCGGGAGGTGGAGAGGGAGGGGGACACAGGGGGGAGGGAACCGGGGTGAGGGGAGCGGCTTCCCCAGTGGTGGCGCAGAGGATGGGTGCTAGGAGTGCCTTGGCCAACCTCCCTAGGCTCTCTCATCTTAGGCCCACCATCTTAGGAATAGTAACAGGTGGGTTTCTGTGTGTGTTTGAAAACTTTTGAGGAGTTCGTTTTTTTTTCTTTCTTCTTCTACTACTCTCCGCTATTCCGCCTATTCATTTTATATCATCTCTTCGAGGATCCCGTACCTCTTTTTTGAGTGATGTTATGAGAGGTTTCGGTGGCTCGATTACCATTCCTGAAGTTTCCGTTGCCAAATGTATAAATTTCTTACTTCTCCATCGAAATTGCAAATTCATCAAGAGTCGGTCTTCATCTTCATGGTATTTATAGCCGGTTTAATGTTTCATCAAGTGTTAATAATTTCGCGTATTCCGTAAGTGGTAGACGGATGAAATGATATAAAATTTGGTCATAAATATTTAAAATATTATTATTCAACGAAAATCCCGAAAAGCGTATTTCATCAGATATTACAAATTGTAATCTTATTTTATAACAGCCGAATAATTTTAACTTTATAGAAAGTAACGTTTGAATTTCCATGCCTGTCCCTACGTTTAGTTAGGGTAAGTATTTTTATATGGTATTCTCCAGACTATCAATTTAATCAAGTTAACCACATTTTACCTTCCTCACTGAAGAACTAATAGGATAATCGAAATGACTCTTTCTATTAGCGTATCTCCAGTAGAAATAATTAATTAATGATCTATCCGTTTCGTATACGATGATTTCTAACTGGAACCATGTGTTTTAAAAATAAATCCAAAATAAAATAACTATATATTATATAATACTAGCGTAATACCCGTCAATAATATTGACGATGAAAATTTCGACAAGAAAAAGTATTTCTAGCATGTTTTTTATTTTTATCTCACGACAATAATATCACAAAAATGGCGTTATCCGTTTAATAATTCTCTCAGTGCGACATTTCTGGTAAAGGTTCTCACATCATTGAATAATACCAAATTTGACCTTGATCCATTCACTTTTCATCGAGTTATTGCGAAAATGCTTCAAAAATCACTGTTCAGAACGAACTCTTTGTATGGCAGCTACCTGATCCTCTTTGCCGATCAAGCGAAAATTTGCAGGTACAGCTATATCTTGTGAGAAAAGCTTATGCTGAAAATTTCAGCTCAATCGGTACAAATCTCTGCCCAGAAGACATAAATTTCCATACAAAACATGCCCCCCCTTCAGCTCTTGTAGCAGCTCGAGATGGACCTAATGACCAAAATCTTTTTGCGGATCTAAATTTGAAAAGTTTTACGAATTCAAAACGGTATACAATTTGAAAATCCATCAAGTAGTTCCAGAGATATAAGCATGTCAAAAGCGTTACGTACAGAGAGACAGAGTGACAAACCTAGCTTTTTATATTATAGGAAACAGTGGAACTTCTGTAAGTCAAACAAACGTCTATAACTCGAATTTTCCATAGCTCGAAGTGAATTCATTCTACGCGATAAAATATTTTTCACGTTATTTTTCTTGTATAACTCTAATTTTCAACAAGTCGAATATTTTTTGTTTTCCCTTGAGGTTCGACTTATAGAAGTTCCACCGTGTATAAGCAAGTAAGAATATATCGGGAGGCATTCAATTTTAATTAATCGATTAATCCAGTTTAGCATTAAGTATGCATCAACGACGTAATCCGTATTATGTATTTCGTTTCCGTGTCTCTCTCTCTTTAGGACTGCCGGTGTTGGCCGTCCTGGCCACACACCTCTCGCACCACGCATCCGGCTGGGACCTGCCATCTTGGTGGCTGGCTCTCGGGTCTTCCCTCTTCAACGTGTTCCTCGCCTCCGCCAGCCTAATATCCCTCCTCTTCGCCTTCCTCTGCGCCTCTCTCCTCCGCAGGCTGCGCAATCTCCTCATTCTAATCACGGCACCGACACACAACCCAAACGGAATCACGCTAACCGGTGGCGGAGAGGATGCTAATGCCATGGCAACGCGTCTGGAGAATGTCAAAGCGAGAGGGGACGTGAGGATCATTAGGAGGAGGTAATGCGGTCTAGTGTGTGTGAAAGAGGGAAGGGGAGATAGTGAATGAGCTGAATATGTATACAGTACGCGCCAATTAGGATTCAGCATCCCATTTAAAAAAGGTTTAATTTTGACCGATCCTGCTTTGAAAAATCTCCTCTTTAAATTTGGATTTTTTTTTGTTTCTTCTTGGATTCGTTAAGTTTGGAAACATATTTTTTATAGAAATGTTTCTGTAATATTTTAACGTATTTCTTGCTCTCGTAATTTATACGCGTGCTTAATTCGTATCGTCTTTTACTAGAATTTTATTCGTCAGTTTACTTATCTTAATTTCCCAGTTTCATTGCTTACGAAATGAAATTAAGAAGTAATTTTTCTTCGCAAAAGGAAATGTATTAAGCGCGATGTATATATAATTCAGCGATTAAATTCACTGCAGTGATTATATTTATTATATTTTGATTAATTAACAGCTGAGGAGTAAACTTGATGCAACCGAGGACATATTGTTAAGCACTCTTTGGCCCTTTCAAAGTTTGTTTTGGTTAAGTAACGATTACAGTGTTATTAATCGAGCGACGGGAAGATGTATTAGCAAAACTGTGAGTGATTAAAAAAATGAAATCGCCCAAATACTTCCTCTTGTTACTAATCATGCGTTAACGTCAACATATATTATTATAACAGGAACATAGTGTGTTGTTCGTGTATCATCATGCATTGTTATTTCGCGGATTTATAAGAATTAGTGAAAGCAATCATCGGTCGTTTTCTTTCGATTTTCGTGAAAATTGCACCCAAAGTTTTAATTTGACGAATACGATAGAGTAATCTAAACAGAATGCTTCCCCGATATCTCGGACTCTTCCATTTCTTATCCTTCTTCCTCAACTCATTGATTTCAGGGTGGCCTTCTTGAGGAGGGCCGCAGCCATATTTTCATCGATGGTCGTCATGGAAACAGCCTCCGTCTTTTACATCAACATCCCGGACGACGTAGTCACCCATTACTTCTTCAGCATCTCCAGCGCATTATTGGCAAGTTTCTCTCTTAAGCCCTAAAAATTAAATGTCGAGCTCACATCGTGGCTGGAACCCAAATGATGATAATTTGTTAACTCCGGTAGCCAAACGAGAGGGAAACGTGTACTTCCTAAATGGATCATGAGAATGACGGGATGAGTAAAATTTTATTCAAGACCTCGTGTCAAGTGTAAGTTCTAATTCTCTGATACGGCCCAAAATCTTATTTGAAGAGTGAGTTTTAATGACAATCTTTCTTAGTAAATTTATTTAAAAACCTTCAGGCTAGGAAAGGCGCGACAGACAAATGAGACGTTCCCATAAGGCGTTCCGCTACTGTCGTTTCGCTGGTAAATAATGCCTAAAAACTGTTAGTAAATCAGAAGCGCATTTTATTTACACGGTATAAGCCATCAGCGATGGAGCGTCGAACGAAGATTCTTGATTGAAAGCCGAAAGTATGGTATTTTTGATGAATCCCCAATACATAACGGCTACATTTCAACCTATCCAAATAACGCGTAACCTTCTTCCTACGCTTCACACGTCTTCACGCATTAGGCTCTCTTTCTAGAATATACATATATTATTAGTGGATTGTCTCCGATTACGGCTACCAAGTTACCGAAAGGCGCGTCTGGTTTATAACAGCAAATGGGGGGTTCGATCATGTTCAGAATTTCAAATTTCAAAAAAATATTTTTCTTCAAATATCGTTGTCATACTTCTTTTAGCCCTCGGTTTCTGTTCCTTTCGCTTCTGTTTTGGCTGGCGGTTGAATTTTTCGATTAACATCAACGTCAAGGGTCGGCATCGTATTTCTGTTGGGTGACACTCTATATTAATATTCATAATCCGTGACCTTCCGCGCGTGCTGCCCTTAAATCCGTTTTCTCCGTAACGATTACAAAAAATCGGTACAACATACATTGTACAAACTTTCTCATATATGGGTACTAATGCGTCGTTTAGTAATCTTTAAAAAATGAAAATCGTATGAGCCTGTTTTTAGAAAATCCAATTTTTGTTAAAGTTGCCCAAGAATAAACTAGCCTTATATTCATTTTTTGAGAAATATGAACTATACAGTATTATTGAAGACGTAAACTCAAGTAACTGTACGAAATTTGATAAAAATCGTTATAGCCGTTTTTGAGAAAATCGGATTGTTGTTAAAAATGCGTAAACTACTCAATTATTGATCAACGTCAACCATTTCTACGCGTACTCTGCTCAGTATGATAAAATGCCTAAGTACGAGATTTCATTCATTTTCGCTGTACCGTCTAGGCTCCAGAGCCAGTAACAGACAGACAGACAGACGGACAGACGGACAGACAGACAGACGGACAGACAGACTGACAGACAGACGGCATTGCGAAAACCACTTTTTCGGATTCTGCGACACCTAAAACGTATATTTCCATAAAAATCTCGAGGTCGATTTTTTTCGCGAAAACAATACTTTCTCGATACTTCGTATGAGAAAGTAAAAAGCGGTTTTTATATTATAAGATATCCTGAATATAATGCAGTATCTTTAAAAATGCAGCACAAAAATTAAATAAATGTGACATACTTTAAAAAATACATATGTACTTTTCGTAATTATTCTTTGAAATATCGGGCCACTTTAAATCTCTTAGCGTGCCACCTTTTTGTCACGCGTGCCGTAAGTTACCGACCCCTGTCCTACGGCATAAATAATTTTAACGAATCAAATATTTTTTTTTACTTATAATTTTCCAGGGTGTGGTGATATTTGTGTGTTACGTGGTGAAGAGCGAGGCGCCGTTAGGTCTGTGCAGGTTGCTGAGAGGCAACAGGAGCAGAAAGAGGGTAAGAGGGAAGAAGGGAGGGGGGTTGAGGTGCGGAGGCACGGGAGGTCCAGATGACAACGAGGAAGACGAGGAGGATGAAGACGATGAGGACGACGAAGACGACAGCGACAGCTCTGATTCGTTGGACAGCCCTCTGACACGTCAGTAACCCTTCCCGCCCTCCTTCAAACGTGGAATTCCGCAGAATAATAAATTCGCCCCTTTACGTTAGAGATCTCGTAAAGTTAAATATGTATATATATAGATGGCGTGCCAAAAGTCCCAATACGCTACAAGGGTTACGTTATTAATTTACCAATAATAATAATTTCTTATTTTGTATATACAGTAGAGCCTCGCTAATCCGAACTAAT